>SJYO01038983.1:14461100-15061100 GCA_006410555.1 Capra ibex
TTGTTTTAAGATCGTTAGTCTTAGGTTGTTGTGTAATTTTTCTAGTATGTGGTACTGGTTCACCCGAAATAGGGTCCCTACGTTCCTAAGAAGTTATAGGTGTTTAGTTAGTCACATTAAGTGGTGTAATTGTTTAACTTTTTATTTTCGGTATACTAATAGAGTTATCTACGTCTCTTTCGGAAACTGTTTTCAGTTGTAGATAAATACTATTTTTGAGAGGTTTTTCGTTCTTATCTTCCTTGTATGGCGTTGTATTATTTTCGATATATACTGTTTGGGTGTCGTTTGTAATAGGAGTTACCACTTTTTAACTTTCGTAAAGGGAATTTCAGTCCTTGTTCTTTTCCCACGGGTGAAAGTGGTAATGATAAGTTGTATCAAAATCTTCAAAACCGGTGTCGTTAGTCTCGTCTTTTTCTTTCTTTTCCTTAGGTTTAACCTTTTCTTCTTCATTTTGAGAGTGACAAAACGTCTATTGTACTAGGAGATGTACCTTTTGGGATTTCTGAGGTGGTCTTTTAATGATCTCGATTAGTTACTTATATCATTTCAACGTCCTATATTTTAGTTGTGTGTCTTTAGGGAACGTAAAGATATGTGATTATTACTCTTTTATCCTTCTATTTAATTCCTTTGTTAAGGTAAGTGGTAACGTTGCTTTTCTTATTTTATGAATCCTTATATAGATGAATTTCTTTGATTTCTGGATATGTTTCTTTTGATATTTTGTGACCACTTTCTTTAGTTTCTCCTGTGATTATCTACCTCTTTATATGGTACGAGTACCTAGTCTTCTTAGTTATACCACTTTTACTCATATGATGGGTTTCGTTAGATATCTAATTTACGTTAGGGATAGTTCGATGGTTGCCATAAAAAGTGTCTCGATCTTGTTTATTAAAGTGTTAAACATACCTTTATGTTTTTTGGAACTTATCGGTTTCGTTAGAACTCTTTTTTCTTACTTTGACCTCCTTAGTTGGACGGACTGAAGTCCGAGATGATGTTTCGGCGTCAGTAGTTCTGTCATACCATGACCGTATTTCTGTCTTTATATCTAGTCACCTTGTTTTATCTTTCGGGTCTCTATTTAGGTGTGTGTATACCTGTGGAATAGAAACTGTTATCTCCGTTCTTATATGTTACCTCTTTTCTGTTAGAGAAATTGTTCACCACGACCCTTTTGACCAGTTGGTGAACATTTTCTTACTTTGATATTGTGAAAGATTGTGGTATGTGTTTTTATTTGAGTTTTACCTAACTTCTAGATTTACATTCTGGTCTTTGATATTTTGAGGATCTCCTCTTGTATCCGTTTTGTGAGAGGTTGTATGTAGTGTCGTCCTAGGAAATACTAGGTGGAGGGTCTTATGACCTTTATTTTCGTTTTTATTTGTTTACCCTGGATTAATTTTAATTTTCGAAGACGTGTTGTTTCCCTTGATATTCGTTTCACTTTTCTGTCGGAAGTCTTACCCTCTTTTATTATCGTTTACTTCGTTGACTGTTTGTTGATTAGAGTTTTTATATGTTCGTTGAGGATGTCGAGTTAAGGTCTTTTTATTACTGGGTTAGTTTTTTACCCGGTTTCTTGATTTATCTGTAAAGAGGTTTCTTCTGTATGTCTACCGATTGTTTGTGTACTTTTCTACGAGTTGTAGTGAGTAATAGTCTCTTTACGTTTAGTTTTGGTGCTACTCCATGGTAAAGTGCGGTCAGTCTTACCGACGATAGGTTTTCAGATGTTCGTTATTTACGGCCTTTCCCACACCTCTTTTCTCTTCGAAGAATTTGACAAACACCCTTACGTTTGATCATGTCGGTGATACCTCTTGTCACACCTCTAAGGAAATTTTTGACCTTTATCTTGACGGAATACTGGGTCGTTAGGGTGACGACCCGTATGTGTGACTCCTTTGGTCTTGACTTTCTCTGTGCACATGGGGTTACAAGTAGTGTCGTGACAAATATTATCGGTCCTGTACCTTCGTGGGATCTACAGATAGTCGTCTACTTACCTATTCTTTCGACACCATGTATATGTGTTACCTCATAATGAGTCGGTAATTTTTCTTATGTAAACTTAGTCAAGATTACTCCACCTACTTTGACCTCGGATAATATGTCTCACTTCATTCGGTCTTTCTTTTTGTGGTTATGTCATATGATTACGTATATATACCTTAAATCTTTCTACCATTATTATTGGGACATACACTCTCTCGTTTTCTCTGTGTCTACATATCTTGTCAGAAAACCAGAGACACCCTCTCCCTCTCCCACCCTACTAAACCCTCTTACCGTAACTTTGTACATATTATAGTATATACTTTGCTTAGTAGAAAGGTCCAAACTACGTCCTATGTCCTACGAAGTCCGACCACGTGACTCTACTGGGTCTCCCTACCATGTCCCTCCCATCTCCCTCCCCCCAAGTCCTACCCCTTGGGCACATATGGACACTGTCTAAGTACAACTATATACCGTTTTGGTTAAGTTATAACATTTCATTAATTGGAGGTTAATTTTATTTATTTAAATATAATTTTTTATTATTTTATGGACTACAAGGTATTTTTATTTTATTTTCTTGTATAAAGTATCCAGACACTACTCCTAATCTACATAATTTACTCTATTAAGTACTCGTGTAATTAAGTCATCGACGTATCTAACTTATTAGTTACACCTATACACACACACGAAGACACAGACACCAACGGAATTTGGGCAGACACAAAGACGAGAACGGACCTCTAGTCCGTGGGAAGTCAAGTCAAGTCAAGTCAAGTCAAGTCAGCAAGTCAGCACAGGCTGAGAAACGCTGGGGCACTTAGCGTCGTGTGGTCCGGAGGGACAGGTAGTGGTTGAGGGCCTCAAGTGAGTCTGAGTGCAGGTAACTCAGTCACTACGGTAGGTCGGTAGAGTAGGAGACAACAGGGGAAGAGGAGGACGGGGATTAGGGAGGGTCGTAGGAATCTTCCTTACTTTCTTAACGGTTACTTTTGATTAATGATCAGGTAAATGGTTTTACACTTTCAAATAACCTCGGTTTAAACTCCTAATATTGGACCCTTGTTGAGTCTTTCGAATGTCTTGACGAGACGAGAAATTTTCGGTTCCGTCAATACGTGTATATATACCTTAGATCCTTCTACCATAACTTCTTGGGTAGACGTCTCGTTGTCACCTCTACGTCTGTATCTCTTGTCTGAACATCTGTGTCTCCCCCTTCCCTCCCCCTACTTAATTCTCTCATCGTAACTTTGTATATATAATGGTATACACTTTGTCTGTCGCTCATTCTTAAACGACATACTACGGTCCTCGAGTTTGACCACGAGACACTGTTCGATGTCCCCACCCTATCCCACCCTCCACCCTTTCTCCAAATTCTCCCTCCCCTGCATGTATATGGATACCGATTAAGTACAACTATGTACCGTCTTTGGTTGTTATAAATGTGTTATAACATTTCGTTACTAAGTGGATGATTTTTGTAATTTTTTACCCCCCCCCCTTCGTACGTCGTTGGTCTTATTTTTTCATTTTAATTTTTTTTTTTTCCTCCGCGTCAATATATTCGTAAAACTCTGTCGCCCGATATGTTATTTACTACATAATAACTGTCAAATGTATTAGGTCTAGATTCGTGGAACACTGTGAAATTCTTTAGCTCCTCCTTACAATAGAAGTTCCTTAACTGAACAACTACGATCCTCTAACGACGAGAAATACCAACTCGTACATAAAGACGATTACCCCTTCCAAACCAACTACCAATCATATCTATGTGTTACATGGTATCTCCCCTCGCTTCTGTGGTATCAAGTTTCTTCTTAGAAAAATACAAATTTATAAAGAATAAAAAGGTGTTTTTCACTTAAAATAAAGTGTCTTACTATTTCTCTTTGCCCCCTTCCCTAAACCGGTATTGTTGGCTAAACATTTAATCGGTCTATTCTGAGGTAATAGACATCTACTCGACATGACAAGTCCTTCCTGTTATTACTGAAGTCGAAACAAACAAATCAAGTGACTATATTGGGTCCGTAAACTTTATCACGAATGGTATATCATCGACAAGTTATTTATGAACGACTTAAGGAGTACGATTCATTGGAGGGTAGAACATATGTCATCCAGAAGTTAGTTATAAACGACTTTATTACAATCGTTATTATTTTTTAGCGATAGAAAATGACTGGGAATACACAGGGTGTCTGAGAATTCGAGAAGTACATATATGATAGTAAATCAGAAGTGAAAATGTGACACTCTGTTCGTGAAAATAATGATGATGAAAAGTCTATTTCCTTTACTCCATGTTTATTTAATTCCAGTGAACACACAAGTGTGGTCAATTTTTCACCAATCGGGTCTTAAACTGGGGTCGGTGATACCAGACCCGTTGACAAGGACTCCTTAGGACAACTAGGAGAAACAAAGATTCAAATTATTACAGACTTTTTTTACAATACTAAAACCTTATTCTTGTTCCGAGTCGAACGTATGATTCAACGAAGTCAACGTAGGTTGAGAAGCTCTGGGATACCTGACATCGGACGGTCCGAGGAGAAAGGTACCCTGAGAGGTCCGTTCTTAGGACCTCACCCAACGGTGTGGAAGTAGGTCCCCTAAAAGGGTTGGGTCTCTGACTAGGACGGAGAGAAACAGAGGCCGTAACTGTCCTCCTAAGAAATGGTGATCCAGGCAGATCCTTCGGGTTCCGAGTCAAACAAGGAGACGGCAATCTTTAGTGTCACGAATAGGAGGAACGGTTTTTCTTATTGGAACTTGTAGTATCGATTCCACTAAGTGGTACTTCATATCATGTAAAATGTAAGGGATATGACATTATATTGACTTTCTTATAACTGAAGTCTAAAGTGTCTGGATATAAGTTTAAAACTGGGGAAAAATGATCAAAATACCGGAACCCGTTCAGTAAGACGAGACGGAAAGAAAAGATATTTTGTTCCTAATACTATAATATGTCTGAAACCCCAATACTATTAGTGTTTACTCAGTGTCGTATATTATGTTGTTGTTGTTTTTTATTCTGTGGTAATGGATCGTGTACATAGCTATTCCTGATTTTCAACAAAGAAAAATAAATACATCACACCAGATAGAATAGGTACGGTCATTAATTAATAAGTTACTTACGACGTAAATCCTTTTTTTTTACATCGTTCTGACACTGTTTCTAAAGAACTCATGGATGATGCCCGTATAGAGTATATCTCTTTAAGTCACTTGTCTCGAGGAGTGGGGGTGTGAGTAGAAAGGGAGTCTAATAAAGACCTTTAGGGAGAGGTGAAGGAGGGATCATGTTCCCCAGGGGGACTGGAGTCGGTTCGTCTGGAAGACTGACGAAAGACGGAGTAGTAGACATTTTCATCGTACACAAAGGTCAGAACTCACAATTACTTATAAATACCATATTAAGTACGTCGACACTTCGTGTGTTACCGAGGAAAGACGTAGCAAGTTTCTAGGCTTTAAAACACATGTCTCCCCGTCATAATCTCGGATCAAAGGGACCAACGGTAATTCTTTTACACACGACATTTCAAATCACCTCACCCTGAGGTCCCGGACTAAGTGTTTCGGATCTTTGGGGAAACGTTTCTGAAAACAAAAGCAGAAAGGTAAAGTGTAAAATAAGGTTCTTTTACGACTAGGGTAAGCTGAATTTATAATTGAAGTCTTGTAAAATCGTTGAGTAATTCAGAAAAAAAGAGTGAAATAAGCGTCCACCTCAAGTAATAACAGTTCGACCTCCCTCAGGATATTATTTGTGTGTAAGACAGTGTGTGTGTGTGTGTGACAAGAATATTTTTCATATTCTGTTTTAAACATAGACGGATATCTGGTCACCAAGAGTTCCATCCGGTTCCCTGTAAATCGTCATAGACCTTTAAAAATACGTTAATGTTATCTCTTCTACGACGACGACGACGACGACGACGACGACGACGACGACGATTCAGCGAAGTCAACACAGGCTGAGACACTCTGGGGTATCTGCCGTCGGGTGGTCCGAGAGGGCAGGGACCCTAAGAGGTCCGTTCCTGGACCTCGCCCAACGGTAAAGGAAGAGGTTACGTACTTTCACTTTTCACTTTCACTTCAACGAGTCCGTCCGGGCTGAGAATCGCTGGGGTACCTGACGTCGAATCGTCCGAGGGGGCGGGTACCCTAAAAGGTCCGTTCTCACGACCTCACCCCACGGTAACGGAAGAGGTTCTCCTCTACGATGACTGTGGATTTCCTATCTCCGGTTACTACTGTGATTAATGGGATGTTACGTGTCCTTTGGGGAGGGGGGGTTGTTTCTTAATAGGTTGGGATATGCAGGTGTTCCCAAAGGGACCACCGAGTCCGTCATTTCTTAGGAGGTCGTTACACCCTCTGGACCCGAGGTAGGGACCCAACCCTTCTAGGGGATCTCTTCCCGTACCGTTGGGTGACATAATAAGAACGAACCTCTTAGGGGTACCTATCTCCTCGGACCGTCCGATGTCAGGTGTCCCAGTGTTTCTCAGACTGTATTGGCTCGCTGATCTGTGAGTGTACGCAGTTGTTACGGTTTAAACTCTTTGGGGTCACATCCGATTTCTTTTTCATGAAACAGTTGCTAAGACAAAGATTCGGATATATAACGGTGGTGACTACTTTTACTCATAGTCTGAAAGGTGGTTAAATAAAAGACTGGAGTACCTTGGTTGGGGTGTAACTTACCAAAACTGGTGTATGTCGGTTCTGACTTAGGATCACGGTGTCATAATAATGAGAACCAGTATTGTGAAGTGTAGTGACTAGGAACCAAAAGAGTAGATATTTTACTTCAAAAATTTTTTACTATATGGAGGAAACCTTCAGACAATATGTCTAATATACCTCATTACACAAATATCGGGATTTTCACTAGGCATCGTCCGTGGACTGTTTATAACAGTATATGACTTTGTAGTGGTCCCTGGAAATTTTGACCAGATAAGTGAGGTTCATAGTTCAAGAGTACTTCAGACTTCCCACGAAGGGATATATGTGTGTTAAAGGTGGATGTTTATTTTATCTCTTTACAATTTTTACAAGATGATCGTGGGGTCTTTGTAATGTGTCGTCATCCCCTTTCTGAACGAACTCTTCTATTGTCTGAATTTAAATTTGCAAAATACTAAGATTCACTCAATGGATTGTACCTGAGTTTTGTTAAGACAATTAAATAAAGTGAAAGTGACCGGAATCAGTAAATAAGGGAGTTCTTTGCCAACGATAAGGATAGTAATCACTAATGTAACTACCAAATTAATTTTAAACTTGTAAAGTAGGTTAAAGTCGGTGGACGACAGGAAATATAGGTGAGTATAAAATCTTCGTGTCTTACAAAGGACAAAAGTCTTCAACCGGGAGGACACGAACCTTGTTCTTCGGGCCTTTCCGGTGCAACTACCTCCGACCGTTTACAGGTAACTAGACTCAAACACCGTGTAAACACTGAAGGTGTGGGTTTTTCATATCCGGGTCTTTCCACAGGAATTAATGTTGTTAATGTCTCTTTAGAGATCAATTTTCTCAAGTGACAATCACCGCATTTCAGTTAGTAGAGTAATGAATACCTAGATAGACACAAGGAAAATCGTTAACTCATCTATAACTCTAGTTACATTAGAATCGGAAGTTAAAGGATAAGGACTATTTCTACAACTTGGTTGTAACTTCTCTACTTGATAAAAATTTACACTTTGTCATACAGTAAACACACTAGTGATTTATTACCATAAAGATCAAACATCGATAATACCTGTTAATCTTTTTCTCTACCTTAACACTTGACGGTGTCCTCCCCGACCCACACTTTCCAACCATCATTGAGGTCCCAAAGTTGGACTCCGACTTAAAAAAGGACCATCTATATACCTTCAACACGGAAGTAAGGTGAGACTTATTACGTCCCCGTACCTGTCTTAACTTTAGTAGAGTCGTGGGTTATAGGTCGTGAGACGGACGGACATTATCTGTAGGTTATTGATAAACAACTCATTTACCACACAAGTATAATACTTGGCCCTGGGACACCCGGGACCAAGTAGGAGGAAAGTAGGTCGACCGTCTCGGTTTTTGTACCTTGGTGAGAACCAGGGAAAGAAAATGGGCGTGAGGTGTATGTTAGGTACCTGTTCAATACAAACATGATAAAAATTTTGCCTAAGGATTTAAGTACTGAAGAGAAGTGAAGGTAGTACAGGAATGAGTAGGTTCTGTGGTGGGAAGAGGCGAGTGGATGGGATTCACGGGGAAATAGTAGATGGTGAAGGTAATGGTGGTACGGTAGAGGACCTCTAGTCTCACGGAGTCAACAAGGAGACGAGTCTTAGAAGGTCCCCGAAGGATAGAGTCAGTGACATTTTCGGTTTCAGTAAAACTCCTTGTTGTTTTGGACCAACCTATGGACAGAAAATAAGTGGGAAAGGTTCGGTATGGTCGGAAGAAACAAGGGGTTTTATATTCGTTCGAGGGTTTAGTCTTACAATCGGGGAAGAAAGGGGAGACGGAATTTTTAAGTGGATATTCTTAAGTACACCGTTTATGGAAAGGAAGTAAGTCTATAGACAAGTTGTAGTGAGACAGATTTTATGTCACCGGAGTGAGTGAGAAATAAGAGAAGAGAACAAAATAACAATTAGGTATTGTCAATAGGTTAGGTCTTCATCAACATGTATATATCTATATAATCGAAGTCCCTTATATATATGTATACATCTGTATATGTATAAACAAATGACGAAAAAGGGAAGTGATTTTACATTTGATGGACCCCCCATCCCTGTAAAAATAAGTGACGATCTATCAACCTGCGCTGACTCACTGAAGTGAAGGTGAAAAGTGAAAGTACGTAACCTCTTCCTTTACCGTTGGGTGAGGTCACAAGAACGGACCTCTTAGGGTCCCTGTCCCCTCGGACCACCCGACGACAGATACCCCAACGAGTCTCAGCCTGTGTTGACCTTACTGTATCGTCGTCGTTGTCGTCGTCGTCTCACCGTTAATCAAGTGAAGTGAGTGAGTCAGCACAGGCTGAGAAACGCCGGGGTACTTAGCGTCGTGTGGTCCGGAGTGACAGGTAGTGGTTGAGGGTCTCAAGTGAGTCTGAGTGCAGGTAACTCAGTCACTACGGTAGGTCGCTAGAGTAGGAGACAGCAGGGGAAGAGGAGGACGGGGGTTAGGGAGGGTCGTAGTCTCAGAAAAGGTTACTCAGTTGAGAAGTGTACTCCATCGATTTCATGACCTCAAAGTCGAAGTCGTAGTAAGGAAGGTTTCTTTAGGGTCCCAACTAGAGGAAGTCTTACCTGAACAACCTAGAGAAACGTCAGGTTCCCTGAGAGTTCAGAAGAGGTTGTGGTGTCAAGTTTTCGTAGTTAAGAAGTCACAAGTCGGAAGAAGTGTCAGGTTGAGAGTGTAGGTATGTACTGGTGTCCTTTTTGGTATCGGAACTGATCTGTCTGGAATCAGCCGTTACAGAGACGAAAACTTATACGATAGATCCAACCAGTATTACAAAGAAGGTTTCTCATTCGCAGAAAATTAAAGTACCGACGTCAGTGGTAGACGTCACTAAAACCTCGGGTTTTTTTATTTCAGACTGTGACAAAGGTGACAAATTCTCGACGAATTAGTATCCGACTTACTTATTTACCTGTTTTTCCTCCGGTCATAGTAACTCAACATTTCCTTGTTTCCCTTTTACCTGATGTCATCAGTCTTACACCTCCTTTATAAAACAACCAGATATTTTAGAACGACACCTCAAACCTAAAATAAGATTTCTAGTTATCTTTTAGAAACTTCCCAAAATACAACGTGTCCCTATTTTATATTTAAGACAAAAACTTTATACTGGATGAAACATCATTTTATTTCATTTAGTCGACGATCCATGCCTCATCTACCTTCCTCTTGCGCTCTACATCCCTTTGTTCAATCTTTCCAGAACGTCATCGTGAGCGTTCTCTACTTCTGTCATACCAATCGAGTCACGAAGACTTTCCCTGTCTCCCCGTTTTCCTTTCCCCTCAGACAAAGTCTCTGTCTTTCTAGACTACAACTTGACTTACACCTCGTTCCCCTTCGTCTCCTTCCTTTCTCTTGTTGAGCCCATTAGGAGCCAAATATCGAACTTGTTGGATCATTTACTGTTATACAACAAAAATTAGTCTTTTCTGATCTTGCTTGTAAAACATACTTCCTCAGTTTACAAGACAAAACTTTGAAAAAAATTTGTAAGATTCTAAATTCACTGATGACCTATAACTTACTTCTACTAAGTCTCCGGAATTTATAGATTCGTACCTTCACTCTTTCTAGACCCTACGTCAATCTCTAGGTATTTTGATATCTACCATGAATTTCTGTACTCTGGTTTACTCTAACAAATCCCTCTCTGCATTTATCTTTTCTTCGGGATTCGGGGTAAGAGTCATATTTTTATTACCTCATTTATGAGGACGTTTGTATAGTCAGATAATGGGTTCGTCTACAGTATTCGTCTACATCTTCTATCGCATCATCCCTTTTTTCTCCGACTACTACTTTTGGTCTTGGTCTCCAAGAAGTGTAATTGTTCACTTCCTTAGTCGACAAAGTCTCTGTCCTGTGTTTTCCCCAGAACCTCTAAAATCTTTTAATGTTCCGGTTTTCTCGTCTCTGTAGTTACACTAGGTTCTTGACAGTCTTAGTACTACTTAAACTTATACACTAGATTCCTAAGTCCTCCATCAGTCTTTTACACTACGGAACTTGTAGAGACGAGGGTACAACGGAAAACGGTAAATCGTTAAACAAAACAGACACAATTATAGTGGTGAGTATAACTGAAGTTAATGTTTAGAATTAGTCATGACACATACTTCCCGATAAAGAGATTCTAAGAGATATACAGACTACGATTAATGAGTATTGATTGTTTTCCGAGAGGACAGAGAAACAATCGGATCGTAACGTTCGTAGAGGAAGAGACAGGACAAGACTTATGAAACACGGGACAATGGTAGACACGAACGGAGAGGACTCAAAGATATTAAGGGGTTCCGTCACTTGTTCCATGTGAGAAACACCTTTCTTGTTGCACAACCAACTCTAGGATCGAGGGGTGGTACGTCGTGGTACAGTGAAAGACACATTATGGTAAATGAAGTAAAATACGTACTTATAGAGGTCTTATTAGGATAAATTCGTGAAATCAGATATAATCATGGACCGTGTCGTTTGTTGACTCATATCAAGTCAAGTCAAGTCAGTAAGTCAGCACACGTTGAGAAACACTGGGGTACCTGATGTCGTGTGCCCGAAGAGACAGGTAGTGGTTGAGGACCTCGAACGAGTGTGAGTACAGGTAACTCAGTCACTACGGTAGGTTGGTAGAGTAGGAGACAGCAGGAGAAGAGGAGGACGGAAGTTAGAAAGGGTTGTAGTCCCAGAAAAGGTTACTTAGTCATAAAACGTAATCCACCGGTTTCATAACCTCGAAGTCAAAGTCCTACTCAGGAAGGTTACTTATAAATCCTGACTAAAGGAAAGCTTAATTGATCAAACTAGAGGAACGTCAGGTTCGTTGAGAGTTTTGTTGACGACGATGACGACGATGACGATTCAGTGAAGTCAGTACAGGCTGAGACACGCTGGGGTATCTACCGTCGGGTGGCCCGAGACGACAGGGACCCTAAGGGGTTCGTTCTTGTGACCTCACCCAACGGTAAAGGAAGAGGTCACGTACTTTCACTTTTCACTTTCACTTCGACGAGTCAGCACAGGCTGGGAGTCGCTAGGGTACCTGACGTCGGAAGGTCCGAGGAGACAGGGACCCTAAAAGGTCCGTTCTCATGATCTCACCCCTAAATGTCATTGTGTATCCGGATAATCGACTTCAGTCGAGAACAGGATAGTGGTAGGTCGACATGTCAGAACCCGTTTGTTGACTCATCCACGATTCATTTATGAACAACTCAGTAACTACCTAACTACGGAAATTGTCGACGTAGAGAACGGAGGTAGAGTGTAACTGGTTTTCTCTCGGTTTCTACTACAAAGTCCTTTAGATTTGTTTTACACTGGATGTTTAAATTTTTATAAGTAGAAAACTTAGTACCTGTGAGAGAAATCGTTTGTATGACATCTGTAAACGACGACAAAAGGTGTAAACATAAACATAATAAATTTACTATATTAATGAATATCACGGACTGGATAAATATTCGTTTATGACACACAAGAAGTGAAAGGTCCTACGGACCGAGATCCACTCACTAGTATGGTAGCACTAATAGACCCAACACTTCTAGAATAAATATGTCAAAGAAGACACATAAGAACGGTGGAGAAGAATTATAGAAGACAAAGACAATGTAGGTATGGTAAAGACAGGAAATAACTCGGGTAGAAACGTACTTTACAAGGGAACCATAGAGATTAAAATAACTTCTCTACCGATCAGAAAGGGTAAGATAACAAAAGGAGATAAAGAACGTGACTAGTGACTCCTTCTGAAAGAATAGAGAGGAACGATAAGAAGTCTTGAGACGTAAGTTTACCCATATAGAAAGGAAAAGAGGAAACGAAAACCGAAGACAAGAAAAAAGTGTCGATAAACATTCCGGAGGAGTCTGTCGACCAAACGATGTTTTTTCTAGAAGTGGTGGGTCTATTAGTGTTACCACACTAGTGAGTGGATCTCGGTCTGTAGAACCTTACACTTCAGTTCACCCGGAATCCTTCGTAGTGACACTTGTTTCGATCATCTCCACTACCTTAAGGTCAACTCGATAAAGTTTAGGATTTTCTATTACGATACTTTCCCGACGTGAGTTATACGATCTTTAAAACCTTTTGCGTCGTCACCGGTGTCCTGACCTTTTCCAGTTAAAAGTAAGGTTAGGGATTCTTTCTTTTACGGTTTCTTACTAGTTTGATGAAGTGTTAACGTGAGTAGAGAGTACGATCATTTCATTACGAATTTCAAGAGGTTCGGTCCGAAGTCGTTATACACTTGGCACTTGAAGGACTACAAGTTCGACCAAAATCTTTTCCGTCTCCTTGGTCTCTAGTTTAACGGTTGTTGGTGACCTAGTAACTTTTTCGTTTTCTCAAGGTCTTTTTTGTAGATAAAGACGAGATAACTGATACGGTTTCGGAAACTGACACACCTAGTGTTATTTGACACCTTTTAAGACTTACTCTACCCCTATGGTCTGGTGGACTGGACGGAGAACTCTTTAGACATATGTCTAGTCCTTCTTTGTTAATCTTGACCTGTAGCTTGTTGTCTGATCAAGGTTTATCCTTTTCTTCATGTAATTCCGACATAGAACAGTGGGATGAATAAATTGAATATACGTCTCATGTAGTACTCTTTACGACCCGACCTACTTCGTGTTCGACCTTCTTTATAGGTCGAGGTTCTAACGGACTTCTTTATAGTTATTGGAGTCTAAACGTCTACTGTGGTGAGAGTACCATCTTTCACTTCTTGATTTCTCGGAGAACTACTTTCACTTTCTCCTTTCACTTTTTCAACCGAATTTCGAGTTGTAAGTGTTTTGATTCTAGTACCGTAGACCAGGGTACTGAAGTACCGTTTGTCTACCTCTTTGTCACCTCTATCACCGTCTGAAATAAAAAACCCCGAGGTTTTAGTGACGTCTACCATTGACGTCGGTACTTTATTTTTCTATGAACGAGGAACCTTCTTTTCAGTACTGGTGGGATTGTCGTATAATTTTTCGTCTCTGTAATGAAACGGTTGTTTCCAGACAGATGAGTTCCGATACCAAAAAGGTCTCCAGTGCACATCTACACTCTCAACTTGATATTTCTTGCGACTCATGGCTTCTTAACTACGAAAACTTGACACCACATCCTCTTCTGAGGACTCTCAGGGAACCTAACGTTCCTATAGGTTGGTCAGGTAGGATTTCCTTTAGTCAGCACTTACAAGTAACCTTCCTGACTAAAACTTCTACCTTGAGGTCATGAAACCGGTGAACTATGCTTCTCGATTGAGCAAACTTTTCTGTGACTACGACCCTTTCTAACTCCCGTCCTCCTCTTCCCCTACTGTCTCCTACTCTACCAACCAACCGTAGTGGTTGAGTTACCTGTACTCTGACTTAATTGAGACCCTCAACCACTATCTGTCCCTCCGGACCACACGACGTCAGGTACCCCAGTGTTTCTCAGTCTGTACTGACTCGTTGACTTAACTTGACACACAAGAACGTTTTATTACGTACGTAACTTATAGACGAGGTTTGGTTGATGACGAAATGAAGTTTTTTTTTTTTTTTGTGTTTTTCGTCTATAAAGTAATTTTATAAAGAAGGAAATTTATTATAGTAATAAACCAGTGAGAGAGCGTCTTTTAGGACCAACGACTATGTATCAAATTCTTCATTCGACCACGTTTATCAATATAAAAATTCCCTGTCTTCGATTCCAAGTGACCAGTGTTACAGGTGTTCTCACGGACTGTTTATGGTCAACGAGTTATTTGTACGGATTCAGTTAATTACCTCTCTGTCAGAAAATATACCTAACGTCAAGGGTGATCATCGTTTTCTCTTAGCTCTCGACTCTTAGGTTACTATAAACGAACACTCATACGCACGTACCATCTTCCCATCGTGGTTTAGTTTCTTCCAGTGGACATTAGTTTAGTCTTGACTTTCTGTCTTATTTTTCCGTCTTTCAATTTTAAATCCTTGACCTTCGGTCCCCTCAGCCCGTTAAGATAAACTGACTGTGACTCGATAAGAGGGAGGTAATCTAGAACTACCAGATACCCTCTGTTGGTGAGAAAAATTACCAGGTCCTCTTCTCCTTAGTAGTATAAATCGTTATCTTTTGAACATTTATAATTCTTATGTGAAATTTCACCTGTATCTTCATGAATGTAGTTCAGCTCTATTCACTCTGGTGTATCTTAAAGTAGTTACCCAAACTGTAGATTCCCTTCTTTAAAAGAAAATACTATTTTTCTTTCTGATTCATCATCAAACTCACAAAATAATATGGTTTTTACTATTCCTCTTGAAACCTAACACAAATAAGTTGTAAATGCCTTGTGGATACTACCTCTACCGTACAAAGAACCATGTCCCCCATTTCAGACCTGTTTCGTTTTATTGGTGGGAACATTTCAAAGGTAAGAACCCTCAGTCAACTGGATAACCTTTATATTTCAAGGGTCCGACGGACTGAATGTATACTTCTTTCTTTTTGTATAGTAATAAACACACGTACTTGTATTTTTTAACTGTCGTAATAGACGAATCATAACAGTAACTGTAGACATTTCGATACAGACGTTAAGACAGACTATTCACTCGTAATTCTCTAAATTTAAAGTCTTTACTGGAGCTTCGACCTTCTGGTCTTTCTTCTCCATGCTATAAAACAGTTCACTTTTTAACCTCGTGTCTCAGATTGGAGATCATTTGTAAGTTACAGTTAATGTAGAGGAAATAAAGAAGAGAACGTATAAAAAAAGGAATATGTAAATACTCCTGGTAGTAGTACAAATTTTGACCCCCTTTGTCTTTGTATATACGTTTCTGATATTCTTTACAAAATCTTATACATGAATATACCCGGTAAAATAAGTTCACCCATTGGGTTAAGTTGGGATTACGTCTTTGGGATTCCGTTTTCTCTCCTTCTCCAGGGGAAGTCTGTACTAAATGACAGTTAGTAAAAGGCGATCACCGATTTCCCGTTTCCTTCATGTTTTCAAGAGTAGGACGACTAATTTGGTTCCTGTGTATCCAAACTTCCCGTACCTACTTTCTAATCCAAATTAGTATCTTTGAGTTCGTCTTCTTTTTTGTTAATTCAACTAGTCGGATAGGAGACGACTCCTTCTTCTTGTAAAAATCTCATGATGAAACAGTGGTCGTATCATGATTATTAGGTTACGAATTGAGGGTAAACTAAATAAGTAAGTCGTGTATAAATAACTCACAGGTACTACACTGTCTTTGAGAAGTCCGTGACTGTTATTTGGATACTCACCAGTTTCAGATATCGAAGTATTTCGAATATTACTTTAGGACCCTTATCGGTTGACTTTATACATTTTATAATCATCACTATTCACACCTATTTTTATTTTGAATCCGAGTATTTAGGACCTTGTAATGAATATAGTGTAAGACACCCCGTTCAGTAATTTCGGTCTTTTGTAGGTTCCCCTTCTTTTTCTTTTAATCTGAGATGAAAAATTTTTCTCCTTATTGGTCTTACATGTCAGTAGAGAATTGGTGGTATACACACGTACACACTCACGATTCAACGAAGTCAGAATAAGTTGAGAAACACTGGGATGCCTGATATCGGGTGGTCCGAGGAGACAGGTACCCTAAGAGATCCGCTCTTATGACCTCACCCAACGGTACGGGAGAAAATCTTCTAGAAAGGGTGGGTCTCTAGTTTGGGTCCACAAATTCAGAGGACGTAACCGTCCGACCAAGAAATGGTGATCACGGTGGACCCTTCGGGGGTTGGTAGTGTCTGTGGAAATCTTTGACACTCTTCCCTGAAAGGACCACCAGGTCACCGATTCTGAGACACGGGGGTCACGTTCCTCAGACCCAAGTTAGGGACCAGTTCCTTGATCTAGGGTGTACTACGTCGATTCTACGTCGTGTCAGTTTGTTTACTTATTTTTATTTATTATTTTTTATTTATGACACTCTTCTTCTCACTATCCTAGATTGTAACATTTTCCGAACGAGACTACTGAGGATACATTACTTCCCCCTCTTCCCTCTCACGTCTCCACCGTCGTCCTTTCAACAGGTAAAGTGGGATTAAATGAGGATTGAAAACCCGGAGAACTAAGAGTGATTTTAATACTCTTTCTTTTATTGTTCTTTCCTTCGTATACTGAGTCCTAACGTATAACCATCGTAAAAGTGTATCCCATGTTACACACACGTTAAAGTAAATGAGTAAGGGGTTCGTAAAATAGTCGTAGATAATACAAGGGTGATCTCTATGACTCTATCCGTCGACATTAGGCACAGAAGTTCCTTCAGTGGTAGATCAACCCCCTTTTCTACTTATTGTACATTTAAAGTTTACAGTCTCACAAACAGTCTTAAAACGAAAAAGTTATAAGTAGTATTTTACAGTTCAATTAGTAAACGAATAAAAGTTTCATATTTTAAGGTGGAAAAAAAAGTGTCATATCTTTAGATGAAAAGTCTAAGAATGAGATTTATCATTAGAGTTTTAATGAAAATATGACTTTAACTATTTTCGGGTTCAATCGTTGGTCACTAAACAGATTTCATACACTGAGAGAAGTAATGATCTTCTTAGTGTACCTCCCTTGACTGAAACTGGTATAGTCGGATCTGGTGACGTGTAGACATCAAAAAGGTGAATTACTTTAACAACTAAAAATTCCAGGTCGATTTGTACAGTAGAGGAGGTGATTCGGGTGATACTAGGGGAAGTCACTTTGAAGGGATCATCTAACATTAATGGAGAAAAATTGTATAAATTTCCATATAACTTACGAAGGAAAAATCCATTAGTTACCTTTTGTACTTACTTCATTTTTTCAACGGGTCAATATGTCAAACTAGTGTATTACACACAATTACACACAATATCCTTTCTGTTCCGAGGACATAAAGGGAATTTCAATTGTCTTTAAGAACTCTCCATCAATTATAACGTAGGTAAATATTTCTTCGACTACAAGTCTCAAAGATTTACTAAAATGGATCTCAATGTATCAATTATCATACAATATTCTAGATCCGAAGTTGGAATCAACCCAAACCGGGAACACCATGTAATTTGTCACAGGGGGTGGGGGTAAATACAGATGAACCCTAGAATCTTACCCTTGTATAAACTTTACTCACAGAAACGTCTACCTTAATTCTATTTCTCTCTCTACTCCAGTACGACCTATTTCCACCCGGACCGTAGGTTACTATCAAAGGGAGATTCACAACCTTCCCCCCTTCGTGTCTTTCTGTGTCTACCTTCCTCCGGTACATTTCTACCCATCCCTAAAATCGATACGACGGTTCTTTACGATCCTAGATGGTCTTCGTCCTTCTCTGATCCTTCCTAAAACAGGATCTCAGAAGTCTCCTTACCACCGGAACGATTATTGAGTCAAAATGTG
This sequence comes from Capra ibex, assembly GCA_006410555.1. Lineage (NCBI taxonomy): Eukaryota > Metazoa > Chordata > Mammalia > Artiodactyla > Bovidae > Capra > Capra ibex. The sequence goes on from SJYO01038983.1 coordinate 14,479,309, forward strand.
AAGACCAGAGGTCTTGTCACTATCTTGTGTACAGATAACAAAATTCGGTGGGTTAAAGACCAAGAAACAATACCACTGAGATCGTTTGATTACCCGAAGGGACCATCGATTCGACCATTTCTTAGACGGACGTTACACCCTCTGGACCCAAGCTAGGGACCCGACCCTTCTAAGGGACCTCCTCCCGTACCGTTGGGTGAGACCATAAGAACGGACATCTTAGGGGTACCTGTCTCCTCGGACCGTCCGACATGAGGTACCCCAGTGTTTCTCCGTCTGTACCGACTCGTCGATTCGTGTGTCGTTTGTTTATGTCGGGAATTCGGGTAAGTTAAGTCAAGTCATCGAGTCAACTGACTCGAAACACTGGGGTACCTGACGTCGTGCGGTCCGAAGGGGCAGGGTAATAGAACAGGAATTTGTTCGGGTGACTTCACTTCACTTTCAACGAGTCGACACAGCCTGAGACGCTGGTATACCTGATATGTCAAGTACCTTAAGAGGTCCGGTCTTATGACCTCACCCATCGGAGAGGGAAGAGGTCCCTCAGAAGGGTAGGGTCCCTAACTTGGGTCCAGAGGACGTAACACTCGTCTAAGAAATGGTCGACTCGGTATTCCCTCTAGGTTCTTATGACCTCACTCATTGGATAGGACAGAGGTCGTCTAAAGGGTTGGGTCCTTAACTTGGTCCCAGAGGACGTAACGTCCGCCTAAGAAATGATTGACTCGATACTCCCTTGGGGGGTTTTTCGGGTAATATAACAGGAATTTCGGTAATCTCGGAGATTAGAACAGGAATTTGGAGAAGGATAAGATCCTGACGTGACACTAAACAAGATCCTAAAGTGTCATTTGGAAATAGAAACTGAAACCTGAAACTTGTTATAGTGGAGGACTTTTTTTACATCCTTACTATCTTTATAAAGTCCTTCTAAAAATAACGTTCAACTTTTGTAAGTTGGATTTGATCTCCTGAATCTAATCCTTTAAAGAACCAAGGATAGGGGTTTACCTTCTTCTCGTCCCTACATCCCTCCGGCGGTAATTTTGTTCTTGGTCCTAAACCTCGAGGTGGTCCGAAGAGAGACATAGGGGGCAGGGGGGAAAGAAAACGTGGAACGGAAGTAGAGAGTCGTTTGACTCTCTGTCTGTCCTGGACCCCGAACACACACACAATCAACAAGTCAGTACAGGTTGAGAAATGTTGGGGTACTGTCATCGGACTGTCCAAGGAGATAGGTACCATAAGAGGACAGTTCTTATGATCTCACCCAATGGTAAAGGAAGAGGTCCCCTAGAAGAACTGGGTCCCTAGTTAGGTGATAGAGGATTTAATGTTCTTCTAAGAAATGGTAGACTCGGTGGTCCCTTCAGGTTGTAGAACGGTTCAATCTGGTGACACTTCTTTCCCTGTGAAAGGACTAAAGGTTCAACTTTTAAGGATTCCTTCCAAACACTAACCAAGACTCTAAGTAATAAGGGTGATCCTAGTACACCAATATCGTCCGAGTTCTTTGGAAGGGGGTTCTTAATCCTTCGATAATAGTTTTTTCTCCACACATTGACTCCGTATATATTTGTATCTATAATTACATCTAGCAAAGATACATCTATCATGAGTCGATACAGGGTCTATTCTGAAGACGAACGTATTCTGGGGTTTCTTCATTTCGGTTTTACGTCTGAATTACTGATGTTCGAAGGTTGGGTGAGTTGTACTCATAGTTATTTCTACAATCTGACATTATATTCCGAAAAAAAGAGAAAAAAGGTTTTCTCGATCACTGACCACTCTTGAGAAAACTTATCTGCACCTTTGCGTTCGTCATCTTTAAAGTAATAGGTCTAATATAGTGTCTCTGAATCGATCACCTTCTCGTTAAAATTATTTATTATCACTAAACTAGAAAAAAGTTTATAATGTCTAATGTCATAGAAGTCTCCATTGAAGGGGAGACTAACGTTTCTTTCGTGACCTGTATTGTTTTCTCTCTTTACTCCCCCATTTCCCGCTTGGCGAAAGGTCGTTGCGGACCAGGAGTGTCCTGAACCGTTGGACCGGCCCCGACCTCTGTCTTAGGGACGTGGTTCCGTAGACGAAAGGAACCTCCCAGTCCGTTCGAAGGAAAAGGGTTTACAACCTGTTTAGGGTTTCGTAAACGAAGATTCCATCTAAACCAGTAGAGACTTCTTCTTCTACCAAACACAGGTCTTTACTTAATTGGAATCTTCCCGGAATCCACGGGGGTCTGATTTTTCGCCGTCAGTACGACTACGATAAAACCTTGTCTTCACTGTAGTCCGGTGGAGTGTAATACTCGGGCCTTTTGTACAGTGAAAGGGTCCCTTAGAAAAGAGAACACTAAGACCTCATACAGTAATATGTGGAATTTGACATTCACAAATGTAAAAAAAAAAGAAGGGTAATCAGACTGATACACAGAGGTACAATCCCTAGAAGGAAAGAAATACAATTGCAGTGTCCGATCGTAGTTTCAGACATGCATCCTTACTGAGTTACGTAAACAAAGTCATTTTTCGACTTTCTCTGTTCTTTAACTCCCCTCTGTCTCTTTTCTTCAATGAAAAAACAAAAAGATAGAGTGACCTTGCCCCCCTTTACTCGTTTCTTCCTTCTAAGTATCCTTTAATAAAATATAGAATAAAATCTGTAAATCTAGCCTCTTCCGTTGTCGTTGGGTGAGGTCGTGAGAACGGACCTTTTAGGGTACCTGCCTCCTCGGACCACCCGACGTCAGGTACCCCACCGCTTCTTACCCTGTGCTGACTCGCTGAAGTGAAAGTAAAAAGTGAAAGTACGTAACCTCTTCCTTTACCGTTAGGTGAGGTCACAAGAACGGACCTCTTAGGGTCCCTGCCCCCTCGGACCACCCGACGACAGATACCCCAGCGTGTCTCAGTCTGTGCTGACTTCGTTGAATCGTCGTCATCGTCGTTGTCTGTAAATCTATCCGCCAAATGGGAGAAACGAAGTAAAATAGTAGGGGTTTCACGGAGGTAAAGGAATTAATAAGGACATTATAACTATATATCCTATAATTATATATTGGGTGACTTGAAACATCATAACAAAGATGAAGCGACTACTTCTTTGAATCCGAGTCTCTTTAATTCTCTTATTATGTTCCAGTGTCTTATTTATTACGAAACGAAATAAAAAAAGTCAGAGACCGGGGGATTCCTAAACTCTGTTGGATTACTCTAATTACTTATACATTGTCTTTATAACTGGTTATGATCCTCGTCCCTCTACCGGACAGTCAATCTTCACCCGGACTTAAAGTACCGACCGAAAACGTCTGACACTTCAGGGAAAACAAATCTGTAAATCTAGCCTCTTCCGGTACCGTTGGGTGAGGTCGTGAGAACGGACCTTTTAGGGTACCTGTCTACTCGTAGTGTGACTCTTGTCACGTTTATTAGCCTAGGATGCAACACGTCCCGTAGTGATGTCTGATCTCTGCATACTTCTACCACGGCCCCTACACTTTAATTGGCACACAAATGGGACTTACTCACCGTGGATGAACTCACAAACTTACTAAAAGTCATTGAATCTAAACTAAACATACATCTACCCAATAGTATTACTCCTCACAATTTTGTAATCAGATTACCGTCTGTGATATGGGACTCGTGGTCGATGTCAAACGGTAACATTATTTTATTAGTCGGTAAGGAATTTCTACGGTACCAATTCACCAACAACCTACTTACCGAGTCTCAGAGGACCGAAGATTGTCAGCGGGGTCGTGACAACGAAAGAGTGGACTTCCAGAAACGTTTCAGGTTCGTCGGTGGTGGTCTGACTCCGGGAAGTTTACTACAAAAAGTACAAATCCTTGTGACAAGAAACCGCCCTTATCTCTTTTAAAATATATACATAGGTACGTGTATGTATACCCGAAGGGGCCCCCGAGTCGCTATTTCTTAGGCGGACGGTTACGTTCTCGGTGTCCCCTGTGTCCAAGCTAGGAACCCAACCCTGTTAGGGAACCTTCTCCTTTACTGTTGGGTGACGTCATAAAAACGGACCTCTTAGGGTACTTGTCTCCTCGGACCACCCGCTATCAGGTACCCCAGTCTCAGTCCGTCCTGACCGTTCACACATGGTGGATTGATATATGTGTGTGTCTGCGTGTTCAAGTTTATGTGTGTATAGGAGTAAACGTGTATTTTAAAAGGAGGACCGAGGTCCGAGAAGAAATGGAGGGACGGGTCCCGGTGTAGTACCCAGAACCCTGGTTCATGATAGGGTGGGCCCTCCGGATTTTGAGCATCTTACCTGAGAAGACCTTAAAAGGAGAGGAACATCGAGACGGAGGTTGTGAGGTGGTACATATAGGGACGGGATCATCAATAGCTGAGGTCTCGATTAAGATTTAAATGAGAGATCTACTTACGGTCTCCTGACTTTTAACAGATTTTTCGACTAAAGCCTGGTGTGATATATTGAAGACTTCAAAACGAAAACTGTAAAGTATCTCTACCTATCACCCGCCAACGAAGTATATATTGGCAGAGTAGGTGATAAAAATTTGTGTAAAGGTGTCTGGAAAGTAAAGTACCCTACTTCACTACTAACACCACTCCTCCTATTATGATCACTAGTATTGTTCACTTTTATATTTTCAATTACTTCGTAAGACACGGTCCGTGACGTACCCCACGAGAACTATAAGATACAGGGAGATAGAAGCCATTAATACCAAGAGTAAAACTATTATTTTAGACTCCGACAGTTTCCAATTCAATGAATGAGTACGACTGAACCGGAATTTCCACTTCTCCACCCTAAATTGAAGTACTCTAGACTAAGGTTCACAGTTTAAGGAAGTCGTAGGGGTGTGAAAAGAGATTCCAAGATGTGTAAATTACCTGTAAAGGATGACTCTCCGATCTTATTCTCTGCCCTCAAACATAAAGAAGGGTACCGAATGTCCTTAGTCCGGTGATCTTGTTTTAGTACTCGAACCGACTCCAGTCCTGGTACAGACCCCGTGACTTGTGAATACACTATTATCCTCTGTACTACTACTTCTCTTTTCGGTCACAAAGACTGTAATATCTGAACGAGAAAACACTCCCTTTGAGTAGTTAGTTATTTATACTTCTTAAAGTAACGTTTTTCCTTACTTGCACTTTCTGACACCACTCACTAGAACTGATCAACCTCTTTGTCTTTTAATTACCTAACCCCCCTTTATTCAAAATTTACACCCTTTTCTGTCCACTTACCCTTGACCCACCAAGGTTTCTTCCACTAATAGTAAGTTGCTCATGCAATTTCTTTAAAAGTTCTATTTTTTCCTAGACCCACTCCTGGTCGACTACATCCCGGAATCATAACACGAGGACTTAGATTCACGTAACTCTTTGGTAGTGTCTTAAAAATTTTTCCCTCCCTACTCCAGACTGAATACAGAAACCACTCATAAAATACCTCTTGACTACCCTGTATTCTGAACTGTTTCATCTCCGTCCCCTGTTCAATCCTTCCACACTACTAGTTCTGGAGTCGATTGGACTGCCACTACTCTCTTAGATAGGAATCATAACTATCATACGACGACGATGACGACGATTCAGTGAAGTCAGCACAGGCTGAGACACACTGGGGTATCTGTCGTCGGGTGGTCCGAGGGGACAGGTACCCTAAACGAGCTACTTATAAACCGTACGCTTACTTATTTAATACCTACGTAGGATTCCAGAGTCATTCGGACGGTCGAGAGCAAAACGGTGTACAGAAATATTAATCCCAGTTATTAAACTATTAATATTTCAGTCAACAGAAATAATTGTAGTAATGATGATAATATTAACTTTTGAACAAATAAAATACATTCCGAGAACGTTACATACGATTCGTACGATGTATATACTAAACTGAATTAGTAAGTTATTGACCCACAAAATTTCGTAAAACAAGGGTAAAATATTTACTCCTTTAGTATTCACTCCCGTCCAATTCCCGTTTTAGAATAGGTCAGTTAATATAGTCAGTCATTCACTTACGTATGAATTTAAGTTTCTCCCAAATACAAATACCTTGAACAATATTTAAGTATCTGTTTATTCAATGAACAAAAAGACCACCGAGTCTACCATTTCTTAGACGGATGTCACGTCCTCTGGGTCCAAGTTAGGGACCCACCCTTTCTAGGGGACCTCTTCCCTTATTGTTGGGTGAGGTCATAAGAACGGATCTCTTAAGGTACCTGTCTCCTCGGACCACCCGATGTCAGGTACCCCAGTGTTTCTCAGTCTGTACTGACTCTCTGAATGTCAAAGTGGTTCCTGTTACTCCTTTCGGTTCCCACCGTCTTTTCTTCTATACTAGGATGAAAACTTTCCAAATCCCCTCCTTATCTAATGATCCCGGACCTTACTCTGTCTCCGTACAACTCGTCGGGTAGAACTTTTCATGACATTCGGAACTAGTTCCGTGTGTCCCTAGGGTCTCCTCGAAAGACTCTTTTATTCGTAAGACTGGGAGTGAAATGAGGGAGGGTGACTAGAGGATTCCCCAATGGCACCCAACTTGGGTTATCTTCGGTCTCATGTGTTGTCGGGACAAGTACACCAGGTGCGTCCTGTTAGAGGATCCTGTCTCCCGTCTCACCTTTCTTTACCTCCCATCTATAACTCCTTGTTTGTCTTCTATGTACCACATGTTTGGTTATAAACAATTCTCAGATAACCCTACCAATCAAAATATACAATTGTACCGATGCGATACAACGGGTTTACAAACGAGTTTGGGGTCATATCTACAACGATACTTCCTTAAAAATCTACAACACTTGTAAATTTAGTCATCTGCAACTCATTTCGTCTAACAAGGGGTATCACACCCACCCGGAGTAGGTTAATCAACTTCCGAAGTTCTCTTTTAACGATTCCAGAGACCTGTCTCTTCTTTAAGACGAAGGTCTAATAAAGTCTAAGTTCTGATTATATAGTTGACAAGGGATCCAGAGAAGGGACGGTCGAACGGGACACCTAAAACCTGAAAGGTCGGGGTTTTTAGTGAACTTGGTTACGGAATTATAGTAGGGGGGGGGGCAGAAGGAGAAAGAGAGAGAGAGGGTGAGAGAAGGAAGAAAGACAGAGAGAGGGCCGAACAAGTCCCTCTTCCAAAGACAGAGAGACCTCCTGGGATTGTGTGGCGATATATAGTTCACGACACGATCCGGAACCTCTACATTTGTGTTTAGAAGTGTCGAGACAGGAATTCTTTGAGTGAAAGACCACGATACTATTTAGTGTAATGTTCCCATTATGTCCTACACAGTACTCGACTTCCTCCCTGGAGGAATGAGTCGGTCCCGTCACCAACCCTCCTTCCGTTCCCCTCCAGTCCCTTCCGAAGGACCACAATTGAGATAACTTTGTGTCTCAATAATTAGTCAACCGTATCGGGTCATGATTGCCACTACCAGATTAAGACTTTGGTCTCGATAAAAGTGGTGACACTAAAAACAGGAAGAAGGGGTGGGTGGGGGAAGTGGGAACCGCCAAACTCGAGCGTAAGTTACAGGTACTTGGTGTACACCAGAGACGAGGTAAAAACCATCGTTGTTGAAAGTTTACCCATGTCTGAAGGTGTAGATTACGTTCTCCTTTAGTGTCGAGAAATAAGAATGATTGTTGTTCTAGAAGAGTATGGGATGATCATATTTGCGTTTACAAGTGTCCCCGGTACGTTAACCTTATTTTTCGATTGTTTAATCGAGTCCCCTGGACCTGACTTTAGGATGAAAACGGTGAAAGGTCGAAACATTAATGTCCATTTAGTTAATTAGAGGGAGTAAAAATAGTTCCCTTTTTTTATTCCATCATAAAACATTTGAAATTTCCAAGAATGGACACCTTAATTTTTACTCACAGCTTATTAAAAAAAAAAGAGAAAATGAATGAGGATTTTCCGGGAGTGACACTATAAAGATGAGGGGAGTAAAACGGACTTTTGATGGAATTTTCCGATTGTATAAGCAATAAACTAAGGAACTCCGGACCCTAGATAGACACTAAGCTTTAGAATTTCATTTTTAAAACGACCTAGAAAGGACTCTACGACAAAGGTTCCCAACTAAACGAACCAACCCTTTTACACAAAACAATTGGATATCAATCAGTGTATGAATTCTTATTCAATGTCGTTTCTTTCCCCTTTTTTTTTAATATATATATATATTTCGTAGAGTGTAGGACCACCCTACCAGACCAGATTCTTCTTTCGGTATCCGGACCTCTGTCGTATAGTCAACTTAAGGTCAGACTCAAATCGGAGTCAGAGTCTCGACGGACGAGAACCGACCCTACATCGACGGAAATGTCTCCGCTCAGTGACTCCGGTCTGGGACCGCGGTCGTCGGGGTCGCGGAGTCTTAATGAGGCGTGGTCGAACGGAGGGTCAAAGCGACGGGGTCCGGAATAAAGACATAACTGCGGACAGAACGAACTGGAGCATGACAATGTATCCGAAACTGAGAGTACGAGTTAAACGAGGTTACACAGTAGTAGAATCACGTAAAAGAAACACAAGTCGCCGTATAGACTAAGGGAAGAACAGGACAAAGTTGTAGACCCGGGACCGGAGTACAATGTTCGGAGTGTGTAATCAAAGTCGAGACTAGTCGGCAGAGTGTGGTACGCTAGTCTTCTGCTGTGACCTGTATACTGGGTCATACAGGAAGTTGGAGGCACGTGACTTGAAGGAGGGGGTCTACCTTTATTCAAGGAGGGTAGAGACTCGGACACTCAGATGAAACATTGGTAGAAGGACACGGAGGGACGTACCGACACGAGGATTGTATGCCCCCGCCCCTCGACCGGGACTACCCTTCCAATACGTCGGACACGGGGCACGGAGAACAGTACCTCACTCCGAGGTAAAGACTGAGTTGTCGTCTTTATAGGGTAAACATTGGCACGGTTTGATTACGTATAATCAGATGGAGTAAACTTACTCCGTGACAAACAAAAGTTTGGTCCTTCCGTTTTACGTCCATTATTTTTTCGGGGTTGATGACGACAAAATGTAAAAAATGACATAGGAGACGGACGTTTCAGTTTTCACGTAATTTTTCATTATAACACGACTCGAGTCTGTATACGTTTGCAGAGATCTATAGAACAGAGTTATTTCAAATATCTTACGTAAGGGTTTCCAGACTGTTGTTTTGTCTTATTTAGCGTTCCGAGTATTTTTATATTACGTACGAAAAAAAAAAAAAAAAAANNAAAAAAAAAAAAAAAAGTGAATGTATTTGTCCTCGTCTACGTTACTCTTTCCCTCACAGACCCGAATTCTCCGCCGGGAAAGAATATTGTTGGGGAAAATAGTAATCGAGGGTTGTTCCGTATTTAACCGAGACTTTCTGTGTGTTTGTACCTTTGTATCCTTTCCCTTCCCTTTCTAACTTATATAACATTTACCAAACCTAGGAGGGCTGTCAGAAGCGATGAAAGTAATTTAGTGGGCCAGTTAAAGAATGAGTTGGAAAGTTGGTTCAAAATAACTGATAGACGGGACGGTGTGTATTGTCATCCGTGAGACTTATACCCTCTTCTGGTATGTCAGAGACTGGAGTTCCTTAAATAAGAAGATTATTTTTCGAGAATGTCTTTCTGATTAGTGTTNCTGGAGTTCCTTAAATAAAAAAAAAGGAAAAAAAAAAAATTTACAAAATAAATAAATAAAAAATTAAAATTTTAGAAATTAAGAATTACGCAAGGGTTTGTACTTGGGGGGAGGGTGGAGGGAGGGGTATTGTAAAGAGACCCAGTAGGGGTATAAGAAGATTATTTTTCGAGAATGTCTTTCTGATTAGTGTTAATCCACGATGTAATCCTTGTCTTAAAGAAATGTAAAAAGTAAAGTAACTAGTCTATAAGTATAAACCTAATTCCGTTTTTTTTTAGGTCAGGTCAAGCAGTTTGATTTAACATAATAACGTACAGCCTGATCGTCCACAAATTGTTCAAACTCTGTATCACCTGTTGTACATAACTTATCAACGTTACACGACTCGAGAAGAATTTCGAGAAATGTCTTAATTGAAGTGTGTTGGGGTTTCTAACGTATGATAATAGAACAGGTACAAATTTCTGCTCTTGTGAATCCGACTTCCTTTAATTTACTGAACATGTTTCAATGTACCGAAGATTCACCGTCTCCATCCTAAACTTAGAACTGTCAAGTCGAGGTCTTGGACGTGACAACCTGTTTCGTGAGGTCACGAAGAGCACCTGAGTACCTACACGGTACGTTGTAGGATTCAAACACTCACTGAAAAGGGGGAAAAAGGCAAGTCAGACAACCGACTATTCTTTATCTCGGTCCTAAACTACTCCGCTAAAATCAATACACCCTGGTGTAGAAGGAGACATGACTAAGTGAGACTTTACCCGCCCCGCCTCCCTTCGGAATATGTAAGTGAAAGGATGATTCAACGAAGTCAGTACAGGGTGAGAAACGCTGGCATACCTGACATCGAGTGGTCCTAGGAGACAGGTACTCCTAAGAGGTCCGTTCATATGACCTCACCCAACGGTACGGGAGGAGGTCCTCTGGAAGGACTGGGTCCCCAGTTTGGATACAGAGAGTACAGAAGGAGTGACCGTCCATCCAAGAAATTGTGATCGTGGTGGACCCTTCGGGGAAGTAGGTGAATCGGAAGTAAGAAAAGGAATCGTCCAACTGCGGGTCTGTCTTGAGCGTTCCGTCTTTACAGTGTGTCAAAATAATACAATAGTTAAAGTGTAGTACAACATAGTCCTAGAGGGACATAATTGTAAGGAAAAGAGACTTTCTAGTATAATGACGTACAAAGGTAGTTTGTCTTAAGACTTACAGGACATTTGTGTCGAGGACCCAACCAACGTCAGAACGTGTTCGTACCGTCGAAGGAACGACTTTTTTTTATGTACCCGTCCTTCGGCCCCTGAGATAAAGGGTGTCCAATCGTAGTAAACATTCCAATGTCTGGGAAGCTCTAATGTTTCTGTTACTTTTATCACAATTTCCTCGTAACCGGTGATAAAGATAGGTCACCTTCCCTTGGTTCGTATTCAAGAATTGAACGTAAAGGAAAAAATTCCGATTCATACCGAAGTTCCCCAATAACTCGTTTTGGATGAGGTATTTATTTTTGAATTCGATTATAGTTCTTTTCTCTAAAGGGATGACGGTATGTCTATAATCCAATGTCCGAGGTTCAACACGTGAGTACAGGTGTTGTTAGATATTGGATCGAGGTGGAGTTGGATTCGGGTTAGACTAAGGAAGTACATTTGAAATCTATTGTTCCGGGCTTCGTTCACACTCTGGTAATGGTGAATAAGTCCGTAGTCACGGGGTCGTACCACACTACCCGTCTACGACAATCTCACCACATGGTCACAACGGGGTATGTCTTATCGTCACTACGTAATCTTACTCCTGTCCGATACGAGGAGGGGAGGTTTATGTGGAGTGACCTGTCTTCTCAATTTATGTCTTCGGACAGGTAAGTAACACGGTCAGACACACGTAAAGAGTAGAAAGACTCCTGAAGATTCTCACAAGACACCCGGGTTCCCTTTCTACGGACGACCCTTTTAGGTTTGATCGTGACGTTTCAGGAGTGACGGACCTTAGGAACGTGGTTCTGGTCTCTTGGACTGTGGAAAGTAATCCCTAGTGACATTAAAAACACAGGAATGAGGGGTTCATAGTTCGTCTGTTTTTATCTATTTACCTCTCAATTTCTGTTTTCTCTATCGTATGTAAGAAAACTAAGGGTCTTTATTCAACTATTGAGAAGGTACAAACTTGTCCTCCTCTTTCTTTTCCCCTTCCCGATCGTACATGCGACACATGAAACCTCAGGTAGGGCAGAGTATCGTCTTTCGTGTACAAAGATGGCCTTGTAACTTCCACGACCTTCAAAACTGCTCGAGCGTCCGTATGTTGACGGTAATAGTAGTCATTACTTTAGTAATACGACCTACCGTCACACTAAAAAGTGACCTCAAAATTAAACGTATAAGATATTTAAGGGTCCGAGGACGTCCATAAATTTCAACTTAATATCCCATCAACATTTCCAGAGTTGTCCGACCAACCCCGACAGAATTGTGGACACGGACTATTCTGTGGAACTGTATTAAGCCAAAACTCCCGAGGGTGACAAACAAGTCTTTCCACGTACTTGTGTCCTCAACTGTCACACATCTGTATAACCACCTATAAGGATCTATTTCCCCGTGTCGGTCTATTTCCCGCTCACCTTCCTTCAAGTTGATTTCCCTTCCTCTTCCCTCTCTGGAACTTAACGAAGGAATGTACGATTAACAGTCCGTGACACCCCACTGTCCTGGTTTGTACCCAAAACTGTAGTCTGTCTGGAGTCGAGTGTACGGTCTTGTCGATAGGGGTAGAAACCAGGTCTATAAATCTCTATTAATCGGAATCAAAAGGACAGCATTTCTTATATCGACTCAGGATTGACATAAAACGTCAAAAACTACCACCGCCTCCCCCCTCCCCTCCTACTCTTTATATATTACTTACAATCCTTCTTAAATTCTTTACATGTAAAATAAGGAAAGAAATATGTATATTAAATTATATAGAAATACTTTTATAACTATCCATGAAATTTGGGGTAAATATTTTATTCCTTGGTTCTAAAGAGTCTTATCAACTATTTGAATAGGTTCCAACTAAAAGTCATTCAAGACCCTGAAAGAATTCGGAGTTTTAGAAGTTGACAAAATGACCTCATTCCTAAACCCGTCTTTAGTGTGATGAAAAGACTCGGAGACAAGTAAGTAACCGTATCATCTAGTGTCTCCAATAACTTCTAATAAAAGTTTTCGTTCCATTAAATTCATGGGTCGTACATCATGAATTTACGAGTTCTTCACTAGTAACAACGATCGCCGTCTTCACCATCTCTGTGGGAAAAACAGAAGAAGTAGCCCAGTAACACTTCTACTTCGTGTATTATAATTAACACTCCCAAAGTCTTTACGATTCGTAAGTATTGTTCTGTTCATTAAGATGGTAATTTAAGTTTTTATAGAGGAGTTTTATCCACCTATTCCTGGAAGGAAGAGAGTCACACTACGGTTGGTTTAATACCAACCATGTCTAGAGGTGTCAGGGTTTCTCCTACCAATCCTAAGACTTCCGTCGTAAAGAGTTTCAAACGAGACCTCGTCACCACAGTTGTGATAACTGTGGTCCTTGGGTAAAACACCTTCTATTAAAAGGTGTCTTACCTCCCCGTCTCCTACCAAAACCCTACTAAGTTCACGTAATGTAAATAACACTTGAAATAAAGACAATAATACTGTAGTCGAGATGGAGTCTAGTACTCCTTAATCTAGGACCTCCAGTTTATGACGACTAGATCTCTTGTAATTAATCAGATCAGTATAGAAGGTAATTACAATTCATTTCCGATTTTTTACACTCGGTGGTCCATTCGGGTATATTTCCTAGTCTATTCAAACCTAATAGTCACATATATTGTATGTCCGTTTTCTTCCTTATGTTTGACTTTTTGGAAAGGTTATTTCCCTGTAAATGAACATTGAGTACAATCCACAAGAATGGTGTTTGTTTGTTTGTTCGTTTTTTCCTGTGTTCCTTTGGGACCCTTCACAATCAATACAGATAATGGAACTACACCACAATCACAACACCCGTAAACGTATACAGGTTTGAGTGGTTTACATGGATAAATTTACACAGGTCAAGAAACACACAGTTAATGTGGAGGTACTTCGACTTACAAAGTTTTCTTTGTAAATGTACTCAAATCGATCCTGGGGCTAAAGTGATTCGGTTCCTCAGTGAGTAAATATCTTACCGGTAGTTCACGGTTTCCTTGTAACTACACTAAAAATTTGTAAACGAATTTAACTACCTGAGCCCGAACACGGGGTGGGTGGGTGCAACCAAGATCGTCTACGAGTTATCTTACATTCGTACAATACACGGGTTAAAAAAATAAAATAATTTCGGTATTACTAAAAAATTTACCTCTCCTTTGGTTCTTAAAGGAACTTATCTATAAAACCTCCGACCTCCTTATTGTCGAGTCCTTTACCCAGAACATTTCTTATTCCTGTACATTCTCAGGGAACGCATACTATGGACAGTAGGTGAAGAGTAGTCCTGTGAGGCTACACTGATGGGTCCAGTCACAGGAAAGAGGTTTATCATTCCTCTTTCTCCATTCTGTCCCTTTTTCTTCCTTTACGAGACTTAAAGCCCCTGAAGACGTCTGAAACTGTGTTAGTAGTATAAAGAGGGAATCAATTCAATAAATTTCTCACACGTAACAGTTCACATCCACTGACAACTACATAAAACAGTCGTAATTTTATAGATCAACTAGACAAGACAAAGAGGGACAAATTACCTCATAGTTTGTTATTTTCTCTCTCCTTTCTTCTCGTCTCTTTCCTCTTCACTATCCTCTTCTATCCCATAACTAAAAACGGGTTCACTTTAATCGAGGGTCTCATTGTCTCTGCTTTCCGTTGTCACTGGAGTTGAGAAAGTTTTCTAAAGGTTCACAGAAAGAAGGGATGACCGGTAGGTCGAAACCGGGATGGAAGACTCACTGGAATCAGGGCCGAAACGATGTCACAGTATGGAGTCCGGTCTGGAGGACCTAAAGTCAGAGTTTAAAAGATTTACAACTCGAACGAAACCTCTAGAAGGTTTGTAATAATAATTCTCCTATTGAAGTTCCTAAACAAAATTTTTTTTATGACAAAATAAACAATTACATCAAGGTTCATGAATGACATCGCGAATCTTTATAAAATCGTAAAATGTAACCGTTTAATTCAATCTTAGGACTGACATTATAAAAAATTAATGTTCTGAGACCCCTTTAATGTGTCCTGAGACGAGAAACATTTTCAAGAGTCCCAAAGGGAGTATCGAGTCAACCATTTCTTAGACGGACGTCACGTCCTCTGGGGTCAAACTAAGACCCAGTCCTTCTAGGGGACCCTTTCCCTATCCGATGGGTGAGGTCATAAGAACCCGAAGGGGCCACCAAGTCGACCATTTTCCTAGAAGGACGTTACGTCCTCTGGACCCAAGTTAGGGACCCAGCCCTTCTAGGAGACTTCTTCCTTTACCGTTGAGTGAGGTCATAAGAACGGACCTCTTAGGGTACTTACCTCCTCGGACCACCCGATGTGAGGTGCCCTAACGTTTCTCAGCCTGCACTGACTTGCTGAAGTGAAAGTGAAAAGTGAAAGAAAAGTGGGTGAGGTCACAAGACCGGACCTCTTAAGGTACCTGACATATATCAGGTACCCAACGTCACTCAGTCTGTACTGACTCGGTGAAAGTTAAAGAAAGGACTAGAAATGAAAGGAGTAGTCAATTAGTCCTATTATTGATGAAATATCACACTACCACTTCTGGTTTCTGACTAAATATATTTCATAGGTCCAAACACAGACAAGGTATTATCTGGAACATCGATCATTGAGGGAAAGACGTTGAGGGACACCTAACGATCGTAAAAGAGAGGACGACCAGTAATTACTGTCTGTCGAGTACTACTACAGTTCAGTCTTCATACCTTCTAAGTTAAGACACACATGGGGTACGTCATTAGGGGTTCCTATAAGGTTAGATAATGAAAGGAGAAAAAGGGAAAGGGGAAGGAAAGAGAGAGAGAGAGGAGTAAGAAAGAGAGAGAGGGTCGGAGAGAGAGAGAGAGAGAGACAGACAGAAAGAGATACCGGAAGAAAGAGAGAAGTAGACAGAGAAAAAGTCAGGAATCGGACTTTTCCCTCGACCACCCCGTTCATTGAGTCTTTTCTTGAAAACGTTTCTTCCACCATCGGATTACAGGCTCTTGAGGACCGCGAACGTAGACAACTGAAGGACAGGAACAAACACAGCGGTCGGTCCCAACGTGACCGTCCTCAGTTGGGGTTTGAAGGGTTGAGAGACTCCAGGCTTGTTGGCACTAAAATGAGGGGCTTGTGGAGGGAGAGTGGGAACGACGGTAAATCTCCTTGACTGACTTTTTACAAACTCTGATTCAGTACTCCCCCACCGTCCCCCACAAAAGGTACGGTCTAGGGTCTATACACCTTTGACATCTCGACTAGACGCCTTCCTTTTCGGTTTGGGTGCCACCGGGACCTCATTCCTACGCTCAGACGGAGAGTGTTGGACCAGCTGTCGGTCACAACTAAAGATAAAGGTAGATGGTAGACCTTCGACCCAGGGACTACCGGCATGTTGTCGGTGGTTTCTCCTTCACGAATCTCTCCTGTTTTGTGTCGGTTCGTTCGACATCGAAAGTAAAGGTGAACGACTTACCCTTATTTGAGTAATATTTTTCGTAGAAAAGTCATTTTCTCGTTATGTAGGAGCACACAAAATCATTCTCATCCACCGTAAAAAAATGAAATTTACAACCGTCTAGGTAGTACTTTCATCGGTCGGGTGTAGTGTATTAGACTTCCTATCTCCTACGTAGACTAACAACCTGGTCCTAGAAAGTAAACCTCGATTCGTTCCCAATCTTCTTCTCGGTATCTATAAATTCTCGGACAGAGACCCGGTGACTGTTTATGTTAGAGAAAGATTTGGAAATAAGTGAACAGACTGTAGGATGTGACATTGAATAGTATGAATGAATGTTGTGATTTATTTCCCATTTATAGTCACCCATAGTGGTACTTTTTGTTCTTTATCTTTCTTCTTTGGAGAGGTGAAGAGTTTAGAATAATCATTTCTTTATGACACATAATATAAAAAGGTGTCTCTCGGTTGTGTGTATAATTGTTTCCTTGAGATAAGACCGTTCTACTCCACCTTCTTAAGTAAACTCGACGTGATGGACTTTCATTGTGAAAATTTTTGTTGTAATATAACATGTTCTCACATAATGAGGGGGTTTTGTTTTTATTTTCTTCTGTTTTCATTATACATAACATCAGACCGTACCGCTGAACAACAGACGTAAAATCACTTTACCTTATAGAATTTTAGGACATCTACTAGAATCGTATACTAGGAGTTACCTTAGTATTTGTTTTAGAGTAAAAACTCTAAAACACAGATCGATTAAACCAACATGGACTCAGAGATTGAAACGGAAAATAAAGGACATTGGGTACAGTGGATGTAGAACAATTTCTGAGAATTATCCCAAAGAATAATCTCTTTTTTCTGTCTAAAACACCCTTTTTCTTCTGAGATTAAGTCTTATTTTTCGAAATACCTGATTAATCTTTAACTATTACCTACTTGGTTACCATCGTCACCGTCATTCACAGATGTTCAGTTCAGTGTCCCAAGTCTTTCCCCAGAGACTTTCTGTTGTGACTTGACACCTGTTCTTCTCGTCGTCTCCGAAGTCATCGGTACGGGCCCTTCGACGGAAGGGTCACTACCCGGTATCCTTCAGGTCCCGGTCGTTCGCCACACGTGTGTCTCGTTACCCTATCCTGAGGCACCCCTGTCCCTAGTCGTCCGTTCCCCACATTACCGTGTACTCCGGGGGAACGAACGTACCGTGTCGGGAGCGAGAGACCCGTTACGGTCCAGAATACATTGACGAGAGGGTTACAGACGTGCTGAAGTCACTAAACCCCTCAGTGTCAAGGGATCTCTTCTCCAGTTACTCCTTTGCCTGGATCAGAGATCCATTTCTACGAGAAAGGGGATGTTGCACGGAAGAGGTATTTACTTATTACTCACTCCGTCCCTTAAGACGGAAGCTCCATGTACGTAAACGGATTTAAATGTTTATGCTTACCATATAAACCATTATCTCTTCCTCGTACAAAATTTACTTGAAAAGTTAAAATCTGGTCAAAATAAAAATGTCTTAATAACACTTCTACAATGTCTTTAAAGGACATATGGGGTGTGTAAAGTATGAGTCAAAGTACACTGTGGGTAAAAGCTACACTGAAGGAGTCAAAAAGGGACGAGAAGAAAAAGGTAGTGTTCTAGAGGAGAACCAACACTGTCGAAGAGTCTGAGGAACAAAATCTATTTGAAGCATCGAAACTCCTAATGACCAGTCCCTGAAACATCTTTTAGGGAGTACACCCTTCGAAGGGTCCCCCAAGTTACCATCTCTTGGACGGACGGTTACGTTCTCTACGTTCTATACACCCAAGTTAGGGACCCGGGTCTTCTACGGGATCTCATCTCTTACCGTTGGGAGAGGTCGTAAGAACGGACCTCTTTAGGTACCCATCTCCTCGGACTGTCCGTAGTCGGGTACCCCAACTACCCCAACTAGGTTGTTTCTCAACCTATACTGATTCGTGTCGTGTCGTCGTCGGAGTACATCCTAAACACATTAACAAAAAAGTACTAGTCTGACCCAATTATACAAACCCCCCCACCACCTCTACTTCTGGTGTCTCTATTTCATGGTAAGTATAGTGTAGAATAGTTCCCGCATATGAAAGTGACTGAATAGAGACAACTACAATCAGGACTGGGAGACTAAATTCTACCACAATCGGTCTAAAGTGGAGTCATTTCAATGATAAAAAGAGGAGGAAAGGTATAAAGTGAGAAATTTTCATTCAGTAATATACATCAGGTGTGAATTTCTCACTCCTTGCGACGAGAAAGAGAAATTCACCCCTCATCGAAGCATTTAATAAACTCTAAGAAGACGGACTTTTTACGCGGATAATAGAGGATAAATAGGTAAGTCAGTAAATATAGTCATACCTGAGTATCCATAAATAAAGTATAAAACCCAATATTAGGTTATGATGGGATAAATAAAAGAACGAGTTCTAGAAGGTTGAAACCGGAAACCCTTGAGAAAGTCAACAAAGGATATAGGGAAAGTGTATATGAGTCATAACCCCGAATAAACGGAAAGAGACACACATATACACACCAAAAACCTCGTGAAGAGAGGAAAAAAGGTGATATTCTACGGGATCCGAGTAGAACACATAATGGACGGGATCAGGATCTCAGTCGGTCGAGAGGTTCCTCGCGGCCAAGGAAACTGACCTCAGACCATAATCTTTGGTTGTAGATCCACAACCAAAACGGTAACGATGTCCTATAAAAACGAAGACCCGGGACAGTTGACTGTCTAGTTTCTTTGTATACACACATACAGTGACATGGATCGTGAATGATTTCCCGTTCATTTTTAATAACTAAAATAATACCAAAATTTTAAAATAGATTATCGTTCTTAAAGATTAATTATCTATCCTAGGAACTTATTAAGGTGTAGGATTAAATACTTTCATTTTACTGAATTTCTCAGAGTAAACATTATGGTCTTTTTAGTAACTTATAAACGTGTTTCCTGACCTCGGAGTACATGGGGGGTGTATTTGTGTGTGTAAACAGGATAACATATATTTATTGGATGTCTTTGTAATTCAAATATTAACAAAACATTATTAATATCCGTTAGACTTCGTAAAGGTTTGTAATTAGTTACTTTGGTCTTTAATTAAGATAATACGAATAATAACGAGTCCACATATTTTCCGATGACTAAAAATTTATATATTAAAACTGAAAAACACTTTGTTTATACGTACACACATCAGAAAATAGTATAAGAACTACGAATATCGTTCGAAGATATGACTATCTTTACCGAAATTTTAATTACATCACGAGGAAAAGGAAAGACTTACTTACCAGAAACAGGATCATTCTTTGTCTATAGATAAAGGGATGACTTTTACATTCTGAGTAACACCTTCTTACCCGAAGGGACCACCGAGTTAACCATTTTCTTAATTGGACGTTACGTCTTCTGTACCCAAACTAGGGACCCAGTCTTTCTAGGGTACCTCCTCCTCTACTGTTGGGTAAGGTCATAAAAACGGCACCTGTCTCCTCGGACCACCCGATGTCAGGTACTACAGAGTTTCTAAGACCGTATTGACTCATATGGTATGTGTTCGTGTCACCTTCTCACCACTTCATTTCTTACTCCTTCGATCTCTTATTCGTTTTAAAGTCGGAGGTTATACGTTTTTTATCCTAAAACGATTCAAAATACTCTCTTCTCTAAAAGGTTTTAGAAATCAAAGGTAATTGCATCGTTTTCGACTCACACCTCCTACTCTGAGGACAGGTGGTATTACTTACAAGAAAGGTGGACACTGGTCTCCGTCCGTACTCTATTTCCTCCATTGTCTTTTCTGACGAGGAAGACGGGGTCGCACTCCATCCTTCCCTTTCTCTTGAAAATAAAGTGGAAGTGAGAGACACGCGAAATCGACTCTTTCCGTAGGGACATGGTCGAAGTAGTTCCTAACTTTACAGTGGGGGTGAATTCCAAACCGCGAAACTGTCCTTCAGTGTACTGTCCGACTTGGAATTGACTCTCACACTGGTCCTCCCTAAATAAAACTCTAAATCTAAAGTGTCTAACGAGAACCAAAGGTACACCACATTTGAGTCTCGATAACTTCGATTCCGTGGGATTGGTGTTTGCCCACTAAAGTGAAATAGTAGTATTCAAAACGACCCCGAAATTTATAAATTTTGAATAAGAGTCATAACATCCTTAAACTCAATCAACTTAGAATCTGGGTAAGTAATTCAACGTACTTTCTTTCTTTCTTTTACCCTAAAGTTTAGGTTTGCGGATTCACTACGAACCCAACAGTGAACACCCAGTACACTGGAACTTCCCCGGGGACTTGGGAAGAGGGTCGAAACGGTAAACATTTACCTTCGGTATTCACATTAGTGGAGAACGCAGTACTTCTAAGGCACTTTATTCCGTTCACTTAACTAGGGACTCGGGACCTATTCCTGTGCTATTTCATCTTCTGTAAAATTAGTAAGTTTTTATTGAGAAATCGTACACGGTCGATGATAAGGACCACGAACTTTGTGGTCCGTGTTAAGGATGAGACCTATACAAGATTTGAGGGCCCCCCCGTTTGTTACTATTATTGTCGATTGAAAACAATTTATAATTGACACAGGGTCCGTGACAAGATCGTAAGGTAAGTATAATTGAGTACGTTTAGAATGTCGTCATGAAAACCTACCTTGAGTAAAATAAAACTCTTTTATCTCCATTTTTGTTCAATTTGTTGAATGAAATTTGGTACCATATCTGTCACCAACTACCTTGACTCTAAGTTCGAGTCCGTTCGTCACAGAATGTACGTAACCAGTATTGATGATACAATACGACGACGACGACGATTCAGCGAAGTCAGCACCGACTGAGACACGCTGGGGTCTCTACCGTCGGGTGGTCCGAGGGGGTAGGGACCCTAAGAGGTCCGTTCTTGTGACCTCACCCAACGGTAAAGGAAGAGGTTACGTACTTTCACTTTCACTTCACCGAGTCGGTACAGCCCTGGGGTACCTGACGTCGGATGGTCCGAGGAGGCGGGTACCGTAAAAGGTCCGTTCTCATGACCTCACCCAACAGTAACGGAAGAGGTTTTGTTCTAATACATGGATACCGCGATCACCATTTCTTAAACGGAAGGTTAGGTCCTCTACATTCTCTGCGTCAAAGCTAGGGATCAAACCCTTCTAGGGGACCTCGTCCCGGTTCGTCGGGTGCGGTTATAAGAACGGACCTCTTCGGGTACCTGTCTCCTCGGACCGCTCAGTCTCAGTCTGTGTTGACTTCACTGAATCGTACGTGTGTTTCACTTTATTACTAGTCTTGTCTAAATTACGTAAACATAGTACTAAACCGAATTTTATAAAAGTAGTCCTATAATAAGGATCTACTAATAACCCCTCGGACGTACGGTAAGTCAAACACCCTAGAGTCAAGGAGTTGGTGTCTGACTTGGGTAGAGGGATGAGGGGATAGGAGCCGTCACATTCGGGTCTTAGGATTGGTGATCCGGTACTCCCTTGAGGGGATCAACTGATAAAATAGACTGAGAACCTAATCAATTTCCACACAACCAACTAAAGGTTTATAAACTCAACAAGGTCTATATAATAATAATTAATAAAGATTAAAATAAGTTATACTACTTTAATATGATATACTTAAGTTAGGAACGTTTAAGTAACTCTGAATAAGATCCCGTGTCGTATGCAAGGTAAAATCGTTCGTGATTCTCAACAGAATACATAATGTAGAGACATACAATATTAGAGGTCTCGAATTAAAAAAAAGAAATTTGTCGGTATACATAAAATTTCCTTTATATTACGAAAAAATTAAATGGATGTATCGGAACGGTCACCAAAAAATTAAGGAAAGGTTCGGAAAGTAGTCAGAATTAAGGTAACGTAAGAAGTTCTTAAGAGGAGTCGGAAAGAACTTCATATCAAGAGGATCATCGTTTATGACATTAAATAGACGATACGGATAAAGGTCGGAGGAAAGTCTCATATGTAAACAACGATGTCAGACCTATGTCAAAAAATTTTAGACAAAGGGGTTCATAGTACGAAGTTTGTCACATCAAGTATTTAACATCTTTACGATCTAAGACAATACAAGTAAACTACACATAAATAAAGAAATTGTCTGGCAATTCAACTGACTTGAGTTTGAGGTTTGAAATCGAAGGGAGACCATCCGTAGCTCACTTTAGAGACGAAGTAAATGGAACGAACCTTCGGTTCTAGATGAGACATGGAAGTATCAAGTCTGCCGTCGGTCTTTATACTCGTCTCCAAATATACGAAGTCTTGAATTCTAAAAATATACGAATCCTAGAATTCTACGGAGAAGAAACCGAAAAACGAAAGAGTCAAAAAGATGAAGTGAAAAAAGACGAGAAAAGTACTGTCATTGAAGAGAGGCGACCAAGAAGTTCTGTAATTCTGGTACATAAAATGTTGACTACACTATGGTTGTCCCATGACTAAATGTGTTTTTGTGTGTTTCTTGAGGAAAACCAACGAGAATACACGGAAGTCCTAGAAAATGAGGTCTCAAATCTCGACAGTAGATTATTGAAAATGGGACGCTAGTCTTGACCGGGAAGGTTTCAAAATTACACACACTAATAAGGATTTATGTAGAATAATACTAAAGGGAGGTCCCATGGAAAACTTTTTCTCACTCCTAAAATTTCGTGTTCCTCCTTTTACGTTCCTCAAACTCACCTCCCCAGTCCCGTAAAAAACTGGAACCTCTCCCGTCTCCTGACACATATATACGTACTGGTACTCAGTGATGTCACTCTACCCATCTTAAGACCGGGCACCCAGACGTCCGTCGTTCTTGGTGTACGAATTCCGAGTCGACAGACTTTGTCGTCTCCAAGGGCACCATGTCTTACCTGTCTCCCATCAAATACTATTTCTCTATATTTTCTACTTCAAGTAACGTATCCGTTTCAGCGTCTAACACGTCTTTAAATCTGAGTAAGACTTGTCAACGTGAATATAAGTGTTCGAATACCTATTCAATTATCGACTCCTTATCGTAATAAAGTACTCACAAAATCATTCAAGGATGTCTGTCGATATGTTTTACTTTCTCTGTCGTACTTTGAGTCCGGTCTCCACTTCTTTGGTCAATCTTCTAAAGACGATACAGTGGGTTTACTCGTTTGACTAAAGATTACTAACTTAAACCATTAGGGGTTTTTATCTCTACAATTAAAAGTACTATTCTTAGTCCTTTTTTAGGTGTTATTTACGTTGTAAGTTTGATCTTCCTTTACTATACTATAATATCTGACTTAACACAGGAGGGTTGGGGACTGTTTAAGTATATAACTTAGGACTACTGATATAAGTCTCTACCCCGGAAGTACCTCCAAGTCAAGTTAAGTAAGTGAGTCAGTACAGGTTGATAAACGTTGGTGTATCTGACGTCGTACGGTCCGAAGGGACAGGTAGTGGTTGAGGACCTCAAATGAGTTTGAGTACAGGTAACTCTGTCACTACGGTAGGTCGGTAGAGTAGGAGACAGCAGGGGAAGACGGAAGTTAGAAAGGGTCGTAATCCCAGAAAAGACTACTCAGTCATGAAACGTAGTCCATCTGTTTCACGACCTGGAAGTCAAAGTCGTAGTCATGAAGGTCACTTATAAGTCCTGACTAAAGGAAATCCTAACTGACCAACCTAGAGGAACGTCGGGTTCCCTGAGAGTTCTCAGAAGAGGTTGTGGTATCAAGTTTTCGTAGTTAAGAAACCGTGAGTTGATAGAAATACAAGGTTGAGAGTATAAGTATATACTGATGACCTTTTTGGTATCGAAACTGATCTACCCATAAACAGTCGTTTCTTTGCAAAGACGAAAATTATACGACAGATCCAGACAGTATAGAAAAGAAGGTTCCTCGTTCACAGAAAATTAAAGTACCGACGTCAGTGGTAGGCGTCACTAAAACCTCGGGGGGTTTTATTTCAGAAAGTGACAAAGGTAACAAAGGGGTAGATAAACGGTACTTCACTACCCTGGCCTACGGTACTAGAATCAAAAACTTACTACTCAAAATTCGGTCTAAAAAGTGAGAGGAGAAAGTGAAAGTGGTTCTCCGAGACATCAAGGAGAAACGGAAGACGGTATTCCTTTATCTAGTTGACCTTAAGATTGTGGAGGTGATCGAAACAAGTATCACTATGAAGGATTCCGGGTGAACTGAAGCGTAAGGTCCTATAGACCGAGGTCCATTCACTAGTGTGGTAGCACCAATAGACCCAGTACTTCTAGAAAAAACATATTAAGAAACATAGGAATGGTGGAGAAGAATCATAGAAGACGGAGGTAATTCAGGCACGACAAAGACAGGAGTTAACACGGGTAGAACGTACTTTACAAGGGAAGCATAGTGATTAAAAGAACTTCTCTAGAGATCAGAAAAGGTAAGATAACAAAAGGAGATAAAGAAAACGTGACTAGTGACTCCTTCCGAAAGAATAGAGAGGAACGATGAGAAACCCTGAGACGAAAGTCTACGCATATACAAAGGAATAGAGAAAACGGAAATCGAAGAGCAGAAAAGAGTCGATAAACATTCCGAAGGAGTCCGTTTGTAAAAGGAAAAACGTAAAGAAAAAGAACCCGTACCAGAACCGTTAACGGAGGACATGTCACAATGTTTGGAGGTAGGTACCAAGAAGTCCATGAGACAGACAGTTTAGATTAGGGTACTTACATAACCAGTAAAAGTGACATATTAACATTCCCTAAACTAAATCTCGTATGGACTTACCAAAGAAAGTGAAAGTAGTTCTCCGAAAAATCAAGGAGAAGTGAAAGACGGTATTCCACTACAAGACGTAAAGACTCTAATAACTATAAAGAGGACCATTAGAACTAAGGTCGAATATGAAGTATGTCAGGTCGTAAAGAGTACTACATGAGACGTATATGCAATTTATTTGTCCCACTGTTATATGTCGGAACTACATGAGGAAAAGGATAAACTTTGGGCAGACAACAAGGTACAGGTCAAGATTGACAACGAAGGACTAGACGTATGTCCAAAGAGTTCTCCGTCCAGTCCACCCGGCCATAAGGGTAGAGAACTTCCTAAAAGGTCAAATAACACTAGGTGTGTCAGTTTCTGAAACCGTATTTCAGAACTTTCGTCTTTATCTACAAAAAGACCTTGAGAGAACGAAAAAGGTATTAGGTCGCCTACAACCGTTAAACTCGAGACCAAGGAGACGGAAAAGAATTTGGTCGAACTTGTAGTCCCTCAAGTGCCAAGTACGTGGCGACTTCGGACCGAACCTCTCAAAACTCGTCATGAAAGGATCGCACACTCTACTCACGTTAACACGCCATCAAACTCGTAAGAAACCGTAACGGAAAGAAACCCTAACCTTACTTTTGACTGGAAAAGGTCAGGATTTACTCCAGTATACCATCCTATGATTAGACTATCTCGATCGGAGGAATATTCTTCTTCTTTTATGATCTTTACACGTATATGTCATTTTCTCCAGGACACTCCTGGGTCATTTCTCCGTCGGTCCCTCTTTCCGGAGTCTTCTTCAGTTAGGACAGTTGTGGAACTAGAACCTGAAGGTCGAAGGTCTGACCCTGTTTTACAGATAGTAACTTCGGAAAGTCAGAGACTATAAAAGAATACCGTCGGTATCGTCTGATTCAGTACCCATCAAGAATTAAAAATCTTAAAAAGTGGTAGGTATGTCGGTAGAGTAGATAGTACGTAAACTATTAAGAAATAATTCCTAAGTAATAAACGGTCGTTATTACTTAACGACACAAGGTAGATCCCGTGTTTTTACTTCTTCTGTACCATCGATTGTACATTTATAGGACAGAGAACGAGAGAGGGAGTGGTGGGAAGGTAAAAACGAAAGAGAAGAAGAGTAGAGAGAACAAGGAGGAGGATGAGAACCATCATTGTTATTCACCGTAACCACGGGAGGGAAGTGACTACCATTAGTAATCGTGACCGTGTGTCACGGTAGGTCCCGTATCTTAGGTTAAATTAATGGGGGTTGGACGTTAAGGGTCATCTATGAAGTTAGGTAGTGGAGAATGTCGACAAACCTTTTACTAGTTTCAATAGACGACTTTAAGTGTCCTTCCATCGTAACATGGTCGTGTGATAGTAACATTAAGGGAAAAGTCTCCTTTACACATAACTCCTACATATGCTCGTAAATATTAGTGTTCGGTGTGACAGTAGCATGGTCGACCGGTAGAATTGAGTTACCAGTGTTTTTTTTTTTTTTTTTTTTTGTTCGGTTTACTATTACAAAGAAATAAAGTTAGGATCGATAGTAGGTCCATCCCATAAAAGTCCCTCTTACACAGGTATAGTCACGATAAATTTATTATTACCTTTAAAAACTATAGATGAAAAAAAAAAAAAAAAAAACAGAAGTTACCAAACGGAAGTCACACACAACGATCCCTTAGGTTAGTACCTCGTTCCCTAACTTTCTATTTGTTGGACAAAGTCCCTCCGTCCGATAACGTTACAAGTCTTGTTCCTAAAAAACTAATCTTTAGATCTAAGTTTATAGATGACCAGGGTGGAACGTCATCACATAAATGTGAAAAGTCGTAACTGAACGAGTAGACATCTTCCCCTAATTACTGTATGATAAACATCTCGTGTCACAGGCCGTGTACAACAACAACAACAAGTCAGCGATTCAGTACAGACTGAGAAACGTTGGGGTACCTGACATCAGGTGGTCCGAGGTAACTTAAGAGGTCCATTCTTATGACCCCCCTTAACGGTAAAGGAAGAGGTCCCCCAGAAGGGTCTGGTCCTTAACTTAATCGCAGAGGACGTAACCGTCCATCTAAGAAATGGTGATTCAGGGGTCCCTTCGAGGATCGTACCCCATCCACTACGTTTTAATAATGAGAGGAAGGAGGACGAAGGGGTGATCGGTAAGGATCGTACGGGACACCAACTTAGACAAACTTAAAATGACTCTAATCGAATTCCCTTGAAAGAGTGGTCAGACTAGTCGTTTTCTGGGTCCCCCGACTCCAATCGAGGTAAGTCGTCTGTGCACAAACAAGTAATATTTCCGTGGTTGCGGAACTTCCGTGGAGTTTGGAGAAAGAGAGAGTCTCTTAAACTATAAGTACGACGATGTAGTTTTCCAACCCCGTCGATAATACATAATTTTACACAGTAAAATTTAACGAAAAAAAAAACGATCGTGATCGTTATATCTATAACTTTAAAGAAGTCTTTCACGAATAGAGTAGTTCTGATTTTAATATCATATACTTTATGATTAATGTCATAATACTTCTTCCAACTTGAAAAGACACTGTAAGACAGATAATCCTCTTATGATTAAAAGAGAGAAAGAATTCAGTCTATCTCCACGGGTAATACTCTATACACTAGGGGGTAATAAAGATAACGGGTCACGGTAAAAGTGTCACATCGTCCTATTCTCGAGACTGAGAACCAGAACCGGCTTCAGTAGACTTGGAAAAGTAGACGAAGGTTTCTTCATGACCTTTAACTTTGGTTCACACGGGGTCTGACTCTCAAGAGTACGTCACCTTTTGTGAAACCTGCTCCTTAAGATTAGTCACAGGTGTATCCGACTGACAAATATCGAGTTTTACATAAATTTCAATTTATTCAATTATGAAAATTTTGTGAACGTTGAAACGGACCGTATCATTTACGAGTGATTTATAATAGACGATACCCGAAGGGACCACCGAGTCTCCAATTTCGTAGACGGAGGTTACACCCTCTGGACCCAAGTTAGGGACCCAGCCCTTCTAGGGGACCTCTTCCTTTACCATTGGGTGAGGTCATAAAAACGGACTTCTTAGGGTACCTGCCTCTTCGGACCATCCGATGTCAGGTACCCCGGCGTTTGTCAGGCTGTGTTGACTCACTGAAGTGATAAGTGATAATCCTGAAATAGTCATAATAAAATTAAAATACGTTGAAGTGTCGTGGATTTTGGAAAATACGGGTGACAACAACAAAGTCAATCAGTGATCCAGTATAGACTGAGAAAACGTTGGGGTACCTGACATCGGGTGGTCCGAGGAGACAGGTACCCTAAAGGATCCGTACTTATCACCCCGTCCAACGTAAAGAAAGAGATTCCCTAGAAGGGTTGGGTCCCTAGTTTGGGTTCAGAACACAACCGTCCGTCTAAGAAATGGTGACTCGGTGATACGGGTAAACGGTTATATTTACCGAACAAACTCCTGTCTCTCGATCGTTCGACCCCTCTGTCTCGAACTCGCTCCTAGGATACTTGTGTTAAAAATAAATCAGTAAGTAAATAAATTGTCTGTGACAAGAACGACCCACGTGTTTCTATTTACTCTGAGTCACGGAGAGGAGGAACTCAAGGGGTCGGTACCCTTTTCTACTTGGTCGTCGGTAGACTACCCTGCGGTAGGCCAGTCTCGGTATTGTCTCGGCCAGTCTCGTCTTCGTGTTCGTGGGTGCGGAAGGACGAAGGGTCCTACTCATTCCTGGTGGGCTCCTCCGTCGGGAAAGGGGAGATCCAATCCAGTAAAATAACCGGACGCGAGTAAAAGAGTAGACTTTGGGTCCCTAAAACTTTACCAACTATAAGTACCAAGAGGAATTAAGTTTGAAAAGATAAAGTTATGTCTTAATCGACGGATCATGTTACCAAAAAGTCTCACCAAGACTTTTAGAACCCATCTCCCTAAAACTTTAACTTCCCATTCTCCCGACCGAATGAAGACGAAGTCTGGCACAAAGATTGGAAAACGCGTGGTGTCACATGTGTTCACTATTAGTGTGTACACTTTCTTTGTGTTCATTTCCCCTACCCTAGGGGAGGGGAATCCTTCACTTGTCTAGTTACAGAACCGTGAAGCCATAAGGTGAACTCCGTGTGTCGACGCCGGCGACCTGGGGTCCATCTCTCATACCTTAATTTCCTACCGCCTTATCTTTTCGTTGGGATTCTGACTCTTATAAAACTCAGAGAATACTCTGTCTTTGGTGACGGCCGGAGTGGTGAATGGTACACACTTGAATTCATCAAATAATTTGAGAAATCACGAGTCAAAGGACTGGGGATTTTTCTCCCGGTATTAAACAGAGTACGTCGATAACACTCTGCTCCTCGCCGTACTTATTCGGATCATGAATCCTTGGTGACTCATTAACAATAGGCGAAACGGTAGAAGAAAGGGTCAATCTTCGGACCCGTTCACAAAACGACCTAAGGAAAGTTCGACAACGGAAAAAAAACTGACTACAGTTATAATAATAAAAGTTTTTAACTAAAAGAAGAATAAGGGATTTGTAGTTTTATTTATTAGGTTTTCCCTCTTCGATAAGACCGTACATGGGTTCTACTTATCGTTACTAATCTTTAAAGTCCCAAGAGTAAGGTTATCGAAATGGATGAATGAAGAGTGACGTGTCTCTAAAGTCGACATCTTCTAAATAAATTTTGGGGGTTTTCCAGTTACCAGATACTTCGGTGACGAAGACACGTACATACTAAGGTACTAAGTACATTATACTTATTCGGTTCCAAATTACAGGATCAAAATATCATTATATCTAAAACGAAGAGTTTATCCCTTTTAAAAATAAAATTAAAAAGACATGTACACCCGTACTAAATTTTTAAATTTATCATGACTCTCCTAATTTTACTTTTTTTTTGAATATAGAACGGAGTATAGGAGGGTTTGAATAGTTCAATGTACATAAAATGAATAGACAAAAGTAATAATAAGAATGGTTTGACTTGTGTTCAAACGAATGGGTCTATGACGTTTTGGGTGGATGACTGTGACCTAAGACGACTTCCTTTCTTATCGTAAATAAAATCCCACGGTCCTTTTACCCGTCGACCACAAGTTTTCTGGGTTTGAGAGTCTACTGAGAGTCACTTCTCAAAACTTCCCGTCAGAAACTCCACTCTCCCGAAGGGACCATCGAGTCGACTATTACCTAGACGGACGTTACGTCCTCCGGGGCCAAGTTAAGGACCCATGTCTTCTGGGTGACCTCTTCCCTATCCGATGGGTGAGGTCATAAGACCGGACCTCTTAAGGTACCTGACATATCAGACACCCCAACGTTTCTCAGTCTGTGCTTACTCGATGAAAGTGAAAGTGAACCTCCACTCTCAACGCCGAGTACCCGAAAGAAGACTAACCAACCACTACTACACCGTCCTACTACAAAGTCCTTAGAGTCAGTAGCTGGAAGACTAAGGTTGGTCAGATCCCCGACACACGAACACCGGTCGTACATCAGTGAGAAGAGAGGGACCCACTCCCAGAATCAAAGACGTCTTATGGAGTATCTAAACGAAGTCTGACAATACATACAGGGAACTCCTCCTTGATCCTGATATAAAATCGTGACTTGCCAACAGATTCGATAACAATGAAAAGGAAGAACTGACCGAAAAGAAATAAAGACGTAAGTGAGTGAAGGGATTAATCTTTGAGAAACCCAGACGAGAAACCTTGAGTTCCTTCTGGATCCTATGATTTCGGAAAATAGATATTTGTTCTTTACCCCTTGGGTCTCTCCGAAAACATGGGTTCTTCCGGGTCGTCCTAGGACGAGGCAAAGTCATGACTAGATATATACAGATTTATTTAGTAAATATAGTGATAAAGAACTAAATAGGAAAATCTATGAAAATGAAGACAAACCTGAAACCGAGAGAATGTATATATTAAGAAGTAAAATTTCGAGATTTTATGAAACACTGTTACAAAATTTTTAGTTCACTTTTCGGACGTTTATATCAAGTCAAGTCAAGTCAGCGAGTCATCACAGGGTGAGAAACACTGGGGTACTTAGCGTCGTGTGGTCCGGAGGGACAGGTAGTTGTTGAGGGCCTCAAGTAAGTCTAAGTGTAGGTAGCTCAGTCACTACGGTAGGTCGGTAGAGTAGGAGACAGTAGGGGAAGAGGAGGACGGGGGTTAGGGAGGGTCGTAGTCTCGGAAAAGGTTACTCAGTTGAGAAACGTACTCCACCGGTTTCATGACCTCAAAGTCGAAATCGTAGTAAGGAAGGTTTCTTTAGGGTCCCGACTAGAGGAAGTCTTACCTGACCAACCTAGAGGAACGTCAGGTTCCCTGAGNTCTCAGAAGAGGTTGTGGTGTCAAGTTTTCGTAGTTAAGAAGTCACGAGTCGGAAGAAGTGTCAGGTTGAGAGTGTAGGTATGTACTGATGACCTTTTTGGTATCGGAACTGATCTTCCTGGAATCAGCCGTTTCTTTACAGAGACGGAAACTTATACGATAGATCCAACCAGTATTGAAAGGAAGGTTCCTCATTCGCAGAAAATTAAAGTACCGACGTTAGTGGTAGACGTCACTAAAACCTCGGTTTTTTTTTTTTATTTCAGACTGTGACAAAGGGGTAGATAAACGGTACTTCACTATCCTGGTCTACGGTACTAGAAGCAAAAGACTTACAACTCGAAATTCGGTTGAAAAAGTGAGAGGAGAAAGTGAAAGAAGTTCTCCGAAAAATCAAGGAAAAGTGAAAGACGGCATTCCTACCACAGTAGACGTATAGACTCCAATAACTATAAAGAGGGCCGTTAGAACTAAGGTCGAACACAAAGAAGGTCAGGTCATAAAGAGTACTACATGAGACGTATCTTCAATTTATTCGTCCCACTGATATATCTCGGAACTGCATGAGGAAAATCATATCGTGTATTTATGATAGTGACTGTAACGTTTAACGTATTATAGTAAACAAAAAATATATAATAAAATTATTTTATCATAAAATAAATACTTAAAATACAAATAAATAGTTGTCAATAAGTCTTAGAGGACCTCCGAGTCTACCATTTCTTAGACGGACGTTAAGACCTCTACACGCAAGCTAGGGACCCAACCCTTCTAGGGGACCTCTTCCCTTACAGATAGACGAGGTCATAAGAACGGACCTCTTAAGTTACCTGTCTCCTCGGACCGCCCGACGTCAGGTACCCCAGTGTTTCTCTACCTGTACTATTCACCGGGTGAAAGTGGAAGGAAGAGGAGGTGCCTCCCGACAGAAAACCTGAGGGGACAAAAGGACCAGGATATATTGACTAACGTAAGGGTGACCGGATTTGGCAGAGTGAGGGGACAAGGACCCTCTCTCTCGGGTAAGGGATTTAGTACGTGTAGGAAGAAATAAATCAAGAAACAAAAAGACTTCACGTGGGAGATTAATGATCTCCTACGAACATCGACAATTTAGTCAAGGATTCTCCCTTCAGTAAAATTAAGATAACAACATGGACTAACTTTCATACAGACTCCTGTCTGTCGGTCCAATCTTTAGAATAAAGAGATCGTTAAACTTTTGTAAAGAGTCAATTAAAATCTCAAGTAATAACGACAGTCTTCGGACTAAGGTAAGACCGGGGACTAACGACTCTCCACTGAACGACAAACAAGAGGTACCTTCGAAGAATCCTAGAACGGAAGTAAGGGTCACTGGAACTACGCCCACAAAGAAGTAGATGTCTCTGTCCGTGAGACCGGGTATCAGACGTCTGAAAGGAAGAAACGAAGACACTGTTGAAGATAATAAGAATATATTAACTAAAGAGAGGTAACTGTTTCTTTTTTTTCTTGTTCATTCCTTTAACTAAAAAAAGTGTGACATTGTCGTTCTTCTCTTGAGGTCTAAACTCTTAATCTCCCAGAACCGTCCCAAAACAAAGACAAAAACAAAAACGGTATACGAAATTAACCCTTCTCATCCGTTCAAAATCTACACGACTGAAAATCAACCCCAACAGACACATTGGACACTTATAGAGTCAGTTGACTTGTCTTTTATAAATGGAGACACAGTTTGATCAAAACTTCATTGCTTCAAGATTAGAGTAATTTATAGATAAACAACTTTCTATCTAGTGGATAATAAAGGATACCATTGAAGGGTTTAAACGAAAAGACAAGTTGATGACCTTCTGTAAAACCTTGAAAATTTTTTAGGTAGAAAAAAAAATTTAATTTGTTAGTATTAAAATTAAAAGGTCTTAAAAAAGAAATAGAAGTCAATGTGACAAGACAAAACAAAACAAAACAAAATTTAGTATAGGACATGAACAAGGTTTTCAAATAAGAATACAAAAGAGAATAAATCTTAAAAGAGGTCGAAAACAAGAAACCCTTAAAGTAAGAGAGAGAGAGGGAGGAGGGAAAGAGATAGAGAGGACACCGTATAAATTCCGTATGGAAGTAAGTCACATACAAAGAAATGTAATTCGATATTCTATGATTATCCACCTAACTTCTAAAAGGTCCATCCCCTTCCCCTTCACCCATTCTCAAGGGAAACTGAGAACCCAAAGTGAAATCTCTTTACTCTACCGTTGGTGGGGAAGGGGGTGTCACCTTGGAGGTATACGACACTAGATATACAAAATAAGGACCCAAAAGAGAAAATAAAAAATGTCTGTCTTTAGGAGGACGGAGATCGAAACCTCTCTATGTGGAACAAGGAACGTAAATCTCCATCGTTTCCCTTCTTTCGACCCTGAGATCCTAACTTTTGTGTCTGAGAGTGGGGTAGAGGGATGTTGACAACCGGGGGTGCGGAGTGAAGGTAAGAAGGGATACGGACCGCACGTACTAAGGTCTTCGATGTCCTAAGTAAAGGGATCTTATACTTCAAGATCGAAGTACCTCCACCTCCGTGCCGTCCTCGTCCTTTTCCCTCTCCTTTACTTGGGACCAGTGTCTTTTGTCTCCTCTATACGTTTCGTTTATGAAACGTGTGGTTAAGATTGTTGGGTGAATAAGGATAAGGAAAGTAGTGACTGTGGAAGTATCCAGAACGTTCGATGTTTAGAAAGAATCGTAGGATCGCCCCTGACGACGCAGGGGGAACCATATCGGGAAATCCAAGTCTCCAAAACAAAACAAAACAATAAGATTCAGGACGTTTTGATACGGTACATAATGGAGGGGTAGATGAAGGTAAAAAAAAATAAAAAAATCTTTAGGGAAAAGATGAAAATAAGAGAGACATTATAACGAAAAATTGATGATATCTTATATAAATTAAAATAAAATTATCTCAAAATCTTCTCTTTCTTTTATTTACACATATCGGTAAGGTAAGACAATATCGACTTAAGTTCATACTGTAAATAATAGATGAATGAAAACGAGAAAGTAAGAAAAAAATCTGTGTAAATTATCAGAAACTCACTGATGGTATTATCATTTCAATATTCTTGTTGTAATTATTGAAAGTAAGAACTTCAGTATATAATAAAATCCCAAAATTTTCGGGAAATCGTAAATTAGGAGATACACCTCATTTGCAAAAATAGGAGTATTATGTGTTCTATTAACCCCAATTATCTTGAATTTATTATACAGATATCGGTGTATCAACAATTTCCCGAGTTTTCACTCGAGTCTTAAGACCTGGGAATGAGACCAAGAGAAAAATGTTGTAATATTTGTGTAAAAAGATAGGTAAATATACTTTGAATTCATCCTTGTTCTGGATTGAAAAGGGAGTTCCTGAAGAATTAGATTCCCCTTTAGACTACTATAAAATCAAAATTATATTTTTTCTTATCTTACTTATAAAGTCACAATTATCTGATACGAAGGATCTATCTCTCGTACAAACCTTTTACTTTCTTTTCTTTCACAACAAGACCAATCTTTTTAGGTTCTGTTACCCGTAAACTCGAGACTGGTACTTTCTTCCCATACGAAGATATTCGTCTATCTTCTTCCTTAAAGGACTTACCATCTTTTCTTACTTTTTTATGTAACGCTCCCCGTTAGGAATCCCATTATGTCCTTATCCTCGAGATCGACGGATGACGTCCTACTTACCGGTCTTCACCCAACCTTTCCATTAAATCTCGTCATAGTATCTCCAGAACTTACAGAACGATTACTTAAGTCTTGACTAACTAAAAAAAAAGAAAAAAATTTTAATTAAATAAAAAGTAACTTCCTATTAACGAAATGTCTTAAAACGACAAAAGACAGTTTGGAGTTGTACTTACTAAAAAAATTTTTCCTTTGATTTAATTACTGTATTTTTACACTAACGAAAAAGACAAAAGAATGGTTAAAAAAAGTTTACTAAAGTATGAAAAATCTATATTTCAATTAGAACTCTTGAATTTCTCTTTCTTGACCTCCAGAAACAACGATATCAACGGAGATATACGAGTCCTTTCCACTTATCCTATTTGACCCTTTCATAGTCCCTTTCTCCGAAATTATTGAAGAGAGTGTACGTGTCTGAGGTTTCTATTCCTTTGATACCGGGTCCCTCCAATATTCAACATTAAGAAAGTATAAACGATATTATGGATTAAGAATGAAGATAATATTTTTGTTATTCTCGTTACACGCACGTACGATTCAACGAAATCAGTACAGGCTGAGACACACTGGGATACCTGACATTGGGTGGTCCGAGGAAACAAGGACTCTAAGAGGTCCGTTGTTGTGACCTCACCCAACGGTACGGGAGGAGGTGCCCGAGAAGGGTTGGGTCCCTAGTTTGGACACACAAAATTCACAAGGACGTAACCGTCCATCCAAGAAATGGTGATGACGGTGGACCCATCGGGTTATCATCGTCATTAAATTTAAAATAGTCCGAAGGGTCCA
Source organism: Capra ibex (assembly GCA_006410555.1). Taxonomy (NCBI): domain Eukaryota; kingdom Metazoa; phylum Chordata; class Mammalia; order Artiodactyla; family Bovidae; genus Capra; species Capra ibex. The sequence goes on from SJYO01038983.1 coordinate 14,515,379, forward strand.
GCTTGATCACTACTTCATGGGTGGATGGCTATGTTTGTCCACATTCTCTTCGTCCAAACTGGGGACGTACTCCTTCCAGGGGACTTCCTCTCGTACCGTGGGGTGGGGTCATAAGAACGAACCTCTTAGGGTACCTGTCCTTTCGGACCACACGATGTCAGGTATCCCAGCGTGTCTCAACCTGTACTGACTTCGTTGAATTGTGAGTTCGTCTGAAAATAGTAGATCATGTTGGTAATCCTTATCCAAAGACGTTTTGTGGTGCCTTCCCGTCCAGTATAAAGTTCCTGAACTCTGTGACACTTTTTATTTATAAATCACCATTCCCCTATTCCTTATTTTGGATACTTTGTGAAATACAATACAAATCATTTTATTTTGTCATTACTGTCTTACGAGTTATCTATCGTGATTACTATAAAATACGTACAATTGAATCCTTATCAGTCATGTTAATTAAAAGTAAATAATGGAGAAGTTTTGCAAGTCTCAAAATAAGGGGACGCCAAAGATCCTATCGGAACAATGAACAAACACACCTATAATACGTCCCGTTCTCCGTAAACAAAGACACAAAAAAGAGGTGCACTTAAACAGTAGAAGAAAAAAAAATTAACTCCATGTCAACTGTATGTTATAATCCAAAGTTCACTTGTTGTGTCACTAAGATGTATATATGTAATCTTCGACTAGTGGTGTTATTCAGATCATTGACAATAGTATGTTTGAATAACATTATGATAACTGACATAAAGGACATGATATATAAAATAGGACCACCGAAATAAGAAAATATATTCTTCAAACATGGAGAATGAGGAAAGTAGGAAGGTATATATATATATATATAGAGGTACTAGTACCCTCTATCATAACACATCGTAAATTAACGTGTCTAAGTCATACAAGAACCCGAACTTAAAACAGACATGGTAAATAAATGAACATTGAAACCTGTGGAAATACCAATTAGTTCAGTAATTTGAGAAAACATATGAATAAGACAAATAAGAACGGTGGAAAAGAATTATAGAAGACATAGACGATCCAGATATGGTAAAGATAGGAAAGAACACGTTTAGAAAGTACTTTACGTGTCTTCTTACTGGGTTTTTTTCTCGAATTACTGGATCTATTGGTACTACCACACTAGTGAGTGGATCTCGGTCTGTAGGACCTCACGATTCAGTTACCCGGAATCCTTTGTTGTGATATTTGTTTCGATCCCCTCCTCTACCTTAAGGTCAACTTGATAAAGTTTAAGATTTTCTACTACGACAATTTCACGACGTCAGTTATACGGTCGTTTAAACCTTTTGAGTCGTCACCGGTGTCTTAACCTTTTCCAGTCAAAAGTAAGGTTAACGTTTCTTCTCGTTGTGGTTTCTTACAAGTTTGATGACGTGTTGACGTGAGTAAAGTGTACGACCGTTCCAATACGCGTTTTAGGAGGTCATACTTAGTTCTTGAAGGTCTACATGTTCGACCTATATCTTTTCCGTCTCCTTGGTCTCTAGTTTAACGGTTGTAGATAACCTAGTATTTTTTTTCGTTTTCCTAAGTCCTTTTTTGTAGACGAAATAACTGATGAGATTTCGGAAATCGAGATACCTAGTGTTGTTTGACACCTTTTGAGAAGTTCTCTACCCTTATGGTCTGGTGGAATGGACGGAGGACTCTTTGGACATACGTCCAGTTCTCCGTTGTCTTGACCTGTACCTTGTTGTATTACCAAGTTTAACCCTTGTTTTATTCAGTCCCGAGATATGACAGTGGTACGAATAAATTGAAAATACGTCTCATATAGTACACTTTACAAACCGACCGACTTCATATTAGACCTTAGTTCCAACGTCCCTCTTTATAGTTATTGGAGTCTATACGTCTACTGTGGTGGGAACATCGTCTTTCACGTCTCCTTGATTTCTTGGAGAACTACTTCCAATTTCCCCTCACATTCTTAAACCGAATTTAACGTTGTTAGTTTTTTGCTTCTGGGACCGTAGACCAGGGTAGTGAAGTACCGTTTATCTACTCCTTTACTACCTTTGTCACTTTCTGAAAAGAGTCCGAGGTTTTGGTGACGTCTAACACTGACGTCGGTATTTCAATTTTCTGTGAATGAGGACCCTTCTTTTCGATACTGTTTAGATCTGTCACGTAATTTTTCGTCTCTGTAGTGAAACGGTCGCTTCCAGACACATCAGTTTCGATACCAAAAAGGTATACATACCTATACTCTCAATCTAGTATTTCTTCCGACTCGCGGTTTCTTCACTACGAAAGTTTGACACCACAACCTCTTCTGAGTTCTCAGGGAACCTGACGTTCCTTTAGTTTGGTGAGGTAGGTTTTCCTTTAGTTTGAACTTATAAGTAACCTTCCTGACTTCGACTTCGAGGTTATGAAACCGTTAGACTACGTTTCTCGACTGAGTAACCTTTTCTGGGACTACGACCCTTTCCTTTTTCCGTCCTCTTCCTCTGCTGTCTCCTACTCTACCAACCTCCCGTAGTGGGTGAGTCACCTGTACTTAGACTCGTTCGAGACCCTCTACCACTTCCTGTTCCTTCGGACCACATGACGTTAGGTACCCCAGCGTTTCTCACCTGTGCTGACTCACGGACTTGTTGTCACTGTTGGAACTCGTTTAGACAATTGGAGTGTTTGTGAGATAAAGGAGTTGGTTTTTACGTCTATCCGACATAGAATGTCCCAATACCATCAATAGTCACCTAGGAATAATGTATACGAAGTGAATAAATAACAATTACGTGTCCTTTGGGAGTTTACAATTGTTACTGTTTATATTACTAAAAAAAAATTAAATTAAAATGTATGTTCGAATACTTTGTACTACCCCTCTAAAAACAACAAATATAAAATATCTACCTTGTATGACACTGACTCTTAGATCACGGATTGATTAAAAGGTTTCTGGACTAATGAAGAACTCACATCTTTAAACTAAGGTCCAAAAGTCTAAGACTTAAATCGGGTAAATATTATATAAAAGATGATAGATTTTATCTCGGGATGACAAGAAAGAAACCAAAGATGAGAAACATCGTAGTCAGGAACGAGTGTAAATTGGCTCCTTTCACTCCCCCGTTCCTCCTTAAAGACAAGTTTACTTTGATTGGTAAGTAGGGATGACTCGTTAAAACTTCCCTTCGTTAAAAGGATAAGAGACGTTTGGTAAGGGTCAATGTTACTTGTCAACCTCTTTTTTTTACAATCAGAGTGATGAAATAATTTGTAGAAAACTTTCCTATAGTTTTCCCGAAGTAAATATTTTACAACATTTCCACATTTTTGTAGTGGTTGATGTTTCTGTCTACCAACTTCATTTTGTCTTTGGTTAGGAAAAACTGTTCTTAAGGATCAGACTACTGGGACAAGGAGAGACTTTACATCGAAGACTATTAAACTGTAATTAGTTTGATGTGAAATTTGTCTGACAATGTAATTCCTTACGTGTAAACAGGAGTCTCTATCACGACTTAGGAAAAGTGAGAAGTAGCTTAACGTAAAATTAACTGATCGTTTAATTCTTTACGCAAGGGATGTATATTATTCTATTTTGTAATCGTTTGTATTTATCCTCTAAGGATAGTTTTCCTATATCTAAACAGATCGATGTCTCGACATGTTGGGGTCAGACAAATTCTGATGTAGATCCAATCATAACGACCGTGGTTGAAATCGTTATAATGCTGTGACATCTCTTCGGTAGTCTTAAAATATATACGTATTTGTACACAAACACACTATATATATATACTCATATATAACATATATATTGTATATGATATCGTAATCGTAAAAGAAGAGGAAACTGGTCCTTGTAATCTAATACAGATATAGGACTTTACACTGTATCATCGAGTGTAGACATTTGTCAGGAGTTGGACAATTCGGGGTGACTAGAGTCGCTCCCTTTCCTTTAGTATGAAATCAGATTCTGAAAATGATTTTTCTGAGTTACAACTTTGATGCCATAACACGGAATACAAAATATTTTCCCTTTTTGCCGTCTTTATTCTTACACACGGAGAACGGGAATTCTTTGTATTTAAGATATCAATACAACTTATACTTTATTATTTTAAAATTTTACCGTAGCTATTAAATATAAAATTCCATGGAACAGTAAAAGTTTCATATCAATATTGGTAACAAGGTTCACGGGAGAGTGTATCTGTGGTACCTCATACTAAACAGAGCTATGACGAAACGATCCTATACTGATTACTTTGTCTTTGATAATAATCAAGGTAACATATACATTTTAAAAATTTCTCTTCAAAGTGTCTCCAATCCATTCAACGGGTTTCATTCAAAGATTATTTATAGTGTCAAATCTAAACTTAGGTAACCTGTTATCCTAACAATTAGGGTGACGAGACCAATCGACCCTTTCAGATTTTTAGTTCTTTTGGGTAAATAGAACACTCATATTTGCCGTGTCGGTCTAGGACTGTGAAAAGTTTTAATTTACGAAAAGATACAATGGTATCATATAACAAGTAAAGAAACGATATATCGTGGGTCATATCTCACTGTACATTATATAAATCAATTGATAGATAGAGAGAGGGACTCTGGACTCAAAGACTCCCGTTCCTGGTTCGTCAAGTAGTGACACGAGGGTAGTGTCTAGGATCTGTCATGAAAGACTAATAGAAGGATCAGATTGTTACCATGGTTCCGTCTTTGACTGTCAAAAAGATGGAGACCACCCATCAAACGTCAGACACGGGAAGGTCGGTAATCTGTGACATGACTGGGTTCGTGGTGTGAGTTTAAAACTCAATCTCCGAGTAAAAGTTTCGGCTCATGAGAAGAGGGACTCAAAAAGATGAAAAGTCGTTCCTACTCCCTCGGGAACAGATGATGGAATAGGGAATAACTTGGAAGAGGTTTGATGTACAGAGACAAGATAATTAAGGAAGTTCTGACTTTTGGGGTGGAAAGAGGGACAACGAAAACCTTAATATATTACCAATAAGTAGACGTTCTTAATTCAACCTTCATGTTCGTGAAAAAATTCCATTTTATCGTTGAAACTAAATAATAAGAAAAATTTGGTAAAAACAACTGCATATCAGTTAAATGTTACAACACACCCAAAAAGTCCACACGTCGTTTGACTACTAAAGATATGTGTATATATACAAGAAAAAGTCTAAGAAAAGGTGAGATCCAATGCTGTTTTATGACTTATACCAAGGGACATGATGTGTCATCTTAGAGCAAATAGACAAAACTTATATCGTCATATATATACGATTAGAGTTTGAGAGTCAAATAGGAGATGAGGGAGGAGTGAAAGGGGAAACCATTGGTATTCAAACAAAAGACACTGACACTCAGACAAAAACAAAGTATATATTTAAACAAACCAGTGAAAAATTTTGAGATGCATATTCACAATAGTACATTATAAACAGAACGAGACGGATTGGATCAAGTGAATTATACTATTAGAGATCTACGTAGGTACAACGACGTCTACTGTAATAAAGTAAGAAAAGATATCGATTATCACCTCATTATTATAAGTATATGTATACATATATATATATGTGTCTGTGTGTGGGTTTGTGTATGTGGTGTAGAATAAGGTAAGTAGACAGTCACCTGTAAATCCAACGAAAGTACAAGACCGGTAACGTTTATCACGACATTACTTGTAAACCCACACACATAGAAAAGCTTAACACCAAAGGAGGTCTATATACGGGTCCTCACCTTAACGTCCTGTAATACCATCAAGAAAAACGAAAACGTATCGCAAGTACCCCAAGAGTTCCGTTCTTACGACTTTACCAAACGGTAAGGGAAGGGGTCACCTGGTGTAAAACAGTCTTGAGAGGTGGTACTGGGCAGGTAGATCCAACCGGGACGCGTCGTACCGAGTGTTAAAGTAACTCAAGCTGTTCCGACACCAGGTACACTAGTCTAACCAATCAAAAGACACTAACACCAAAGGTAAGACAGACGGGAGACTACTTATTCCTATTCTCCGAACACCTTCGAAGGACTATCCACCGGGACCGACACCCTCTTAGACTCTGACTAAGTAAACTTTTCTGGGACTATGTTCTTTCTAACTCCTGTCCTCCTCTTCCCCTGCTGCCTCCTACTCTGCCGACCTACCGTAGTGGCTGAGCTACCTGTACTCAAACTTGTTCGAGACTCTCGACCACTACCTCTCCCTTCGGACCGCACGACGTCAGGCACCCCAACGTTTCTCAGTCTGTACTGACTCGTTGACTTGACTTGACTACCATCAATACAAAAATGAAAAATTTCCTTGTGGGTATAACAATAGGAATCTCCGACGTGGTTAAATGACAGGGCGGTTGTAACATCCATTATCATACGTACGTGAAAAATTTGTGCGTCAAGATTCACTACACTTAGAGCACACGTACTATGTTTCTACACATTAGTCTCCAACATGGAAGATGCAACAGAAAATCGGTAAGTTTTATGTCGGGTAAAGACTGGGTATCAGGTGCCTATTGAAGTTGAATAGAGATCACGTTAAGTGAAAAGGAAAAGTTGTACCTCAAGAAGTAAATGGACGAATTGAGATCAGTTTCTAAATTTTAACAAACTGGAAGATTACTTATTCGAAATAAAAATCTATTCCAAATCCAAGTATCGTTTTAACTCACCTTTCCTGTCTTCAAAGGGCTTGTGACAGAAAGGGGGGTGCACATGTTGGAGGGGGTGATAGTTGTAGGTGTCCCTACACAAACAATGTTATTCACTTAGATGTGACTGTGAAGTAATGGTGGGTTTCAAGTATCAAATACACTCCCAAGTAAGAGCTACAACATGTAAAACACCTAAACCTTTCAAAATAATACTGAATGTAGGTGGTCCCATTCTAATATGTCTTATCAAAGTACACGTTTTTTAGGACACAAGACGGATAAATAAAGTGAGAGAAGGGATTGAGGACCGTTGGTGACTAGAAAAATGAAATGACAGAAATATTAGAGTAGAAAAGATCTTACAAGACTTCAACTCTATGGTGTACATTTGAAAAGTCTGACCGAAGAAAGTAAACAACAAGGTACAGACAACACAGACTTAGAAACACTCGGGTACCTGACATCGAGTGGCCCAAGGAGACAGGTACCCTAAAGGGTCCGTTCCTGTGACCTTACCGAACGGTTAAGGAAGAGGTACAAAGTGAATTATTATACGTAAATTATAAGAAGGGATAGATTTTCTGAACTATCGTGTAAAGAAAAATTGTAACATCTTATAAAGTAACAAACTTACATAGCGTTAAATAGATAAGTGGATGATTTCCGGTAGAACCAATGAAGGTTCAAAACCATTAATACTTATTTCTGACTTTTTCCTTGTGCACTATCTCCAGACTGTAAGACGCTCCATGAAAACGAAGTTGTTAGAATTATTAAAAGTCTTGATGAATACTTATAAGAGGTTTGTAAAAGGTAGACTCTTCAATCCCCTATACACCGTTCAGTCGTTCGACACTTATATTGACAGTCTTGAGTTGTGTTTTAGGTGTTGGAATAGATAACGGAACCGTACTGTACGTATGGTGAGGAGGTGCGAGTGAATGGGTACCGTCTATAGTAACCAACTGATGTCGAACGAAATAATACTTCGGGTTAAGTTCGACGGCTACAATTAGTTAATCTCAACCGTGTGTTCCGTTTCGATCAACTGTGGGAACGATACTCTATCCACAGTATACAGAGGAATCCCGTATTTGTAAGTTGAAAACTGTCGTAAACTGACTGTCGTTACTCCATATCTAGAGTAATACTACTTATATTACGGGGTTAAGTCCTTGTTTGGTATGTATAAAATACTATGAATATCATTAGAATACTATGTTATCATTATGACGGAATGAAGACAAGTTAATAACTATAAGTCAGGAATGGTTGGAAGGAGCGAAGTCGAATGTACAAATCGTTGTCTATCTTACAAGACAGAGCAAGACTAAACCGGAAAGAAAGAAAATGCATGTTTGCAAGGGGTGTGTACATTCTTCCTAAACTCGAAGACAATGGAGAGTGTGTCTTGTTTCAGAGACAGCAACTGTCCCGACGTGTGGTCGTCTGTCGCGGAGCGTTTCGTGTGAGTCAGATCCGACAGAACACAACGTGTGGAGTGTGAATAGACAGAACTGACTCTAAGACTAATATGGATCCGATTCATAAAAAAAAAGGTTATATACAGATGTCTGAGCAATATATCAAAATGATACAACTACACAATTTTAAGGTCTGTAAAGATATCCTCTTGATGATAAAATCCACTACGTAGCGTTTGACGGTGTGTAAAAATTCGTTGAATTGTGTGTAAATAACAGAGAACAAAAGACGCCCAGTCTGGTGGTCCGTACCAAGTTGACACTGGAGACGTATCCCAGGGCGTCCCGACCTTACTTCAATAACTGACCGAAATAACAGGAGGTGTCTAAATTACTCCCTTAAACAGTCTTTAATGTTCATTCAATCGATTGTACTCTCTATATTTCGTTGAGTTAGTTCCCTCATTATAAAGTATTGTAAACTGTATCAGACAACCAATTTTCGTCGAGTACCCAGGGTACGTGAGGTCCGTCCTTTCACTTTCGCAATCAGCGAGTCAACACGGGCTGAGAAACGCTGGGGTAACTGACATCTGAGGTCCGAGAGACAGGTCCGTCAAGAGGTCCGTTCTTATGACCTCACCCAACGGTAAAGGAAGAGGTCCCCTAGAAGGGTTGGGTCCCTACCTTGGGTCCAGAGGACGTAACGTCCGTCTCAGAAATGGTAGGCTCGGAGTTCCGCCTTCCTGACGTGTTTCCGTACTCACTGGTTTCCTCCCGTATTAATCCGGCAGAAGCAGACGAGTGGTGGTCTTTGATCAAGTTATAATGTCTTTCCTTCGCCCCCTCTTAAGTTTTCTGGACCCTGGAGTAAGACTGAGAGTGTGACTTATGGTAAACCCTACACCCTGTTTAATCACAAAGGAATAGACAACACACGGACCAAACAATCTCCTAGGGGTTCTCAAGATATTTAAGATTTTGAGATATTATCTTACTTTCGGGTTCTACCAATTTCAAAGAAGTTTTCAGTTACTGACTTAGGACTGACCAAAGAATTGTGTCACCAGAAATAATTACATGAGTGAAGTTGTTTTACTAAGCTCACCAAAATTGTTTCGGTAGTGTGTTACGGACATGTAGGTTCTATTGTTCTTATACGTATGCCAGTCTTCAAAAGAAGGAATAACAAGGTTACGATTAATGAGAAGCCATTCCTTAAACCTTGTCTCCTCACAGAGTCCAACGAAGAGAACTACAGGTGGGTGTGATCCTGTCACCAGTTTCGTACTATTCGTAAACCCTTTAAGTAAATTCTGGACAATAACTTAATATACTGAGTAGTTTCCTTCAAAATTACTAACAGAAGTGTTGACAGAATATACCTTAGGATCTACCCAACGAATGTGTTGGAATCTGAGTGGAGTCACACTACGGTCATAATTAATACCGGTCCCTTTATGACACTCTGTGACCGCATAATGAATCCCCTCAGATTTTGTCTTATGCTCCCCTTTTGAGTAGATACACACACGTCAGAGTCCTTTCGGATGATCCACGGTCGGTGGTAAAACTCTGTCTCTGAAGTTTCTGTTTGTGTAATACAAGAGTCCTATTGTGTCAAACCTGTCCTTTTATTTATTCATTTCTGTTATTCGTCCTACTTTCTTTCGATATTCCCGATACTATTTCCATCTGTTTTTAACGAGATCTTCGTCTGTCCTCCCAACACATTAGTTCGACTCTTCTTGACATTATTTCCTCAAAGATCTGATGCATTACACCTCGATATATAAGTTCTTCTCTTTCTTCAGTCAAGTGTTATATTCCTCACACACTCACACACACACACACACACACACACACACACACACACTACATACCTTTTTCTTTTACACTTTATCGATTTCTAGATTTTCCTCATGGTACTTTACCCATTTCTATACTTTATCGAACTACTGCGGTTACCTTTTGACACAGTTATACCGGTTTGATATGTCACGTTACCCCTCATTTTTCTTCCGAAGCCAAGTCAAGTCAAGTCAGGTCAAGTCAGCGAGTCATCACAGGCTGAGAAACGCTGGGGTACTTAGTGTCGTGCGGTCCGGAGGGACGGGTAGTGGTTGAGGGTCTCAAGTGAGTTTGAGTACAGGTAGGTCAGCCACTACGGTAGGTCGGTAGAGTAGGAGACAGTAGGGGAAAAGGAGGACGGGGGTTAGGGAGGGTCGTAGTCCCAGAAAAGGTTACTCAGTTGAGAAGCGTACTCCACCGGTTTCATAACCTCAAAGTCGAAATCATAGTCAGGAAGGTTACTTGTAGGTCCTGACTAGAGAAAATCTTACCTTCCCAACCTAGAGGAACGTCAGGTTCCCTGAGAGTTCTCAGAAGAGGTTGTGGTGTCAAGTTTTCGTAGTTAAGAAACCGTGAGTCGAAAGAAGTGTCAGGTTGAGAGTGTAGGTATGTACTGATGACCTTTTTGATATCGGAACTGATCTACCTGGAAACAACCGTTTCATTATAGAGACGAAAACTTATACGATAGATCCAACCAGTATTGAAAGGAAGGTTCCTCATTCGCAGAAAATTAAAGTACCAACGTTAGTGGTAGACGTCACTAAAACCTCGGGGTTTTCATTTCGGACTGTGACAAAGGTGTAGATAAACGGTACTTCACTACCCTGGTCTACGGTACTAGAAGCAAAAGACTTACAACTCGAAATTCGGTCGAAAAAGTGAGAGGAGAAAGTGAAAGTAGTTCTCCGAAAAATCAAGGAGAAGTGAAAGACGGTATTCTCACCACAGTAGACGTATAGACTCCAATAACTATAAAGAGGGCCGTTAGAACTAAGGTCGAACACAAAGAAGGTCGGGTCGTAAAGAGTACTACATGAGACGTATCTTCAATTTATTCGTCCCACTGTTATATATCGGAACTTCATAAGGAAAAGGATAAACCTTGGTCAGACAACAAGGTACAGGTCATGATTGACAACGAAGGACTGGACGTATATTTCCCGGTTATATTAGACTCATTCCTTCCCGGGAAGACCTCTTACGGTCCGATCACGTCAGACCTGAAATTAGAATTCCTTTTACCCTTTAGAGAAACCAGGAGAGGTTTTTTAACAGAATTCCTTCATTAAATCTATATGTAGGTTTTCATTCAACTACATCTTTACAAGGCTTATAAAAAATACTTTGTAACTTTTTTCAACTTTTGTCAATGTATTCCCCGAAAATTTTTACTTCATAATATGTAGACAATCTGTCTGATAATATATCTAGAATACAACTATACCCTTCTATATTTGTTATATAATAATATATCCGTTGTATCTAATATACTGTCACATTTATTAAGTCAGAGTAGTTATATCCGTACCCATTAAAATACTTCACTATTTAAGGTTTGGTGAACCATATAAGTCCTAAACGTGGATAAAATATGTAAAGACAAACCGAACTTTAGAAAGTTACTTGTTTTGGTATTTCTGAAAAAATTAATTTTTTTAATATAGACCTCCTATTGATGTCGTAGAGTATCCCTTGTCATACCTTCTTAAATAATCAACCTTGTTTTTGAGCCCACACACATTGTTTCTAAGTATTCCATATTTAAAGTCTGTTCCACGTTTAACTAAAAGGAAAGTACATTGTCTCAGTCTTCCGAAATCCAGGTCTTCGGTGGTCCCTGGACTCGATCGTCGTCACGACACGACAGGATTTGCAACCACGGACTCTAAAAGATCCGGAACGGTAAAGGTCTCTCACCCTTTCTTCTCCTCTTTCTTCGGTCCTGGTCGTAGAAAAAGCTCAACCGAACCTTAGACGTGTGCAGTGAAGGAGAATGTCGGTACTCACTCCTATACGAGTACCTTGTCTAGCTCCCAACTCCCTTCCCACTGGTAGGTATCACACACGGTGTCCCTCGTTTCTTAAGATCTACTCCTCGGACCAAACGTCTGACTATGACGGTAGTTCGATTCTCTCCTCAAAAACGAAACAACAATAATAAATACAAGTCCACTCAGATTCCACGTATCTTAACCTAATTAACAGTAAAATCCCAGTGTCATATACAAGAGTAGTAACTAAGTATACTCCAAGAGTAAACAAACAAACAATAGACAAATGACCCGAAAGAAACACCGAGTCGATTTCTTAGGCCGAAATGAAAGAGTCATTTCTTAGGCGGACGTAAGACCCCAAGATAGGGACCCAACCCTTCTAGGGGACCTCTTCCCTTACCGATGGGTGAGGTCATAAGACTGGACCTCTTAAGGTACCTGACATATCATATAAGAGGTCCAGTCTTATGACCTGATATGTCAGGTACCCCAGAGTTTCTCAGCCGGTCTTGACTCACTGGAAGTGATAGAGAAATAATATTTGATTTAGTGGAAAGATGTATTGATTAAACCTGCCTAAAACGGTAGCTTGTCTCATGGGGTTTTGAGTCACCGAATTTTACCGTTACTAAGTAATCAAGTATTATTTACTAAGACACCAATCGGTAAGGGGACCCCAGTGGACCCACCAACCCTGCTAAATCGACCTACCAGATCCTGTCGGAGTGAGTGTCAGTAGACTCCCAACGAGGAGTGACAGGTAGTCACGACCGAAAGTCGACCCGACTACCCTGCCCGACCTGGAACAAAGAGACGGTACGATCAATACATAAGTTCACCGTCACCACCGTCACAAAGGTTTTAGTCGTTCTCTCCCGCTCGAAGTCTACGTTCGTATAAGGTTTAGTGCAAGGCAGTGCAAACGATCACAAGGTGACTCTACATTAAACGGTTCGGATATCCGTCATACCCTCTCCTGAAGAGTCTTCACACGTACATCCTTTTGTGCCCGCGGAGTTCTGGTAGTAACGTTGGTACTGATGTCGTAGGATGGTGTCACTTATTTCGGATGTACCCGGACATACCAGGAGTCGATGGGATGGGTAGAGACGGAGGGGCGGTAGGCTCCATTGCGGTGGGACTTTGAACATAAATAGTCAGGGTGCAAAATGAAATATACTTCATAAAAAAATGAACCAAAATAAATATAAAATTTTCCAATAGGATTTCACCCAGTAGAAACACTAACGAACGAAAGAATCCTAAATAAAGAAATCAAAACCGCCGCGACCCAGAAACAACTACGCACCTCCGAAGGAGAGTAACGTCGCTCGGCCCCCACTGAGACGAGACCACGTACCCGAAGAGCAACACCCCCGAAGAGATCCCCACCTCGTGTCCGGGATCCCCGTACCCGCAGTCATCAACTCCGACACCCGAGTCATCGACACCGTGTGTCCGAATCAACGGTACACCGTCCACCTTAGAAGGGTCTTGTCCCTAGCTTGGGTACAGGGACGTAACCGTCTACCTAAGGATTGGTGACCTGGTGGTCCTTTCGGAACCCTAATAACAGAATACATTATTACATAACGATTTTATGTTATAACAAAACTGAGTATCTTGTAAAGTGTGATACTTATATGGTATTAAACAGGAAAGTGGACTCCTGCCGTAAACGTAACACAGGCCGAAAACGAGGATACTTGTCATGACGACACTTGTAAGAACTTGTACAGAAGACAATACGTGTACATTCACAAAGAGAACCTATACAGACCCTCACTTTAACACTGATAAGTCACGACGTTTCTTGACGGTTTAATAAAAGGTTTCACCAATCTCCGGTTAAATATGAGGATGGTCGTTTCATATTCCCTAGGACAACTAGAAGTTGGAGAAGTGGATAGGCACATTATCATTTTCCGAACTAAACACCCTAAATTTCCCCACGTTTCAACATAGAGTACCACTGAACCTACTGTCACTAATACGTCTGACGGGGTCAGTACCAGCAACTGTGTCCTGTGGTCTCAGATCAGGACCCGGGCAGACCGAGGGACCAGGGTCCGGACGAGGACGAGTAGAAGTGGACAAGGATAAAGAGACTGTTAAGGACATTGACTGCTGAGTGTTCCGGGGTACTGTTGGGAGTCATAACAATGTTGTAGTTCAAGGAAGGCGTAGATTCTAGGACGAAAAGATTTAGAGAAAAGAAAGTTTCGTCAGTGAAAGACCTTCGGGTTACGTCCCTTTTCTTGTACTCTAAACCTTGACGTGTTTGGACTATATTTAAGATGAAGAACACGGATTGATCGACGATCTGGCATCTGCTCACTACATTGTCATAGAGGTGCGAGGTCGAGGTAGTGTACCTTTTGTTAGCCAAGAGTAAATCAGTGATCGTAAGATCCACCACTGTACGCTCTCCTGTCCGTTGTGTGTCCCACATTATTCACGAGGTTTAACTTTCGTAACTACCACTGAGTCGTCTGGAAGCGAGACCTAAGGTTTACCTTCCAGGGTAGGCTCGCGTCGTGGTTCTACGTTGTCCGATCGGAACGGACTCAATTTACCGACAGAGTCCTAAGTAAGTACAGGTTACCTTGACACCAAAGTGACACCGAGTCCTTTTGTATCAGTCTAGACTGTTTGAGTTAGGCGATGAAAAATTCATTTCAGAGTTACTACTATTGCATCTAGTAATCAGTGGTAAGGTGGACGTGTCCTGTCTAAAGTCACAGTCCGTAAAAGTGGTGCTCGTCATTGTTGTTCCTTTGATTCCACGAATGCCGGGGAATCACGATGAGACGAAATTCTCTTTCCCCACCTCTCCACGACCCCCTACCTGGTTCGTCACACAAGGGGACTCCGAGTGTTCTGTACAGAACATTTGGGTTGAGACGGTACTCGAGTGACCAACTAACACCTTTACAGAACTGAAGGGACCCTGAGTCAAAGAACTTTATCAACTACTATGGAAAGACTATTTGTAAACGACTCAACTTCACTGATTCTAGGATTTTTACCGTTACGACTTGATTCGGTGCGAGTCCCAGGGACAACGAGGGGATGTGTAACGGGTGTGGGATCTGCTTCGTTGTCGGGGAGAAGGTACTTCGGAAGAGACTGAAAGGGCTCGGCCGTTCAGGGAGAAATACTCGAACGACGGAGGACCACTTTGGGAAAAGTGTCCTGAAACCTGGTATTTTACCAGGTAACTCCGGACTTTCCTCATGTTTCCAATATCAGAGTCTCCTCAGGTGTGAGGAAAGTGTTCACTACAAAACTCCGACCCTAATGGACCTAGGGTAGTTACCTACGAGGACCACTTACTTTGAGTTCGGAGAAACGTTGTCGGATGCCGAGAGAAAGACCTCAGAGTACCCAGAAGAAATGCTCTTTGTCCGTAAAGGGGTCTTATTAGAACAATAAACTTCGATTTAGTCTGTAACGACGGTGTCGTTGGAACTAAACACAAATCTTATACATTAACCAAATCTCCTTAACAAACTTCGAGACAGTAAAGTCGAGGGGTTCTGAGTCTATCATACTCGTTCTGTTATTGTACGTAGATATAGAGAAGTTAAATTACGCTCCGTTATTCCAGATTCCACGAAGGGACCACCGAGTCGTCATTTCTGCCCAAGACAGGGATTCATCCCTTCTAAGGAACCTCTTCCTTTGCCATTGGGTCGGGTCATAAGAACGGACCCTTTACGGTCCTTGTCTTCTCGGACTGTCCGATGTCAGGAGCCCCAGCGTTCTCAGTCCGTACTGTATTGAGGAGTTGTAGTTGTTGTTTATTCTAGATTTTGACATAGGGTTCTGAACCCCGTTTTTTGGGTCGATCGACTAGCTGGTTATCAGGTAAACTAAAAGTCACTTATGGGAGACAAAAGATTCGAAGGTAAAGAAATAAATCTTTTGTCCCCGTTAGTATCACCAGGACGGAGAAAACGTCCTGGTAGCTCTCCGAGTTTTTTATATTACATACGCTCTGGGAGGACCGTAACGTGTCCCCTAACAATAATGGTCCCTGGCAGAGGTAGACAAAGACGTTACCGGGGACCAAGGGTCGAGGGTTCTCGGGAGTGATTAGGAATCGACTACCCTCCGCGACAGTATTGGTAGTACGTCTATGAAACAAATGTCTCGCGAATGAGTCTCCTCGATTTCCGTTACCCCGAAGAGAAGACGTGGCAGGGAGTCCCTGCGAGTATAATATGGTAGAGTCATCAACCTGTGTAAAAAGTCCTATTAGTAGAGGTTAAGAGAAGACCAACCAAGGTCGGGTAAAGGGAACGACGTAAGGGACCCTGGTTTGAAGAGAGGAACTGACCCCCTTCTCGTCATGGTCTCGGTCTACTAGGTCAATGTCTCGAGCCTTCTGTTGACGACGATGATGTGTGGTACGTTTATATAGAACGACTATGACTGTGACTAAAGACCCTGCAGTGTAGCGCAATCACCACACTCCACAGAAGAAGTGACAAACCGTGGGATCACCTTACCTCTGTCAGACGTGGGATTGACCCTACGGTTCCTGTGTCAAAACAGGGAAACGTCGGTACGTAGTGTCACTAATTTTCGTATAGAAGAGCTACGATTCCCTTGTCTCCAACTTTAGACAGAAACGTTAAATGATGAAGACACAAGAAACTGCAACACAAGAGTCGCAGTCGAAGGAATATACCTTTTATTCCGTTATTATATATGGGAGTGTCCCGACATCACTCATACTTAATAGATAAATTTCACAAATTGTATCCCGAACCGTGTATCATTCTTGAGTTATAATCATCCATGGTAATAAGGAGATAGTAGTAAATTAGACACTAGAGGAGGGGTTGAGCCCAGAGTTAATGTAAGTATATGTTAAATAGTCAATCAACTTGTTCATGACCACACGGAAGAACTACTCTTCAGACTATAATAGGGAACTCAAGAAAGGACTGCAAGGTGCAGATGGGACACCTAACACGCTCTTGGGACCACATATGGTTTTGGTTCTCTCTTCTGGTCTCAGACTACCCAGGGGAAGACGGCATTGAAGAACGACGGTGTACCGCCGCGACACCTTCGGTCCAAGACGTGTCGGACTCGAACCAGGGGTTCCTGCGGAAACGCTCGGTCCAAATCAGACAAACGGAAGACAGGACCAGAGTGACCTTCCCGACTAATATCGTCCACCCTTAAAGGTCCAGAGACACAGACGACGGAAGATTTACCGAAGTCGGTTACCTTTCACGATCTTTCCTTCTTCGGCCTCTCGAAGAGGGGAAGAGAGACGGTGTCTGAAGAGGCAGTCTATTGTGGAGGACGAATGGGAAGAGGATAAGAAAGGTGTCAACGAGTAAAGATCCAATGGGGCGTCACGGGACGAACAGAAGAGTCTTGAGGTAGTAGACGTATTGTTTAGAGACGTAATTCTGAACCTTGCGAGAGACAAAAGACTGATCTGGGACTGACTATGTTACACGACTGGGGGACAATCATACCACCCCGAGCGGACATACTTGAGGCCCTATTGTCCAGGGTAGCGGGTGCACAACTGCGAGTAGATAACGAAAATGTTGATTCTGCGACTCAGTCCCACTGTCCGGCTCCTTGAGGGTCGGAGTCGGGACCCGTCACGGCCCGGGCCCCAAGAGGATATCGGGACCCGGGACACGGCCGCCCCAAGCGGTCGGGGTGAGGGGACGAAAGGACCACTTGAGAGGAATCGTTTAGAACCGGTCCTAAAAAGAGGAAAACTAAAGACTTTACCCCAGCACAGGGGAGATAGGAAACTTCCGGGACTTTAGGAAAACGTTTACTTAGACAGTCGAGAGGTCGTGGTCGGGTGGCACTGTTTCTGGTGTGCTAAAAGATAAGGTTAGTGGGGGGAGGGGTGGGGGGCCCGATACCTACGGTTTATGGGACGGAATATTAACGTACTGACTCCCTGTCGTGTTCGTCTCGCGCAAGAGTCCCCGGACTACAAATGACTTCTGCTCTAACCTCGAGTCGAGGCGCTTCGTACGGAACGAAGAGGGTCCACCACAAGTTAGTGTGTGGGTAGGCAAAATGGCGTCAACGGACAAGGACGCAGACAGGTGGGTGGTGGTACAGCTATTAATACACACGCATACACGCGTACGTAGAACAGCATGGAACCTCGTACTTGAGACTTCTGATCCTAACCCAGACATAGAGTCCATGTCTAGTGTCACGGACGGGGTCTCCTCCATAAGTAGTGCACAAATTATTTACTTCCTCACTTGTGTATTTCTTAGTTCACTCTGTGAGTTAATTACTAACGTACTCACTTACTTACTCACTCACTCACCTTCAGTTCCTTCGTTTACTTTTCCCTTCCGTCTCCTGACGTTCTACGGATCTCGCAATCGTTGTACGTTCAAGGTTAGGACTCTGACATGAGTAAAAAATGTTAGGTTGTGGTCCCTGAACGTAGTATTCAGACAAACTTTCTTATATCTCTTTATACTTTTGGGAGATTTTGTCAATACTCTCAAAAGGTTTTAAACATCTGACTGTGAGTTCAGGACAAGGAGGTCTAACGTAAAGGACAACAGAGGGTCGGGAGTGGATCTCTAATCGATGATTTTTTGGTAAGTCAGGAGGGTTGTCGTTATAAGGACCGGTCCCTACAAGAAGGGTCGAATATCTATCGTTTAGTAAATATTTATTCTTCCGTATTTCATCTAAACAGGTTCTAGGGAACTGATCAATTCCCTATATCAAACTTAAACGTGGGTCTGACAACGTTTCCGGTCCCACCGGAAAAGATGAGAGGATCCGACGAACATGACTTTACGCGATAAATGGTAAAATCCGTCCAGACACTAAATAGACACGTCGATTTCCCTCCCTCCACCGACCGGACTACCTATTGTGACCTGTCCCCTGCGACGAAACCTATATTAAAAAAAAGATGTACTTTACCTTTTACCCCCCTTTTGTATTTGGTCTCAAAAGATGGTCCATGGACAATTTTCGGAGTTATTGTCTTAACATATTCGTGTGTGACGAAAATTCTAAAATTAGGAGAAAATCTAAAAGAAAAAGTCCAGTTAACTAACTCGTCGTCAAACGTATGGTAGACAGTGAGTGATGTAAGAGGCGGTCCAAGAGTCGTAGACAGAGTCTTTTCATGGGATACGAACAGTGAAGGTGCAGGTGGTCACCAGTGTCCAGTCTCGTCCCTTGGTTAGGAACAGGGTGACAATTGAGAGGAGAGAATATGAGTGCACAGGAGACACGTCCGGAACGTAGACTCACACCTCTGTCGCTTCAGGGAACAAGAGGGACGAGGAGGGAGTGGGTAAGTAAGTAAGTACGGTCTTTAAGAAGGGTTCGAGTCCTTCACGTTGGACAGTCGTCTCGGTCCTTCGAACCGGCGTCTACTAATGTAATCGTGTAAGATTCTTGAAAGTGTCACAGTCCTCCCTTGTCGGTCGGATCGAGTCACCTCTCCTCTTTTGTCAATGATTTCTTCTCTTACAGTTCACTGAGAGTTCTTTACTTAATTCTCACGGGGGTCACGTCTTCTTCTCTCCCTTCCCCCCACGTCCCCTTCCTTTCGACGACACCGGTTCGAACCTCCAAACCCTCTCCGAGTAGTGAGGGTACCCCGGTCCTCCTTTCGGACCCTACTACATACTTTCGTCACAGGTGTGGTCCGAGTCTTTGTCCTTGTAGTAGGGTATTTGTCTCCGTTCGGCGACCTCAAAATCCGTACTACCACATGGACCTCACGGTTTGTCCTCGAGAAACTTCTGTGCGTGACCTCTGTCGGGGGAAGGAAGGGATAGAACAGAAATGAGTCGGGCCCTAAGGACGAGGGTCAGTCAGTACCTCGGACTGTCACCGCTCGTCGGTTGGTCTCGGACGGAGACCTGGAGAAGGGTCCATCAACACCACAGACGGGACTCGTGTCTTCGAGTGCGCTTATAACGAAAGTCTATGTCGTTTCGGGCCCGATTCTCATTCAGTCAGGAATGACATCGAAAATACTCTTGGTGGAAACATGGAAATCGGAGTTTGTAGGGAAAGACACAAAAATTAGTTTGTTGATTAATAGAGGATCTTACGGGATCTAAGAGGTCCAGGTATATTTCAAAAGGTCACTCGGATTTACTACACTGACATAGGAAATCCAAGAGTCGTGTGAAATGAGTCGTGTATCCTTCAGTAAAGACGGACCTCTATTTTCATCTTTCACTTTTACAATTGGTGAGTCAGCATAGACTGAGAAACACTAGGGTACCTGACATCTGTCGGTCCGAGGAGACAGGTACCTTAAGAGGTCCGTCCTTATGACCTCACCCAACGGAAAGAGAAGAGGTTCCCTAGAAGGGTTGAATCCCTAACTTGAGCCCAGAGGACGGAACGTCCGTCTACGAAATGGTAGACTCGGTCGTCCCTTCGGGACCTCTATTTCAGTATCGATTAGTTCTTCGTTTCAGAATGAACTTTACGTTTGAGGTCCGTGGTCTCAAGGGTGGAGAGATAAAGACCAAGCCCTATCATAGACCGAAAACCACCGACGGATTTGGAACACAAGACTGGACTTGGGTCTGAGCCCTCGAACAGTCCTGACTCAAAGTCAGGACCGTCCTCGTGAGGGATTCACAATAGATTATGAACCAGTGTAGTAAATTGGAGAGACTAAGAGTTCGGCGCAACTGTCTAATTCTCTGGGACCTCCTTTTCGTGGGTCGGGTCATAGATCTTGTGTCCTGTACGAGGTCGTCACCGCCGATGAGTGTTTACGGGAAAGAAAGAGAAGAGAGGAGAAACGGGGAACGATGTACCCTCGAAAAAAAAGAAAAAGAAAAAAAAAGGGGGACGATGTAACTCACGGACATCCCCTTTNTCTGGGACCTCCTTTTCGTGGGTCGGGTCATAGATCTTGTGTCCTGTACGAGGTCGTCACCGCCGATGAGTGTTTACGGGAAAGAAAGAGAAGAGAGGAGAAACGGGGAACGATGTACCCTCGAAAAAAAAGAAAAAAAAAAAAAAAGGGGGACGATGTAACTCACGGACATCCCCTTTTTTTTTTAGATTTTTAGTTTTGAGATTTGTTTGATCTAACGTCTTGAGATTGTCTAAGGGAGATAGGGGTACTTTTTACTAGTGTCCCTTGTTTTTGTGTATTAGTTCCCCTCTCTATTTATAGTGTGTTTTGACAGTAGACTGTTATTCTCTGCTCGGTGCGACATGAACAGGAATATTAGTAAAGCATCTTTGTCCGCGTCGGGACTCGGCTCGGACCTCATATAATACTTGGGGACGTCTGTGTCTTTAAAACACTCGACATCCAACGTCCTTGGGTGTCTCGACCCTTTCGTCTCCAAATTACCATAAAATTTACAAAACTGATACGTCTTCCGTCCTAGACGTCAGATTAGTGAAAGTCTTATGAGCTACGCGACAATCGCAGGCATCCAGGACTCAAGCGGGGTCGGTAGGTGCGAGTCTCGTCCCGTTCAAGTTCCCTTCCTTTCCCCTGAAGTTCGTATACCGCGTGGGGGATGTACGGACCACGAAAGGAAGTGAGAAAAAGGGAAACGAAGTGTCGTGAGGACCCTCCGCCCACAAGACTAGACGTGGGGGTCCGGACGTTCCATTGCCTACGAGAGGTAGTGAACAGGACAGTACGAGGGATGCTAGGTGTGGGTGTCCCGAAGTGTCTCCTGGACTTGAGTGCGGTCGGTCACAGGTTTAAATTCAATACTATTTTTGGGGAGTTAACTGAGAGGAAATTTACAATTTTAATATAGCAAGTCGTGTGGGCACAAGTGTCGCAATAGGCATTATTGGTTTTCCACCTTCGTTACGTTCACGGGTGACTACCTACTCACCTGTTCCTTTTACATCACTTACGGATGTCACCTTATCACTTGTGACACACACAGTCAGGGAGTCAGCACAGGCTGAGAAACACTGGGATGCCTGGCACCGGACGGTCCGAGGAGACAGTTACCAATAAGAGGTCCGTTCTTAGGACCTCACCATCAGTAAGGGAAGAGGTCCCCTAGAAGGGCTGGGTTCCTATTTTGGGTCCAGAGGACGTAACGTGCTTCTGAGAAATGATAGACTCGGTGGTCCTTTCATTTACCTTATAATAAGTTGGATTTTCCCTGTCTTCAAGACTGTATACGATGGTGTACTCACGGGAAATTTCTGTAGTACGGTCTATTTTGTTTGGTAAGTGTGCGTATGTGTTTTTATGAGACACTAAGGTAAATATACTCTACGAACCTCATCAGTGTCAATATCTTGACCTCTCACCTTACCATGGGTCGGTCTCGGACCCCTTCCCCTTTCATTCCTCGACGACTTACCTATCCCTTAAGGGTAAAACGTTCCACTTTCTCAAGACCTCTACCTAACTTGTCGTGGTATTTATCTGAATCGTCACGACTTGACATGTGAACTTTTATCTATTCTACCAGTTTAAATACAACACATATAAAATGGTGTTCAATTTTTATTACTTTAGTAAGATTGGAAACCATGAAGTAACACAGTTCTATTAAATGACTCTATAATTAACTCGAAACAAGGGAGACTTTACCTTTTACCTACCTTTCTTACACCGAGTCTAACAGAATGAGACGAGGAGAGGGGTAAGATTTCTCCTCGGGTTCGAAAAAACACGGGATCGGGGTCTCCTCTTCCGTTACCGTTAGGTGAGGCCATGAGAACGGACCTTTTAAGGTACCTGCCTCCTCGGACCATCCGACGTCAGGTACCCCAACGATTCTCAGTCTGTTCGGACTCGCAGAAGTGAAAGTGAAAAATGAAAGAACGTAACCTCTTCCTTTACCGTTGGGTAAGGTCACAAGAACGGACCTCTTAGGGTCCCTACCGCCTCGGACCACCCGACGACAGAGACCCCAGCGAGTCTCAGCCTGTGTTGACTACGCTGAATCGTCGTCGTCGTCGTCGGGGTCTCCTTTGACAACAAGGACCGAAAATATTTTCAGTTAAGAAATTCCACTAATGTGAGTAACAATTTCAGTCTCTTTCTCAGTTTCCGGAAAGTCTCAACAGTGACCTCATTTTCCCCACCCTCTCCGTCTCTGTTCTAATGCGTCTCGGTTCTCGCCTAAGACCTTCCGGTGCCTCCTTCCAGTCTCTCCACAGTCAGACGTTCAGGACCCATTGACGTCTTTGGGAAAGTTGCCCTCGGGCGACGTGACTTCCGTCGTCTTGGAAGCGGTTCTGATCCTCTGTTCCATGGACCTTGCAATGCTCACACAGGAGGTCGGAGTCGTGTCCGGGCCCACGGGTTGTGTTCTGGTCTCTTCACCTAAACGACTTTAGGTTTTACAATACTCGGGATCCGTTGACGGAAAGAATTCGTGTCGACCACACCGGACTTGAGGACTCCCGAGAGGAGGTTCCGACATGAGACGTCTTCCCACGACCCTTGAAAAGTTCGTGGTTCCCGTTGTTTAAGATCATAAATGACTCTAACCTACTAGGTAGTCGAAACTTTCTAGTTTCAACATGAATTTTATTATAAGTTTCGTCCAAATTAAATTAATTTTTCTAATTCACTACACTGTAAAAAGATGTCTGAACTCAAACACCTTTATGTAAGTATAGGTGATTTTAAACAATGAAAATACTGGTCGTGGTATGAAATAAACATTCATCTAATATCACAGTTATTAATGTGACTGTTGTGAAATATGTAAAGTAACATATTATAATTGTAGTATGGTTTTATAGGTGTCAATATCGGAACCATTAAATTTTAGAAATTTATGTTCGGTATAAACTTTACGACTTGTATTTTCTCTTTATCTTTACCGTCTTTCTTTTTTTTTTGACCTTTGTTGATTTTCTTTGGTGACAGGGGGGCTTTTATTTATTTTAGTAGACCAATACATAAAATTTTCTTTTTTCCTTAACTCTTTTAGTCTACTAGCATATATAAAATTGTTGTATCAATATAAAGAAATCTGGAGACACTTTCCATTTTAACATGGGACGATTTAAGATACAGGAAAAAATAGATTTTAAAGAAGAATCGTTTAATAAACGAATGTTGTAAGACAACTAACAGATCTACACGGAGATTAAAACTATTAGGTCGACGAGACTTATTCATGAGTCCGTGGGAAAGATCTGTGGACTGAAACGAGAGAGGGGGTCTCGTCCACCTGGAACGGACGATCCTACCTTAACCGAGAACGACCTGACCAAGTCCGAGGACAGAACTACCATCCTGGGAGTTCCCCAACGATAAGCGAGTAGTTGTCCAAAGAATGGTCGACCGAAGAGGACACAAGAGAGGACTCTCGTAAGAGACGAGATCTGAGGTCAGGACCTCTGAGGTTCAGAACGAAACAAGGAATCCTCAGAGAAGTTAAACTAGTTAGGGTTCCCTCCAAGTTAAACTAACGGAGGGAAACCCCGTCCTCTGTCTCGAGAATTTCCCATAGTTCCGAGACCATTCAACGAGTGTCAGTGGACCTCTGTCGTCGTTTCGGTTCGGACATTTCGGTTTCATATGTACCGAGGTTTCGAACATAATGAACGAATACATGGTTCGACGGAGACGTTAGGGTATAGGGTGTTTCTCGGTATTTTAGTTACACACGAAAACGTAAAAAAATTAAAATATGACTTCATATAAACTAAATATCACAATATAATCAAGGTCCATATATCGTTTCACTGAATGAATATGTATATGTATATAGATAAGAAACAACCTAAGAAAAGGGTTCTCCAGTAATGTTTCATAACTCATCTCAAGGGGTACGATATGTGATCCAGGAACAACTAATAGACAAAAGTTGGTTGCAACTAATTTATCAAAAGCCAAAGAATCACATTTTACACAGTCTTTACACACTTCTTACTCGAACACAGGTAAGATACAACGTCTCTTTTCGTGCACCCCCGTACCTCCTATTTAGGAGTGGAGAATGGGACCCATCGTACTGGAGTTCGTAAAGTCGAGAGACCGAAAGTTACCAGAACATGTGTTTTACCCATGAACATTGATTTACCACAGAGTCTTGGAAGGTTTAGACAGTAAAAACATCGGTTGGGATCAGGATCGGTCAGTGGCTCTGGGGTTTGGTTCCTATTTTAAGACTGCTCGCGTCCTGGGTATCGGGAAAGGTGGGTCCCGGAAGAACCAGTGCCTGTCCACGAGGAGTTCCTGTTACAGTAGAGACGTCCTTTCCTACTCTAAACAGTCCGACGGTGGACCTTACTGAATAAAAAAGGAAGGGAGGGACTCGTTTCGTCTATATAGAGACAGTGTGCTTATAAAGAAGGCAGGAGGGGTCTATCTTGCTGGACCAGTAGCGCGTTGTCATTGACAAGAAAGCAAGAAGTGGCGTTAGTCCTCACCGAGTGTACACTAAGTCAAAAACGACGACCTGGACCACACCCCAGTGCAGTCGGACTAGAGTATTCGATGTGAAATTCTTGAAAGGAAGAAGAAGGAGAAGAAAGAGAGACGGACCGGGGGCCGGGGAACGTAAGTAAAAAAAAAAAAAAGAATTTGCAGCCGGTCACATCTCTAGGTCTCTCCTTTCGGGGACGAAAGTTCCTCGAGTCTCCGGTGCACCTTCTCTCACACGGGTCTTTCGTCACGGCTCACTTCTAGACTCGACCCGTCTCCTCCCGTCCAACGTGAGTCACCGACTTCGACTTCTGTCCAAGGTTTCGTAAAGATCCCGCTACTCCTATAACTTTACCACTGTTTTCTCTCCTCTCTTCAAACGGACGAACTACCGAACTACCGAACTACCGTCCACACACCGCTACCTCTTCCGAACTTTCCCGGACTTTTCCGTCTCCCAAGTCGAACATATTCCCGTGTTTCCGACTTGAAGGTCCTCTCCTCGTGTCTCCCACACGACCTCTTCGCTCAACTCAAGTAAGTGTCGTCGGTACACCCTCCCCCGACGGGGAGGGGTAGGACGAGTGTGCGTCTCCACTTACCTAAGTGACGTTTCGGTGGAGACAAAACGTATAACAATAATTTCTACCGGACGAACAACCGCACCTACGTGTACACATACGCATACACCTCACACGGTGTGTTTTCCGAGCCTCTGACGGAGACAGGGAAAGACCACTCGCCTCCGACGAAAAAGTGTTCACTCGATTACTCCTGGCTCTTGGACGTCGAAATACCGTCCTAAACTTGGGTCCAGAGAGGTAGAGGTTGTAGGGTGAGAAGGTCGACGATCCTGGTCAATATCGTGGATTAACATACACAATCGATAGGTCAGTTCAGACTGGGAAACGCTATGATACATGACATCGGGCGGTCCGAGGAGACAGGTACCTTAAGAGGTCCGTTCTTTTGACCTCACCCAAAAGTAAAGGAAGACGTTCGCTAGAAGGGCTGCGTTCCTAGTTCGGGCCTAGAGGACGGAATGTCCGTCCAAGAAATGGTAGACTTGGTAGCCCCTTCGGAAGAGATCGTGGATCACTTCACTTACTTACGGACACTTCACACCCGAGGAGGAAGTATTTTCACCTTAGTATTTTTACTGGAATGTTGTGACACTCCTAAATACTTTACTAGCGTGTGTCGTCCTGGCAGAAGAGAGGTGTGAATAAGACGAAAGGCGGTCTCACTTACAAAGTTTTACGTCCAGAATGAGAAAAGGAGGTGGGAGGTAGAAGGGTAGGAATTTTAAAGGTAGTCTCGGGACGACGAGAATCCTATTCATGGTTTCAGAATAAAACCGGTTGTCTCCTCCCGCGAATCTACGATGTGGGAACGGTTTGGGAATAGGTAAGGAACTTACCAGGTCCAGAGAGGTCAGTGCCCGGAAACACTACGAGGACGAGTAGACAGTCTCGTGTGAGTTTACTCTATCGGAGTCTTGGGAGGGACCCCCGGGTATACTCAGACTCATAAGTGTACTGTGGTCTGACACTAGGGGAATCCCGAAGGGTACACACTAGTCAATGAATGTACTGATCAGGACAGAGGGGTGGTTAATGTCCCAGGTTGAATATACATAGTTTGTATAAGACAAATGGTCAAATGAAGAGGATTAAGTTCAAAATCTGGTATCACCCGAAAGTTACTTATAGACAACCTACTTACTACAAGTCCTTCACAATCTAAGGAGAATGGATTATCTCTCTACCGTACAGTCCTCCATCACCAATGGTCAGTCCCCAGATTCAGAATGAAACGTCTACCCTTTTGAAGTGAAACAACCTCATATTTGATATACCTCAGTACAAGTTCTCTTGACTAAGCGTTCCCTGACTTATTGTATCTGGTTTTACAGTTTTAAAGGTAGGTATTGTTCTCCTACAAACGAGTATATAAGATCTGATTAACGTAATCAGATCTTAATTATCGCTGATTAAGATCAACGATTAACGTACACTATACACGGACTTTTCCTTCTTCTCCTTCTTTTCCACCTCTCCTCATTCTTTATTATACCACCTTTCTCTCATCCCAAGAACCACTATTAAAAAAAAAATTATCACGGAGGATAATTCACGGAATCGATTAATTATACCTATTACTATTCTTGTTATTGTTGTTCGTACATCGTTGACTGTCAGTGACTTAAGAATGATTCAAGGACGGTTCACGAAACAAAAGAAATAATGATGTTAGTATACTGTCCGAAGAGACCACTGAGTCTACCATTCCTTAGACGGACGTTACGTCGTCGTTTCGAGAGGACGTCTTCCTTTACCGTTGGGTGAGGTGATAAGAACGGACTTTTTAGGGTACCTGTCTCCTCGGACCGTCCGATGTCAGACACCTCAGCGTTTCCCGGTCCGTGCTGACTTACTGGGTCGTACGCTCGTGCTGGAATATTGTATCTTGACGTGACAAAGCGTCTACTCAAACTTCGAGTCTCTTCACCTCGTTCAACAGGTAATAGTGTGTCGATTCTTCACCGTTTCGTTTCTAAATGTCTTAGACTAAACATGTCTCAGACTTACAAAATCGACTAAATGACCTGACTCATATAACTGTTCAGTACACGAGAGAGAGTCGAAGCCAATTGGGAGAGATCTTATTTTTAAGATAGACTACAGGGAACATCTTAAAACATTGTTAAGTTTTACGGTAACCTAGTCTTTCACGAAACATTGGGATTTCCTGAAACGTCTCTATTACACGATCTTAATAACTATAGTGACTAATTTACTCACAAACCCTCTTAGTCCTATAAAATGTAATTTTTCTACATCGGACATACAAATATACTACGGGGGTACAGTGACCCATTTTTTTCCTTTTTTTTCTAACCATTCATATAACAGCACACAAATGGTAGAACCTCTTCCTTTACCGTTGGGTGAGATTGTGAGAACGGACCTCTTAGGTACCTGTCTCCTCGGACCGTCTTATGTCAGGTACACTAACATTTGTCAGTCTGTACTGACACCCTGATTGAAAGTGCAGAATGATAGAATTGTACACGATAGCGGTAAGGTCCGTACTTAAAAAGTAAAATAAATTATACGTACATATATAATATATATACATATATCATACATGTATGACATATGGAAATCAAAAGTCTGGTCGACCTACCAATAGAAACAAAACGACCACTCCTTTGTCTGTCTCTCCAATTCCTTGAGCGAGTTTCGGGGTCGTAGTCCGGCCCTTTTTCCTTTGAAGTGTAGACTCGTCAGGGTCTGGATCGGGAATTAATGATGGGTCGCGACGGAGAGAGTAGTCGTCTTGTTTTTAATTCGACAATTCTAAAAGTTGTCTCACATGTCTTTTCTCAGGACAAATAGGAAAAATTACGTTAAGTGGACTGTGTGAACCTTTGTACAACCTACTTGGTTAAATAGGACTGTTTTCCTCTTCCCATTAATCAATTACTGTTAACTAAACCCCAAGGAAGTAGTAGACGTCTTCCGACTCTCTAGTCAACCGAAGGAAGGGGGAGGGAAAAGATAAGAAATAAGTATTGTTCAGTGTGGGGTATGCCTGTAGTAATCGACCACAATCGAGCGGAGAAGAAAATTTAACCTCAACTCTTAGTGGTGGTCGAAGTAGATCACTTTCTTTTACCTTTTCCTTCCTTTTTTTTTTTTCTTTCTTTCCTTCTGGGTAACTCGACAACTTATCCGGTTTTTGACTTCACATAATGTTTCGTGAAAGTAACAAAAGTTTCCTGTTGGAAACAGGAGACGTCCAAGACAATAACTGGTCGACGAATCAATTGACACCATAGGTAGACGGTCGGGGCGTCAGAAGAAACCCTTACTCCCTTCCACGACTGGGAAGGGTCCTTCGCGACCACTGTCCAGACATCAAACTATTAAAGAACAAGTCCTTTTTAAAGTGAAACAAGGAACTATATGTAGGGCCGGTGATCACACGGAAACTCCGAAGACTATTACGGTTGAAAAGGGAGGATTTTCGGAGCCACACCCTATTTCTCCCTATTACCTTCTTGGGTAAAGACAAACCGGAATGAAAATAAAAAGATTTTTAGTCTCTACTCAATAACACCAAGGTGAATTTTTTTACACAAATAATGCTAAACACACATAACGTCTTTTTCTTTTTGTTCGTCTATTTGAAAATCACGTGTTTCACCCGTCAACAAGACTTGAACCCCCTATTCTGAAATCTACACCGTTTTACGTAGACACACCACCGATAGTTTAACGGACCGAAACCTTACTTTTCGGCGTACGACACAGGTCAAAATTCGAGTTTCGAACTCGTCTCTTTTTCTTTTTGTAATAAAGAGGATAGTAAAACACAAGAATCGTGTTATCTTATTCTCTACTCACTCGGACCTAAACAACTTGTCATCCTTAATATAAGACTGTCACCTCCCAAATCATTTTAGGTGTTTGTACAAAAAGTAGGACGTAAAAGTAAGACTGACCATTCGGAGAACTGTAAAATTATTTTGAATAGTATCTGACGACTAACTTAATATAAATAGTTGCATAACCGTTCCGGTACATCTTATCTCTTTTTATAGGGTAAATCGGAGTTTGATACTCAAGGTCGGAGAGTCACATCAAAAAAAAGAAATAACAACAACAACAAAAACACTGTCACAATGTACGACTCGGAGTCAAACGAGAAGTCTGTTTTCACCTTTTATTACCCTGACTAGTGTTCGGAAGTTCTCCCACACTCCATCCTGTCCCACAGTATATGAGGTCATATTTTAGTGAGATCCGGAAGAGAGAAGGACTTGTCGAATCGTACCAAATTTTATGGGGTAAATACGTACGACAGAGAAATAGGAAAGGATCTGTCCTGTATTTACCTAATGTATCGGGCGATAGATTATAGTCTATAGGAGCGTACGTACGTTTCAATGAAGAAGTACAGGCTGAGTAACGGTGGGGTACCTGACATCGGACGGTCCGAGGAGACAGACACCCTATGAGATCCGTTCTAGTGACCTCACCCGACGGTAGGTCCCCTAGAGGGGTTGGGACACTAACTTGGGGGTAGTGGACATCGAGGACGTAACCTAACAACTACCTAACAAATGGTCCTTGGTGGTCCCCTTCGGGTAGTTTGCAGGAATCACTGTACAAAAAGAAGGGTTCGATGTAACCCTACCACCACCCCTACTCCTTCTCATTACTGGAATAGAGGTCCACCACGTAGTAACAGAGTCCACAGTCTGGGACCAGATTAGTTAGATCCTGTTCGTCGACCGAACAAAACAGAACTCTGCGTACAGAGTTCGACTTTACTGAGTAGTCTTTCTTGGTCGGAGTACCTCGACGGTATGAGTCCTCCTCGATTACCTGCACGACCCATGGCTAACGAGATACTGGACGACTCTAGAAGTCAAAAGGAAGAGGTATCGGACGGAAAAGAACCAAATTAACTTGAAGTGACGAGACAAAACTCGAGGTCAGTCGAAACCCGAATAAGGGGCTTGTTCTCGGAGATCGTGGGTCGGAGGTCTCAACCGGGAGTCAAAATATGTAAGTTTAATTTCTGTCGAGGACTGGGTCGTGGAGAGGAGACGAGAACCACTTGGGTCTTCTTCCGGTAGGTAAGTCCAGGACGTCACTTGTTACAGTGGTCTGAGAGATCTATTTAATCCAAGGTACACGTAAAAGGTAGAATCGGTGTCGGGAGAGGACAAGAAGAAAGTAATAGAAGTGGTTATTTACCGAGGAGATCGGGAACTCTTAGAATGAATCTGGGGTCGGAAGAGGTGGGGATTGTCGTTCAACATTTCTAGATAAATAAGATGGACGAATTAGGAAAAATTTTTAAATAAAATATATTTATACTCGAAGGGAACACCGAGTCGACCATTTCTTAGACGGACGTTACTCCCTCTGGACCCAAACTGGAGACCCAACCCTTCTAGGGGACCTCTTCCCTTTCCCACGGGTGAGGTCATAAGACCGGACCTCTTGAGGTATGTCAGGTACCCCAATGTTTCTCAACCTGGACTGACTCGCTGAAGGTGAAATAACTTTATGTCAACTAAATGTTTCGACACAATCAAAGACGATATGTCAATTCACTCAGTCAATATGTGTATTTCGTAATAAAAGGTATAAAAGGGGAATACTAACTAGTGTCCTATAACTTATATCAAGTGAAGATCGAAGTCGGTGACCATAAACAGTCACTATTTTGGTGTGTGTGTGTTTTTAGAAGTAACCGAAGAAACCACAGAAAGGTTTAATGAAGGACTGGATGTTAGGAAAGCAACGAAGAACAATGGGAGACCTAT
The DNA here is from genome assembly GCA_006410555.1 of Capra ibex. Lineage (NCBI taxonomy): Eukaryota > Metazoa > Chordata > Mammalia > Artiodactyla > Bovidae > Capra > Capra ibex. Next base: position 14,547,046 of record SJYO01038983.1, read on the forward strand.
TTCGGGTCGGGGTATCTTACCACACGTCACGAGAGGTCGTAAATCAGGAGGTATAGATTTCCAACATCGGGAAGGGGAATATGGAAGAGGAAGACGGTTTTTACTGGACTTGTGTCGAGGTTTGTGTGAGACGAGAAAGAGGAGACCTAGAATGATAGATCTAGGGAAGAGATTTAACAAACCAGATATACAATGAATTGTAAACATTTATCATACATGATACACGGTTCATAAAGTGTTTATAATTAGGACTGATGTTAGATTCCAATAAAGACCCCTTTAACCCCACGTCTCATTTCTCTAATAAGAACTTTAGTAACTTCCAAGTTCCGAGTCAGAAGACATAAGAGTATAGTAATACAAACACAAGTAGCAAGTCTTACCATAGAGTAAACAGACGACCCTGAAAGATATATAAGTATATTACACCACGATGAGTCGTTAATTTCTCTTATTTGATACCTTTGTTTATCGTTGTGCCTACTACATAGTCGTTTACATAATACGAGTCTTTCACTTTCTCTAGTCCGAGTTTTCCGATGTACTAAGATCACTGTACCTTACAGTAAGAAAACCCTTTATATTTCGATCTACCTGTCTTTGTTTAGTTACCAACGGTCTCTGATCTCCACCCCTCTCTTCCTCTGATATCTCCCTATGTTCCCTTTAAATCTCCCCCTCTACTACTTTGACAACATATAGAGTTGATATATGTCAATGTACTGTGACACAAACGGGGTTTGATTTGTAAATTTTCGCATTGAAACATGGGACACAAAGAATTTTTTTTTTAGGTCTAGAAGTATAAATTTTACTCAACTTTCCAGAGACATAGTCCAAGTTCTCAGACTGGAGGTTCTGGGAGATGTCTAAGGGAGGTCCGAAAGTATGACATCAGGAGGGGTGAGACTTGAGTCCCCTCTCAACGACGACGACGACGACGATTCAGTGAAGTCAGCACAGGTTGAGACACGCTGGGGTGTCTGCCGTCGGGTGGTCCGAGGAGGTAGAGACCCTAAGAGGTCCGTTCTTGTGACCTCACCCAACGGTAAAGGAAGAGGTTTCGTACTTTTACTTTTCACTTTCACTTCAGTGACGACGACGATTCAGTGAAGCCACACAGGCTGAGAATCGCTGGGGTACCTGACGTCGGATGGTCCGAGGAGGTAGGTACCCTAAAAAGTCCGTCCTCATGACCTCACCCCACGGTAACGGAAGAGACTCCCCTCGCGATGAAGGGAAAATTCTATCAGAGACACCAGTTGGGGACTCGTCTCAACTAAACTTCGGCCGTGCAGATTTTGGTGATAAGATTTGAGGTTCAATCATTGAAAATCTGAAGACACATATGATCTTCTCAAGGGTCCTCTTTGAACAATTTTACGAGGTCCAAGGTCTGTACGACTAACACATCCAGACTTCATTCTGAATCCTTAGACAAAACAACCTTTTTTTCTCTACCCTAAGTTCTCTTAAAAAAGTGTGAATCTGTTTGTAATGGTTTCCTCAGGGTTTTCTTTTATTCGATCTATTTAAGGTTAGTAAACTTCTGACACCGAACTGTGGTCCCAGAAGGGTTCGAGTACTCCGCTTCCGGTTGAGGAGATGGAGTCCACTCCAGCCGGTTTCTCCGGGACCTTCTCCACCACAGTAGGTGTGACTGTCAGATTCGGGAAATCAGGCCTAAGGACCAGGGACAGAACGGACCAAGGACCGAACGAAAAGGAAACGAAAAATAGTTTCTACTATGAAACGAGGACACGTTCCCCGAACCGGAGGAGTACCCGGGTCTTCGGTTGGTATAGTTTTATGTTCTTCAGATTGTACGGTCATCGCCTTGCACAAGCATCAGTCTCTAGTAGGTCCCGTCTCCAGTCAGATCTTTCGGGAACCAGAACAGCAACTTTCTCATGTCGGAAACGTTACTCTTGTACCTGAACGTGGAACTAAGACGGAGACCGATAGACACACTGAAACCCCTTCAGTGAATTGGAACTTGGAGGTAACAAATCATTTTCTCCAGTACCTTTGGTGGAAGACTCGTTATACCAAACCCTTCCTGCGTACGTATACGAAGAGAAGAGAAAAGAAGTAAACAAAAATAACTCCGTATTTAAGTGTATATATGTCATTTCGCGTACACAGAATTCCCGTGTTGCGTTACCGAAAAATGTGTCATTTGTGTCGGTATCTTGGTGGCGGTCTTTTTCTGTCTCTTGTAAAGACCGTGGGGTCTTCCGAGGAAAAACAGGGGTAGGTCAGTCATTGGGGACTTCCCATTGGTAAGAAGACTGAGATAGTGGTCTCTAATCTAAAGATTGTGTACCGAAAAACTGTCTATAGTTACAAGAAAGACACTGTGTCCTACTTCGTTTACAGCCTTTTAGTACTCGTCTACGAAGCATTCGTTACTGGAGTAACCTCTCGAACCCCTTCTCTATAAGTAACAGGCACTGTGTAATCTCCAATGTGTAGGACCATATAGAATCGTCATTCTGCTCCCTATCATTAAGACCAGGAACTTCCCCTTTTTCACAAGTGGGACGATACTTAGGTACGTCTTCACTTGGATCAGAACCACTTTATAACAAAGACTGTGAACTTCCTACTTTCACACGTCCAAGTATATCTAGTAACTCCTTCCGTCTGTCTACGTTGCAAACGTTCTCTTTTATCTAAATACACTGTATCGCATATTTTAACACTTCATGTCAATCGACGTATGTGAGTCGGAAGTGTGAGTATTGGAAGTACAAGTCGGAGTAACCATGGAGGATTTCGTCAAACATTTGGTAAGAAGAGAACACGTCAAGGGGGCCAGTGACGGAAAAGTAACCGGATAACGGAGTCGAAGGATTTATCAGGATAGAATTTGGTCGAGTGAGACAGAGATCCTACTAATAAGAGGGTTGTGTAACTTAGAACCCTTGGTCACCGATGTAACGAAAGTTCAATTTACGGGTTGACTGATACTATGTTTTCGAGGAAAGAGTTATGGGGGCAGGTAGTACATCAGAATTTAGGTTTGTTAGTAAAGGTAAGTGAGACCTGTTCAGGAAGTGATGACAAAGGACGTGAGACCCGGAAGGGACTGAGAAACCACCGTCCGGGTAAGACAGAAGATTATGTCAAGATTAGGAAACAGTCGGGGTACTGTCGACCGTGAGAATACAACTTGAAAGAAGATGGGTCGAAGGGAAAATGGTCTACCTTCGGTGTTGAGGGAGGTGACATATATAGTTCCGGAGTGAATACATTCAGTACTACTGAAGGGTCCACCGCGTCACCAATTCTTAAGTGGACGATCACGTCCTACACACCCTCTGTGTCCAAGCTAGGGACCCAACCCTTCTAGGGGACCTCTTCGTTTACCGTTGGGTGGGGTCATAAGAACGGACCCTTTACGGTGTCTGTCGCCTCGGACCGTCCGATGTCAGACACCCCAAAGTTCCTAAACCTGTACTGACTCCCCGACTCGTGTGTGAGAATCCAAACAGTACGACGTGGGACAAATCGACGACATACGGACTGGTAGTAACATATTCCACCGAGTCGACACTCCGTGCGCCGTACACGTTCTCTCCTTTCTTCTCCCTCCTCGGACGTGATCTAAATTCCCTACTACACGGGTACCTTCGGAGGAAGGATAACCCTCTGTGGACGGGTTTAGAGTCCAAAGGTCCCACCCAAACAAGACTTACTGCATACTGTAGTAAGAGACTCCCAAAATTGACCTTCCACCCTGCACCCTGCACCGTCGGTCCTTGAGTTCCCTCTCTACACATCGTTCGTCTTAAGATTCGAGAAGGGTTATCAAAGGACTAGGGACTACATGTACGGGTTGTCTTAGGGGGCATGATACTTATTCAAGTCAAGTCAAGTAAGTGAGTCGACACAGAATCAGAAACACTCGGGTACCTGACGTCGTGCGGTCCGAAGGGACAGGAAGTGGTTGAGGGTCTGAAATGAGTTTGAGTACAGGTATCTCAGTCACTACGGAAGGTTAGTAGAGTAGGAGACAGCAGGGGAAGAGGAGGGCGGGAGTTAGAAAGGATCGTAGTCCCAGAAAAGTTTACTCAATCAAGAAGTGTAGTCCACCGGTTTCATAACCCCAAAGTCGAAACCGTAATCAGGAAGGTTAGTTATAAGTCACTGACTAAAGGAAATCCTAACTGACCAACCTAGAGGAACATCAGGTTCCCTGAGAGTTCTCAGAAGAGGTCGTGGTGTCAAGTTTTCGTAGTTAAGAAACCGTGAGCTGAAAGAAATATCAGGTTGAAAGTGTAGGTATGTACTGATAACCTTTTTGGTGTTGAAACTAATCTACCTGGAAACAACCGGTTCATTAGAGAGACGAAAAATTATACGACAGATCCAACATGAAAATAAGAGTAATAGTCCAATATAATGTTCCGTGGTGGTCGGAATTTTATTCCTCTACTGAGTATACTTCACCACGGTGTTCCACAGTAATCCTTACTCTTTGGAGAAAACAATCGGTGACTCTAAGACTCCAATAAATAATGTCGTTGTATTTGAAGGTTACCGAGACACTGTATGGTCACTTTAGAAATAGTCCGTTAAAATGAATGGGAACCTTTTACCATCAACCGGAAACTATATCACATAAATATAACATAAAAATTACAGAATCAATAAGTTCTTGTTTACATCAACCTCTGGTATCGGGAACTAATAATAATCTTTTTATGTAAGAATTTAAAATAAAAAATTATTTATTCCTGTACTTCGTAGATTTAAAAGGGGGTTTTAATACACGAATAATAATATTTTACATCATTAATGTATTAATCTCTTTTTTTGTTAGGGAGTACTAGAGTATTGGTAATAACTGTAACTATTATTATATAAAACGGAAAGAAAAGATAGTATATATATCTATATATGACACGAGAGAGACAGAGAGAAACACGTATAGATATTTTTAAAAATTACTTTATTATAGTCCTCTAACGGACCTATCCGCAAGTAACAGATTAGTGTACTTGGGGAACTTTCACCTCTCTCAAGAGACCGACCAGTGTCTTACCCTACCGTCTCTCTACCCTTAACAATTTCTTAAACTGTAGTTCTCCGAGGATGACGACTTGATTCTCCCGAGTATACCGTTCCTTCCTCTTACCGGAGAACCCCGACTCCCACTAGAAGACGGGTGTCATCGTTCTGTCACCCGGGGAGTGAGGGTGTGGACGGTACTCTTCGGATGGTTAGACGGATTCAAAAAAAAATTATATTTAACTAAATAAAATTAACCTCCGCTTAATGAAATGTTATAACATAACCAAAACGGTATGTAGTTGTACTTAGGCGGTGTCCATATGTGTACAAGGGTTAGGACTTGGAGGGAGGGTGGAGGGAGGGGTAGGGTAGGGAGACCCAGTAGGATCACGTAGTCGGGGTTCGCAGGACATAGGACGTAGTTTGGACCTGACCACTAAGCAAACAATATACTATAATATATACAAAGTTACGGTAAGAGGGTTTAGTAGGGTGGGAGCGGGTATCTCAGGTTTTCTGACAAGATATGTAGATACAGAGAAAACGACAGAGCGTATGTCCCAATAACAATGGTAGAAAGATTTAAGGTATATATACACAAGTCAAGTCAAGTCAAGTCAGCGAGTCAGCACAGGCTGAGAAACATTGGGGTACTTAACGTCGTGTGGTCCGGAGGGACAGGTAGTGGTAGAGGACCTTAAGTGAGTCTGAGTGTAGGTAGTTCAGGTACTACGGTAGGTCGGTAGAGTAGGAGACAGCAGGGGAAGAGGAGGACGGGGATTAGGGAGGGCCGTAGTCGCAGAAAAGGTTACTCAGTCGAGAAGAGTACTCCACCGGTTTCATGACCTCAAAGTCAAAATCGTAGTAAGGAAGGTTTCTTTAGGGTCCCAACTAGAGGAAGTCTTACCTGACCAACCTAAAGGAACGTCAGGTTCCCTGAGAGTTCTCAGAAGAGGTTGTGGTGTCAAGTTTTCGTAGTTAAGAAGTCACGAGTCGGAAGAAGTGTCAGGTTGAGAGTGTAGGCATGTACTGGTCTCCTTTTTGGTATCGGAACTGATCTGCCTGGAATCAGCCGTTTCATTACCGAGACGAAAAATTATNACGTCAGGTTCCCTGAGAGTTCTCAGAAGAGGTTATGGTGTCAAGTTTTCGTAGTTAAGAAGTCACGAGTCGGAAGAAGTGTCAGGTTGAGAGTGTAGGCATGTACTGGTCTCCTTTTTGGTATCGGAACTGATCTGCCTGGAATCAGTCGTTTCATTACCGAGACGAAAAATTATACGATAGATCCAACCAGTATTGAAAAGAAGGTTCCTCATTCACAGAAAATTAAAGTACCGACGTTAGTGGTAGACGTCACTAAAACCTCGGTTTTTTTTATTTCAGACGGTTACAAAGGTGTCAAAGGGGTAGATAAAGGGTACTTCACTACCCTGGTCTACGGTACTAGAGGTAAAAGACTTACAACTCGAAATTCGGATGAAAAAGTGAGAGGTGAAAGTGAAAGTAGTTCTCCGAAAAATCAAGGAGAAGTGAAAGACGGTATTCCCACCACAGTAGACGTATAGATTCCAATAACTATAAAGAGGGCCGTTAGAACTAAGGTCGAACACAAAGAAGGTCAGGTCGCAAGAAAGACTGAATGAAGTAAGACATATTATCCGAGGTCAATTAATTACTAACTCATTATGAGGTAAAACATATACATGGTGTCGAAAGAATAGGTAAACAGACGACTAGGTAAATCTACAGGTAGTCGTCTGTGTACACAATCATATGACATAACCCCAAAAAGAAAGACCGAATGAAGTAAGACATATTATCCGAGGTCAAAGTAGGTGGAGTAATCTTGACTAAGTTTATATAAGAAAAATTACTGACTCATTATGAGGTAACACATATACATGGTGTCGAAAGAATAGATAAGTAGACGACTACATGTAGATCCCACGAAGGTACAGGACCGATAATATTTGTCACGACGTTACTTGTAACCCCATGTACATAGAGAAAGTTAAGACCAAAGAAACCACACATGCAGGTCGTCACCCTAAGGACCCAGTATAGGACGGACTCAAACCTTCGTCTAGAATGGGATCATCTCGGAGATCTACTCTCTCGTCGACCGACTGTGGAACTAACGATGATACTCCGGACTCATCTCCTAGATCCATTTTACACGACTTGGGTGTTGAATACCCTTGATCCTCTATTGTTTGAATATAACAAACTTCGGGGTTGTAAATACCGATTGAAAAATACGTTATCTTCGTTCCGTCCTACTATACACGTTAGGTCATACCACCCGTAAAACAGTCAAAGGTACTAAACGACGACGATAGGTCGACGACTCAGTACAGACTGAGCCACTCGGGTACGAGACGTCATGTGGTCCGAAGGGACAGGAATTATGGAGAGTCTCGCAATAGTTCGAGTACAGGTAACTCAGCGACTCCGGTAGGTTGGCAGAGTAAGAGACGAGAGGGAAGAGGAGGATGGGAGTCAGAAAGGGTCGTAGCTCCAGAAAAGGTCACTCACTTGAGAAGGGTAGTCCACTGGTTTCATAACCTCAAAGTCGAAGTCGTAGTCAAAAAGGTTACTTATAAGTCCTGAGTAAAGGAAATCCTATCTGACCAACTTAGAGGAACGTCAGGTTCCCTGAGAATTCTCAGAAGAGGTTGTGGTGTCAAGTTTTCGTAGTTAAGAAGACGTGAGTCGAAAGAAGAAACACCAGGTTGAGAGTGTAGGTTTGTACTGGTGACCTTTTCATGTCGAAACTGACACGTCTGGAAACAGTCGTTTCACTACAGAGACGAAAAATTTTGTAAAATTTTGTTTTAACAGATCCAAACAGTATCGAAAGGAAGGTTCCTCGTTCATAGAAAATTAAAGTACCAACGTCAGTGGTAGGTGTCACTAAACCCCCGGGTTCTTTATTCCAGACAGTGACAAAGGTGAAAAAGGGGTAGATAAACGTTACTTCACTACCCTGACCTATAGTACTAGAATCAAAACACTTACAACTCAAAATACTGTCGAAAAAGTGAGAGGAGAAAGTGTGAGTAGTTCTCCGAGAAACTAAATATATTCAGACTCGATTTTTAGACACTCCTCCTTCTCCTAGAACGGGTCCAGTACACCCTTCACCCGAGACCGAAGTACACTCTAAGAACCTGATATAAGTCCTTTACTTTCGATTTCCGTTCAACTTCTTTATTCCTCGTCACCCCATCAAATGGAACGACCTATATCCTTTCCTAGAAAGATCTGTGACCATTAGTCTAAATTAGTCAATTGACTACGGTCTTGGGTGGACAATCTGTGTGTTTTCAGAAGAAAAGGACGGACAGGTCTCGAGGAGAACTGACTTAGTTGACACGTTTATAGGAGTCCTGATTTCACAACTCTCTCGACGTCTTCTCTCACTGGCTTTTAGAGACGGGAAGTTGATCTTCTATTGAGCTCTTAAGACGAGACTTCCTGTCAGAATAAGTAGGAATATCGGAATCGTAGTCATTGTTTTAGACATTATTCATCCAAGTGTGATAGACAGTTCACTCGTAACGTCTTTACGGTGCACATCTTAACTTTCAGAGACTGACTGGGTGAACCGGGGAAAATATTAAATAACACGAAATTACCTTTCTGATGTTCCAAACATCGGTCTGTCTGCACTCATGTTCAGGACCCGTGGTAGTAATTGGAGCGACTTGGAATAAGAGGTCTCAGAGTCGACGTCCGACCCGAAAGTTCTACCGGTTGCGGTTCGTCTTTTTTTACGAGACAAGTAAACACCAAGGAGGTCAGTTTGGGGGTCACTCGAAAGTTTGACTCTTCGATGACCCAGATTTAATTAGGTTCTTTACATTGACTTTGTCTATACACTCAACCCAACAAAAGAGAATGAAAATCTACCATGACTGTAAGAGTAAGAAACTTTCACTTCTATGTCAGTAAATTTTACTCTCTGAAATCCTGTAGTCGGTACCCGTATCTCTCTTGTGTCAGGGAATGTTGCCCGGAGCAGTGGTAGTTCGAGAAACGATTGACAAGATGGGGATGACCAAACACTTGAATCTAGTTAATCCTTCAAAGATGTTGAGGCAAAGGAGTAGGTATTTCAACCTATAATAAGTTTAGTTCACTCATAATGACGTTTAATTCAATCAGTGATAAACATTACGTAGGACCACGATACATTCAAGATCTATGTATACTTATAAAGTAATAAAAGTGATGTTAGGTACCTTAATTTGTAATGTTACGGATAAAATAGTCACTTCTTTAACCTCGATTTTCTGCTCTCCCTTCTAAAGATAATTTTATGTATATTCCGTCCCGTACGTATATCAACAAAAAAAAAATTCAGAACTAATTATAGTTTAGTAGTGTATAATTAAGTCAAGGATTAACTGATGTTCCGTGAGATGTTTAAATTAGTGAACCAAAGGGAGTAACATTACAACCTTTTACCACGTTTGTGTAAGTAAGAACCGGAGTAAAAATCTGGAAGTGACAACGTATCCTTGGGTTTAACCTTCGTATCGGGACTTCCGTTACAGTCAAAGAAGGACCTTGGGATTCGACTGGTGGTCTCCCTCCTTTACCGTTACCAAGTGTCCATCGGTCGACAGGACGCGTTCAGGTTTTAGTCCTTTGTTGTTGTGCTTTGGGACTTTAAAATAAAGTGTGCAGAATAACCATAAAGTTAGAAATACCTGTAGTCAGTGCTATAAAAAGTGATACATTTTATAGTCAGAAGAGTGTTTATAATATATCCTCTTTCATCTGCATATAAGTAGAGAAAATTTTGATTGAATTTTATAGACAGAAATTAGGTATACTTATTCAGACTAAAATAAAGACACAAAGTCTGTTGAGAGAGTCTGTATAACTACCTACTACGGTCTATGGACTTTCCTTGTCGTCAAGGAATCTAGAAAGATCTAAAAATAGTAGCTGACACATGAAAAAGTACGTGATGATCTAGAAAGATCTAAAAATAGTAACTGACACCTGAAGAAGTACGTGATAAACTTAGATTGTCTTTGAAATTTGTATCTATTATGAACAGAGTAAAATATCTACTCTTGTATTAAGTCTCTCTCGTACACTAAAAGGGTTCCGGTGTGTCCAGAGTTCCCCTTCTAAATTAGGAGTCCGGGTACTGCCGGTCAAAGTTAAATGGGTCTGTTAATTGTGTAAGAGTAAACAAGTAAGTGCACAAGAAGTTTAGTTTACATTAAACAAGATCCCTATCGGTCTCGTTGTTGCTGTCGATTAGAGGTAAGCGGTCCAGGGTACAATTGCGAAAGAGACGTAATGGGTAAATTATGTTTGTCGTTGAAAAAAAAAATCAAAATAGAAGTGATAAAATGTCTATTTTATTGAAGTCTATTCAATTTATAGAGTGACTTCTATTATGTCGATCTTTCCCCTTCTAGGTCCTTACATTGTTACTAAACGAAAAAAAGAAGTCACGAACGGGGAATAGATTCGGGTAACATATACGTAAATAAGTACAAGAGTGGGTAAGTGAGTTGTCGACATCCTGGATGATTCACGGTATACAACACGATCTTAGACCCCTCTGTCGGCACTATTTTACGAACGAAATCCCCTCAGTGTCTGATCGTATCTAAGTTTATTCCTTGTTCCACTACAACCTGATATGACCCAATATAACCTATCTGAACCTAAACTAAACTAAACTTGACTTGACTCTACTTCGGTACACACAAAGAGTAAGTCTCGACTTCCCTATCTTCGTCATTTCGAGAAAACCAGACCTTTATCAGTGATAATCTTTGACTCATTGGTTGATAAAGTTCTGAGGACACTTTTGTTTATTTTTATTCTGAGTAGACGTTTCCCGACTTCTCCACCAAACCCACCGGCATTCCTTCTTGTTGACTGGGACACCAAACTGGACGTTTTGACTCCGTAAACAAAACGTTTGTCGTCGTTGATGACATGATTGTAATTCTGAAATTCTTCTTATACAGTACCAACGACGAAAGTTCCTCGGGCGTCGGATCTCTGCGGTACACTTTTCCCTTCAGGTTTTCTCACAGTTCCAAAGTCCTCCATAGAGACGAGATAGGACAGACCCGACTTACGTGTGATTTCCGACCTCATATTTCGTGCTTTTCTACCGTAAGACCGTGAATGTAAAAATTATTATAATATGTTCTTCCTTAGTTACAAGGTCGAGACGATATACCGTATCGTTCCATGAAATAAGACTCCAGAACCTTTATAAATTGTCTTTTAGAATATGTTGTTCGTAGTATGATAAAGACCAGAGAGTTATCAATACACTGAAACACGGTTAATCAATGAACTCGAGTTCACAGAAGTAGACGTGTGAGCCCAACTATTTTAGATAAAACTTCTCGAAACCACTTTTATTACTAATACACATGTTCACACAGATATGGAACGGGTTGTGTTTCCTTGTCGAGTGGTGATAATTTATAGTGGAGGTAAGGACAAGACCTTAATTTTTTACTGGTGGTCCTAGGTTTTCTACTGGATAAATAGTAAAGGATTTGATACAAGATATTTTGTCTTTGTTTATATAAACTCATATTTTAGTGAATATAATACGGGATGAGCCACCCATAACTGTAAATTGTCAAGAGTCTTCGGGACATAATGTCTTTTCAGAGGATTGAACAAAAGATACTACAAAAATATACAAAAACAGTGACCTCAAAAAAACAGTGACTCATAAATGAACGTAGAGAGACAGGGTAGTGAGATAAAATAAAATTGAATAAACAAACGAAGTAATTATTGACTTAAGGTATCTTGACAAACCTTTTCTTTACGATATAGGGAATGGGGATTAAAATTGTGTAATATTATCATCTCTGTTCTAAGATTGTGTCGAAAAAACAAAAAGGAAGTCTTTACTTACAGAAAAAGCTTGTTGACGAAGAAAAGGACTCAAGAACTTACAGTCTCGTCGATAGAAAGAATAGAATGGATTTAGTGACCCGTACCGTTTAAGGATTTCTTATTTAAGAATCAGAGGGGATTAATATATTTGGTTGTAATAATAATAATAATAATAATAATGATAATAATTGACACATAAGAGTTTCCAGGGAAAGGACTTGACTCTAAGTCTCTGAAGTTACGAAAGTCTTAAGTTGGGGAAAGTTCTAGACTAGTAGTAGGCTCAAAGAATTCCCCTGTTTTGATGGTAGAGTCACGTCTTTCACCCCGTCGTGGGGGAAAGAAATGTAAAGTTATGAAAAAGTCGAAGGGAGTATTGAGTCAACCATTTCTTAGACGGACGCTACGTCCTCTTGGATCAATCTAAGGACCATACCCTTCTAGGCGACCTCTTCCCTATCCGATGGGTGAGGTGATAAGAACCCGAAGGGACCACGAAGTCGACCATTTCTTAGACGGACGTTACACCCTCTGGACCCAAACTAGGGACCTAACCCTTCTAGGGGACCTCTTCCGTTTCTGATGGGTGAGGTCATGGGACTGGACCTCTTAAGGTACTTGATTCAGGTACCCCAGCGTTTCTCAGTCTGTTCTGCCTTAGTGAAAGTGAATGTCGTCTCGGGAACTTGAAATTGAATGGGTAGTAGAGGTCCCAGTGAGATTTCTGGAAGCTTTTTTGCCCGTCGAACCTCCACCGTCTTCGTGTCGAAACCTTGAGGATCAATAGTAGGACTACAAACTAACTGAGTGATATAACAGTGTTCATTCAGTTCAAGGATGAAATTTTAAGATAAAAAGGGTTAAAGACTTTACCGACACCATTATAGACGGGAAGGATGGAGTGTCCCGACAAAAATCCTTCGTTTTTTATAATCTCATGACCTTTGATGTCTTGAGAAACCTTTGGGAGTCTTTCTCATTTCTCTACGGGATCCACTTTTCGTACCTCCTCCTTTACCGGTGGGTGAGGTCATAAGAACGGACCTCTTCGGGTGCCTGTCTCCTCGGACCGCCCGACGTATGTCAGGTACCCCAACGTTCTCAGCCTGTACTGAATCGCTGATTTGGTGGTGGTCCACCTTTTGTGTCTCACTTAGTCACACAGGGAGAACCGGTTCGACAGAGACGACGTTCTCGGAAAGAAAGTCGAAGGACAACCGACCAGGTGTCATATTGAAGACGTCGAGACTCCAGTAGGTCGGTTTGACGTGTTTCGGTAAGGGTTACGGGGAGTGAAAAAGTTGAAAGTTCAGGTCCAATAGTATTTTAGGGTGCTTACTTCAGAGAAGAAAAGGGAAGATTGGTGTGATCTATATATGCACGGAATCAAGTTGAGAGGTAAAGAGAGAGGACTAGTAAAACCACGTACTTGAAGGTTGGAAAGGGACCTCGACCCGTCAGAGATCATGTAAGAGGTGTACTTGACTGGAGACGAGGAATTAGCACGAGGGACCCCGTTGTGAGACTTCCTTTCGGTCTGTATGAGATTTCCTATTGACTTGAACAACAACAACAAGTCAACAAAGTCTGAGTACCTGACATCGGGTAGTCCGAGGAGACAGGTACCATAAAGGGTCCGTTCTTATGACCTAATCCAACGGTAAAAGAAGAGATCCCCTAGAAGGACCTAGTTCCTAACTCAGACGTGTGGGACGTAACTGTCCACCTAAGAAATGGGGACTCGGAGGTCTTCTCTTACACTTTTACCCGTTAAATATCTTCGTACCGATCTCTCGAACCTTTTCAATGTCGACACCCCTTCTCCGACGGACGGTCTTCGACACCTGAATCACGAGGGCTTAATTCAGGGTCCCTGGGACGAGTCCAGGATCAGGTCAGTTTCCGAGAGACGAAGATATCCCCTCCCAAGAAAAAGTAAACCCAAGTTCGTCAACTTATTCCTTTAGTTTCGACTCTGACTGTGTCGTGTCTGAAATAAACCACCAGTTTCTTACCTTTTAACCTTGATTCATGTGTCTAGCTGAACAGTGGGTGGACCACTCTCCCTAACTTAAAATTTCTCATTTCTGTTTCTCCCCTCCTCACTCCTCCGATAACTACCCCTCCGCCTACGTAATGGACCTTTCCCTGTCCCAATAAAGTCACTTCCGTCCCCACGGTGGAGAAAAAAAAAAGAAAAAAATAAGGAATTACAGACCATTGCCTACTATCATCCGTACAGTAAATTTTACGAAGACAGTATTTTGTTACATGTTACTCTGAGTCCCAGACGACCTCCAGTCTAAGGATAAGTAGAACAAAGATCGACCAAGGCAGACCCATAAAAGACACAAACATCGGAGGAAAGAATAGAGACTTGGGAAATTGAATTTCTAAATACTATTGAGGACGATCTCCACCCTCAACCCTCCAAAACTCGTTTCTGGCCCGCATCAAGACCTTTACAATCCATCTCCTCTTGTCGGTAACGATGTAGGACGAAGCGTCCTCCTATGTCTCTTTCACTTAGGACTAAGACAGAAGAGTAGGACATGAGAATACGACCACGAAGGGTAACCGATACGTTTTGACCTGTGGTCTTCCGTTCCCCCAGACTTACTAATCCATACATCTTTAGTAGGAGGGTCTCGTGTCTCGTCCCGTCTCTCCCTGTCTCTGACTGAGACTCTTCGTCTACTTTTGAGAGGTCGTGTGTACGTTCTCCGAAAACTCATCGCGACTGGACCGAGTCCAGTGAGCGAGACGGAAACTGTGGGAGGGGACACCTCGATCTCTTAGACGTCAATAGAGATGTCCAGGTCTAGGCTTATGACGGACGGGGATCAAGAGTAAGTTTATAGTCAAGGAGGCCTTCCGAAAGTACTTTATAGGAGTTAATCTTAAGTAGTGGGGGAGATGATACAGGGGAATTGTAAAGTCCGAAACCTCTGTCTCTCTGACTCCGTTTTGGGACCGAGACGGGAACAATCGATCCACTGGAATCGAGTTCAATTTTGAACTACAGGGTCAAGGGGGTTGACGCTTTACACCATTAATCGTTGTAACAAAATGCCCCACAAAACTGCTGATGCACCACATACAAATTAAGGATAGTTTGTGGATCTCGCTACAGACGGCATATCCTTCGAAAGGTCTCTATTTTCAATGGTAACGGAGGCAGTAGGGACGTGAATGGGGTCCGATGAACCACCATACTAATCGGGACATCCAGACGAGGAGGCCAGTGTATTCTCGTCTACGAAGAGAGTGAAGCTCATCAACTGTAAATCGGGTAACGTGACCTGTTCCTCCACCAGTCACAAACACCTGAAATTAACTGGACTTCTACTTCCTTCGTTCCGTCTGATCCATCCACTTTACGTGACAAAAGAAGGTCAGGAAACTTATAAGATTAGAGTGCTAAAACGTTGACGGTTTTTAATTGACGACAACCAAATAACCTTGACGAACAATGTCGGTGTCCAATAGTTTCTCTGAATTATCCGTAGAGAATTTGACACCCGAAAATTTGTTTCAGGGACTAACTCTTGGATTTACAAGTGTCAATAACCGTAGACCTCTTAGTTACGATTAGAAATAAGGTAGTAGTAAAAGGAACGGTGTAATGATACACTAGGGAATAGTGGTACGTAACATTCTTATTATCTTTAATCCACATATCCAGATAAGAATTGTGTATGAGAAACAAAACGATATCTGTTTTCAGATCGAACTCCCCTTTGTCTCCTGATACGGGAGGAGGTTTGTGTCAGTGACAAGTTGTTTTTACAAAGTCCGTTCTATAACTAGACGACCGACAATGATGATTACATTACTACAATTTCCTTTGTCATTGAGACCTTGAGACCTCTGTTACACACTTCGGAAAACGGAGACGAGAGAGGGAAAGATTGTAAACCTTATCCCGTGGGGTTCGAGTAGAGTGAGGGTTCAACTTGACGGGACTACCCACGAGAGGATCCGATACGGGGACCGATATTTCTCTTTTTGATTATAAATAACTCGTGTATGATACATGTTCTGGAACATAGTCTTTGAGATGTGGTGTTAGAGAAAAATGTTTTAAAACACTACAACCATTATATTACGTAAAAAATTATATAACCTCTAAACAATATTTGTCATACAATCCTCTCACATCCTTAGAGTCCTGGTACAATCTCGACTTTAAGGTACCACTAGTTATATCTGGAACGAGGACCGGAGTACTTGGATATTAATTCCCCAAGACGATATCAAAAAAGGGATATTTACAAGGGTAATAAACTTGTCGAAAAGTGTAAGTTAAAATAAAGAAAGGATTTTTAAAGACTTGATTTTACTAATAAAATAAACCTTGAGATTCAACCTCCTAAGTGTCCTGGTTATTCCAAATCTAACAAAAAAAGAAGTGTTAAAGATTTACTTTTGAAATTTTGTATGTGGTAACAACCCTTTTTTTTTTTTTATACCACTCATGAACATATGAGTCATTGGATCTAAGATGGTAATTATAAAACAAATGAACGAAATCAGGAATAGATGTATAGATACGGTAATAGATGATAAAGAAGTCAGAAAGTTACACAAAGTGTTTCTGTACTCGGGTAAAGACGGATTTCTGAAGTACCACGTTTATCTCAAAAGATAAACAAATTAAAAATTCCATTTTACATCTTCGTTACTTTACATGTTGATAATTCATATGTAAGTGATTGATTACTGTTCAAATTGGTTTTAAGGATAGTTCTAGGGTAGTGTGGTGTGTGAGTCACAGTTTATTATCAAATTTAAAATGTCGCACATAAGAGAAAGACAATTACAGCATATTTACCTTATTACATCATACAAGGGAAAACTCATTCCAAAGTATGTAAGTCTTCTTACAAAAATTGTAAGTAAATACAACCACTCACACAATTATTAAAATGAACACTCACCATAAGTTAATTTAGTCATATAGTCTGAAACAAATAGGTATGAGGATAATTTCCGATGGTCCGGACAACGGTCATAATTCAGTATCCCTCATTTCGACGATATTTGTAAGAACGTGTTTAGGAGACGTTAATACAAAAATTCACAGGACCCATTTATGGATTCTCCTGTCCAAAATATACAGAACCAGTAATAAAAAGTAGTTTATATATAAAACGTTTACTAAAAGGAACAGACACCGAATGATAAGTAAAAGAAAGAAAGAAAACTACTTGTTCAAATTTACAACCACTTCAGATTGAATAGTAAAAAATACGAATAACTAGATTCTTTGTGAGCAACTGGGAGTTTAGTATTTTTATGAAAAACAAAAGGTGGTTTTCGGTATATTAAATGAACAATGTGTATCAGATACTGTGAAGAATTAAAGACGTATACCACAGTATATCCCAAAATAAAGTAAGGGGTGTAGTTTTATGACACTAAGGTTGTAGTAAACGATTTCTGGAAGGGAAAAAGTAATCTAAAGTAAGTAAAAAGTAATATAAGTAATCTATCAAAAAGGTTTTTATAGTCAATGGCATCTTCCCATCGAGACATAGACCTAAGAGATAAGACAAACAATCTCGACAGGTTACATACGGTCTTGGTGTGACAGATTTAATAACATCGAAATATCATTCAGAACTTCAACCCATCACATTTAGAAGGTTAAAGTAAGTAGAAAAAAGGTTCCAACTAAACCTATAACATCCACAAAAAGTAAAGTTATATTTAAATTTTTAATCAAACAGTTGTGTGTTGAAGGGGATTTTTTAAAAAAATTTACGGAGGACCTTGAAACTCTCTTTACTTTCAGATTGTTTTAACTCGGAAAGTTAAGTACTTATAAAATAACACTATCACACTAAATATTATTTTGTATATATAAACCAAAAATTTGTTGTAGGGAGTGGTGGATGAAGACCATGTCTCGAAGATTTTGAGAACCTTAACCGAATTCGCACCTCTCGATGTTTACACAAAGAACACTACAATTATTTCATTGAAACCTGTTTGTGGACTTCTACCTCCGACCAATGACTCTTTTGGTTGGTCCCCTAAGTATCCACCTTTGAAAACTCAAGATGTGGTGGGGGGTAGGTCCCTCCCGTCTCCCCGACCTCTAACTCAAGTTGACAATTACGACTACGACGATAAATCAGGGATCTAACACAGGTCTTAGACTCAGAAAACGTTGGGGTACTGACATCGGGTGGTCCGTGAAGACAGGTACCGTAAAGGGACCGTTCTCATGACCTCTCCCAACGACAAAGGAATAGGTCCCCTAAAAGAACTGGGTCCCTAGCTTGAACTCTGAGGACGTAACCGTCCATCTAGGAAAGGGTGACTCGGTGGACCTTTCAGGAGTCAATTACTGGTTACTAAATTGGCTAGTACAGATACCTTATTTCGGAAGTAATTTTTGAGTTCTCCCGTTCCAAGATCCTCGAAGGTCCAACGACCCGTACACCTCCAAATACGACCATACGGGTCTCTCTCTTGTACCTAAGGGATACAAGGAGGGGTACGAAACGGGACATACAAAGAGGACGGACCGGGAAGGACTCAATCTTGGAAAATATTATTTAGTCAATTAGACCATTCATTTTACAAAAAGACTCAAGACACTCGGTGAGATCGTTTAATTAGCTTGGACTCCTCCTCCAGTAACCTTGGAGACTGGATATCGGGTGACCAGTCTTCGGGTCCACTTTGGGACTTGAACATTGACCGTAAATTTAACCACCCCACGACAAAACATCCTAATTTAGGAATTGAATATCCTAGACTGTGGTAGAAACCCATCCATCACAATCTTAATCCAACCTAACACCCCCTGGGTCGACTGAAACTTAACGGACAACCATATCCTTGGGGGTGTGCATAAAACCTCATTGACTTGACTTGTCACAAGAACGGACCTCTTAGTGTCCCTGCCCCCTCGGACTACCCAACGGTAGATACCCCAGCGTGTCTCAACCTATGCTGACTTCGCTGAATCGTCGTCGTCGTCGTCGTGACTTGACTGAGACGCAAAACTTGGATGAAATAGCCTATAATTATATAAGTAAGGTCATAAGAATACAAGTCACAAACACACTATAAAAAGGTAAATAAAAACAAGATGAACACAGCAATATAAATTGCGCATAAAACATCTGTTGTATATGTCGAACTATTATAGAGTTAGACAAACTTTACAACTCGGATTATTATAAATTTTACTCATTACTACACCCATCTAAACGAAGATTGAAGTATAATAGATAGAAGACAAACAAGTTGACGACGAAGAGGACACAAGGAGAAACGGACTGAAGAAAACCCAATACATTTATCAAATTTTAAGATAAAGTTTAATAAGGACAGAAAAATCTAAATAAAGAAACGGAATAAAAATCACTTACGAGGCCATTAATGTTATATGTAAGAATTAAAATAACCAATAAATTTATATTAAACATGGTAAAGTGTATTTCATACTGAACGTTAGTGCATTACGTGACTACGTCTATATAAGTCAGGAGAAGGTGAGGAGTACGACTTCGACAACGTCCACAATGTTATAAAATATAATTTGGAATGTTCTGTTACAATGTAAAACGGAAACTCAACATACGTAGAATTTCTTTATTTCTCTTTTCATGATAGAATGTGAATAAGCGACCATAGAATATACTACGAGAACTAAGGAAACGTTACATATAGTAAACTTAAGGGTAGACTATAGTAAAGGGAAGTTTGACTTCTTAGAGGGGATCTGAAAGAACATCACACTTGACCGGTTATAGATGTATGCAAAAGTAAAACAGAAGTAAGAACTTCTCACAAAAATGACCTGTGTCTTAAGACCTATTTCTCAAAAATAATAATAAAAATTATTCCTGTAACAACGAAAGTAAAGACGAGTATTTTCTACAACAGGGTGACGAAAGAAAAAAAAAAAAAGTAACGTTTTACGTCGACAAAAGAAAAAGAAAAAAAAATAAAAATAAAAATGAAATAAAATGAAATGTTGTGACATAACCAAAACGGTATGTAACTGTACTACTTTCCAATAAGTTGACCAACGAAGGGACGTACATTGGACGATGACTGTAGAAAATTCTAAAAAGGGAAACTAAATACCCTTATCCTGATCGTACATCTTCGTACTAACAGAATATGAATAGGACGAACCCAAAACGACTCGAAAAACTTAAATTTTTAAGTAGAAAGAGGTTTAAACCTTTTAACAGTCAATTACAGACAAGTCTTTATAAAGACGGAGTGAGGGAACTAGAAACGGGAGACCTAAGTTCAATGTAATATAATTCACATCCAGGGATTCTGAAACAATATTAAAAAGGTATTATATCAAAAATAGAAATTCAATCAAGGTAACTAATTGAAGGAAATTACTCAGAGAGGAGACAGTATAAATAGACGTATAATATGGGCACGTCACTTTTAAATAACGTCTATACCAGAAAATGTCAACGTGCTAAAGGTGAACGAACAAAGTTTATGAAAAAACTCCGTAAATGTACGACATGTCAAATGTCGTTTAGTGACTTAATATGAAAAGTTTTCTACGTAAATCTCTAAATCCTTTGGTAGGGGTCTTAGGTCAAAATTCTACACAGAGAGGGGGAACTCTCTCAGGGTTACGGAGAAAATCGGTTAGAGGTGAGGGTAAGGGGAGAGGTCCGTCGACGATGAGTGTCAAGTGGAGAGAACGTAAAAAGACCGAAACAGTGCTCTTACCTTATACGACAAAACGGGTTGAGAAAAAAAAAGTGAATCGAATTTCGTAAACTCCAAACAAGTACGACTTTGTACACAGACATCAAAAAAGAAAAGGAAAGTAACGACTTCTCATAATGACACAGTAACAAACCGATGCGGTTTTAAACAAAATAGGTGCAAATCTAACTAAGGTGTAAAACGGTTAATTTTTATTACGATATTACTTGTTAAAATAGGTCATTAAAGTACACAGAGTGGGGATCGTCTTTGTCTTTAAAGATTCGGTTATTTTAAAATTCAAAAAGTTACAGTAAAGAGGTTTAGTCCAGTTTAAACATAGAGGTCTCTTCATACAAACTCCTCATTTCTTATGTACGAGACAAACCGTCGTCTACATTAGACTTAAATTGTATTCTGTCCCATGTTCCTGAAAACTAGACCCACAAGGTGTCTAATCTTCAAGAATACAAGTCCCGACTGTGATTCCTTAATGAAAGTGATACCAAACTCTTTTTCATAACGACGACGACGACGACGACGACGATTCAGTGAAGTCAGCACAGGTTGAGAAACGCTGGGGTATCTGCCGTCGGGTGGTCCGAGGAGGCAGGGACCCTAAGAGGTCCGTTCTTGTGACCTCACCCAACGGTAAAGGAAGAGGTTACGTACTTTCACTTTTCACTTTCACTTCAGCGAGTCAGCACAGACTGAGAATCACTGGGGTGCCTGACGTCGGAAGGTCCGAAGAGGCAGGTACCCTAAAAGGTCCGTTCTCTCCTTTTTTATGTCAGGGCGTGTTAAAGGATTCGTCTATAACTATCCACTTTCATTATTTAGTCATCCGAAAAGACTGTGATATATATATATTAGACAGATCATATAGATTTATATATCTATTAATTTCCTAATTCAATAGAGATACTTCAAATCGAGTCTCAACCTTTTTTTTCCGTATTTTAGTTAAGTTAAATTATATGTTCAATCTTGATTTCTACGAATTAATATGGGAATTTAAATATGAGTTGGGTGTGGTAAACGAAATTATTTTATAATTTAAATTTGTTATCGTGAACGAATTTAAAATAAATTAACTTCAGAAATTCTACTAATTAAAACGATAGTTTACGAGATCTTTATACAATAATGAAGGTCTCCATTCAGCCCGTACTTTAGAAGATGGAACTTGAGTCCGTAGGTCTTTCTCAGGTCATATTAGTATCGGAAGATCACGAAAGTAACGTCGTTATTCGAACCTAAGTTACTTGGTGTCAAGTGTTTTGTCTGTATTTTCCTCGTCATAATGCTCTCATTATTATTATATGTATAAAAATTTTGGATTATAAAAACTTATCAAAGGTACACGGTCGTAAAAGGACTTAAAAATATATGAGAACTATTGTCGGAACACCGTAACTAAGGTGGTTGGAATTAAGTGATCCAGGGGTAATCAGTCTCTGAAACGTATTGAACAGGTTTAGTGAAGCACTGAACTACTACCTCTATCAGGAGTTTCGGTAACATGATACAGTGAGTTTTCAGTAGTATTGGAACCCGTATAATCTCTCCGACTTGACCTTTCAGAAACCTGATATCATATTTTAGTACTTAATAAGAAAAATGTCATAAGTTTTTAGTCTTTTGAACTCTTATTTGTCCCTTACCTTATTTAGTATATATACACCTTTATAAAAACGACTTTCACTTTACGGTTGAGGACCAATGCTATCCCTTTTTTCCATAACTAAAAATCTGACGAAACATATTTGAGTCGGTTATTAAGTACTTAAACAAATAGATTGGGTCAGTCTGTAACATACATCAAGTAAATAGTAAATTTGACACAAAAAAGGGAAGTAAAAATATTTATGGTATAAACGTAAAAATTTACTTAAATGATGAATATTCAACTTGCGGACTGTCGCAGTGTTCCCCTGTGTTTTATATATGAGTCACTGGAATCCCTAATAATACCCTCAATCGTCTCCAAGATAACGTTTTCTTGAACTCTGTCTGTCTGTTCCGCCTTATTCACTTCTCTTGTAGATAAGTCACGTCCAGTGTGGAATGTATATAATAGAGGTAAGTAGAAGTGTTGTTTCAATCCTGTTGTCATGAGTATAGAAGTCTCCGTTTACGACTTCAATTTCAATACGACCTCTAAACAGATGGAACACTATCGTAATTATTAAATTTGCGTCGACTTAAACTAAACATACTAAGATTTTTGATATAGGCAGTTTATGATTTTCCGGTTCCATCAATAACTTAAATCCACAATCTAAAACTTGACTCGAGGGATCCGTCATTGAAAATCTTTTCCTATTTATAAGTAATGACTGGTTCTCTTACCAAAGTCACCTTTACTGTAAAGCGAGTGGAGTACTCTAAGATACTCTTTTGACACTTCACGAGTCTCGGACCTCACATAAATAGTAAAGTGAAAATAAAATGATCACAGAAAATTAAATTTATCAAAAGAAAAGCCGTCCTACATAAACCCAGAACATAAAAGTAAATTCATTAGGGACGAAAATTGACTCCGTAAACCCATTAAACGTAAATTACAATATAACCATACCAACATATAGTTTGACACGACACGAGTCAGGGAGTCAGTACAGATTGAGAAACACTGGGGTACCTGACATCGGATGGTCCGAGGAGACAGGTACCCCTAAGAGGTCCGTTCTCATGACCTCACCCAATGGTACGGAAAGAGGTCCCCTAGAAGGACTAGGTCCCTAGCTTGGGTCGGGTGTGACGTTCGCCTAAGAAATGGTCGACTCGATGGACCCTTCGGGACCCTCTTATGATTGTGAGGTTTTTGAATAGTTTGATGGTAAAAGGTCACACAAAGAAAACAAGGTAAATAAGAAATAAAAGAAAAAGATGGAAGACAACCTAAGTAAGTAATAAGAATCATAAGGTAAAACATAGGAAGATAACAGAAAAATCGGTATCGTAAAACAAGGTTAATGGATAATGTGATAAATTTTAACTGGGTAGTATTTAAAATACCTAGAAAAATAAAACTTATCAAGGGACCCGACACAAAAGTTCAAGTGAGTAGAAAAGAAGACACTATAGAATAGACGATAAATACAGTAGATCAGGTCAATGAGTCTCTTCCGTTACCGTGGGGTGAGGTCCTGAGAACGGACCTTTTAGGGTACCCACCTCCTCGGACCACCCGGCGTCAGGTACCCCAGTGATTCTCAGCCTGTGCTGACTCGTTGAAGTGAAAGTGAAAAGTGAAAGTACGTGACCTCTTCCTTTACCGTTGGGTGAGGTCACAAGAACGGACCTCTTAGGGTCCCTGCCCTCTCGGACCACCCGACGGCAGATACCCCAGTGTGTCTCAGCCTGTGCTGACTTCGTTGAATCGTCGTCGTCAGGTCAATGATCAATTCTGTAATATCAAAAATTAGAGATCTTTAAAATAGAACCCCCTTTATGTATACCTCTACACTTTCCGTGTACCTTAAAGTGTAAAGACGAATTGAGGTGTAACATGAATCGACGATACAGAAAGTAGAAAGATGAATTGAGAAAGAAACGACAGTAAAGAAATAATATGCCTTATATTATTATTATCATTAAAATTACAGAAAGAAATGATTAAGATAGTGTAAAAGTAAGGGCCCAGTAAAAAGTAACTAAAGAAAAGGAGTAGTACCAGTATAAAAGGACAAAGAAACGTACAGTCTATTGAAGAAATTCGTCTACGACCTACAATCCTTAAAGTGGAACAAACTATAACCCATGGAAACACACACACGACAGAGAGTCTGCATAGGTTGAGAAATTCTGGGAAACCTGACATCAGGAGGTCTGAAGAGAAAGATACGCTAAAAAGTCCACTCTTATGACCTCACTCAACGGTAAAGAAAGAAGTCTCCTAGAAGGGTCGGCCCCTAGTGTGGGAGTAGAGGACGTACAGGACGTAACGTCCCTCTAAGAAATGACGATTTGGTGACCCCTTCGGGGTCTCTTATGTAAATGTCGAGACATTAAAAAAAAAAAAAAAATAAAAAACACAACCCTAAGTCAATTCAGTGTACCTTAGTCAAACTGTTTAAACCTGGAACGAAAATTTGAAACGACCCCTCTTACTTTCTTCGCAAGTCGGTCCAGATTAAAACAGTATGAAGATTCCGCTTTGGAAGACACATAATATAACTATGATATGGACTGTGGTCAAAAAGGTGAACTTGACCATCTTTCAATTGGTAGGGACCGGGAGACACTAGAAACCCCTAAAAAAGAGGACACTAGAAAACTCTCAAAGGAACAGACAGCCCACCAAAGAGTGTACGAGGACATGAGTAGTCCGGACTAAACTTCTGGACTCCCCCCGGGAGACGTCTGGAGAGTTCGTCGAGCGACAGAGAGAGCCCTCGAGAGAAGTCACGAGGACACGAAACGTTTCAGACCCGTGGAACTGAAGGGAGGTCTACGAGTCTCTGAGAGTCCGACATAGACCTTCTAGAAGGACCTGTCATCGACACCGTCAACATAACAAGTGTGGTGCACGAGTGGTGGAAAGTCTCTCTAAGGAACGGGTTACTAAGAATTTACTACTCAGAGGAGTTTTCATAACAAAAGAGATAAGACAGACTAAAAAACAAAAAAAATGAAATGTTATGACATAACCAAAACGGTATGTAACTGTACTTAGGTGGTGCCCACATGTATTCAAGGGTGAGGACTTGGGGGGAGGGTGGAGGGAGGGGTATGGTAGGGAGACCCAGTAGGGTCACGTGGTTGGGGTTCGTAGGACATAGGACGTAGCTTGGATCTGACCGTTAAGTAAAGAATATTCTATAATATGTACAAAGTTACGGTAAGAGGGTTTAGTAGGGTGGGAGAGGGAGAGGGTGTCTCAGTTTTGAGACAAGAAATATAGACGCAGAGAAAACGACAGAACGTATGTTCCAATAACAATGGTAGAAAGATTTAAGGTATACATACACAATCATATGACATAACCACAAAAAGAAAGACCGAATGAAGTGAGACATATTAGCCGAGGTCAAATAGGCGGAGTAATCTTGACTAAGTTTACATAAGAAAAACCACCGACTCATTATGAGGTAACACATATACATGGTGTCGAAAGAATAGGTAAGTAGACGACTACCTGTAGATCCAACGAAGGTACAGGACCGATAATATTTGTCACGACACTACTTGTAACCCCATATGCACAGAGAAAGTTAAGACAAAGGAGTCACACATACGGGTCGTCACCTTAACAACCCAGTATTCCGTCAAGATAAACGTCAAAAATTTCCTTAGAGGTGTGACAAGAGGTATCACCGACATGATCAGACGTAAGGGTGGTTGTCACATTCTCCCAAGGGAAAAGAGGTGTGGGAGAGGTTGTAAATAACGAACATCTGAAAAACTAGTGTCGGTAAGACTGACCACACTTTACCATGGAGTAACACCAAAACTAAACGTAAAGAGACTATTATTCACTACAACTCATAGAAAAGTATACAAACAATCGGTAGACATACAGAAGAAACCTCTTTACAGATAAATCAAGAAACCGGATAAAAAACTAACCCAACAAATAAAAAGACCTTGACTCGATGTCCTCAACGAACATATAAAAACTCTAATCAACAAACAGTCAACGAAGTAAACGATAACAAAAGAGCGTAAGACTTCCGACAGAAAAGTGGAACGAATATCAAAGGAAACAACACGTCTTCGAAAATTAAAATTAATCCAGGGTAAACAAATAAAGACGAAAATAAAGGTTATAACATCCTCCACCCAGTATCTCCTAGGACGACACTAAATACAGTCTCTCACAAAAAGGATACAAGAGGAGATCCTCAAAATATCAAAGACCAGAATTCAAATCTAGAAATTAGGTAGAACTCAAATAAAAACACAAACCACAATCTCTCACAAGATCAAAGTAAGAAAATGTTCACCAACTGGTCAAAAGGGTCGTGGTGACAAAGTTCGTCTACCATTCAGACCAGGGAAAACGAATCACAACTCATATTCTTTAGATGTGATAAATTTTTTAATAGACGGTTAATTTTTATTGAGTTAATCTCTACTCGTTGTCGACAAAGAAGATCTTACAAGAACATAGGAGGGGAAAGGGTCTCGAGGGTAGTGACCTACGTCAAAATGAAAAGTGGCGAAAATAAGTGAATTCAATAACCAGTCGTGTGCACTTACAAACAAACACTTGGGAGTCGATCTTACATCAATCATAAAAAATTATCAATAATACTAGTCCTTCGAATATATAAAACAGAATAACTACATCTCGGAGGGTAACACTCCTTCCTTTGGTTTATAGTTTCTTTATGTAATACGGTTTTAGTCAATTATTTCTAGTTTTGACTCTAAATTTGGATCTAGACAGACTAGGATTTCGGACGTTAGAAATGGTAGAGAATGTCTTCCATCATCATCAATTATTTACTTACATTTCGACTCAGGGACCCCTGACGTCTTTTCTTTTGTTTGCACCTCTGTGTCTCCGAGGGGGTTGGAAACGGGTAGCGCTCGATTCAATCCCGAAGTCGACAATTTCCTACGAATGCATCATCCACCAATGTCAAATTATTTGGTGTCTTTCCATATAATTCAACGTGTCGGTAGTTCGGTACACGGTCTTCACTCGTGAACTATAAGACAAGATTTGTATCCTCTCAAAGTGTCCTTTGACTACTATGTTTCTGACTTTTGACACAGGTAAACTTTATGAACAGAGGGGGGTTGGGGTTAAAAAATTTGTAAAGAAAACACTCATTGACTCTATCCATTCTAACGGACTGTAGTAAAACTGACATATTTCTTATATTCAATTTATCAGGGTTCTCTCTTCCTCTACATATAAAGAAGACTTAATAGTTCGACGAAAAGTGAAATCGAAGAAGTGCAGTTAATACTAGATAAATTTCAAAACATTAAAACGTTAGGAAAAGTAAGTACAAAAGTATCCTCGTCATACCTAAAGTGCGGAGGGAGATAATGTCGTAATATTATAACAAGTTTTTGATAGATAATCGTACAGTGTAAGAAGGAAAGCTGACGTCCAGGGAGTCCTTATAGGAATTCATGTCACGGTCCAAGTACGATTCCCATAGGCAAAACAAGTTTACTTGACCCTTCTTTCCAAAAGAATTGTAACGGAGATTTTTTTTAATCTCGAATTGAAAAAAGAGTCTCATTAGTATCTTAAGTCATTTGTTCACACCGAAACAATTATCCAATCAACTAACCATTTTACGTTCACATGGCCATATTAGATTGTTAAAACAATCCTCGATTACTTCGAATCACCTTTCGTGTACTTGAAGTTTCAGTGAAATCAACGGTGATTAATTGAACCTGTTCAATGAATGTAAGGGAACAAACAAGCAGACACCAATCATAAATTAAATATTGTGAACGACCCGGATAAGATGTACGGTTCCCATCCTGCAGATTCGTTCTGTCTAGACAGAAAGGAGAAGAATCTGAAAGATCCCTTCGTCTGCTCCAGACAAAGACAACCCTTCTCCACGTGAGTCGTATTTATGCCATACACAAGTTCACCATCTTCGAGTCTCCAGGGGACGGAATCGCACCCCCTCTTGTCCCTTCTGAAAGACGCTCTTCTACTCCAACTCTGAACTCTCTACATTGGTCTCGATGGTCACTTCGTCCGTCCTCATAAATATCTCCTGTGTCTCCTCTTCTTTCTAAAGTGTCTTACTATTCTCTGTTAAAGAAAGGAGTGGAGTGATCGATGATGAATCTTTCGCTACGACGTCGGTTGAGAAGTCGTACTTTGCGGTGAGACAAAGTCATGTACAATGTCATCCCTTAAGGAATGAGACCAATATACTGGTAGAACATAAACTTGACACCTAATTAAATTAGAAACCCTTTTCTCCTTGTTTTTGTTTTACGTACCGATACCTCCCCTCCCTACTACGACGGGAGTACGATTTAACCCTTTTAATATCGGGTTTCTTGTATTGAGTCGATTCCAGTGTATCGAGCAATCACTGTCACGACCTAAGGTTGAGTGTTCGAGACACAATTCGTCCTACCTTAAGGAAGTCACGACTGTCTGGAGAGACAAACACCCCTTGATATTTCTTTAGACAAATTTAAATTCGGTCGCAAAATGTTTGAGCGAATTGCTGACTTTCAGAGGCAAGGGAAGAGAACTTATTCCCGTCTCACACTGAAGGGAACACCACATCATCCTCTTGCTTGTCTCAATGTTCTTTCGTTTAAAGTCCAGTCTGACACCGGGATTTATCGGGCGACGGATGTAGAGTCAAAGGACACAAATTTTTACTTATTATTATAACTGAGTGACTCGATAAAACCTCCACCCTCCTTAGAGGTTTGGTCAAGGACTATGTAACTACAACGAGTTATTTATGGCGGACAGAAGGAGAGAAGAGAGTGAGATTGAATAGAAGGGGAGATACGGAGAAAGTAAGAAGAACAGGACACCGGTGAAACGAAGGACAGATACGGAAAAGAATAAACTAGGGGTTATCGGGACAGGAAGATGGACAGTCAATTCATGATTCACACTAATGTCTCTTTACCTACAGTAGACTTTTACTCTCAGAAAATTTCATTCCAACTATGAAGGAGATAGTGGAGGAAACTTTTCCCTGGACTTTAATCTCTCCCGTCCAGATAAGGAGAAATATGCACCTCTAGGAAAATAAAGTGGGTAAACCGTTTCCCGACTAGGTTTCCCGAAAGTCGTGTAAGACGTCGTCACTCGTATCGCTAGGACACTAGAGAATCTATACCTAATGCCCTAGGAATCGACTTGGGAGACGCAAACACACCATGAACTGGTTCGAGACCATCTTCCATAACACAAAAATTCATACCCATTTTATTATTCCGACTCTTTGTATATAGGACCTTTGACTCCCGGAACTTTATTTACCTATACTCGTTCTCCCCTGGTGGTCACCTCTTTTACATTTCCTTTTCAGAAACCCTTAATAACTACAAAGACGGTTCGTGGTAAACAGGAACCCATCCTTACTGAAGAAACCCTAGGAGGGATATATATGTTTTATACGAACTTTTTCATCTTACTAAAACATACCCTCATTTCCAGAGTACTTTCCGACTGTAGATGCCACTTGGTAAATCACCAGTCGTTGGTTGATATAAGGATACACGGTTGGGTGGGCGTTCAATGGTCACTGATGATCTCTTTACCAGAACCGTTTAGATTATTGTCTCCCTCCGGAATCAAAGACCCAATTCTTATTTCACCGGTTTTTGTGTTCTCCGTTTCTGATACTACTGGTTGCAACTACCATCTGTCTATGAGTAAATATATGACCGAGATATACGAACCACTCAATGACTGGTCGGACTAATAGTCAAGGGAATAGACAGTTTGACACTAGAAGTACGGACGGACGGACTATCTCATAGAACGTTTAGGTACATTTTTACCAGTCATCCTACGACCATGTTACGTAGACGTGGGGGTGTGTGTTTTTTTTAATTGTCCAAACTTAACTTTCCTTTATGAAGACCTGTATTTCTACGTGCGTATGTCGTAACGACGGGCTATCGGTGATGACTTTGCAGGGAAGGTTCCCTCTCAGAACCTCTTCCTTTACCGGTGGCTGAGGTCATAAGAGCGGACGTTTTAGGGTACCTGCGTCCTCGGACCACCCGATGTCAGGTATCCTAGCGTTTCTCGACCTGTACTGACTCGTGCGTACGTTCCCTCTCCGATCGCGAAGTAAGTACGACACCGAGTGCGTACAAGATGGCAATGTTCATCGACATTGCCCTCGCTTCAGTTTTAATAAGTCCTGTTAAATTCGTCCTGTAAAATTTATACCTGGGAATGAGTCGTAAATCCGAAAAAACAAACA
This sequence comes from Capra ibex, assembly GCA_006410555.1. NCBI lineage: Eukaryota > Metazoa > Chordata > Mammalia > Artiodactyla > Bovidae > Capra > Capra ibex. Next base: position 14,577,570 of record SJYO01038983.1, read on the forward strand.
AACAAAAAATGGGAAATAGAAATTTATACAAAACTTGTTTTTAAGTTCAAACCAACTTTTGTTTTAGTAATAAACTCTCTCAGTCGGGGGTCTTACGGGGACAACAATAATTATTCTCACTTGCGGATGTGACACGATCTTTTATATAATCTACGTTTGTCTACTTTATAACTAAAGTTGAATCGGCTTTGTTGTCGGGATACCTCATTTGCAATAATACTGACGAAATGTCTATTTCTTTAACCTTGAGTTTATTTCCATTGATCAAATTCTCGTATGTCAATCCTTCTCGGCTCTACTCTACACCCTGTCCTAGTCAAAGAGAGCGAGAAATAAAAGACGTTCGGAAGGAGGACTTGAAAGAAGTCAGGAGGTGAAGTGTCATCGTCGTACGGATGAACTACCCAGTACACACTCGTGTTCGAACGGGAGACACGGTCCTATAAGGTCCTATTGGAGAAGTCTCTCACACAATTAGGGGTGGGGTCCTTCTCGTGGGGTCTGTGAGTTTCAAATCTTTCCCTGTCGGTTGGGAGGTTCGCGTCGGTATCAATTACTGTCGACGATTAACGACGAATACAAAGGAAGATGTACTTTCCTTGTTCCAGTTTCTAAAGTTTCTATAAGTCTACTAAACGGTGACCCTGTTTGAGTCCTGTTTCGTTTGGGTCACTGGGTTCATTTCTGGTATACCTCGTTAAGTTCATGTCACGTACCCTACCTATAGAATATTTGTGACCGAGGGCTGTCTTTTACTCGCATTACTAAGAATAAATAAATAACTGAGATTGTCGTAAACGAATATCCCAAACAGAGTTCTCTTGATTGTAAATAATCAAAGAAGTAAGGAAAGGGTTTATAAACAACTCGTGAATGATAACGGTCCGTCATAGGACTTTGGACCCTATTTTGTTAATGGTTCGATTTGTGAGACTACCCCGATTGTAAGATCACTTCCCTTCTGTCAGGTAGTTCTATTTTATCCTTTTTACTAGTTCATCACTATTGTCGATACATTTTTAGACTCATGTCAGTACACTTTACTCAAACAGCCCTCGTGAAATCCATTCCATAAGTACTTTCCGACCTCTACCCTTACAAACTTTTCTACGTCGGTGCACTTATAACTATTTTCTCGGAGAGGTAACATCGTTGGTAGGTTGTGTTTCAGGAATACCGTCCTCCCTCGTACACAAGTTCCTTATTCTTTTTTTTTTTCCGTTGTACTATACACATTTCTCGTTTCCCTACTCACATTGACTCTTCCACGTTTTGCGTCATTCCCGACACTTTGTCTGAAAGAGTATTCTGTGTCATTTTTCAAACAGAGAAAGATTCACGAATCACTCAGTCTAGACCCCGACCACTATGTGCCAGGTACCGTACCTTTCGACGTCCTGACTCCCCCTCTTGTCTTCATCTCTTTTCCAGACTCCTGTCTCTGGGCCCCACCAGGTAGTAGGTCCCTGTCGTTTCGTTAGATTCGCCTTCCTCACCTCTCTATCCTCCTTGTAGTCGTGGAACACCGTAATCACTTCGGTTCTCTTCCTTTATAAAGTGGGATTTCTCTTTAGTCGGACAGTCAGTGACGACCCTGCTTTTCCCTGTCTTCTCGATCCTTTACCGGTTGTCCCTACTAACTGTGGAAACTGTATTTATCAGAGACCGCTACCACTTTTCACTTTTAGTGAGTCAGCACAGGTCGACAAACGAAGGTGCACCTGACATCGGAGGGTCCGAGGAGACAGGTACCTTACGAGGTCCGTTCTTATGAACTTACACAACGGAAAAGGAAGAGGTCCCCTAGAAGGGGTGACCCCCTATCTTGGAACTAGAGGTCGTAGCGTCCGTCTAAGAAATAGTAGACTCGGTGGTCCTTTCAGGGTCTCTACCATTTCTACCTCAGAAATATCCTACTTTTCGTACTCCACTATCTGTCTTCTATATCCACAAAGAAAGTTCTTTAATACAATCCTTTCTTTCTTCAGCCCAGTATCTACTTTCTCTTACAGCACTTTCCTTTTTACCTAAAGATTTGGTTTCTTTAGTATCTTGTTAAAAATGTAAAGGACCCAACCATCCTGAACAGACTCTCCCTCCCTTTTGATAACTAAGTTTCTATTCCCCCTTAGTAAAGTCCTCGTTTCTACTCTGTTACTCTTACCTACTACAGATATCGCGTCACCTCCCCGACTATCCTTTGTCACGGACAGGGTACAACTGGTAAAATTTTTCTTGATTGTGTCATAACATTTCATTTTTTTATTTATTTATTTTTTTAACTTCGGAGTTTGGTCGTAGTAAAAAATTCATTTCTTTAATCCCTCTATCTACTCATTCCAGGACCTCATAGTAAGTAAGAGGACAGATACTTAAGACGAACGGGTGTAGTCTACTCTGTAACATAAAGATAAAATATACCTTTACAAATAGTAGTGTGCTGGTAGTGTCTAAAGGTAGAAGGGGATATGAAAAAACAAAACTTCAGTAAAATGTAGAAAAAAATGAGTGACCAGAGAGATGACTAATAACACCGATGTGGACTAAAATGTCAAGAATCAGCAAATTAGAAACTCACACACACACGCCAGTACAGATGATCAAAGAAAGTCGCCAACTAGGAGTCGGAAATGATATCTATCTGTGAAGAACAACATCGGAAAGGAAAAGGGGACTCCTGGGATATCGTAAAGAAAATTTTAGTCAAATCATCACTACTTGAGAAAGTCAAAAACGAAGAGACTCCTCAAGAAATAGAGTGAAAGTTAAAATTTACTATTAGAACGACGCATATCACAAGATCCAACGTCAAGGGGGTGGGGGGTGGGGAAAGTTATGAAATTATATATTATGGTGAGAGAATACCGGACGTCTAAAAGGTGTCTTTTCAGTTAACAATCGGTATCTCTTTCAAGGGAAGATATACTGAAACAAAGAGAGAACGACGGTATGCTTAAGAGAAATAAAAATTTAAAAAAGGTAAATTAATACTATACAGAACCACATGTAGACGAACCATAGTGGAATATACCTGGTAGACACGAAGAACATGAACCTATAGATTAAGGAAGAAGTCCGAACCCTTCAAAAGTCGGTATTAGAGTAATTATATAAAAGTCGGGGGACGAAAGAGAGAAGAGGTGGATCCTAGGGACATTATACTTACACCCATAAGAGTTACACATCAGAAGAGAACACAACAACCTTCTCCCACAAACGATACTGGTCACGTAAGAGAACCATCTTGAGATAATCGGAAAGGGGACGAAGTAAGACATGAGGTTCCGGTTTTCTGTTATAGTTTCTTACGAGTTTGATGACGTATTAACGTGAGTAGAGTGTGAAATCATTTCATTACGAGTTTTAAGAGGTTCGGTCCGAAGTCGTTATACACTTGGCACTTGAAGATCTACAACTTCGACCAAAATCTTTTCCGTCTCCTTGGTCTCTTGTTTAACGGTTGTAGGTGACCTAGTAGTTTTTCCGTTCTCTCAAAGTCATTTTGTAGAGAAAGACGAAATAACTGATACGGTTTCGGGAACACACCTAGTGTTATTTGATACCTTTTAAGACTTTCTCTACCCTTATAGTCTGGTTGACTGGACGGAGAACTCCTTGGATATACGTCCAGTCCTTCGTTGTCAATCTTGACCTGTACCTCGTCTGACCAAGGTTTATCCTTTTCCTCATATAGTTCCGACATATAACAGTGTTACGAATAAATTGAATATACGTCTCATGTAGTACTCTTTGTGACCCGACCTCCTTCGTGTTTGACCTTAGTTCTAACGGCCCTCTTTATAGTTATTGGAGTCTATACATCTACTGTGGTGAGAATACCGTCTTTCATTTCTTGATTTCTCGGAGAACTACTTTCACTTTCTCCTCTCCCTTTTTCAACCGAATTTCGAGTTGTAAGTCTTTTGTTTCTAGTACCGTAGACCAGGGTAATGAAGTACCGTTTATCTACCCCTTTGTCACCGACTGAGATAAAACCCCCCGAGGTTTTAGTGACGTCTACCACTGACGTCGGTACTTTAATTTTCTACGAACGAGGAACCTTCTTTTCAATACTGGTTGGACCTGTCGCATAACTTTTCGTCTCTGTAATGAAACAGTTGTTTCAAGACAGATCAGTTCCGATACCAAAAAGGTACCCAGTACATACCTATACTCTCAACCTGATATTTCTTTCGACTCGTGACTTCTTAACTACTAAAACTTGACACCACAACCTCTTCTGAGAACTTTCAGGGAACCTGACGTTCCTCTAGGTTGGTCAGGTAGGATTTCCTCTAATCAGGACCCACAAGTGACCTTCCTGACTACAACCACGACTTTGAGGTTATGGAACCGGTGGACTACGCTTCTCGACTGAGTAAACTTTTCTGGGACTACGACCCTTTCTAACTCCTCCTCTTTCCCTGTTGTCTCCTACTCTACCGACCTACCGTAGTGGCTGACTTACCTGTACCCAAACCCACTTGAGACCCTCAACCACTACCTGTCCCTCCGGACGGTACGACGTTAAGTATCCCAGAGTTTCTCAGCCTGTTCTGACTCGCTGGTTTTACTTAACTTGTTGTCAGGATACTCGGGATGTCCTTTTACGATTACAAAGGTAAAATACTTAGTCTCCTATCTACGACTCCTCCAGGGTGTATTGATCCTGTGTTGAAAGGTTGTAAGTCCGACCTCGGTAAAAGTTTGTTCCTTCGTAAAGTGCTTTCGAGTCTTTTCAGTAATCATTTTGAAGACAACCACTTTCAACCCTTAGGTTTCTCAGTCTCACGTTTACACACAATGGGGTAACGTACTTCATCTTTACAACCCAGGGAATCCTGAACTGTAATATACTACGTAGACGTCCTCTTTTTTTGTCTTCAATTTGTTTCCAGTAGTAAGTACTGTCATCCCTTTTTTCGGGTGACTTTAATTGTGTTAACACGTTAGGGGCCGTTCTTTTTAAACTCGACAGAACATGGTGAAGATTCAGGTATTTAGATATAGTGGAGGTAATTACGAAGTGTCTGAGTTTCCGTTTCTGTCTTTGGATTCCTCATGTCGTTGTAAAAATGTCGTCTTAGTTAATCCATACACAACACGAAAATTTTACGTGGTGAAGTATAATTCCACGAATGCCCCACTTATTGTTTGAGTATTTTACCATTATTCACATCGAAACCGTAGTGGAAAATGGTACACCTTAACAGTACCCTGGTTTCCATCTTTTTACGGGAAATCTCTCACGACCCGTAACCCTTCCGAACTCATTTGACCTCTGCTTGTGAATCTACAGGTAGAGGAGGCGGAACCAGTGGATCCTGAACCATCTTACATCCGAGACCGTACCACAAAACCTTAGGAGATGACAAGGATTTATTTGTCTCCTTTAACGAGTCCTACCCTCGTTACCCGATCTTTAGTTTCGTAAACTCGGTAACACGAAAAAACGGTGGTCGAATGACCCATTGAAAGTCCTTAACCTAAGAGACTTGGAGTCCTAGGTACAGAAATTTTTAAAAAAAAAACCTTTGTCAAATAAAGGAATATAGTTAGGGTACTGTAAAAATAAGGATAAACTGTCTACAGTTTCAGTATGACAAATCGGTTCTAGTGTATTGGTCATAGATCTGAGTGGACGAGGTAACACGACGGACCGTTCCCTCAAGACTCAAGGGGGAACCTCCGAGTACAAGATACTAAGACACTCGGTGGTTTAATGATTCGTTCCGATTTAGTTGTAGAAGTCAACCTTCCTCAGAACACTTATCAAAAACACTTTTATTATAGGTGAAATGATTGAAATTATTATTTACACGTCAGTAAAAAAAATTCAAATATTCGTAGAACGAACTGAGAATTTACCTCTAAATTAGAGTCATGATTAAGGGTTTTAAGTTTAATACTAAAATTTTGTAATAGACAGACCGGGTCACAATGAACCCCACCATTATATTTTGTTTAAAGTATTATACCATTTTACTTTTGATATAAAATAGACAAAATTTTCGTATGTTTCTATAACAGAAGAATCTCACAAGAAAAGGAATCTGATGTTCTTCATCGTAGATTCAGACCTATTTGGCTATCGGTGGTTCCCTGTATTTGTGTAAAAGAGTCCTTATCGACAGAGAGAAGTTGAGTCTTTCGGTATTACGATAGTCCCCGAAGAAACAAACCATTTATAGAGACACGAGACCTTATGAATCGAGTCTATCCATACGAGATACCTCGGGAGGGCCGAGACTCTCAGTGGACTGGGGAGGAAAGTAGTCGGGAAGTACAGATCGTGTCCAGCGTATCACAGACATTTCCGATAACTCCTCGTACCTGTGACCTCAGACTGTCGGACATGCCCTTTGATCGACCTATGATCGTGGTCCTAGAAACGGGTCACTGCTAGTAAGACACGAAATGAAAGGAAATAAACGGAACCACAACGACAAGTCAGCAGTCAGCACAGACTGAGAAGTACTAACGTACCTGACGTCGTGTGGTCCGAAGGGACAGGGGTGGGTGGGGTGGGGTGGTGGTAGAGGACCTCGAACGGGGTCAGGTACGGGTGACGTAACCACTACGGTACATCGGTAAAGTAGGAGACGGTGGGAGAAGAAGACGGAAGTCAGAAAGGGTCGTAGTCCCCGAAAAGGTACTCAGTCGACAAACGTAGTCCACCGATTTCACAATCTCGAAGTCCAAGTCGTAGTCAGGAAGGTTACTCATAAATCCCAACTAAAGGGAATTATAACTGGTCAAACTGGAGGAACGACAGTTTCTCTGAGAGCTCTCAGAAAGGGTCATGGTGTCACGTTTTTGTAGTTAAGAAATCGTGAGACGGAAGAAATGCCACGTCGAGAGTGTTGGTATACACTGATGACCTTTCTGGTATCGGAACTGACATACCTGGAAACACCCGTTTCACTGTAGTAACGAAAAATTGTGTGCCAAATCCAAAACGTATCAAAAGGACGGTTCTTCGTTCCGTACAGTGCTGTGCGATTCCGTGTGGCGTTGTTCCGTCACTAGGTACTTCCCAGTAAACGGAACGTAGATCCTTTTATTATCGTGGATTAAAAGTATCAACAACCCTAATTTACTCAATTAGGTCCATGAACCTTATCAGAAACCATGTCTCATTCGTTACATCGGACGGTCCGAGGAGACAGGAACCTTAAGAGGTCCGTCCTTATGACCTCACCCAACGTAAGGGTAGACGTCCCCTCGAAGACTAGGTCCCTAGTTTGGGACCAGAGGACGTAACGTCCGTCTAAGAAATGGTAGACTCGGTGACCCCTTCGGGTGTACCTCATTCATGAATCTACGGTCAATAATGATACCTTTCTCGCACCCGTGACCTCAGGTTGTCTTGACCTAAAATTTGGGTCGAGACGGAAATAAGCGACACACCGGGGTCCATTTAGTGGAAGGACGAGACTTGGGATCAAACACGTAGATATTTGACCTCGAATAAAATGAATAGAACTCCCATCAACATTCCAAACACCCCTCACATTTCTTTGATGGATGACGGACCTTTTCCCGTCTGTACGTCAACGGCACTACTGCCGTTGTACCCACCGGTACCGCTACTCTCCACCCGCACCCCTAGGACCTGGACAAAAGGAACCCTCACCACCACTCCGACCACTGTTCTTACTGCACGATGTGTCGACAGGAGGTCCAATCCGAGACTTGAGTAAGACCCACCGCTCAGAACAGAACCACAGGAGACACCAGTACTTTTTATCCGGTTAACTCCTCTACGATCTTCCTCGATCCGAATCTGACCTGACCGCATAGTCGTCCGGTCTGAGATGGAGACCTACGGGATTCCCTCACCGAAAAACATGAGACACCATAGGTACCCCTTAAAATTTGGACCTAACCTACGCATAGAAGTGGTTTTTAGTTCCCATAAATTAGACTACCCACAACAGGTTCTAATTAATATACTCGTAACTGTCCTCTTGACGGGTCCTTAGTATAGTTTCATTCAGAGGTAGGTTACTATTCTTACGTCCCTGTCCTAAATTCCATCAAATTCTTCTCTGACGACATAGAAAGGAAGAGTTCCCCGACATAGACAATTACGGGTTTCATTAGGTTCACTTTATGATAGACATGTATCTTTGGAGAGTTTCATAACCAGTTATCACAATGATGATAATTGATAACGATAGTACTAGTCCGGGTCTGTCGACTCGACCTATAATCTCGGTCTGGGGTCGAGGTGAAAGCAGTTCCTGGACCGTTATTTCGTGTTAAGTCACAACTTCCCGAGTTTTCATCACTGTCGTTATCGCCGTTTGTCCTATAATTTCGCCTTTGAGTTACTCGGGTCCAGTAGACTTCTACTGGCTTCAGACTCTCCGATACTTTCGAGGGTACGGATCGAGAGGGGAGAGTAGGACGTAAGTACCCTGGTGTGCTATTGAGTCGGTTCAGGTCGAGAGAGAGATGACTGCACTCGGAAGGATTATAAGAGAGACGGGACTAGTCCGGACCGACCTAGAACCCCAGATTTTAATTTGTCCCGACCCTTTCTGATCCGTTACAGTGTTGAGACGGTGTCTTTTTTTTTGTTTTTTTGTCTCCGGCACCGGGTTAAGACCGTTCGAGTCTCCGTACGGTTGTCGATTCGATTTACCCTTCTGTGTTTTAATGTGAAGATTTAGTTTCGTAAAGGGAAAAATCGTTCCTTCCGTTTTAAGGACCGACGAGGACTTCAAAGAAAAAACAGTCTCCATTGTCAGACTTTTTACTACCATTGTCTAATACTCGTACGTACGGGGTCACAAATAAGGTTTATGTACTCGTCTTTATACTACACCAGGTACTTAGAAAGCACATTTTACGAGAGTTCTATAGTCGGTATTTTCACCCGCACACAAATGTATAGATATGTTTTATAAACTTGTCTTCCGTTGTGATCACGAATTTTTAGAATTATAATGGGTGTCACCTGGAAAAATTTTACCTTTTAATTGAAGGATTTCTTTTTGTTTTCGTCTTGAGCTGTAATACGTACAAAAATCTTAAACTGAAAATCTTCTTAATAACACACATACACTCAACGAGTCAACTCAGGTTGGGTACAGAAGACGTGATGTCTGTCTAATAAATAACAGACTCGGTGGTCCCTTCGGGTCTTCTTAATAATAAAGTCAAAATTAATAAGAGGGGTTGGAGATAGAGTTCGGAGGTAGATGTTTTGTCGCAGTAGACCGGAATCTACAAAGGGGGAAGGTTAGGTATTGACTATGAAATCACAGATCCGACCCCAGTCGTTTAATAACAGACAAAAAGAAACACGTATTTCAAAATAACCTTGTTTCGGTCCGAGTTAACGAATATATAGACACCGACGAAAACACGATACTACCGCTTCAACTCATCAACTCTGTCCCCAAGATGCCGGACGTTTCGCATTTTGAAGATTAGAGACTGAGAAATATCTTTTTACTTAGGAATGAGAGATGGTTATCAAGAATTACAATTGACGTATAAGTTTAGTACACCTCTCGAAAAATTTTTAGACACAATGGGATTTAGGCAATTCAGTCATAGAGACTTCCACCTTGGGGTGACAACAAATTCAGATAACTCAATGAGGTAACACGTGGGTTCTAACTCGTGGGGACGGGACCTTTCAGGACATATAACAGTCTCGGACCTCATATTCAGGTCCTTGTTGTAAAAATCAAAGTATAGATAGTTTGCCCTAAATCTTAGGGACTGAGTATTCCAACGACATCTACGAGTCGGGTAATGGAAGTTAAGGAATTTTTGTTACAGTCTAAGGATAGAAAGAAGATTATTTAGAATATTAAATTTAAGAGTGACATTACCTCCTATTTCGACGGTTATTCACAACTATACGAAATCGTTACAAAAAAAGTGTGGAGGATATCCTAGAAAGAGAATTCCCTTCAAAAAGAATTACGAGACTAGTCTCGAAAGACATCCATCAGAGGTATTATTGCGACTGATTCAACTTCCTCCCCTGTGTCTACCTCTGACTTCCTCACGGAGGTCCATCGTCTTCCCTTACTTATAAGTTTTTCTGGTAACCTATACATTTAGTCTTCTAAGAATATATTGTAATTTATACTAAGAGTAAAAATTTCTAAAGGAATGGTCGACACAAAAATAGAAATCTAATACCTGGTTGATTTGGTTACCCAGAGGTCTTACTCTCTACCTACTGGTAGTAGGTCTTAGTATTGAGTGTGTGTGTGTGGTGTGTGAGGGAGTGAGATACCTTTACTCTTCGTTACCTGACACCGAGGTGAAGACAATAAAAGGTGATGAGACTTGGGTTCGAATAGTCGTTTCGTACAGAGATTTAACTTCCAAGAGTATACAAAAAATAAAAATAAATCAAACTTATATACTTCAACCTAGCGAGTCACAGACTCTCGGTTTAAACTACTCAGAAACTACAATTAACTGAAGATCATTGGACCAGACATACTAGGGACCTCTTTACGGAACACTGGAGGTTGGTGTAGGGTTGCGTGTGTTTGTGACCCCAAAACCCAATACGTGTTGACTTATCGTGAGGTCCTTTGTGAAGTAAAAAAGTGAACCATTCATATACTCGGAGAATCTACTTGTAACAACAACCGTGACCCCTGAGATCTTATTTTTTCTACTCTGTGGACGGGAGTACCTTGAATTTTAACACACCACCTAGACTCTTCGGTCAGTGTTTATTTCGAGTGCAAAAAGTGTAATAAAAAAGAAATATCACTAAGTAAGGATAATGAGAGATTTAAAGTATCTACTCCCTTACTTTAAAATTTCACCATAATCTCGAACGAATTCTAGATTCTCAGTCCTGATTCGAAAATGGAAGTCAAGAAGTATATATATTAGGGGACGACGACGATTTAGTGAAGTCACCACAGGTTGAGACACGCTGAGGCATCTGTCGTCGGGTGGTCCGAGGGGGCCGGAACCCTAAGAAGTCCGTTCTTGTGACCTCACCCAACGGTAAAGGAGGAGGTCACGTACGTTCACTTTTCACTTTCACTTCAGTGAGTCATCACAGGATGGGAGTCGTTGGGATACCTGACGTCGGATGGTCCGAGGAGGCAGGTACCCTAAAAGTTGGTTCTCATGACCTCACCCAACGGTAACGGAAGAGACTATATTAGGGGATCTGGATAATTAAGAGGAATAGTTGTTTATATGGACGGAAGTAGGACCATTGGAAATTGTCTGATTTTCGTAATATAATGAACATATACGTACGTACGATTATGCGAAGTCGGTGCAGTCTAAGAGACACTGGGATATCTGAAATAGGGAGGGAAATAGGACTTCCCTATTTTAGATACCCTAAGAGACCCGTTCTTATGACCTCACCTAACGGTACGGGATGAGGTCCCCTAGAAGACCTGGGTACCTGACTTGGACACAGAGGATTCAGAGGACGTAACCGTCCACCCAAAAAAATTGTGATCGTGGTAGATCCTTCAGGGTGTGAACATGTGTCTTCGTGTAAAGGGTTCTACGAGTTCAGAACAAAGAGGTCCGACGGAGATTACAAATCATCATTTGTGTCATGGTCTCTTTCCCTTACCCCTGTCTATATCTAACTACTCTTTACCCCTAACCTCGTTTTCGTTTTTGGATTGTTAGACTACAGGGTAGAGGCCGGAAAGGGGTTGGAGAGTACGAAGTTGACATTACGTAATATATTCACCGTCTAATATAAAAGATTTATGGACGAGAAGATTTTGGAACGGTTATAAGGTACTTCTTTCTCTCAGGAAGGGGAAAATGCACCTACCCGGAAAGACTAAAAGGACAACCGAAACTGACTTTGTTACGATGTACTTAGAGAGAACCCTACGAATAGGAACCTTCGGTCAACCAGAGACACTTCTTCGAATCCGAAAGAGACGAAACCGAGATGGGAGGACCAGGTCGATTATGGGTAAGTAGGAAGATACCGTGAAGTAAACCCTTCGGGATGGTCCAAAAGGTTCCAGAAGAGGAGACCCTTAGAGAATTTTATTACTGACACCCTACATGCCCGGACACAAATTAGTAGACAACGGGACTGATCTGACTCTTGTAGAACGTTCAAACCTGATATAGAACTAACATAGAGGACGTCGATCGTGGTATGGACCGTGGTCCAAACGTGACCTATTTATGGACGACTCGATTCCTTAACACACTCATCTCTTCGCCCGAGACGGGTCATCGTCCGGTACACTTCTTGACACCTACAATCAAAGACGATTCGAATCATAAATTAATCTTCACGTCGTCACAGTGGTTTCTAATTCTGTCGGAACCCGAAGTAATTGTCTTCAAACCATATTTATTATTCCCTTCAATAATAGAACAAGATACTCTAGACTTACGAAGATCTTATAACAAAACTTGTACAATAAGCTTATACAATAAATATGGTAATAATCATTGTCTGTTTTATAATGGAACTTGTGATCAAAATTTTTCCTTCCGTATAAAACGGACCTCTTCTTTTTTGAGTTCCCCCTGGACGGGTGTAGTAATTTAGTGACCTATCAACAGGACCCTCCTTCCCCGTTCACACATGATAATCAAATTATACATTACAGTTGAAGTCCACCGAAAGGACATCCTTGGGAGATCGTTCTTTCTGTACAAATGGAGGTAATCCTTACACACTAAATTTTCTCCTTGTCAGTGTAAAAGTCACTTTGTGTCCTTTCGGTAGTCTAAAGTTTTTACGAAAACATACACAACCTTTACCATCTCTCAACAAATAAAAAGTCTAATTAATTCCGAATAAAACATTTACTTACTGTGACGTCTCCGTCCTTTAACCGGGATACTAGATTCCCACACAAACTAAAGACAGGACTTCCTTACTTGTAATTTTTTTTTTTTTTTTTTAGCGGTCCCTGGAGTCCTTGAAAGTGTTGGACTCAAAATGGACAAGAACTTGTAGTCGGGGAAACCGTCTCAAGATAGAATGACGATTCACACTTACGAGTCACATAATTTAGTAGTAGATGTTAGGGAGTAATGAAAGGTTCATTACGCCGACGAATAAGTTTTCGTTAATCTGAGTGACACATCTCTCTAATGGTAATTTGGACGTAAAAGGCACTCGAACCGTAACTATGTTGAGAGTAATGATCGCTGAAACTCTAGAAAGTTTGATTTTTTTTCTAACTTCCTTCACTTCAAATAACCACGGACGAGACCCAGCCCGTGACTTTAACCATAAATTATTAGGCGTACCGTGTTTGAGAACTCTAAAGCCGATAATGACAGAGGTCAAAAGTCAACTCTCGTACTCTGTCTCCATTTCAGTACGGGGACCTTTCGTTTTGACCGCTCCAGACGTCGACGTCCTCCTCCACCTCCCTCAGATCAGATGGACTGAGGGCATCGGACAAAAGAAGGATGTGATGTACCAGGAGACGAAAGCCGACCACGAATAACTGGCATATGATGTGACGCGAAATCCCTTGTGTCTGATATACGACTTCCTCTATTCCTCTCCTCTTTTCCGTACGCGTACTTATTACACTAGGTTCTGTCCTTCAGTATCCTTGTTTTTCTTACTGACTTTTGGTATTACAGTAAGTTCCTTTCCTTTTGAACGAAGGTAGGAACATTCTAAAGGATTTCCTTTTAGTTCCCTTCAATCCCTAAACTACTTGTTTTTACACTGACCACTCTTCTTGGAGTCGTTGGGTTTTACTATAGTGAACCTTAGAGACTACAAACGAAGGAGAAGGTCTCGTATATAATTGAAGTAATAAACTGGACGGAGAGACCGGATGATTCCTTCCTTCCGAGTCTTACCTTTGGACTTTCCCTTTGAATTTCTGACTGAAAAGAACAGAGAACGGTATCTGTATCTGGACTTCGTCTAGAAAAGTCGGTAAATTTTTTATATAATACGTAACAATTTCTATATAACCTAACCAGTTTGTCAAGTGAGTCCAAAAGGTATCGGAGACAACCTTTTTAGACTTACTTGCAATATCAGGTACGTTAGTTGTTAATATATTACTTATTATTTGGTTTCTGGTGAGGGAAATCTTTATTTTACCATAGGTATACAAACGACAGCTGCGGACACAGAGATAGAGACGGAATGTTTTTTCTTATAGATATGGTAAAAAGATCTAAGGTGTATATACACTATTATCGACTATGAACAAAAAGGGAAGGACTAAATAAAGTAAGAGACTGGGAGAGAACATACCTATGGTTCCCCCTTTCCCCTTACCCTCCTTCACCCTCTAACCCTACGTGTATATATGTGATAACTAAGACACATATTTCATCTACTGATTACTCTCGGAAGACATATATCGCGTCCCTTGAGATGAATTGCGTGCCAGTGTTGGACTCATCCTTTCTTTGAGTTTTCCTTCCCCAACACACATATACGTACCGACTAAGTAAGACGACGTGTCATCTTCGATTGGGTTGTAACGTTTCGTTGATACAACCACAAGTCAACGTGTCGGTACAGACTGGGAAACACTGGGGTTCCAGACGTCGTGCGGTCCGGAGTGAACAGAGAGTGGTAGAGGGTCTCAAGCGGGTTCTAGTACAAGTAACGCAGCCACTACCGCAGGCCGGTAGAGTAGGAGACTGCGGGACAAAAGGAAGACGGGAGATAGAAAGGGTCGTAGTCCCTAAAAAGTTGTTCAGTAGATAAGCGTAGTCTACTGGTTTATGATCTCGAAGTCGAAGTCATAGTCAGGAAGGTCACTTATAAGTCCCAACTAGAGGGAATTCTAACTGACCAAACTAGGAACGACAGGTTCCCTGAAAGTCCTCAGAAGAGGTCATGGTGTTAAGTTTTCGTGGTTAATAAACCGCAGGATGGGATTTTTTTTATTATTAAAAAAATTTTTCTTTTTATTTTATAATGACCACAACAACTTTGAAAGAGTCGGTAAAGGACCACTATAATGGATGGGAGAGGAAATTTCGTTTTGTGATAGGACATAAACCACAACCATTATGTGTAAGTATAAACTTATACTAATATCGTGTACACACATATACATCCATAAAATACATAAACAATAATATCAATCACCCTTTACCATGTAAAACGTAATTTTAATAAAACACCAACATATATATTTATTTAAACAAAAACATCTATAACTAGCATATAGGTCTTTGTAAGAAGGAGATTATTAAATATCTACACGAACACAAAAGGGATTTTTAATACATCTCGAAGTGACGTATTGTAAGATAGTGTCGAATAAAAAGATAGTTGTTAGTATTTTTTAGTAACCGGAATTATTAAAGTTGACGTCTTGTAAAAAACAGTAAAATATAAGCACATGATACAATAATTTACTTATATGGTATTAACTAAAAAAGTAAGAATGTCATCAACAGAAAAAATACAGAAAATATCGAAAGAAAGTCAAGATAAAAAAACAAACAAACAAAGAAAGAAACAACAGTTCATGACTTATGAGAAGACATACTGTCACATTCGGTCACTCACAAAGACGTAGATCTCATATATTGAGTCTTAAATCAACGACACATGTTCAAGGACAATATGATATAAAAGTGGTCGTAGACCATTATAGTCTGAAATAATTAGATTATATATATTACGCAAAGTTTCTAAATTAACTGGAGAAAGACAAATAGTAACTTCAAATTCTAGGAAAAAGAAACAAAAAAAACGTATAAAGAGGACTCTTGACTAAAACGTATAAAAAACGGTGTCAAAAAACTTAACGAAGTGAGTTATTTAACTAAAACTATAGACTAAAAAAACTGATAAACTAAAAAACATGGAAAAACGTAAGATCTATTAACCGAATACCGAAAGTTATGGGAGAAAGTTATTTACAAACAAACATAATTAACATCAATTTAAAATGGTTTAGAGTAAGAGACCAAATGTGTCCATTATAGGGACCAAATTATAAAGTTTGAAACTCCATTTTTACTATGAGAGAATATAAAAGAGACTTTCCATATTTAAAATGAAAATGTGACTAAAAAAAAAGAAAGTGTACATGTATATTTATGACATGTACTTATATATATATATATTAATTTGACTCTGTACGCATACCAAATTCGATAGTAAACTCACATACATGTGATGTATAATTGATAGGAGGTAGTATAATTCACAAAAAAGTGTAGTATAAAATATATAAAATGAAAAAATATAGTGAATTGATTAATAAAATCCATGTTTATTAAAATGAAAATGGAAAAATTAAAACGGAAAAGTTGAAATATTGATTGAAATGTCCACCTCAAGTGGAAATGGTCACCCTAAAAAGAATGTATTAAAAGAACAAAGATAAATACTGGAAAAGAAAAAGTAGATTTCTTCAGGGAAATTGTAAAGAACATTCACTTTCACTTTCACTTCAGCGAGTCAGGACAGGCTGAGAAACGTTGGGGTACCTGACATCGGATAGTCCCAGGAGACAGGTACCCTAAGAGGTCCGTTCTCATGACCTCACCCAACGGTAAAGGAAGAGGTCCCCTAGAAGGACTGGGTCCCTAGGTTGGGTCCAGAGGGAGTAACGCCCGTCTACGAAATGGTAGACTCGGTGGTCCCTTCGGGGTATTGTAAAGAACATTCTGGTCAAATTAACACTACTTGAGAAAAACACAAACAAACAGACCTTTTAAGGAATAGAGAGGAAGTTAAGACTTACTATTGGAACGACCGATCTCATAAGAACCATATCCAAAAAAGGGAAAGTTAGGAAAATTCCATAGTACGGTAGAGAAACCCGGACCTTTTAAAGATGACTTTTCAGTCGACTATCAGAATACACCCAAGGGAACATGTATCGATCAACAAAAAGAGAACGGTCAAAATTCTAGAGAGAAACAGAAATTGAAAACTATGAACTTAACATTATACAGAACTACACCCAGAGAAATCGAAGTAGAACAAACCCTGAGACATGAAGGACCTGAACCTACATACAAAGGAAACGTTTCAATCTCTTTAAAGGTGGTAAGGACAGGGAAAAAGAAAAAGAAAAACGTCTATGTATTATTACTTTTACAATCATGTGAACTAAAAAAAGGGGTCTCTCGGGAATTTGAGAGGAGTAAAAATATTTAAGAAAAAAAGAAAGACAACAAGAATAACTACTAACAGAAGGTCTACTGAAGACACAATAGTGGATTGGACGACAACTAAAGGAGATCACGTAAAAAGTAAAGTCAATAACATAAGAAGTTGTTACTATCCAAGGAAATATAAAGGATTAGGAAACAACTTCGAGAGTGACACAAGGAAATAAGAAAACTCAAGTAACTCGTAAAAATACTGGAAACCAAAGTCGAGAAACAGTCCATATTACTGATAGAGACGGAATAAGTACAAAAAAAAAAGGCAAGGGGGGGGGGGTGAAGAAGATAAAAGAGTAAAACAAACCGAAAGATAGAGATAGTTAAAACACTTTATCAATTAGACAGGGTTAGATCTTACGTACATGAACATGTCCTTGTAGGGATACGTCTGACACACACGAGTCACTGAAACCACCCTCCCAACCTCGACTTCGTTCGTATTCGACCCCGAAAAGGTCTCCATACAAATCCCAGCCGACCTCAACCTCGGGTCGTCTCCGACCCCGAAGAGGGTTTCGTACGACCCTCTACGCGGGAACCTTCTCCCCGACCCCGACCTCCGTCATCTCGGTCTCGTACCGTATCCGGTCCCGAAGAGGTCTCCGTACGGTCCCCGGTGGTGGAACTGTTCCCCAAACCTTAACCTTGACTCACGTCCGACTCCCCTCGTCCACTCCCGTGAGAACTGTTCGGTAGATGTCCCGGTTCACGAACATTTAGATGAGAGACACGACCCTGAGTCTTGTTCAGACACGTGTGAGTGATATTCTTGTCTCAGAGTCAAAAGATGTCGGAAGGTTGAGATGATCAACAGCCGGGACGACCAAAAGTTTTGGTTGACACTCCCGGGTAGAAGGGTCACGAGCAGGGTTCCCGATCCCACGGGTCACACCCCGAACTTCGAAGGGGGCATCCCGGTGGAGGCTCAAACACGATAGAGGAAGGAGAAAACGTAGTGGACAGTCCCTACACCCAGGGTAGATCGTGACGACGAGAATGGAAGGATGGTTAGAGTCACACCAAAAAAAAAAAAAAAAGGGAGGAAATAGAGGAATCAACATTTTTTCGACAAGATCAGAAGTCTAGTCTCTCTCAACAAGGCTTACGATAACATCAAAGCCACACGGACACCCTTCTCCACTCGAGTCTTAGAAGGACGAGACCGGACAACTAGGATTAAAGTCCTTATGCTAGTGAAAAAATACATAACTCGTATCTAAATCTTAGGAATGGAAGAAAAAGATTACCAAACAGACGTCTAAGACTGTGAGAAGAGACACTAAAATTTCTCTTATACGGGTCACAAACTGACAATTCATACTACAAACATATAAAGTGTAACTGTAAAAAATAGTCCAATTCTTACAAAATATAAGGAGTAAAGGATTTAATTGAGTATCGATTACGTAACTCAAAAGAAGACAAAGTTTCTTTACTCATTACAATTATATAGAAGAGTATACTTTTTTCGGAGAGAATGACCCTATTGGCGTCGAAAGAGTACCACAGAGTAGACAAATAATCGTAACGACATGAGTAAAACAATTATTACATAAATTCTTAAAACTAAAACAAAACGAACGTAAACAATGTCCTCATATTAGAGATTAAAAGAAAAAGAATAACTTAATAAATACCTCTATGGTCGGTATAATTTATTTAACTCCTTACAAGGGAGAATGATACGATACTTTATCAGACATATTACAAACTTAGTAAACGTTTGTAAACTCAAATCATTTGAGTGGACATTTTTAATAGAAAAACTCATCTATGATTTGATAACTAGTATACATAAATTACTATTTTCCGGACAACTCCAAAGGAATTACATAGACCTGTTTTTAAAGGTAAAGGAATTAGAACTTTAAAAAATATTATAAGACAGAATAAATAGAGACGAGATAGAAATATAAGGTAAAAATTTAAGACATATAATAGACACAGAAGGAAGAAAAAGTTACTATTTGGAAATACTTTAAAAAGACAAAATAATAAGATCATTGTAAAACTGAAACAACTGGGAACAAAAGAAAGACAAATTAATTAAAACCAGAAATAATAATAAACATAAAACGAAAAATAAAATTTTTTAATTAATTTAAATTTACACAAATTGAGTACTGAAAAGTCGAAAAGAAGATTAAATTTTTTGTTTCAAAACTAAAAAAAAAAAGTTTTACTGTGAAGGTGACACAGAACCTTCAAGACTACGTACACTAAAAGTTATAATTAATGTCTTTAAAGTTTAAAAGAGGTTAAAACAAAACTAAGTTAAAATAATAGAAGTTTACCAAATTCATTATAAAATTTCGTATTAAAGACTAAATTAAAATTATAAAAGTCTTATGTACCCAGTATACTATTGGAGAAGAACTTTTATTAATTCTACGTAATACCGGATTATTTACCAGTAAAAAATTTTTTATTAGATACTCTTTTCATACAAAACAGTAAGAGACCTGATATTAGTATTTAGATATTAGAATGACTCCAAACATACTTAATATATAGTCAATTACTCTCATACACACGTACGATTCAGTGAAGTCAGTACAGACTGAGAGACACTGGGATACCTGATATCGGACGGTCCGAGAAGAAAGATAATATAAGAGGTCCGTTCTTATGTCCTCACCCAACAGTAAAGGAAGAGGTCCCTTAGAAGGACTGGGTCTCTGGTTTAAGTATAGAAAATGTAGAGGACAAACCGTCTGTCCAAGAAATAGTGATCACGATGGACCCTTCGGGTTAATTACTCTCTGTAAAACATTTTAGCCTGTGGAACAAACATCTAGATAGTTAAACAACTACGTAAAGTTAATTATAATCCAAATACATACGAAATAAATTGTATTCCGGTGTCGTAACCGGCAAAGTTTAGTGACAGAAGGATAACTAAATTAAAAAAAATCAAAACAGTCCTAGAAGTAGGAATTAAGAAAGATCAATTTCAGACAAAACAGTACAGACATTAATTACAATACGATGTAGTAAGAAACCAAATCACAAATGGACTATTTAGACAAAGGTGGAAAATGAACCTATTTTCAAGATAGAACTATTAATCGATAAAAAAGGTAACTCTTGTTACACTAAATACGTAAATGAATAAATTAAAACTCTATATTAACCGTACGTCGTGACATATTTAACTTCCAATGTTGTACAACTGAAAAGTGTAAATATATGACGTTATAGTAATGTGGACACCGCAATAGGTTGTAGAAATAGCACAGTAAATTAATAGTAAAGTAAGGATACCACTTTTTTTAACTCCAGAACAACGAGACATTGAAACTTCAAATATTATGTTATAACAACTGACAATGGTGATACAAAACGTAAGCTAGAGGTCTAAATAGAAATCAACGTTCGAACAGGAGAATTTGTGTAGAGAAGTTAAGAGGGTTGAGAAGAGGATCGTGACTATAAATACAGAGGAAGATGTTCAAACCGAACAAATCTAAGGTGTACTATAGTATACCACATACAAGGCATTTAGTCAATCCAAAAAAAAGTGAGAAAAACAAGAAAAGGGAAACAAAAGGGGACTGACCCAATAAAGTTTCAAAGATAGAGATCGATCGACTCAGACAGAAGACAAACCAGACAAGACGATATCTACGAGAGATAACGTAGAAAGGAAAATAAGGGACTAAAGAAGCCTAGGTCTTACACTAAAAAATAAAAAATAGAGAATTAAAAATTAAAACAAGTACTTGGTAAAGGGACTAAAACAACTCAACACAAAGAGACAAGAGAGATCGAGAAATTAAAGAAGTTTTGTCACTAATACTTAAGTAATAGGCGATTCAGCGTTTTGACATACGGTGACTCGAACTAATAACCTCTTAATAATACAAAAATCACTGTCTCAAGGAACAACAAAGTGTAAGCTTCATCGTCTGTGGAGGAATTTAGAAACGACAAACGAAAATATGTCTCATAGGACAAACAACCACGATGATAAAGGACCCAAAAGAGACTGAAACATATCCAAGTGAGTAAGGTGAAAAGAACTAGGGAGGACATCTTCTTAAGAAGGAGGCCAAGAATTTAGAATGGTCTGACCGATTATTTTTGGAAAGAACGTAAAAGGTCTCCACCATGATGGCGAATGCACACACCCAAGAGGGAACGGGTGTCGGGGACCGGACAGAAGACTCCCCTGAGGGACACTTGGTGTCGTCGAGAGTCCCGACGTGATCCCGTCCCGACCAGTTACACAGTCCCTTCTTATCCAAACGTGAGTCTTGAGACCTCACAGACACTTGGAGGATCTCCATGGAAGGTCACTACCAAGTACCCGTCCGAAAGACGACCTCAACACTCTGTCAGTCATCCTCGGGGTAAGGAGTTTACGGCAAACTATAAACAAAGACGGACAAAGAGTTTTAGGAAGAAGACTGGTCAGTACCTTCAGAGTGGAGTCATGAGACCAACGACACCCTCTTCTTATCCGAATATGTCGTCGTAGAGTTTGTTTTCCCATTAGTCCCTGAGTGAGTGACAAAAGGAAAAGGGTGTACCCTCTCCAACGACGCCCGATCAAGTCGGGACAAGTCACGAAGGAACTCCCCCTTTACCACGGTCGTTCGGAGGAAATGGTATAAGTGACACAGGTCTGAACACCAAACATGAACTTGTCTCTGGACTTGAGAAAAGAACCCTTCCGACCCGAAGATGTTTTAGGGAGAATCTATACTCACATGTGGGTCCAGTCGTATGAAGAACCAAAAGGGGTCGGTCCTGACTCTCTACGACACCGAACAAATATTCGAGGATAAAAAAGACATCGAACATAACTCAAACTACAGAAACGGATAATGGGTTACGTGACTACCCACTCGAAGGTGGACCCAAGAAAACCGTATACCACGAGTAAGGATATTGAGGGTGTCTCTATGAAAATAAGCACCTGACTACGGATTAATCAGCAAATCTCCCCCTTGTTTTCCTCCCTACAGAATACAACGGTACTACGACTACAGTGAGGAGAATGAATTGTAAAATCTACGCAGAACCTATTTAGAAACACAGTAGACCCACCCACAGTAGAAACACTTGAGTACAACTGTTAAATTCGATTGACTAACACCAATGACTATGTAAAAATAAATACATTAAATGAAAAACAAAAATTTACGAAGTAACAAAACAGGAATTTACATAATAAAATAAAAAGGAAGATGACAAAATTGTAAAAAGTGGTATAAAGACTGGAAATGTAACGAAAGAAATGTTAAAGTATATTCGTTAAAGAAATGAAAGGAGACTTTGTTTGAACTATAACGTAAATTGGATCTGTATGTGAAAACCTACCAGTCTTTCTGAAGGACGGAGGGTATACTAGTAACAAAATATAAGATCAAAATAGATAAAAAATTGGTCATTTCAATGTACAAAATAATAAATGTGTTAATCATAAATAAATAATACGTGTGTACATATTATTAACCGAGTGTCTAGTCATACAAACCGTGGAGTTTATAAAGGAGATCTTAACTACTAGATGAATCTTATGTAAAATTCAAAGAGATCATTATTATCTCTCACTGGATATAACCATACGTGAGAGATAATAATAAAATATTTTGTAGTAATAAATTAAGAAAAAGTTTGATCCAAACGACTAATATCTTAAGATCCTACTACTGACAAAAAGGGGTTAACACTCTATACGAAGCCAGAAGACCACAACGACAATTCGGAGTACAATCAGATTAACAATAACGACACGGGAAAATAAAAGAGGGAGAGATGAAAGTTATTAGAGAACCATTAATTACAAGATAGAAAAGAGTCACTACGTAGACCCGTATATAAGAATAATTAACAGAGCCCTACAAAAACAAAATACTAAACTCTTACATAAAAATTAGTCAAGATCTTGTAAGAGAGGACGTTTTATTACAATATGACGGAAAAACTTTAATAGGAATAAGAGACGATTCTTAATAATAGGACTCTTATTAATAGGAATAAGAGAGGATGATTTACAAGTCAAGTCAGTGAGTCAGTACAGGTTGAGAAACGTTGGGGTACTTAGTGTCGTGCGGTCCGGAGGGACAGGTAGTGGTTGAGGTCCTTAAGTGAGTCTGAATGTAGGTAGCCAGTCACTACGGTAAGTCGGTAGAGTAGGAGACAGCAGGGGAAGAGGAGGACGGGGGTTAGGGAAGGTCGTAGTCTCAGAAAAGGTTACTCAGTTGAGAAGCGTACTCCACCGGTTTCATGACCTCAAGGTCGAAGTCGTAGTAAGGGAGGTTTCTTTAGGGTCCCGACTAGAGGAAGTCTTACCTGACCAACCTAGAGGAACGTCAGGTTCCCTGAGAGTTCTCAGAAGAGGTTGTGGTGTCAAGTTTTCGTAGTTAAGAAACCGCGAGTCGAAAGAAGTGTCAGGTTGAGAGTGTAGGTATCCACTGGTGACCTTTTTGGTATCGGAACTGATCTACCTGGAAACAACCGTTTCATTACAGAGACGAAAAGTTATACGACAGATCCAACATCAGGAACAGTAAAATAACAAGTACAGAGAATTGAAACAGTAGAGAGACAAAAGTAAACACAACGCAAGACACATGAAAGACTTCTATAAAGAATATTACACGATTAAGAGAGAAATGGACAAAGAGTAGACGAGAAATTGGGTTTATACCTTCCCTAAGAAGGAACAAACCGTCCCTCTCGTCCCAATTTACACAAAGGAAAGTGAAGACCCTTATGTATATCCAGAAAAGTTTGTGAAACTTAGAAAAAACTAACAGTATAAGGTCATAGCACAAAACCAAGGTATAAAATAAAGAAGTTTGTAGAATTTGGAAGAATACAAGATATATTATCGGGAGGTTTGAACTTCAGAGACCATAGGTTAAGACGACAAATTTAAAAAGAGTTAAAACCGTCGAATGAAAGAGGTTCCCCTTAAACGTAAATATGGTAGTGACCCTCGGGATTCCGTGGTACTTGTGTACTAATGAAAATTATGGGAAATATGAACTTCAAAGTGTTTGGAATGTCACATCAAAGTCTGAGAGTATGGACGAACTCCATACCGGACACCAATGTTTGACAGTAACTCTGTAAAAAGGCTTATTTGTTTGTTGAGAGGAATATTGAAAGGAAACGACCGTCCGAAAAAAACCAGGGGATTTTGTGGGAAGTTGTATATCAGAAACTTTAAGAGTCAATATACATCGTCAGGAATGAAGATTAAGAAGTAGGAGACACCAAGACTTCGTTAATTTTGAGTTCTGAGATCTCTAGCCCAGAACCGTTTACGGGGGGTACGGTTCGTGAGTCCCGACTAAAGAGTGACAGTGGACAGGGGAGAAATAAACACCAGAGATCTCTAAAGAAGTACATAACGTGAGTGTAGTGTGCGATCGTTTCATTACGAGTTTTAAGAGGTTCGGCCCGAAGTCGTTATGACACTTGAAGGTCTACAAGTGCGACCAAAATCTTTTCCGTCTCCTTGGTCTCTAGTTTAACGGTTGTAGACGACCTAGTAGTTTTTTCGTTCTCTCAAGGTCTTTTTGTAGATAAAGACGAAATAACTGACACGGTTTCGGAAACTGACACACCTAGTGTTATTTGACACCTTTTAAGACTCTCACTACCCTTATGGTCTGGTGGAGTGGACGGAGAACTCTTTGGACATACGGCCAGTCCTTCGTTTTCAATCTCAACCTGTACCTTGTTGTCTGACCAAGGTTTATCCTTTTCCTTATACAGTTCCGACATATAACAGTGGGACGAATGAATTGAATATATGTCTCATGTAGTACTCTTTACGACCCGACCTACTTCGTGTTCGACCTTAGTTCTAACGGCCCTCTTTATAGTTATTGGAGTCTATACGTCTACTATGGTGGGAATACCGTCTTTCACTTCTCCTTGATTTTTCGGAGAACTACCTTTACTTTCTCCTCTCACTTTTTCAACCGAATTTCGAGTTGTAAGTCTTTTGTTTCTAGTACCGTAGACCAGGGTAGTGAAGTACCCTTTATCTACCCCTTGGTCACAGTCTGAAATAAAAACCCCCGAGGTTTTAGTGACGTCTACCACTTTAACGTCTAGTAACGTCGGTACTTTAATTTTCCGCGAATGAGGAACCTTCTTTTCAATACTGGTTGGATCTATCATATAAGTTTTCGTCTCTGTAATGAAACGGTTGTTTCCAGGCAGATCAGTTCCGATACCAAAAAGGACACCAGTACATACCTACACTCTCAACCTGATACTTCTTTCGACTCGCGGTTTCTTAACTACGAAAACTTGATATCACACCCTCTTCTGAGAACTCTCAGGGAGACTGACGTTCCTCTAGGTTGGTCAAGTAGGATTTCCTCTAGTCAGGACTCACAAGAAACCTTCCTGACTACGATTTCGACTTTGAGGTCATGAAACCGGTGGAGTACGCTTCTCAACTGAGTAACCTTTTCTGAGACTACAACCCTCCCTGACACCCCTCCTCCTCTTCCCCTACTGTCTCCTACTCTACCGACCTACCGTAGTGACTGAGCTACCTACACTCAGACTCACTTGAGGCCCTCAACCACTACCTGTCCCTCCGGACCGCACGAACTAAGTACCCGAGCGTCTCTCAGCCTGTGCTGACTCACTGACTCGACTTGACTTGATTACACTCCCTCTTACATTCACCCGCGGTCCATTAAACCGATACTTAATTCTTTCCAAACGACAATAATTAGGTCACAGATTGTGAAAATCTCTAAAGTATTTTAGAATTGACAGTAAAATGACCTTCATACAACCAAAATAATTGACTTCACTAATTAAATGAAAACTAAGTTTAATAACAAATATCACGCTTCTCAAACGTTTTTAATCTCTTAAATAAACCTTTAAATACGTACCGTTTATAAACATTAGATTTTCTTAAAACAAAGGATTAAAGTGGACTTTTCACTTTTCACACTGTAAGATTTACGTTCACAGTAATTCTAAAACCGAATTTTGACTGAAGGAGTGAAGAGGCCAGTAAAATTCATCAAGGGAAAGATGTGTGTGTGTGTGTGTGTGTGTGTGTGTGTGTGTGTGTGTGTGTGCGGGTGTGTGTGTGTGCGTGTTAGTGTGGTCCTTAAAGAGACACTTCTCTCCTTTGGACTTCCTTAGTAAATGAAACACACTTCTTGACACGAGACCCGATACGTATGTCAATAACATAAATGTATGTCACTAACGTACATGACATGTGTACCTGAATTATCTTTTGTACTCCAGGTAGGTGTCGACTCCTTTAATTTAGGGTCCTGGTACCGATCGTTACGAGGACACCGCAGTAACCGTTCACCATCCCGACCCTAACTTGGTTCAAGAATAGAATGGAGTACCGTACTGACCGTAACCTATTACCCATTGTAGATTTTCTCCCGGAAGGAACCACTGAATCCCTTAGTTTCTCAGACGGACGGTTACGTCCTCTACACCCAAACTAGGGACCAAGTACTTCTAGGGGACCTCTTCCTTGTCGTTGGATGAGATCGTGAGAACGGACTCTTTAGGGTACCTGTCTCCTCGGACCGCCCGACGTCGGGTACCCCAGTGTTTCTCAACCAGTGGTGAATGGTTGCGTCGTACCCGTACTCGTAGTCGACTTTCTTCTCCCCCTTTGTTCTTCCTTCTTCACACTAGAAGCGGAAGCTCAGGTCGTCACCTCTTCTGTCTGAAGGGACCGGGATTACCGTGGACAATCGCACCTAAAAAACACCGAGGAGACCGGGTCGTCACGTTCTACGATCGTCTCTACTTCAGTAGAGGACAGAGGGTAATGGGACACAGAGACGGAGTGACCGTAGTGGTTCACGACACTACGTCACTAACTGCTCTCGTTGGACGGAAATAAGTCGTGATATGTGAGGTGTCTCCTGAAGGTCCCGATGCAGTAAACTAGATTAAGTGCTTGTCCGAAATAGATGATCCGTCAATAGAGACCACTTGTCACAGAATTAAATTGAAACATGGAGGGGTACAACTGGGAGTCACAGGGGTCAACATTTACTCACTTCCTTTAACGTTTATTATCTATAAGGTTTCAGACTTTGTAGAAGTCAAACGTACACGAGTTCCTTGTCACTCATTTATTTACAAGTATCTTAATATATCAGTGGAGGAGAGTTATATCTTTAAAAGAGACCTACGTCACGATAAGAGGTAGACTTACATTCAGAGAGGTGTCAAAGAACGGTTGGTCAAGTTTTGAGAGAATCCCCTATTTGTTACTGGGTTCAGTCGGGGTAATAAACTCGTCAGTGACCACTACAAAGTAAGACAGGTCACAACACGGTATCTCAACCGATCCCCGGAAAAAGATTACAGAGGGGAAGAAGTGTCCGGATACAGAGGGGTCCGAGAAGAGTGGGGGCTATATACTGTTTTGTATTCCAAAGTGTACCTGTCAGACGTAAAATAGGGAACACCCTAACCGACCTCTTGGACATTCCAGGACTCAAAGTTCTTCCAACCCTAAAGGAAGATTAACCGTTAAGATCCAGATTCGAAACTCGACCTGTAATCATCACAATACCTGACTTAAACGGTAAAGGTTTTTAAATTACAACTTCGAGATTGGTAGTCGTGGAGCCTTCACTGACGCAAACCTCTATACCGTCTATTTCTCCATTAATCTAATTACTCCGGTAGCCTCACCTGGGATTCGGTTAGACTGTCTACGGAAATATTTTTCCCTGTGGTCCTGTACGTTTCTTTATCGTCACTGCACGTGTGTGTCTCCTTCCCGGTGTACGTACGTTTCGTTCCTCTGCCGGTAGACGTTCGTTCCTCTGTCCGGGGTCCTCTGGGCCTGGACGACTGCCGCACTAGAACCTGAGCGTCAAAGGTCTTGAGACTCTTTCGTGCAAAACCAACAACTTCAGTGGCGTAGACATCCTACGCAACACTGTCGGGACCGTTTGATTAGCTTTGTCGTAGGTCAGTTGTCCGAGTTTCAAATAAAATTTACTAGGTCAATTTAGTTCCCGAAGGGACCACCTAGTCACCATTTCTTAGGTGGACGTTTCATCCTCTGTACCCAAACTAGAGACCCAACCCTTCTAGGGGACCTCTTCCTTTACCGTTGGGTGAGGTCATAATGACGGACCTTTTGGGGTACCTATCTCCTCGGACCACCCGACATCAGGTACCCCAGCGTTCCTAAGTCTGTGCTGACTCGTACGTTTCTTTTCCTTTTTCCTATAAATTAAAATTTTGTGTGTCTACAAATAAAAAAGAGATCAAGGAAATTCCACGGTGGAGATACATGTTCGTTTCTCTACCATTTATCTAACCTACCGGGTCTTATATTTCATTCTTGATACCTTCGAGTGACTGTCTCTTAGTCCTCTTACGTATCTTAGTCCCTTCTCTAAGACCTCCAATGTGAGCTCCACCTAGAACAAACTACTTACTTCAGTGAAACACTTTCGATCTGTGACTCCCGAAGTATCGACTTTATCTTCTGTCCGTCCTATACTCTTACCGCAAGGAATTTAGACTTCTGGATGACACACGATCCAGAATATGATCTGTGACTTCTGTGTGTTCACTTTCTTCCTAGTAGTGGGTACTTTTTAGGTGTCCGTTCGTCTCCTCTCTCCGTTTATTTGTTGATTATTACTCCATTATACTATTTACGGTTTGTCTTACGCTCCCTTTGTTCCTCCTCTTTCAACATTGAGACCCCGTTTCGTCCCTTACGTAGTCGGTGTTCCCCGACCACTTGTCCTGCTACTCCTGGTTCGTTCCAGTCCTGAGAAACTACCGGACGCACCCCGCCTCCAAAGGATTCGTCTCCCTCCGAGGATAAAGTCTACACGTAACCTCTCTTCGTTCACCCTGGTCTACTACTTCCGGAACATCTCATAAAAGAGAGGTCGGAGGAATAAAAAGTGAACAAACACGAACAAATCGACTATAAATAAATTAACCGTTCTCTCAAAGGGTTTCTAATAAGTTGGTCTTTTAAGTAATTTGAGATAATGTCGGTGGTGTGTTTAATTATTATAGAATAACAAGACGACTTTTTTTTTCCTACACGTCGAAACAGACACACACAAAAAGAACAGTTGTTAATGACCCGTCGGATGAATCTTTGTGGTTACTATTATTTGAAAAGTAAGAAGAGAATTAGTTGACAGAAGGAATCTAAACGAAACAGAATAGACACTCGGTCAGGACGGAAAAAGAACTAAGAG
Source organism: Capra ibex (assembly GCA_006410555.1). Lineage (NCBI taxonomy): Eukaryota > Metazoa > Chordata > Mammalia > Artiodactyla > Bovidae > Capra > Capra ibex. Next base: position 14,606,903 of record SJYO01038983.1, read on the forward strand.
ACGACGAGGAACCTTTCTATCCACGAGTCCTCTGGACTCTTAATTACTCTGTAAGGAATTCCTGTAAATATCTCCCAACAAAAAAAAAAAAAAAAGGCCAATTCGGAAAGAGAATCCACTACCTCCTTTTTCGCTCTGTATGCACGACTACGACGTCCTTTAAGACGGCCCGAAAACCGAGACGACTCCTCCGCAAAGACCTCGGTCCACACAAGTCAACGACCGTAGGCACTCTCCCACCCACAGGTGTCTCTCTCCACCAATCTGTCCGACGAACGACAGTGAACCCGAGATGGACGACCGATAAACCCTCGGCAGACACATTTCCCGTCGAATGAGGGTAGTAGAGGTACGTGTACCTATTAATCGTTCCGACGGGGGTCCGGTTCACCATCTCCGTCGTTTCAGACACCAGGGACGTCGAAGGGTTCGACGAGTCAGTCAAGGAGGACAGTGGAGGAAGGGGTCCGAGTTTATTAGGTCACGTGTGTCTTTACTTCTCCAAAACACTTGGTTGGGGTTGGATTGGAATTCGTCAATCTCAAATCTCGTGAGTTTAGGGACAGACCCACAGACTCGAATAGAATCTCATAAAAAAAAAAAAGTAAGTGTGTAAGTCATAATTACCTCGTGGATATGACAAGGTCCGTACTAAGACTAAATTCTGTTATGTCTCTGAGAGAACCCTAAGAACTTGAGTTCTCTCTTCCTCGGGGCAAATGAAGTAAGATACAGAGATTATACCACTGGTCAGGGGGAGGTCCCCCAGAACATACAAATAGTGTAGGAAACGGTAAAAGCGAACTCAAAGGAATCCCAAAGGGAGACAGCCTCCGGAGCTCACCAAAGTAAGTGACAGGGTCTAGGTTAAAAGACGAAAAGTGTAAGTTCACAAGGTAGGGGTCGAGTGGAAGGACATACGCGGGTAGGACAGGTGGTCCTTTTCGTACGATGGTAGAGAACCGTGACAGGGGACGGATGTCACGAACGAAAGAGAAGCGGGCCACTGGGGGAGGGAGAGGGTGACCAGGAGAGTACGAAAAAAACCACGTGCAGAGGTGTGTGTCCTGGTACTTTACCCGTGACAAAAGACACTTGCGGTCGTGACACTGACCGTAGAGTCCCTAGTTAGTCACGAATAGTTGAATGGTCTAGTTCTCTTCCAGGACACTATAGATAACTTCCTCGACGGTACTCGTCTGCGGGTGTGATACGGTCCCGGTGTTCAGGACCGAGGGTGAAGACGGACTTGAACCGACATCGAAGATCACCGTCCTGAAGGTTGAGACAGAGGACGAAACTGTGGTCTGGGGCGGTTAGTCGGTCGGGAGATTCGCGAAATTGAGGGAGACAGGGAGGACAAGAGAAGAGACCTCCAATCCCTCCATCCTGAGTAAAAAGGGTGTAGTGTGACTCTCAAGACGATGGTTCGGGTCGACGCATTTGGGGTGGGGGTCAGAGACAATTAGAGGCCGAGTCCATAAACCTTCGAAACCTTGTGTTTCGAAGGGTAGGTGAGAGGACCCGTGTGGGAGACTCTGATTAGTGACCATGGTGGGTGAGACTTTCGAAGAGACCCTAAAGATAACAACCGGGGGAAAGTCGGAGAGAGTCCGTAGATTCAAGGGTAGAAGGTAGGGGGTCAGAAGGAAATGCAGGATACCCAGGGGAAGAGACACCGAATATCCCATTGAGACATGAGATTCGGGTGACTAGAGTGCCAACAGAACAAACCAAGAGGACGACGATCGATTGAGATGTGTATTAGAGTCTTCAGATCTGACAATTGAGTAAAAAAGACTTATTAGATAAAGAGGGACTAGTTGGACAAAGTGACGTACATTTCGTGAATGAGGTGAACGGAATATCACGCACACAATCAGCGAGTTAGTACAGACTGAGAAACACTGGGGTACCCGACATCGGACGGTCCGAGGAGACAGGTACCCTAAAGGGTCCCTTCTTATGACCTCACCTAACGGTAAAGGAAGAGGTCCCCTAGAAGGGCTGGGTTTCTTACGGAACTATCACTCATCCTCACTTTTTATCCCCCTTTTTGGGTGTACCATTATACGATTTGTGTAAGTAAGATACACTATCATAATAAGTAAAGATATACTATCATTTACTTGTTAAGAATCAAAACTAAAGTTCCTTTAGTAACAACAACTGAAGGGAGAAACGTCATTGGTTTCAAATATCTGTTGTCCTCAGATCTTGAATGTTTAACTACCAGGTGTTTAGTTTTAACCTGATCTCTAAAAAAGGGTTTTGACTCAACATTTTGAAACTCGTGGGTATACGGAGTCAAGAGTTTCCGGGTAGGGTAAGTATAACAGTGAATTTTATATATGTAATGGGTGTGTGTGGAGTTCCGTGCACTCAAGATCGGATCGGGAGAGAAAACTCCTAGTCTCTTGTCGTCATTAAACGAGTGGTAATATATTTGATCAATGAACACTACGATCATGATCTTACGTCCGTCGGATTGAAGATCAGGTCCCGAGAGGACGATATTGCTTTTACAGAGGGTTTTAAAGATTATTGGATCGTATTGGACTTAAACTTAAAGGAATCAGACACCTTTCCTTCCCTTTACCTAGTGTAATTTTTATTTTGAGGTCTAGACCCAGATTATCGGACTCTTACAGACTCCCGTCTTCTTAAACCCACAGAGTCGAGTTCTTTTTTCGTTTCAAATTATAGTAACTAGGGACTAAGAACCCGGCAACCTTAGTTTAACTTTGAATGTTGTAACCGAAGGACCAAAAGTCCTGAAGTCTGTCCAACTTATCGTGGTGGTTAAAGAGACCAAGAGGTCTAAGATCGTCTACCAACACCCCGAAGAACCGGAGGTATAAAAAAAAATCATTTACATTTATATAGAATAACAAAGGCAAATAGAACCCTTAAGATTACGTCTAAACCCATGGTACCTACCAAGATTTACTTGTGTTAAAAATCCTAAATAAAAGACTCTATCGAGACCCTAAAGACCTTTCTTGAGAGATTAACCTAATACAAATTTCTAAAATTACTGAGACAAAGGTTGTCATTTTTCTTGTGACTACCATGTACCATACTTCACAAGTGTCTCTATATGTTTTATCGTCGTAACCTATCAGGATTAGGTGGTGAAAATTCTTCGTTCCTCGATACCCTGAGGGTTGTACTGGGAAAACTCGTAAAAAAAACCTTTGATCCCTCATATTATTGGTTTGTTTTTCCATTTTGAGGTTAAAATGACCTGGAGCAGGTTCGGACGTGTGGGTTCTTTAGACGGGGTGACATTTTAGACTGGGTCGACGTAGAATTTCAGGAGTCACCTTCCGTAGAGTGTGAACGAGTTTTCAAATACACAACTGATCAGTGGGTGTTCCGTAAAACGTCTGGGAAAGAATAGGCTAGACGGACAAGGAGACAGTGACTAAAACAGAACATGGATATAGGGATTGAGGTAAGGAAGTGAACAAGATGTGTCTCACCAGTTAGCAGAAATCAAAATCGGTTCTCGGGAACGAAGATATCGGTAACGTAGGAAAATAAAACACCAAACTCGGAGAAACGAGGATAAAGATCGTCTCCCGACGAGCACGGAGGGCCGACCCCGACACTATTTCCAATATTCGTCACGACACACCCCGTTACGGGTCTTTCGTCGTACGACATGTTTACAATCCAGACGTCCAAATATATCGGAAGACAAGAGCCGAAGGAGACAAATGGTCTTAGAGTACAAATAAGTAAAAACGCACACATATAAAAAGGAAAGTTTTTTTGTTTGTATTATAAAATTTCAGTTTTCGGATTTGTTTCAGTAAGGTTAAACGTATCGAGAATCCAATAATTTAAGAACCCTTTACAGGATTGAGAAAGTACACATAGTGGAAAGTTAAATTAAGTTGATTGGTGACAACTTGTGAATGAGGACCCGGAGACGACTCGTGTACAGACACAGAAAAGAGTCTTTAGTAAAGTGATCTAGATCCAGTGTAACATAAAATGAGATTTATCGTTTAGATTCTTCTGACTAATTTACTGTTGTCAACTACGACTTATATGGGTCCGAAATGACAGACATTTGGTGGAAGAGACTTTTGAGACTCTCAACACTCTAGATCTAACTTCGGAGTCGAGTGGTAGTGTAGTAACGCAGAGGAACCCTTGCAAAATATTTAAAAACCTTGAAGTCTAAGGAGTTGACCTGTTACTATTAACTTCGACTCGTACAATATGACATCTTGACACCAGTCCCTATTTGTTCTAGGGTATATGTTTTATGGATTATATAAATTTTTAGAAAATCATAAAACTATTTCAACTACAGGAGATGTTCAGTAATTTTTTTTTTTGGAAATACTAGTAAAGGAGTAAAACGTATGTTTAATAACAGTCTTGACTTCGTCAGACACTCCAGCAAACACCTCTGTACCGACAGGAAACCACAAAATCAGACCCACGATGTTCTTCACCTAGGGCTCTGTACTAATTTGTACGTTCCTTAAATAATCTCCTCTACGGGCACACGGGTACACCCTCTATTGTCCGGTGGACCCTTCCGTCCCGCTCGGTCGTCCAGTGTCCCGGTCAGACACTCGGGTCCACTTCCTCTCTCCAAACGTACTTCGTACGACCTAGTGGTATGTCAGGGTCCGTTCAGGTCGTTTCGGGGACCCTCAGGAAGTCGGTTTCCGTCAAGTCTCCTCTGACACAGAGGGTCCTCGATCCAGAGGAAATCATAGGGACGGTACGAGCCAGGAGTCAACCTTCTTCGGAGACCCTCCGTACCGGAACCGTGTTTAGGTCGTTCTCCATAGTGTCTCGTCGTCGGTCTCGGAAGTCTGTCAGGGAGGGTCAGTGACCTCCAGGCTCCTCAAAGTAGTGCGGGCGGAGTATGTGACAGAAGAGTACGGATGTCTTTTTACGTTCCCGACTAAACGACAGAGAAAACATTCTAAACAAAACCGTTCAACCAAAAGTGGGAGTGTGTAGTAAATAAAAAGGAAATTTACTCTAAAGTCATTGGATTTCCAACTGTTTTGTCTTTTGGTCAAGTCGTTGTGTCACCCAGTTAAGGTTGAGACCATTATACTTGTGTATAAACCCCTATGTTAGGTCACCCGGGACCCCAGACAGTCATATCGGAGAGGTAGTATCTCTACTGACCACTGAAATCTAAACCAATTTTGACCAGACGGACACGGCCCGACGTACTGAAAACCAGCTCAGTAACTTGAAGTGACCGACACAAAGAGTAAATTTTTTACTTGGAGTATTATAGAAGGTGTTTTTAGAACGATAATTGGTTGAGGTCATTTTAGACTATCTATTGATCGTTCAAGAGACCATGTTAAGTCTGTTAATTAAATTACTTATCGAAAGTAAATATCCCTATAAAAGTGAGAAAAGATTAGGAATCTACGTATTTTCGTAATTAATTACCTTAAAGATACATCACAATTATTTCCATTATAAACGTAGACAGGGTTATATCATCAATCGTGTACGGTCTCCCAGTCGTCTGTGATCGAAGGAAAGAAGGGAGGAGAAGTAAAGAGACTGTTAAGAATAAAGGAGATCGTCTTAAGAAAAAGATAACCACGTATTAATTTTTTAAGATAGAAGGACAATCGGTGACAGGGGAAAGAAGGGAAAATGCGACGGTGGTCGTCACTGTAGAAGTACCCTCGAGGTACTTAAGGAGGTTATAAAAAAGTCAGTAGTAAACAACTTTTGGATCAGCCATGGTTTGTCGTTTTTATTAAGTCTACCAGTATGTCATCAAAACGGGTAACGTCGAGTGGTACGCTACCCCCATTCCTTTCCTGACACTCTACGGACACGGAACCTGCCACCACTGGGTTCCTGTCCCCCAAGTGACACAACCCTCGACACTTCGACAGTCCCCTTCGACGAAAGAAGAGAAGGAGTAAGGGGAGGACGAGGAAGCAGTGATGGTAGAAATAAGGTATGTTACAGAGACCTGGTCCTTCGGTAGTCTGTGACACGACAAAAGAAATACCTATAATTGATTAATTAGAATCAATTATTGATTAATTGATTTAATTAGAAGTAGTCTTATAATACCCCATACATGGAAGTAAAATGTTTGTTCCCTAGACCTAGTGTTTCTTCAATCAACGGGTTCTGAGTGGGTGCACGAGTGTTCATCTCGGTCAAAAGACCCGGTCACTCTATTTACTGAAGTACCTTCTCTCTAAAGGACAGGGCCTAGAACTCGTGTCTCCCTAATAAGTCGTCCGTCTGTCAGAGTCCCTCTTGTGCCGTCCGTCCCGTCATACTTCGTCGGATCAGAGTAACACGCCGCGCGGATTATAGATCCGGTCACGAAATGCGTTACTCGAAAGTCATGTAACAACTTACTTCCTTTCTCATTAATTTCGACACGTACGAGGGGTCGGAGAGTAGGTGGTCAGGAGGGGGGTTCGGAGTAAAGAGAGATTAAGGTATAGTTCACAGTGGATCTGATCCTCCGATAGAGTCCGACATGAAGGTTCGTCGCTGAAGAGAAGGGAGTTCGGAGATATTATTAGTCATGGGCAAATTGAGAGTCCATGGTAAATTAAGAGTCGTAGACCATATAAACCATGAAAAAAAATCCGTGTATACTCAAGGGGTTCTTTTCCCAAGGACACGACGTCACCCTACCTCATCTTCTCCGTGACTATACCTTGATCTAGACTTAAACTCGACGAATGGTCGATACACTGGGCTCCTTCCCGTTACCGAATGTGAGACACCAGGAGTAGAGATTTGGACTGAGAATCTATTGTCTGGACTCTCGTAGATCAGGGTGTGGACCGTACGTCGGAGAGTTAGTGACACTTACGTAAAGAAGAACGTGAAGAAGTGAGTATATAAACGTCTACTCCGGGAACGAGTCGTGTGGCATTCCTTCACAAAATTGTGGAACTCTTACCTTATTTGGTACATGAGACTAGTCTCTGTAGATCAGTTTGGCTATCCGTCACCTCAAAAACACGAAGTCCTTGAGTAGGACTCCTTAATACATTGTCGTACCTAAATGACATATCGTGTGCCGATATAAGTTATGGAACATTATTAGACGTCACCTTATTTAAGACCTTTTCGTATACATACGTACTTACGCACACACACACACACACACACACACGTACGCACGTACACACGATTCAGAGAAGTCAGTACATCCTGAGACACACTGGAATACCTGACATCGGGTGGCCCGAGGAAATAGGCGCCTTAAGAGGTCCGTTCTTATGATCTCACCCAACGGTACGGGAGGAGGTTCCCTAGGAGGACTGGATTCCTAGCTTGGACAGAAAACCCAAAGGACGTAACCGACCATCCAAGAAATGATGATCACGGTGGACCCTTCGGGCACACACATAGACATATATACACATACATACAATGTGTGTATATATATATGTGTGTGTATACACACACACGTCCTATACATACAAATACATTAAGTATATATATATATACACATATATATATATAGTGAAACGACATGTGGACTTTGATTGTGTTATAGTATTTAGTTGATATGAAGTTAAAATTTTTCATTTATTTACTTTTGATTTTTTTTGTCTTTGAGACATTGTCGTGTCACGACAGGTTATTACGTTCGTGTCTTGGAGACTATCGATTGTCAGGAGACTTACCTTCACGACACCTCTCTGCGACTCGTTGGTCTGAAACCAAACTCGTCACCAAAACATTCCGTACCTGATAAGAACGGAATGGGTTTTAACATTGAACTTTACGATAAGTGTGTAAACTTCACTTAATACGTAAGGGAGAGTGGAAGTGAGTAAACAAAAAAGTTGTTTATACATGACTCATGAACGAGACACGTTCCCTGAGACTTGGGTCGACCCCAGTGTCTTAGTTTCTCTATCACCTACGACAGGTCGTTACCTTTTTAAGACAGGGACTTGGACCGTCGGACCTAATTTTAAGACTGGTTCCGTCGGGACCCGTCAACTATTTCTGTGAAACTCTGGGTCGAAGAAGTAGACATTACACCCCTGTCATTATCACGAACGGATTATACCCAATAATATTTCTAAGTTCCTTTACTAATATCATTTTATAAATCGTGATATGGACCACGTGTGACTTGTACATTATTTAACATGTACATCCACCCGTTGTAGTGCAGTAGACTAGAAAGTTTCCGATTACTAGTATGTAAAATTTTTTTTAGGAAAAGTAATTTGGATTTTCTAGTGACTACCAGTTCCTATACCCACAGAAACTAAACCGGAACCTTCTTTAATCGTCAAATAAGAGTCGATAGTAACACCATTCGTCAAACGGAATCATTTATGCTATAAAGATCCTCGGGTCTCCGTTGATGAAATGTCTCCCACATCCACCGTCCATCTGTCCCCTACTTACCCTTGTCGAAGGACCATCTCCGCCGTAAAATGACTATCCCTTTACATAAGTATCGTCTCTTTCTCTTCTTTTTACAACACCTTCAGAATTTAATAGATCCGATAACGTTCGTCAAATTTACACGCTTCTTGACGTTTACTGGTTTACAGTCTTTTAACGTGTACCGGGTTTCATCGAGGTCCCAGTAAAGTTCCTAGTCAGTCTCTTCTCCTTCGATCTTCGTGATTGACTCCAGTCTATCGTGTCCCGGAACTCACGACACTCATAAACTACACCATACACTCAATAAACTAGGGTGTAAAGTAGAAGGTCTACCCTTTGACCCCAAGTCTGTCTCATCGAACTCTGCGACCGATGAAGAAGATAATTTTTTTAGGTGATGTTCGTATTATCTATTTTACTGTGGTAAATAAATGAAAAGTGTTACAACAACCAATTCGGTCCTGATGAAGACAAAGCACAACACTCTCTGCCCTATGACCCACTCACCCACAATGTTTTGCCGAAGTCAGTGGACCGACCGTAGACCGTCACTGATCGTCGACTTTCGAGTGTCACAGCCGATGTCGGAGTAAGAGGAGGAACGCCCCTTGCACCTCGTTATTTGACGTCTCACTATACCTCACTGGTACACCGACGGACCCGAAGGTGTGTCGTACCGTCAGTTCCATCGGTCTAAAGAATGAACCACACTCACAGATGGACGTGTCCCGTTTTCACCTTTGACGGTTCAGAAGAATTCTAAATCAAGGTGTTATCTTGCAGTCAGAGAGATGTAAGATAACAAATTTCGTTTAGTACCAATTTGGTAGATACCAACTATATAGGATACAAATTTCGAAGGGTCTTAGTTCTTCTGATGGGTTCTCGTACATATAAGTCTTTGTAGCAAGTAATCCCCGGGAGTTTGGTCGTTAGAGGGTGGAACTTATTAAATAGGTTTGAGTTTTAGTGATTCTTTCATCGTGAAGACTTTAATCTTGAGTCCAGAGAGTGATTAGAAAATTTTTACGGTACTACGGAGAGGTGGTACCGTACTACTTCCTTTACGTAATGGAAACAGGAATAGTGGTGTCCCGAACTCATTTTTGTTGATAAAGGGTCGTCGATGACTTATCAATGGGTGAAATAGGATTCCCAGGTTCTTTCGTCGACATCAGTAGAGACGGCTCTCGTTGAGAGACTGGAAGTACCAACCTACTCCCTTACTTTTCGGCGATCTATTGATTCCTTTAATGGTAACTGTGTCTTAGACGAAAACTACGGTGGACCGTTTTTTAGTAATTTTTGACAATGGTAGAAGACCGGTTTCATACTCTCGATAAGTTAAGCCCTGATTACTTGTACCGTGATAACTAGAAGATTCTGGCACGTCCTGACTAGACATAGTTTCGGTATTTAATATAAATACTTCTGTAAGTTTATCGTGTGTTACTAATGAAGAAGAGAACCTTCGGTCCTCATCGACGTCTCCGTAGACAAAACGTGTTCCACTATCTTGATGAAGAAGGTGTCAATAGACTGGTCCTGTTGTTCTACCTATAAGCGGATGTTTCCGTATTAGAGTAAAACCACTGAACTATCAAGGGCGATACAAAAAGGAAGAACGTACAAAGGAGAGAAATGTCTTCTGTTATACACTTTAGTAAGAAGTAAATCGAAAGTAGAAAAATCACAAAAAAAAAATTAAATCACCCAAATTTTTTTATTAGACTATGTCGTTTGGTCTTTCATAGGAACCCTTATAAATAAAGTCTTGTCCTTCACTTCGATAATCGATTTCCTCAGTGTTTATAAGTTTCTTCATTTTCAATCATTCTACAGACACTGTCTTATCTGTTAGAGATCTTTCGTTCAGTCTAAGGGTAACAAGACCAACCGTCTGACTGCGAGGTAAGGACTTCGTTGAACAAGTTACAGCTTGTCTCTTGTAAACTGGACGGAGACCGACGTGGGTCAGTGGGACGAAAATCTCCGGTACAAGGGGAGGTATTGTGGCATGATGGGAGTACGTCATTAAACAGTGGAATTCCCCAACTTTCGATTTCCGTCCACACTCTTTTTCTTTGACCTACAGTGTTAGGTCCCGAATATTCAGACTGTGACTTAGACAACCGAACCCGTTTCGGGACTCACAGAGACTCAGAGGTCCAAAGGGTATACGTTTTGTCATACATTTGACTCATATTCCAGGACAAATCAGAATTTTAAGACTAACTCAAAGGGACTAATCGAGACCCGTCTGGACCCAGACATCTCCGAATATCCTTGTAATGTGAAATTTCCCTCACTTTCTTTTTAGACGAGGTATGAATGGTAATCTCCTCTGAGAAGGGGGGATTTCCTTACCAAAACAACACCGACGTCTCCAGTCGTCGACGCCCTCCGATTAAATCCAACAGGGACCGAGTAACCGTTAGTACTCCGAACTATACGTAAACTTTGTTTGATTTGTGAGGATTAGTGGAGCTCTTTCCCTATTGAGTAATATTGACGTACGATTCCTTGAAGTCACTGTAAATAAGGTGTAAACACATGTTTATCTAATGTAATAAATTGATTTAGTCAAACCCGTCGACCTTCGATGGGCGCATGAGTAAATAGGGGAGGCCTTCTAACTTGTCACTAATTTTCTCTTATGGAGAAATTAAGGTCTACAGTAGGCGTAAGGTGTTCCTCTCCAAACTCGTTGGAGGGACTAATACATCGGCACGTGTTTGGTTCGTAGAGGGAATTTCGGTGTCGGGTCACCCCTCCGCTCCTCTCTACGATGTCCTCTCAGTCTCCTCTGGGAAAGGCACCGGTCGACCCTACGTAGTCAAGACGAAACAAACAAAAAAAGGTGGAAGCAATCTTTTGTGCGAGGAGGTGTGGGGGAGGGACTGTACGCATTCTACTAGTCTCAACTCTTGTACTTGGAAGACAAACTATTAGACCGAGGAATTAAACCGGTAGACCTTAGGGTCCATCGTCGTGTACCAAAGTCCCACAGTCTCAAGTGTACCCTTATCTCGGAGTACCCTTTGGAGGGTAAAGTCTGTGTCGAACCAAGAAACTCGGAACCTATGAAATCTCAAACAAAGAAAAAAAACAAAGGAAAATATTGATTTCTCTCTCAATTTGTCCAATATCCATTTTGGAGACCACATACCACATCTCTTGAGTGAAGAATATCTTCGTTGACTTACGTAGTCTGAACCACCCGAGACACTCCCGGTGAACGTTGGACAGAACCTCTTTGATCTCGAACAATTTATGGACGGTACCGACTGTAGTGTGACACCCTCCGTCCGGTGTAGTAGAATCAATCAGGAGTATAGACCGACGTCTCAGTCGAGGCACCTGGAATTTTGGACACATCAGTGTGTCCTCGGGTGTCGATCTTCCTAGTACAAGAAGACAGTGGTGGTCCTTGAATTGAAAGGGTTGTAAAGGTGAAACATGGCTTAGGACGTTTAGAATGTTGACCAGGATTTGCCGACAACGACAAATCAGCGATTCAACACAGGTTGGGAAACGCTGGGGTATGACATTGTGGTCTGAAGGGACAGGAAATGCTAGAGGGTTCAAACGAGTTTGAGTATAGGTGACTCAGCCACTACGATAGGTTGGAAGAGTAGGAGACAGTGGGGGAAGAGGAGGACGGAAGTTAGAAATGTCGTAGTCTCAGAATAGGTTACTCAACCGAGAAGTGTAACCCACCGGTTTCATGACCTCGAAGTCGTAGTCAGGAAGGTCACTTATAGGTCCTGACTAAAGGAAATACTGACTGACCAAACTAGAGGAACGACAGGTTTCCTGAGAGTTCTCAGAAGAGGTTATAGTGTTAAACTTTCGTCGTTAAGAAGTCACGAGTCGGAAGAAATACCAGGTTGAGTGTAGACATGTACTGACGATCTTTTTTGTCTCGAAACCGATCTGCCTAGAAACAGTCGTTTTACTACAGAGACGAAAAATTATACGACAGATCCAAACAGTATCGAAAGGAAGGTTCCTCGACAACGACGACGATTCAGCGAAGTCAACACAGACTGAGAACGCTGGGACATCTGCCTTCGGGTGGTCCGAGGGGGCAGGGACCCTAAGAGGTCCGTTCTTGTGACCTCACCCAACGGTAAAGGAAGAGGTTACGTACTTTCACTTTTCAGTTTCACTTCAGTGAGTCAACACAGGCTGAGATCGCTCGGGTACCTGACGTCGGGTGATCCGAGGAGGCAGGTACCCTAAAAGGTCCGTTCCCATGACCTCACCCCACGGTAACGGAAGAGGCAAGGTTCCTCGTTCGTAGAAAATTAAAGTATAGACGACAGTGACAGGAGTCACTAAAACCTCTGGTTCTTTTATTTTACACAATGACGAAGGTGAAAAAAGGAAAGACAAACGGTACTCACTACCCTGGTCTACGGTACTAGAATTAAAAAACTTACGACTCAAAATTCGGTCGAAAAGTAAGACGAGAAAGTGGGAGTAGTTCTCCGTCCGAGAAATCAAAGGGAAACAAAAGACGGTAATCTGACCATAGTAGACGTATACAGTCCAACTACTATAAAGACGACCGTCAGAACTAAGGTCGAACACTAAGTAGGTGTGGAGTAAACACCTTACATGAGACGTATATTCAATTTATTCGTCCTATCGTTATATGTCGGAAGTGCATGAAAGGGTTAAAACTTGGTTAGGCAAAAAGGTACAGGCCAAGATTGACAACGAAGAACTGGACGCATAACCAAAGATTCCTCTGTCCATTCATTCCAGACCATAAGGGAAGAGAACTTATTAAAAGGTCAAACAACACTAGATGTGTTAGTTTCCGAAATCACATCAGCCACTTTCTCTTCATCTACAAAAAAGACCTTAAGGGAACGAAAAAGATAATTACACTAGGTTACCTACAACTGTTAAACTAGAGACTAAGGAAACGGAAAAGATTTAGGTCGAACATGTAGACCTTCAAGTACCGAGTGTATGACGATTTGGGATCGAACTTCCTAAACCTCGTAATGGAACGATCGTACACTTTACTTGTTTTAAAAAACACTAGAACATGTAAGAAACCGTAAGAACATATAAAAAGGATTTACCGACTTATCCATGAGAATAAATATACACGTGCACACAAATTGTCTAAAAAAATTTTTCTTGACGACTCAGAGTTTAAACCCAAAGGCCGGATTTCGAGTTGTAAGTCTTTTACTTCTAGTACCGTAGGTCAGGGTAGTGAAGTACCCTTTACCTACCCCTTGGTCACCTTTGTAACTGTCTGAAACAAATAACCCCCGAGGTTTTAGTGACGTCTACCACTGACGTCGGTACTTTAATTTTCTGCGAATGAGGAACCTTCTTTTCAATACTGGTTGGACCTATCATATAAGTTTTTGTCTCTGTAATGAAACGGCTGATTCCAGGCAGATCAGTTCCGATACCAAAAAGGTCATCAGTACATACCTACACTCTCAACCTGACACTTCTTCCGACTCGTGACTTCTTAACTACGAAAACTTGACACCACAACCTCTTCTGAGAACTCTCAGGGAACCTGATGTTCCTCTAGGTTGGTCAGGTAAGACTTCCTCTAGTCGGGACCCTAAAGAAACCTTCCTTACTACGATTTCGACTTTGAGGTTATGAAACCGGTGGAGTACGTTTCTCAACTGGCTAACCTTTTCTGACTACGACCCTCCCTAACTCCCGTCCTCCTCTTCCCCTGCTGTCTCCTACTCTACCGACCTACCGTAGTGACTGAGCTACCTGCACTCAGACTCACTTGAGGCCCTCAACCACTACCTGTCCCTCCGGACCGCACGACACTAAGTACCCCAGCGTTTATCAGCCTGTGCTGACTCGTTGACTTGACTTGACTTGACTGTGATTTGACAATACATGGTAGGAAAAATAAAAAGACTTTTTAATTTTCAACGTTTTGTACCGAAAAAGAGTTTACTGAATGACTAGGAATGAAATTTTATAGAGTAGAGTGGGTTTCCTCATCCCAAACCCCCTTTCACCCTTTACTATTTTATTACTATTATCTTTTGTATTAATATTGTTGTCGTTATTGCATAAAGACGTCCGAAGAACACATAAAAAAGGAAGCGTAGATAGGTAGACCTGTACACATTCAACACACTTATATGTACTCTTTTACTGATCAATATCGACTCGGAACCGTTTGGTATTTAGTTTATTTCATTTAAAAATAATAAAGTTTAATGTTTCAGTAAAGGTTGTATGTAAATTCACTCGATTACACTGACTACAGCGGAGTGTATAAAGAGTTCTTCCTTGTAAAGTCTACCATTTATTCAGTACGAACTTGTAATTGATAATCTGAACTCCGGTAAAAATTTATTGACGTTAAAAAAAAGAGAAAGTCTCCTTACACAGTAGATAAATCCTAAGTATACGAAACCCGACACAAGTTCGGAAATTACAACTTTAGGTCTAAAATTCTTGACGTGTTTATTAACCATATTTATGCGTTTCGTTTACATAACTCATGGATGATACACGACCACGACACACAGACACCTCCTACGTCCCTAATCATACAAGTAAGTAATTTATCAAAATTCACGGTCGTACTAGATCCGTGACAAAATCGGTAATCGTTATCTATCATTTTTCCGTCTATAAAAGGGAGCGGAAAATTTTACGATGAAAGATTTAAAATTTATACGTAAGATATCAAATTTTATTCACTTTCCTATATACTTCACACTATACTTTTTATTTCCGTCCTCCAAATCCTTAGTGAAAACCAACCGAATGGGACATCCCCAGTACATTTTCTGTCGGAGTGTATGCCATACTTTTATCACCTTTTTCACCACCTGACCGCTTTTTATTGTTCCACACCCTTCGTAAACTAGGTCTTCCTACTCACCTTTAGGTCTTTCAACGAACCCCAGGAGTTTTCTCCGTAGAAACCTCAGGTCGTCGACCCTTGGAGGGTGAGTCGTGCAACTTATACAAAGGAAGAACCATTTTATCCATAGTCTCTCTTTCCCTTCTTTCAAGGGTACTGGGTACCCAAAGGACAATCGAGACTCTTGAGACTAAAGGTCTCTACTAGATCTTATTCTAACTCTCTTTTTTTTTTTCTTACGGACCGATTTCCTTCTTTTAGTCTTTTCGAACCCCGATTTCCTTGTGTCCTATGTAAAATTGTGATCGGTGACAGTGTTATTGTCATTATTTTTTGTAAATGATTTCCATTACCATATGCGACGCAAGTCACAAAAGACACGTAATAAGATGAAGAGTATCGTTGCCGCAGTATACAATTCAATGATTAGAGTAACGTCGATTACATGTCAAATAAGTTACAGATAATGAGACACCGAAAAAGACCCGACGGAGGGGTCGAGATTAGAAGTAGGAGTGAGTAAATCCGTTGACCGTGACGGAACAGTGAAGACTATCGAGACAGAGGTCGGGTGAAAGGTATAACGTCGGTTTTAATAAACTGATTTTCTTTCTAAGCTATTGAAGGACGAAATCCTGGTTTCCCCCGAGGGTAACACAGGTCCTTCACCCAGTGTGTGAAATGGATCGTGAACTGTAATAGGTGGTGGAACAGGGTTGGATGACGTACCCAAATGGGTTGTGTGGTACGACAGACTTACCCTTGACTTAAATTGTGACCGACACTCAAGTCCAGGACTTCGAATTTAACGATTCGTTGGAACCCGTTCAATGAATTGACTATACTCGAAGTCAAAGGAGCAGAAATTCTTCCCCGTAAGTAACTCTCTTCTTACCGTTTGTGAGTCGAGATGCTTAAACCCGTGTACCGTTTCTCCCTTATATTAGAGGCCACATCTAGTCGTGCAGTACTGTTTCGCGGACCGACCTAAAACTCCCAAACAGACCTACAGACTCAAGCGGACACGGAACTCATTTCACAAGACTTCAATTTTTACTTCTCCAACTGGGACGGAGTTCATACCACCCGTAGGACGATCGGAGCGGTTACTCTAGGTGACTGGAGATCTTAAAAAGAGTAAGATAGGATATTCAAGGAATTCTCTTCTTTTTACGACGAGTTAGGTAATTCGTAGAGAAAAGAATAGACATTTTATCTTTATTAACACTATCAATGGAGTGTCTTAATGACACCATCAATTCACGGTGTTAACTATATCTTTGAATCTCTTACGGAGGGGGATGGGGGTACGATTGTTGAGCAAAGATTGTGTGGATTCTGTAACTGTAAATGTCACACTCATCGGACCTTAAGAATGGGTACGAGAACCAAGAACACTTGGTTTGTACCAGTGTCAACCATGTCCCCGTATCTGAAGAACCGATACCATTATCCTTTAGAAGGGGTTTGATCTGAGTCGACAGCGAGGAAAAAATAAATACTAGGGTTCTTTTTCAACCGTCACAAATGTCGTGACTTCTCGGTCCTCTTGCCACTGACTCCAAAGTATTGTCTATTCCAAACAGAGCACGTCAAAGACCGTCAATTCACATGTAGGAGGTCTCACAACTTCGGAGTGCAACACTACGTCCCTACTACATCTTAGACACAGGACCCCTTGTGTCCCACGGGGCGACGCAAGGTAAAAGAACGTGGACCATAAACGAATACTCACGTCATTTAGGGAAAAGTGAAACTCCTTTGATTAATATCACGTTTAACCAACTCTCATCGATATATCTTGGGTAAGGGATCGGTCCAAGTGAGAGATGGTTGACACATTGGGTCCCGCTAACTTGTAAAGACTTGGAGTCCAAAGAGAACATTCTAACGACAACAAGTAAATGAGTCGACACAGGTTGAGAAACTCTGTGGCACCTGATATCGTGAGGTCCGAAGGGACAGGAAGAGGTAGAGGACCTCGAACGAGTTTGAGTATAAGTAATTCGTCACTACGGTATATTAGTAGAGTAGGAGACAGTAGGGAAAGAGGAGGACCGAAGTTATAAAGGGTCGTGGTCTCAGAAAAGATCACTCAACCGAGAAACGTAGTCCACCGGTTTCATAATCTCGAAGTCGCAGTCAGGAAGGTTACTTATAAGTCCTGACTAAAGGAAATCCTAACTGACCAAACTAGAGGAACTTCAGGGTCCCTGAGAGTTCTCAGAAGAGGTTGTGGTGTTAAACTTTCGTAGTCAAGAAACCGTAATCCGGAAGGAATACCAAGTCGAGAGTGTAGGTATGTACTGATGACCTTTTTGGTCTCGAGACTGATCTACCTAGAAACAGCCGTTTCATAATAGAGACTAAACATTATACGAGAGATTCAACCAGTATTGAAAAGAAGGTTCCTCGTTCGTATAAAATTAAAGTACCGACGTTAGTGGTTGGTGTCACTAAAACCTCGGGTCCTTTTATTTCGGAAAGTGACAAAGGTGACAAAGGGGTAGATAAACGGTACTTAACTACCCTGGTCTACGGTACTAGAATCGACAAACTAACAACTCAAAATTCGGTCGAAAAAGTGAGAGGAGAAAGTGGAAGTAGTTCTCCGAGAAATCAAAGAGGAGCGAAAGACGGTATTCCCACCACAGTAAACGTAATAGACTCCAATAACGATAAAGAGGGTCGTTAGAACTAAGGTCGAAAACGAAGTAGGTCGAGTCGCAAAGCGTACTACAAGAGACGGATATTTATTCGTGTCACTGTTATATGTTGGAAGGACATGTGGAAAGGGTTAAAATTTGGTCAGACAACAAGGTACAGGCCAAGATTGATAGTGAAAAACTGGACGTATGTCAAAAGAGTCCTTCGTCCATTCCACCAGACCATAAGGGTAGAGAGTTTATTAAAAGGTCAAACAACACTAGGTATGTTAGTTTCCGAAGTCACATCAATTTCTTCTTCTCCATTTACCTTAAGAGAACGAAAAGGTTACTAGGTCGACTACAACCGTTAACTAGAGACCAAGGAAACGGAAAAGATTTATGTCTAACTCGTAGACCTTCAAAAGTCAAGTGTGTCGCAACTTCGTAGCGAACCTCCTAAAACTCGTACGGGAACGATCATATACTTTACTTACGTTAACACACCATCAAACTTGTAAGAAACCGTGACGAGAAGAAACCTTAACTTTACTTTTGACTAGAAAAGGTCATCATATACCGGTGACGACTCACAAGGTTTAAACGACCGTATAACTCATGTTGTGAAATTGTCGTAGTAGAAAATCCTAAACTTTGTCGAGTAGACCTTGAGGTAGTGGAGAAGATCGAAACAGGTATCACTACGAAGGATTCCGGGTGAACTAAAGTCTGAGGTGCTACAGACCGAGATCCACTCACTAGTGTGATAACGCCAATAGACACAGAAATTCTATAAAAAAACACATCAAGACACATGAGAACGGTGGAGTAGAAATTATAGAAGACGAAGACAATTCAGGTACGATAAAGGTAGGGAATAACACGGAATAGAAACGTACTTTACAAGGGAACCACAGAGATTAAAAGAACTTCTCTAGAGATCAGAAAGGGTAGATAACAAAAGGAAACAAAGAAACGTGACTGGTGACTCCTTCCGGAAGAATAGAGAGGAACGATAAGAAACTTTGAGACCTAAGTCTACCCACATAGAAAGGAAAGGAGGAAACGAAAACGAAGAGAAGAAAAGAGTCGATAAACATTCCGGAGGGGTCTGTCGGCAAAAAGGAACGTAGAGAAAGAACCCCTACCAAAAACAGTGACGGAACCCTGGTAACAATGCTTGGAAGTAGGTATCAAGAAGCCGTGAGATAGATAGTCTAGATTAGGGAACCTAGATAAACAACGAAGGTGACTTATTTACATTCCCTAAACTAAATTCAGTATGGACTTACCGGATCATCAAAAGGGATGAAAGAAGTTAATTCAGACTTACACCGGTATTCCTTAAGTACTAGACTCGGCGTCAGTCAAGAGTCCGAACAAAAACGACTGACATATTCCCGAAGAGGTAGAAGTCGACGTTTCTTATATTAGTCGGACTAAAACCATAACTGGTAGACCACTACAGGTACACATCTCAGTAGAGAACGCGACAACATTCTCCCACAAACGATGCTGGTCACCCAAAAGAACTATACTTACGGAATTACACCCTGAGAACATACCTAAGTGTAACCGTTACAGACATTACTTAGGCAGAACAGATTTTAGACTATGAACAAGGAGTCTTTAGTTATTATCGACTATCTAAAGCAGATGGTACTTTAGAAAGAGAGGTGTCGGACTATCAAGACGGTCTAAATGTTGAGAAGTAGAAACCACAACCACTTAGGTTAAACCGGATTCAGTTCACCAGAACTAACAAGATCTAGGACCGCCTTACGAGAAACTTGTCCGATCTTATAAGAACATTGTCCAAATAAGGACGTAGGTCTCGAAGTAATACTAAGTCAGTAGTCAGATTAAACCAAGTCGAGTACTTCGTAGAAAAGTGAATCGTCTGGTCGGAGAAGATGTCTATAATCAGATTTACTCAAGGTGACCCGAGTGACAATGAAGGAGGCAAGGGAGTCGGGTTGTTGACGGATTTATTTGTTAACGTTCTGAAATGTAAGTTCCCCCTTTTACTAGATGTAAAATATTAGAAAGTGTTCTGTAAAACTGTAAAAAAAAAGGAATTTTTTTTACGTTGGTAGACCTTTCTTGTCGTTACAATAACTACAATAAAACATGTGTAGTGGTAGTGTTCAAGTGTACCGATCGGTACTCAACTCTTTACGACAATGAACCAGTATTGGACCTGTGTCCAACGTGAGACTCGAGTCTGCAGTTCTTCGTAAATAACGAATGTATAAATCAAGGTCCAAGACCCCCTTTTTTACTACTGACCATGTCTGGTACGGAAACTCCTCTGACATAAAAGAATCACTATTTACATATTCGTTCACAGTCCTACGATGAAGCTAAACCTGACAAAAGTAGATCTGGTATCGGGAAGGTCCGAAACTTACAGACCTTACGTGATTTATCAGACCATAAAGTCCGAAGGTCCACGGTGGAGACACAAGACTTAATTCTTCTGGACTGAAAATTGGGTTTTTGTAGGAAACGATTCACTTCTCCGTAAACTATGTCATTATAGTTAATTTATAATCCGAATAAAAGTTCGAAATTGAACTGCTATATGGGGGTTTGTGAAACATTTGGTATTTTAGAACGTATTTTGACCTCCTACATCCTCATCACTGAGTCCGAACCAGTGCACAGAATAAGACTGGGAAGATCCAGAAGTCCTTCGATCTTTCCCTTGACTTTAGATCTTAGTATCTTTTGACCGTCTTCATGGACTACTGTTCTACAAGACACACGGGTTCAGACGACATTTCGACAGTCGTCCTCCACCACCACCAAAAAGTCAGCGAGTCAGTAGGTTGAGAAAACGTTGGGGTGTCTCACATCGGGGGGTCCGAGGAGACAGGTACCCCAAGAGGTCCGTTCTTATGACCTCACGAACCGGTAAAGGAGGAGGTCCTATAGAAGGGATGGGTCCCTAGATTGGGTACAGAGAACGCAGAGGACTTAACGTCCACCTAAGAAGTGACAAGTCAGTGGTCCCTTCGGGACAATCGTGGTCCTGGTTCGGAGAAAGAAACAGACAGGGGTTAATAGGTGGAACTCATATTTTATAAAGAGATATAAACTGGATTTATTTGTATATGGTACCCAACGGTCTACTTTTCAAAGACAGTCCCCAAAGAGAGTAAAAAGACTCGTTATCATATGTAAAATCGGGAATGACATACGGTCCGTAACAAAGTTAATGAAACGTAAAAGTTGTATACGTTAAGGGGGTTATTGACATAGGGACAGGTCCTAATTTCTGTGGAACCTCTAACTCATTGACTAAGGTCTAGTGATCAGACACGTGTTGTCACTGAGTCGGAGTCCATCAGGTCGTCGTTCCCATTAGAGCAGTATAGGTAGTGTGACGACGGTAACCGTAACCTCATGGAGAACATCTCTACAAGAGGAAACACACAGGCTTGACTGAAGTCACTTTCGTAGATATTGAATTGTTGTCATCAGTTTTCTCTCATTGTAAGTTTCAGAATTTAGCGACATAAGTCTAGGGTTCAAACACACTCTATTAGTGAGAAGGTATTAAAAGGACTCGGAGTTGAAGCAGAGAAAGGAATCAACAGTAGATAGACGGACTGAGAAATTAAGTGGAGTGTTGGGTCTCTTCTCAGAACCCGACAGATGTCAGACAGTTGGGAGTTTGATAACTTTTGACGGTAGACATTATGGATGTAACCTCACCGCAACGACATCTTTAGGCATTGGGGGAGGACTACGATTTTGATCACTCACAAAACGACAATAATAGAATCCACTATCGAGATTCTATGAGTTGTAAGAACTATTACAGAAAAAAGAACTGTAAGAAAGGTCAGTTCAGGTACTAGGGTGAGAGGGTTAAAAGGAAGATGGTGAGACCTACTGAAAAGAGGTAGAGAGAACGTCCGAGAACGAAGAGAGGTTGTAAAACTTATAACCACAGCAAGTCCCGAGGTAAGAGATGGGAGAAAAGAAGAGTGTCAAGGAAGGATCTGTACAAGTATGTATGGCACCGAAATGGTTCCTGACTATTGAGGATTTAAATAGATAAATGGAATTTAAAGTACGGAAAAAGATCTGTACATAAGGGTTGACAAGTGAACGATGAAGTATGACATACAAGATACACTTGGAATTTAAGTTGGAGAGTAAGTTTGACTTAAATAGTAAAAGGAGAAGGTAGTTCGAACGACAGAAGGATATCTTGAATCAATTAGGTGTGACACTCGGTCTTCGGACCTTCGTCAAGATCCTAGATGTAAAGGGGTTTAAGACAATGGAACTGTGTCTAAATAGGTAGATACGAAAGGAGAAGTATGGGTGAAAGATCCGGAATTAGTGGAGGGTACACCTAACAAAGTCCTAAAAAACCAGAGCGGAAGAGGTCTATAGAGACGAGGTTTCGGTCGTCTGACACGTATTGTGTTTACGGATTAGTACACAGTTGTAGAACAAGTTTTTCGAAGTCACTACAGGGAAACGGATAAATAAAGATCTGAAGAAAAGTCTAGTGGTTACGGTAACATCAGACTGGTAACGAGAGATAAAAAAAAAAAAGAAAACGAAAAAGGGATGGGACATACATACCTACACTCTCAACCTGACACTTCTTTCGATTCGCGGTTTCTTAACTACGAAAACTTGACACCACGACTTCTTCTGAGAACGTTCAGGGAACCTGACGTTCCTCTAGGTCGGTCAGGTAGGATTTCCTCTGGTCAGGACCCACAAGTAACCTTCCTGACTACGATTTCGACTTTGAGGTTATGAAACCGATGGAGTACACTTCTCAACTGAGTAACTTTTCTGGGACTACGACCCTCTCTAACCCCCGTCCTCCTCTTCCCCTGTTGTCTCCTACTCTACCGACCTACCGTAGTGACTGAGTTACCTGCACTCAAACTCACTTGAGGCCCTCAGTCACTACCTGTCCCTCCGGACCGCACGACGTTAAGTACCCGAGTGTCTCAGCCTGTGCTGACTCGTTGACTTAACTTGACTTGGGGGATATAAGACACAAGAAAATTTTGATTGGGTGTCCGTCAGGGGTTTCATTGGGTACGGGAGACTACTGGGTCCGAGAGAGAGACAGAAACGTGTACAGTAAATTAGAGACATACCAGGTTTTGTGGATCTTACCCTGTACATCCCATAGGGAAAACGACTGTGTCGCTTGATGATAAGTAGAAGGTTCAAAGGTATATTTCATTACTGGAGTCTCTTCGGAAGGCACCAGAAGAGTCCGTCTGAATCTATAAGAAGGGTTTTACTTTATTAAGAAACGTAACAACCAAAAGGTCCTTTGGGACTCGATGAAGTCCTATCTGAGAGAAGAGTGGAGACATCTGGTTACGGAAACATCTCATGGACCGGGTCTCTTCGACAACTTATCTACAAACTACTTACTTCACTTATTTAATTCCCTTTTTCTTAGACGTAGAGATTTTACAACGTATATAAGTACACACAAGAGAAAATCACTTATCATACATCTGGATACTACTCTTGAATGAAAAATCTGAACTCAAAATATTGGGTTCAAAATTCCTCGCTACATAAAGGAAGTCCTATAAAGTCGTTAATAATATTTGTATAATATATAACCAGAGTACCGGGTTTTGTGATACATATCAAAAGACTTTGTTCGAAATTTAACTAACAGAAAGTTTAACCCGTAGTAGCAACAAGTAGCCGAGTCAGCACAGACTGAGACGTTGCGGTACTTGACGTCGTACGGTCCGAAAGGAAAGGAAGTGGTTGCGGACTTCAAAAGAGTTTGAGAACGGGTAACTCAGTTACTAAGGAAGGTTGGTAGAGTAGGGGACAGCAGAGGAAGAGGAGGACGGAAGTTAGAAAGGGTCGTAGTCCCAGAAAAGATTACTCAACCGAGAAGTACAGTCCACCGGTTTCCTAACCTCGAAGTCGAAGTCGTAGTCAGAAAGGTTACTTATAAGTCCCAACAAAAGGAAATCCTAACTCACCAAACTAGAGCGAAAGGTTCCCTGAGAGTTCTCAAAAGAGGTCGTGGTGTTAAGTTTTCGTAGTAAAGAAGAAGTCCTGAGTCGGAAGAAATACCAGGTTAGAGTATAGACATGTACTGATGACCTTTTTAGTATCGAAACTAATCTACTTGGAAACAGTAATTTCACTACAGAGACCAAAACTTATCCGACAAATACAAACAGTATCGAAAAGAAGGTTCCTCGTTCGTAGAAAATTGAAGTACCGACAATTAAAGTCCACAATTACATAATATTAAATAGTCTCACGGATTTATTTTTGTAAAAGGTGATAGTTTGTTGTAATGTACTTAATTTGTCATCTATTTATGTTTACTTTCTATGGGTATAGGAATCTATGGAAAGAAGATTGACGTTTTAAAACAGGACCAAAAGGAGAAATATAAAGGAATGTACTTTTGGTTGAGAGAGATTACGATCATTAAAACTACACGTTCATCGAAACACTAAAGTCAGTTTAAACTGGAGTTTTGAGGTAACCAGAAAAAGAAGACTGACTCTCAAAGATAAAACTAATCTACATAAGATACGAAATGTTTACCTACCATTCCTACAAGAAATGGTATAAAAAATATTGAGGTACTATTATATCAACCGGTAATAATCTGAATGGTTATTGTTAAGGGGGACAAAAGGACAATTTCTAAAAATTCGACCTTGAATACTACCATAATTAAATTTTTATAAGTTAGTATATTTAGTATTAATGTACAATGTATAGTAGTATATCATTCGTAACATATTATGTTCCATTATTTAGTTAACATAGATATAACTTGACCGGTTTTGAAAGTAAGACTAAAAAGATATTATAGAATACCTTTTTACGTTTGAAGAACCGGTCAGGTTGTCAAATTCTTCACATGTCGACTGGGAACCTGTTGTATCTAAACTTACCGTGTCCAGGTGAATATGTACCTAAAAAAAGTTATTTATACATGAGATCATGATCTCATAGGTGACAACCAACTTAGTACATACGTCTTGGAACCTATGTCTATACGTCTTTATTGTCATCTCAATTTACGTTCAAAATTTGAAAGGACTTCCGACCTCGGGGTTGAGGACGACATAAGTCACCAATGGACATATACTTTTATGATGAAACAACTAAGAGAATCGTACTCAATTCATAGGTCAAACAAAATTTTTAGTTAAAACTTAATGAGAAAAGAGTCTTATTCAAAGTGTTACACTACTTGAATTGAAATTATAATTATTTAAAATGACTTAATAATCGAGATATGTCTTTTTATATGGTCAGTATTTAGATACCAAGTAATTTAAAGTTTTCTCTTATAGTGGTTCAAATTCTAGGTCTTGTACATCTGAGGTCCCCAGAAGGGTCACGGAATGGGTATTAATCGTAGATAGTCACCAGTGACAAAAAGACTGAAGAAAGTGGTACTACCGAAACGAAAATTTGTGGTTTGTGTCTAGAACTTTTACCAAGGTTTTCTCTATCTTTCTTCCCTCATATATACATGGAACATTCAGGAAAGGTTAGAACTCTAAGATATTATTTATCAAAAGGGATATTATATGTAATGAGTTTTGTGAGTTATAATCGTTTTTGATACTTTCTTTACGTTTCAGGTACCGTACAACTGTTACGTGAACATTTTGAAATTAATATTCTCATTTTATGTCGTTACAGTATCTTCTAAACTTGTTATTTTGGTTCTGTACGTGGATATCTGGTTGATACGGTTGTTTCCTTGTGTAGTCAAAATCCTTCATAAATGTGTATATGTTAAGCATCAATAAATGTTTCAGTAGTCGAAGAAAGTAGAGTATAGTATTCTATAAAAGGTACTTTATTGTATCAATTATACTAATAATCGTCGACGTATTTTAATGTCAAGTCAAGTCAAGTCAAGTCAAGTCAAGTCAACGAGCCAACACAGGCTGACGCTGAGGTACTTAGCGTCGTGCGGTCCGGAGGGATAGCCAGTGGTTGAGGGCCTCAAGTGAGTCTGAGTGTAGGTAGTTCAGTCACTACGGTAGGTCGGTAGAGTAGGAGTCAGTAGGGGAAGAGGAGGACGGGTGTTAGGGAGGGTCGTAGTCTCAGAAAAGGTTACTCAGTTGAGAAGCGTACTCCACCGGTTTCATGACCTCAAAGTTGAAGTCGTAATAAGGAAGGTTTCTTTAGGGTCCCGACTAGAGGAAGTCTTACCTGACCAACCTAGAGGAACGTCAGGTTCCCTGAGAGTTCTCAGAAGAGGTTGTGGTGTCAAGTTTTCGTAGTTAAGAAGCCGCAAGTCGGAAGAAGTGTCAGGTTGAGAGTGTAGGTATGTACTGGTGACCTTTTTGGTATCGGAACTGATCTACCTGGAAAAAACCGTTTCATTACAGAGACGAAAACTTATATGATAGATCCAACCAGTATCGAAAGGAAGGTTTCTCATTCGCAGAAAATTAAAGTACCGACGTCAGTGGTAGACGTCACTAAAACCTCGGGGGGTTTTATTTCAGACTGTGACAAAGGTGACAAAGGGGTAGATAAACGGTGTTTCACTACCCTGGTCTACGGTACTAGAAACAAAAGATTTAATGTCATTCATCTATATTATGTAAAACAAATTTGTCGTTAAATTTACCGAAGTTACTAAGTGATCACATATATTTCGACATAACTTGTAGGGAAACGTATGTGGACATAAGAAGTACACCCGATAAATGAATCCTGTCTAAGATATACACACTCTCATCTGTACATACAAGTACAAGTTCCCTCTGGGGTTTGCGAAGGACGAAACGTGAAATAATCCATTTGATCTTCGTGTTACTGAGGGAGTTTCGTCTCTAATCTTAAAGTACTTGTTAAGATTGAACTCTTAGTTTCTCGTTTACTCGGTAAATACGGACCTGATCTACCTAATCAATCCATGTGTCCGTAAATTGGATCTGTCACCAAGTCCCGATTTGTGTCACATAGACCCAACATACACACACGACTCAGCGAAATCAATATAGACTGAGACGCTGGAATACCTGACATCGGACAGTCCGAGGAGACAGGTATCCAAAGAGGTCCGTTCTTATGACCCCACCCAACGGCACGGAAGGAGACGTAGACCCGAAATCGACAGTGACATGTGACTTGACCATTAAAAAAGTGGGAGGGACCAATCATTTTAGCGATAGGTTGACTGAAGGACACTAATAAGGACGTTGAAATCTAAGACCGTATTGAGACAATACACCTGATGTTCCAAACTTTCCTTTACAAATGGAACAGTTTTCACTCAGACTTTTTTTTTTTTTCACTCAGACCAGTCCTCCCTCTCTCTCTTACATTTTTTTCCTCTTTAAATCTACCCCTTTTTCCTCCTTCGTCTCCTAAAGGAAACTTTAGTGTCTTGAACTCGAATAACAGGGTCTCTATGAAAATCAGATAATGGACCCGAGACTTTAAGACAAACAAAATTTTAAAAACTCTATGATTCTATCTCTATTTGATTTAAAATATTCGACTAATTAAGTTATAATATTTTAATTCTTAGCTAAAAAAGAGCCGTGAGTTGAAAATAGACTAATGGAATTATCTCCATCCAATAAATCTCCTTTCTTGACCATATTAATTTTAAATCTCTTTTACGTGACAAATGATTTTTAGACTCCTTGATGGAACTACCCGTCCGATAAAATAACGACACTACATAGCACATAGAATACTTGATAGGGAATAAGGAGTATCAGGTAAGGACCTCCGTGTATATTGATATAAACCTTATCCGGTTCCTTCTACTAGTCTCTTTTAGGTATACCACTACTTTGTCAACTTACTTCAGGACTTCATACTTGCCTTCGAGTGGTTAATTCACTATGTAGTAGATTAATTAGTTATAAGTGACTCATGAAGATTATTAACTCTAATAATAATTCTGAACCCCACCCTCCTATCTTTTGTGTTTAGGAGTTCTTAGATCAGTGTTTAGACATTAATATTATCTGTCGGTGGGGAACTATAGACGTCCCCTGAACAAGGTCATATGGGTACCTATGGGTTTAGGTACCCACGAACTTAGGTAAAATATTTTATCACGTATCACATATGCAATGTTACTATCCCCTTTTTGTCTTTTGTGACATAAACCTCGTAGGTTTGTTCCACCTCTCGGTCCCTTCCGAAGGACCTTCTCCAGAGTGAACTCCAGTCAGTATTACGATTAATCCGTAAGTAGCCCACTTAAACCTTTACTCATAATCCTATTTGTACCGTCTGATGTCAGGTACCGAGTCGGGTTCTGAGTTTGTACTGAATCTCTGATTTGTTGTTGTCGTCCTACCCCTCGGTAGGTCTATCTTCTTCGTTATTCTTTATCGGAAAACCTCTTGGACCGTATAGTCACCCTCCGTCCCTTACAGAGTCACTCTGTCACCTTTAGTGGCACGGAACTAGAGACATAAACACACCAACTGATCCTCAACAACTTCCAGGAATTCACCCAACTGTCACAGTCTTACTTACAAACCAACTAGCAACGCTCACGTCATCCTTCTACGTGGTCTTTCATACCCTAACCTCCTTCAGTTCTTGTCACTTCACCGACGGCGTAGTCAAGACTTTTCCCCAGAGGGTGACTAAGACCTTTCCTGGTCCTTTACTTACCAAATCTGAAGAGTCAGTGTGTAAGACATAAGTCGGTAGTCGAGACGTACCAGTATGGTCTAATCGGTATGTATTATGTCACTAAGTACTTGGACCGATATAAGATTATTATAAAATAAAGATCTGTTACTTTGGACTTAAAGTATAGTAAAAATGTACAGTACTTTATAACGAAAGGAAAATTAAAAAAGGGTCTGAAAATTTTTACATTTTTAGTAAGGTGGTCAAGTCTTCGTTGTCCCACCGTTAATTACATCGTCCTCACTCCGTTCTCCATTGATGCACCAAAACTTCTCGTAGACGATATCCTGAGTCACCAACTGACCCAAAACGACCAATTAATCCTCCCCACAGTTCTTAGCGAGAGTCACGACACCGAACTCTGGGACCCACCTTCTACCGGGAGACTAGTCTATCTCCTATCGCTTACCCTCTCTCATACCTGCGACCCTTTATACCTCCAACTGTTTACGGAAGGGAAGAGATATCAAGTCTCAAATCCCTTAGACCATATACCTTAAGAGAAATCCCTTTATAAAACTGAAAGTACACGATACTCATCAAAACAACAGGAATCACTTATGAACGAATGTAAACTCCCGTCTTCTATAATAAAAAAAAATGATGTCCTTTACTGGTTCTCTTTAATTACAAGTAATGATTATAGTTAGAAAATGTTATACAGTGGAGGAAACTGTAAAAGTCTTTTGACAGAGTCTCTTCGGGGTCTACGTTCACACTGGACATACGGTTACGGTATATAGACCGACACATGTGTGACGTAATTTTTCGAGAGAGTTCGATCTTACAAAATAGTAATGACGTACCTTATTGAGAGTACTTTATTAATCCTCTATGTGTCTGATTACTATTTACAATCGAAAAACTTTACCCAAAACTACTTTAATAGTATTAGACTAATACGTCGAAGTTT
This sequence comes from Capra ibex, assembly GCA_006410555.1. Taxonomy (NCBI): domain Eukaryota; kingdom Metazoa; phylum Chordata; class Mammalia; order Artiodactyla; family Bovidae; genus Capra; species Capra ibex. The sequence goes on from SJYO01038983.1 coordinate 14,636,412, forward strand.
CTTGGAAAGGGTTCGAGCCAAAAAGGAGTAGACTAGGTTAGACGTTGACAGACACCGGTTTTGTCGGAGACGTACTCCTAAATACTACTCCCGAATCTTGACGGTTGTCTCAGAGAAGAGGGATTTAGTATTTATAAGTATTTCCCCTTCTCTCTGACCCCCACCGAAGAACGAAGAACCCGTTGAGGTCGGAAGACCAGTTCCGGAGTAAGATTCTTCATTTCTTATTCCTTGTAACTTTTACCCTTTATTTGACGTCGAATAGAACTTTATTTCGTCTCATCTCTCCATACTATCCAATTCTAGTACCCCTATTCAGATTCTCTAGGTCAAAAGAGAAATGGATTGAGACATGAAACAAGTTCAGTGAATTGAAAAGTTTCGTCATTTTTAGCATAGTTACACCCTTCGTATAGTATCTCTTTTATGTTGTATTATTATAAATGATAACTTTTTTCCTTCACGATCAGTGAGTCAGCACAGGTTGAGACGCTGGTACCTGACATCGGGAGGTCCGAGGAGACGGGTACCCTAAGAGGTCCGTTCTTATGACCTCACCCGACGGTAAGGGAAGAGGTCCCCTAGAAAGGTTGGGTCCCTAGCTTGGGTCCAGAGGACGTAATGTCCGTCAAAGAAAGATGCCAGACTCGGAGGCCCGGAGAACAATTAAAACAATGACAACATAATGATTTATTTGAGAATCCCACATTGAAGTCTATTTGAGATGTCTTTTACAAAAGATAATTTGGAAGCGTTCAGTGATCTTCTACTTTACTTAGAAAAAAACACTTAGATGGCACGAATTTGAACCGAAAGAGTGTAACAATAAAATATTATTGGGATGTTACTTAATTATTATTAAATGTAAAATATTTACTTCTATTATCTTGACATTCTCTCATCAAGTCACTTAAGTGATCCCATCAACTCAACCGATCCAAGATGATACGGTTATTTTTTGTGAGAGACTGAACTCTTATTTTGTTTACAAAATAATAATTAATAATAATTCCATATTAATCGTATGTAATATAATCAAAGTTAACATGTCAGATTACTAAGTTATAAACATATCTAACACTTACGAATGACGTTCTTCAGATCAATTGTAGACAGTGACATGTATCAATGTCTTAAAGAAAAAAAGAACATTTGGAAACTTTAGATGAGAGAATCGTTGAAAGTTTATATGTCGTGTCACCGATTTGTTGTCGTTGTTGATAATTGATATGGTGACACTACATGTAATATAAGGACTCTGAATAAATAAAATATCGACTTTTAAGTATGGGAAACTGATGAAAGTAGGTAAAACGGATGGGGAGTGGGGACGGAGACCGTTGGTAGTTCGACAAGAGCCATAGACACTCGAATAATTAAAAATCCAAGGTGTATGTTCACTCTAGTATGTCATAAATGAAACGAGATAGACTGTAATATAAATCTCATTGTGGGAAGTCTAGGTAGGTACAACAGTGTTTACTTTCCTAAAGTACGGAAAAGTATCGGTTTATTGTAAGGTGACACACATGTTCGGTGTAAAAAAATGAGATAAGAAGGTGCCTACCTGTGAATCCAATAAAGGTCTAGAATCGATAATATTTATTATGATGTTACTTGTAACCCGACGTATCCAGAAAAGTTCTATCACTGAAGTAACAGAAACCTATTTATAGGTCTTTACCTTAATGACCTAGTATACCATCAAAACCTCCACCTTTACAGTTAGGTGAGACCATAAGAACGGACCTCTTAAGGAACCTGTCTCCTCGGACGTCCCCCCGATGTCAGGTACCCCAGTGTTTCTCAGCCTGTCATGACTCCATGAGTGTGTGTGTGCACCGTCAAAATCAAAATTAAAAAACTCCTTGAGGGTATGACCAAAAGTAACACCAACGTGGTCAAATGTAAGGACGGTGACGTCCACACGTTCTTAACGGAAAAGAGACGTAGGAACGGTTATTAACAAAAAGAACAGAAAAATTGTTATCCGTAAGATTGTCCACGCTCAACTATAGAGTAACACCAAGACTAAACGTAGAGAGACGACTAATCGTTATGACTCTTAGAAATGTACACGGACAACCGGTAGGTTTACAGAAGGAACCATTTTCCACATGAGTCTAGGAGACGGGTAAAAATTAACCTAACAAGTAAGAAGGGACAACTGACCATACACAAGAAAAATATCAAACTTATCATTGGGAAGTAGTCTTTGTACCAAACGTTTATAAAAGAGGGTCCGTCATCCAACGGAGAAGTAAACAACGAACAAAGGAACCGACACATCGTCGAAACGTCAAATTGCATCAGGGAAAACGAATAAAAAGGGAAACAACGAGTTTCCGAAAGTTTACTAGTGCATTAATAGTTCTTCATGTTGTCGGACAACATAAACATATTATAAAGATTGAAAACTTTCACTACTAATCAAGTCACTCTCGTAAAATAAACGTTTCGTTGGAAGTCACTATTCAACTCGGTTCGTTTCCTAGCGAAAACGGAAACGGAATATACTGTGTTTCAATGATGGTTTCGTCATGGTTTGAGCCCCAAGAACTAAGAACTATGACACTAAATTAGGGTATGTAGTTGTAAATGGATTTTCCACCACAAAGTAAGTACGAGTCAGTGATTCAGTACACGTTGAGAACTACTAGGGTACTGACATTTGGTGGTCCGAAGAGACAGGTACCCTAAGAGGTCCTTTCTTATGACCTCACCCAACCGTAAAGAAGGACGTCCCCTAGAAGGACAGGGTCCCTAACTTGGACGTAGAGGACGTAACCGTCCGTCTAAGAAATGTAAACTCGGTGGACTCTTCGGGATTCTACATAATCAACGTCCGTTTTCTGATAAACTTGGTTTATATGAATCCCTCATCCTTTGACTTTTTTATTTTCTAAAAACAACAACAATAACGTCCTGGAGGGTTTCTAGATTTCTCTGGTTACACAATCCTCACAAAATCCACCTCGATGTATAAGGAAAAGGTTTAAGAATACTGGCATTTTGGGAAAAAGAGAAACCGATAGAGTATCCTGTGTCGTGTGGAAATCCCTCTACAACAGGTAGTACCCGAAGGGAACACCGAGAGTCGACCATTTCTTAGACGGACGTAACCCCCTCTGGAGCCAAGCTAGGGACCCAACCCTTCTAAGGGACCCCTTCCCTTTCGGCTCATTAGACCGGACCTCTTAAGGTACCTGACATACCAGGTAGTATCCTAGTGTTTCTCAGTCCGTGCTGATCGCTGAAAGTGAGTGAGTGACGGGTAGTATCACGGTAGTAAAATATCTCATAGTCGATGAGTTGGGGTGAGAAGAAAGAAGTTTTTCTTTAGATCTGTTTCTCAAGGACGGAAGACGTTCGTGTCTCGAAGGTCACTCCCTCTAGGAAGTCATAAGAAACTACTTCAGTTTCTTAGTCGGTTCGACCTCTAAGGAAGAGTGAAGGGGAAAGAGCGAGGATGCGAGTATGTGTCACCGTGTGTTGGTTGCTTGAGTACAAGTAAAAGACTAGTCTTAACGTGGACTCTTCTTGTAGTAAGACAAGAAGGGTACAGACGTTTTACGTTCGGAGAAACATGTTTCTATTTCCTTCAAAGAGAAGAGTAGTGACTACCGGACAGAAAGCTTTATGTAAAGTACCAGGAAAGTCACGCAAAGGTCTCAGACTTTTCTTCTCGGAGTGGTGTACACGCGGTGACACTAGGAGTGCCGACCCTGATACCCGGAGTAAAAAGGGTACACAAACGTCTACACGATGAAACTAGATACAAGGTAAGACTCCACGGGTGACGGACACAAACTCCGACTGCATTAAGCGATGGAGAACCAAATACAATTATAAAGGTCCCCGAAGGAGAAAGAGTCGACCGTTGGATCCTCCCCAGGTCAAGTCACCACTGGTCAGTCCCGTGTGACCCGGGCATGGTAACACAGACAGACGAGGGAACGGACCGGTCCGTCTGAGGGAGTCCGGTTGTGATGATCGGTGGCTTTTTATGAGGGAGGTTCTGTGGTAGTAGGGAATGTGACTCATGAAACAGTCGGAAAAATTTGTAGACGTAGAAAATCCTTTAATAAAATTCGGTTGGTTCAGGTAGGAAATCATTGATTCTTTTTTCGACTCCGATTTTTTTTTCACTTTATTAAACGGGTTCAAGTGACCATTCTCGTCCACCCTTAAACGTCGGTCCAAAGAGACTTAAGTCTCGGTAGGGAGTCTCCCTGTCACATCACGATGCCGGGTCTGACACCCGTGACCTCAGTCCCACGGTCTGGGTCAGAACCGTGACTAATCGACACTGCAGAGCTCTTCAAAGGTATGGAGACACGTGGAGTGACAAGTGTGGACATTCTTACTTCTAGGGAAGGTCACGATAAACTCCCTCCTTCACTCGTAGTGTCATATATAGATTCAAACTTACCTATAACTCGACTGCCTGTTACAAAAGGATTATAAACAATACAAAGGTATTAAATGTTTTAAAATTATAACCCGGTATACACTAAGTCAAGGGTCTTCTCACACACACACACACACACACACACACACGTACACACATATAGACAACGACAACAAGAATCAATATATGTTTAGAAACGTTGGGACACCTGATATCGGGAGGTCCGAGGGGGAGGGAGACACACACACACACGCACACACACACACACACACACATAAAATGTAAAGTATGTTTTATATACTTTTATAAAACATATCTGTAAATGAAATATAAAACACGTTTTATTTTTACATCGGTAGTTTCTCCAGGGCTGAGTATCGTTCTCCTTTCTATCCTCTCACTAAGTCTCAAAACCCTATGAACTTGGAGAAAGGAGAGAGGAAGGGTGAGTTTCAGTTTTAGAGTTCCGGAGTGGATAAATCTCTGTCAAACCGCCGAGTCTATCATTTCTTAGACGGACGTTACGTCTTCTGGGTCCAAACAGGAGATCCAACCATTCTAGCGGACCTCTTCCCTTACCGATGGGTGAGGTCATAAGAACGGATCTCTTAGGGTACCTATCTCCTTGGACCACCCGATGTCAGGTACCCCAGTGTTTTCCAGTCCGTGATGACTCGTCGATCGTGTGAGAAAGTGTCTCCACCGTGACTCGACGACGACGGGACACCTCAATCTGTGGTACGGACTGAGACGGGGTCGGTGGGCGTTTTCCGCGTGAAGTCTAAAGAACGGGACGTGACGTTCACACTTGGGGAACGAACTAAGGGAAACAGACTTACTACCTTCTTCAAAGAATAAAGAATACCCTTTCATTTCTTAAATAGAGTAGAACTAATTCGAAGGTAAGAATATTTCGGTCGATACACGACCTAGGTCCCCACTATACCTTAAAACCTCGTGATATCGTAGAAAAAGCACGATACGAGGTCTTACTTGGAAAGTTTTCTCGACTCAGGGCCCAGAGGAATGAGGAACACACTGGGACTCGATGTGTGGAGTTGAGGGACTCGAAATCAAGGACGCAACTACTTTGCTCCTATAATTATTGACGACGTCTTCTGAAGAACTCTCCTAATTTACTCAACAACGTTTCTACTCGTGGTCTGGTCGTCTTCAGTAATAGTATACTAGTAATAAAGTGAAGGTCATTCTGGTCTCCAGGGTCGAGTCACACCGAAAAGTTATGACCAGAGTCGAGAACCTTATGACAGAAGAGGGAACACAAGAGTCGTCTGCACCAACTTTTCGTGTAAAAGGTAGAAGGAGATTTTTCTTCTTTTTTTAATGACGTATGGAGTAAGGGGATTCCAGCGGACTCTCCGAGACCATTGAGGACGCGTGACTCGGACGTAAGACACATTGACAGAACAGACACGACACAGTCCTTATAAGTGTAGGTCGGATTGCCCTTGGGACGTGCGACCGACCACTGTGTCTGTAACAAAAGTCCACTCCTTTGGGTCCGTAGAGTTTACATCCATTGGACGGGTTCCACTCTACGTCAGTCTCAATCCTACTTGGGAGTCCCCACAGAGGAGTCCCGAGACAAAAGGGGACGCTCCGACAAGACGGAGAAATCTGTATCTTTGCACCTTCCTTGGCGGTACACGGTGGACAGGAAAGAGATTTAAATCTGTACCATTTACGGGCACTTCTCTTCTCCTGTGTCCGACATGGGCTTACGCCAAGAGAAGGTAGGGACAAGGTACACAGAACTTCCCTCAGTCACTTTGTCCAGGGACTTTTTATAGTCTCTAAGTCTCGAAGTTCCATAAGACGTCATTTACTCACCTAATTCCCTACCTGAAGAACCATAAGAAAGTGTTTACAAGGAAACAATCTCCAAATAATACACGTTTTTATTTTACGTACGAAACGTTTTATAATCAACGACATCCTAGACCCGTATTTGACATAGGAAATTTTCAAGTTCACGTACAGGGTCCCGAGAGTTAGGAACTCGTTCAGAGAGACAGAGAGTCTTGAGTCCAACAAGTGTATACTTTCCAATAAGTGTATGGTTCGTGAAAGTCGGAGTCACAAAAGACGCGGTCGTAAATAAAAAGATAGTAAATTATAGACCAGATAGAACAGGTTTCCTGTGGGTGCCTGTCTTTCTGTGGTTAGGTACTCACCTCTCCCATCAATTTCCTCTTTAGTCGTCAGTACGACTTTCCGTTCGATTAACATGATTTTGTACCTTTTTTATTAATGATATTAACTCGCTATTTATTGTGACATTAAATAGATCCGGACATTAATTAATCAGACGTCAACTACGGAAAAGGAGACAGACGAGGTCGAGACTAGAACTTGGAGGTACTATTCCTCCTAGATCCCTTTGGTCCGAACCCGATCTCGTCGTCCCTTCGACCTTCCTTTTACGACGAAGAATAGTGTTTTAGAGATTTGGATAAGGTTTACAATTAACTCAAGTGTGTAGGTTTTCTAAGTTTCCCTTTTAGACGTGAATGGACATGGAAAGTTTGCCGACGGAACAAACGTTTCCCTGTACAGAGGACCTTCGGACTCGTCTCAAAAAGAACAGGTGTCCAACGGGACAGAGTTTGTGTAGAGGAAAAGTGGAACCGAGCGAGAATGGGAACAAGGAGAGGACAACGGGGACGACCCGATACTCAAACCTCTGACACTACGGACCAAGTAAAACGTCTATAATTTTTTTTTTTTTGTCATAGGGATGTACTTACTTACCGATTATCCGTTTTAATATACTACGTCAGTTGGGGTTTCCGTACAAAATAAATCAATAACTATGGACACCACAAAGTGTCTGTAAGTGTCTCAGAGTGATGAACGGATCGAGACACGATTCGTGTTCCCCGAGGGACAGATCGGTCTGTCTACTCTTTGGTAGTGAATTTGAACCGAAGATACATGAGAACTTTTCGTTCCAAAGAGTCGTGTTCGTGACACCTGGGATCCCTCACCCATTGACGACACCCTCCGGTGGGACACGTGGCATCATGCAATTTGTCGTAGGAACTCGAAATTGGTGATTCATGGTTGTCGTGGGTGAAGGAAGGAATCATCGCTGTCAGTCTTACGGAGGTTTGTAACAATCTATTGGAGGCCACCATTTGAGAGTGGACCGACTCTTGACGACGTCATCTCATTGGGTCTCCCCGACGTCTGAGCACCTCATTCCATACTATTGTGACATAGTGGTTAAGGTCCAGTCTTGTACCACACCACAGCACTAGTTCTGGTGTCCGTCTCGGTCTGTCGGTCGTGGCAAACGGAAGGTGGAGGATCGACACACTGAATGGGGCAGATACGGAGTCACAGGAATATACATTTTACCCCTATTACTGTCATGGACGGAGGACCTTAGTATTCCCAATACAATGTGACCCAACAAACGTATGGGTCGAGGGGAGATCTGTCACTTGAAGAACGCCCTTCCTCGGACACAAAAGGAGAGAAAAAGATCTGGACCCTGTCGAAACGGAGGTTCGAACAAAGTTGAGCTTATTCCCTTATACTTCATAACCTAAAAAACCTCAAGTTTGGGGCCAGAAGAGTGGATTAATGACTTAGTTCAGTGTATTGAAGAGTTGTGGAGTCTAAGACGTGGGCAGTCATGTCTCTATTATCGATATTTCTTACTGACCATTCGTAAGTCCCGACAACTCTTCTTATTTACTTAATTAGTTATCCTTTCAGAAACAGGACGTCACACCAGGAATTATACAATGGTTTATTTACAGACTTAGACTACGACCACCCGTCCTATCTCCACTGAACGTATCAGGTAAAAAGGGTTCCCTCTCTAGAGCGTCAGTCAGTATCATAGGTAAGGTACGACACTTCACCTTATGGCTTAGGTTGAGAGAGACGTGGTTCATTCATTATACACACGCGGGCCGGCTCCTCACCTGAGACTGGGGGAATCCCGGGGACTAGGGGAATCCACCGGGTCCCCTGAACCCAGGTGTGGGGAGTCCGCACACGAAGAAAGGTGGAGTTTGAAGTAACAAAAAGGACCTGTGACTTAACAACAAAAAACAGTGATTCAGGATAGGTCGAGAAACACTGGGGTGCCTGACGTCGTGTGGTCCGAGGAGGCAGGAAGGTCTCAAACGAGCTTAAGTACGGGTAACTCAGTCACTTCGGTAGGTTGATAGAGTAGGAGACAGTGGGGGAAGAGGAAGACGGGAGTTATAAAGGGTAGTAGTCCCAGAAGAGGTTACTCAGTCAAGAAGTGTAGTCCACTTGTTTCATAACCTTGAAGTTGAAGTCGGAGTCAGGAAGGTCCCTTATAAGTCTCAACTACAGGAAATCCTAACTGACCAAACCAGAGGAAAGACAGGTTCCTGTATCTTAAGAGAGTCGGGTTCAGTGGTCGATCAAGTGTAGGAGTTTCGTTCTCAAGTGGATAGAGGGATCTTCAAGGTTTTGATGGTAGGGATTTTGAGGACCCCCATCGGGTAGTTGGTCGAAGTTCCACGCGAGGACTCCAGGACGGGGACAGGTGGAGGGGCCGGGGAGGGAGGGACGGGACGGAACACGGAGTGGGAGGTCCGTGGTCCTTAGGAGTGTCTCAGAAACAGAAGACCTCCGTCCACTATAACGTGAGGGTCCTTTCGGGAGAGGAAACCGGTGAACCTTTGAACCGTCGGTAGGATTCACGTCAAGGAGCCAGTGTGGGCGGAAACACAAGCGGTCCTTCTCAATTTCCCGGACGGGGACCCCGAGAGAGACGTACGATGTGAGTGGAGAAAGAAGTTCGGAGATGTGGTACTAGAGTCTACGACAGTAGACGGCCTAGAGGTTCCGGTACTCGATGGCCTCTCGGACCAGACCCGAAAGTGTAACGTTTGACTGAGCTTTTAACTGAGGGAAGGAGGTCGGGCCCATGGTCACAACAGGGACGAAACGCTGAGTAGTCGGGGACTGAGGTCACAGGTTTCTATGTCACACGGGTGAGGTCGGTAACACACTTCACTCGTTAGAATGAAGTCGAAACGTCTCCGGACCCTCTCCGGAGTCGGGTCGGATGTCTCGTGACCGGAGCGGAGGAGGGACCGGAGGGAGAGAGGAGAAGACACAGACGATGGGAGACGAGCTGTCTAGTCAGGACTCGAACAAAGTACGTTTCGTCGAAGTAGGTGAAGTACCTTTGGAACCCTTGTCTGCTAAAGGTTAGAGGGGTCCTATGCGGACGGCATCGTCCGATTAGTTTCATTTTGGTTTGTATCACCCAGAGGGAGAACGTTTTAGCTAACGGACGACACTTCTCTTATGTAAAAAAGAGACAGAGTAATATGGACATAAGGGTCACTGACTACACCCTGGACTGAATTTTATCTACAAATGACTTTCGGACTCACTTAACTAGAGACTTTACTATTTACACTTCCATTGATATTTGGCTTTTCTTAGATGTTGTAATCAATAGTATAGTTAAGATAATAAAAGGTCGTTAGTAATCATTGATCGACCTACGTTCGTCAGAACGACACCCGTAACGACATCTTCTCCTACCCTCAGGTCCGTCCTGTAGAGTCAAGGAGGACACCAGGAAGTAAGTTTCCTGGTTGGTTTCCTCTGTCAACCAGTTCGTGGGACTACTAATATCCACCAGATTCTTACCTTTCGACTGGGTAAGTCCGGTAGTACCTCCCTGTCAGAATCACCTATCCCTCGAAGACCGAGTGTCTTGTTCTTCCGTAAGTAAACATAGAGAGAGCCACTGAACATTCCCTGATTCTAGCTCTTTGTGTGGGTTGGACCTCACCCTCTGGCACCCCCGACCTCTTCCTTGTCTCCCTAGCACTGGACTAAAGTCTACACAGAAACCGTTTACTTGGTTGGAGGGACACGGAGGCAAAGTAGAAATCATTTTACTATTACTCTACTGTAGAGTAAATAGGTCCTTTGTTCTAAGTCCTTATAGGTCAAGAGATGGGGGAGTCAGAAGATATCTCTAGATTCGTCTCTCCTCTTTAAGTCCGTTTAATAACAATCAGATCTGTAAACGCGGTTGAGACACGAGACGAGTACGAGACCCCCCACCCCGACCTAATACGGAACCCTGTGGTCCTACCGAAACTCGAGAGTTGGAGTACTCAATCCCAATTTTTGACTCTTCAGTGTACCTTCTCGTCTCTCCTCTTGAGACTTCCGAACAAAATCCTTCTTGTACTTAGGGTTCTGAAAGTTTTGTTTTTAATTCAGAAGGGAGTCTCTCCAGAGTCGATCAGGAAGATGGACCGTGTCGTTTCCACAAGGACCGGTCGTCATATCGTTAAACCATTTAAATACAAAGACTCGTTTGACTGAGACGGTAGTGCCCATTTTCGTGCCTACTTCTTTTCAGTATGGTTAGGACTTTCAATGACACATACATGTGTGTACACACATATGTATATACATTTATTTACGTACAAAGACACACACGCATATATATACATCTCTCTCTTACACACACACACACATATATATATCTATCTATATCTTTTTATAGATGTCTAAATATCCATTCATAGAAGGACAATCATTACGGAAATAACTGTACCACTACCTCTCGGGTCTATGCTCTTGTGTAGTGTATTTTACAGAAGTCCACGTTATTCATAGGCAAGGTCTTCTTAGTTCCAACCGTAATAAGGTAGGTATCCTAAAAAAAATTTTTCTCGATTTATATTTTACAATGTCGGTGTGGTCCTCCAAATAAAAATTGAGTGTGATAAATAAACGCAGGACGTAGAAGACATTTACTTTACTTCGGAGTTCTGTGTCCTGAGACGTAAAATAATAAAGCAAAGCGAAAGTTTTATTCCTTCTTTTTTTTCACCTTTTTTCTCTCTCCGACGTAGACTCTACTACCGTAAGACAAAGGTCGTTGAAATGGTCAATATTATTATTATATTCTTTTTTGATTTAAACCTTTAGTTTTCTGGTTCGAAGATACAAAGTGAGACGATGGTTAAACGAACCATTGGTTGTTCCCCACGCTTACAGGAGAGAATCTGGGAGTTGAAACGTTAGACACTTTACCCGTCTACTCCCGTATCTGGAGTCTAGTCTAATAGATTTACGGAGTACTAGGGATCTAGAGATTCGAAAGAAGTTACGGACGGAAAAATTTATTAAGAAAAATTTTAACTTCATACAACTACAGGTTGTAATATATTCAATGTCTACATGTTATATCACTCAGTGTTTAAAATGAGGTAAATATCAGTAATATCTTACAACCGACATAGGGGACACAACGTATCACATAGGAACAGCGAATAAAAATATGGATCATTAAACATGGAGAATTAGAGGATCAGAATATCTCGGGGAGAGGAGATCTGTCAGGAGTGACCATTGGTGGTCAAACGAGAGACATAGACACTCAGACAAAGAACGAATAATGTAGGTGATCAGACAACATAAAAAATCCAAGACGTATATTTACTATGGTACTTCACGGACAGAATGAGATAAACTGGATCAAGTGAATCGGATTATGGGAAGTTAGGAAGGTACAACGACGGTTTACCGTTCTAAAGGAAGAAAAAATACGCAGACACGATTCAGGGAAGTCAGCACAGGTCGAAAGACGCTGGGGTACCTAGGAGACAGATACCCTAAAGGGTCCGTGCTTAGGACCCTACTCAACGGTAAAGGAGAAGGTCCCCTCGAAGGGCCAGGTCCCTAACTTGGGTGTGGAGAACAGAGGACGTAACCGTCCGTCCAAGAAATGGTGATCGCGATGGACCCTTTGGGAGAAAATACCGACTCATCATAAAGTAACACTTATATGTTCACACACACACACACACACACACACACTATAGTGTAGAAGAAATAGGTAAGTAGACAACCACTTGTTAATCCAACGAAGGCATAGAACCATCAACATTTGTTACGACGTAGAAGTTGACTGTAAAAACAAAAATTCTATTTATGCGTCCTACCTTCATGCATCGAGATAAAAGTCAATAAAAAACCTTTTCGAGGTGTGACAAAAGACGTCACCGACGTGATTATGTAAGGGTGTTCCCGAGGGAAAAGAGGTGTAGGAACGGTTATAAACAATAAACACAAGAAAAACTATCGGTAAGACTGTCCACACTCCACAATGGAGTGTGGAGACCCAAAATAAACGTAAAGGGACTACTAAACACTACAACTCGTAGAAACGATACACGGACAACCGGTAGACGTACAGGAGAAACCTCTTTACAGATAAGTCTATAAGACGGGTAAAAATTAGGTAAACAAAACAAAACAAAATACAACTCAACATACCCGACAAAAATATAAAACTTATAATCGACGAATAGCCAGTAATAGTAAACATTTATAAAAGAGGATAAGTCATCCAACAGAAAAGTAAAACAACTACCAAAGGAAACGACAGGTTTTCGAAAGTTCAAATTAATCCAGAGTAAACAAATAAAAACGAAAATAAAAGAAACGAAATCCTCTGTCTAGGTTTTTTAAGACGAGACTAAATATAATTTCTCACAAGACGGATGTAAAAGGAGATCCTCGAAATACAAAGACCAGAAAGTAAATCCAGAAATTGTTTAAAACTCAAATAAAAATAAATACCACAATCTTTTATAAAATTAAAGTGAGAAAATGTATATCGACAGATCAAAAGGATGGTGGTGATTAACTTCTCGAACAGAAGAGAGGTAGTATATAAGAAGGGAGAAACAACATCTAATTAACTGGTTTCACTCACGTAAGTAAAGACCCGAGAAATCAGACAAGGTTACGGAAGGGTTTCGACCTTAATGACCCTTCTCCGTCGGAGCCTCCGGTGGGGTCCCGGTCATTATTACGGAGAGAACAAAGACAACACCAGTAACACTCATCGGAACCTTCTTTTTAGGAGAACTAAGGAAACTAGACTATTTTACCCGTTAAACAATTTTTGTCGATAGTAAATAAATCGGGAAGTGAATAACAGTCCGTAATGAGATTCATAGGAAATACGTAATAAAGGAAATTAGAAACCTTGGTAGGGTACTCGATTTGAGATAAAATAACGGTATTCCCTCTTAATAAGGTTACCCCTTTGATTCGCAACTTCTTCGTGGAATGGGTTTCAGTGTTTCTGTCTCCCACAGGGTTGGTCCTGACCTTGAGTCACGAGTAACGACAGTGTCGGGAACGAGAGTTGTACCGTAATTTAAGATCCGCAATCTTAGACTCAATAGAAAGACTCCGAGATACAGAACCGTACCCCTGTGAGACATGCGCACAGAATGGGACCCGTCATCTTCACGTGAGAAAAACCGAAGGTAACAACCCATGGTCCTGTACCTTTTGAGTATACGGTCCTACTCTTCAACCCTGAATAGAACTACCTTTATTCCTCCGAAGTCTCCAATTCTGTCGTACATAGTTCTAAAAGGATAGAAATAGAACTAGTCACCAGTAGAGTTCTTTCGCTACCTCGAAACGTTGAGAGGTGTGGGGATAAAAGTGTTTGTGACTTACTGAGGGAAAGAGGTCCGTCGGGAACATAAAGTGACGGAGACAGAGAAACAGATATAACAGGGGAATGTACAAGTAGGTGGTGGATGTGTTCCCCGAAAGTTCCAGGAGGACATAATAGACGGGTATTCGGATGGGGACGTAGGGACTCTTTTTGAGTGAAAAGAAGACACGATGGTGTTTCTTCTCTTTTACGAATCCCATCCATCCTTCTTTTGTTTGGAAGGAGGTATGGGTAATACACGGTCCGTGACACGGTCCACGAACGTAAATCATATGAAAGTCAAAAAGTTGGTGGAACGTTTATCTTTAATAGGAGTGTGCACTATACTCTGAGTCTCTACTATAGTACACAGGTCCCAGTAACTCGGTTTGAATGAAAAGTTCTAATTTTGTGCCAAGGTAAACTGAGGTCTTAAGTACAAGGAAATTACCTTTCTTATCTGTATAGTGTAACGTAGATGTCTATCTTAAGTAAGGTAGTATTGGAGCGTTCAGCTTATGAGATAATAGAGAGAATGAGTCTGTACTTTTGAATCTAGACTCTCAATAAAATAGGTTTGGATGAGTTCCATCATCTAAGGTGTCGATCAGCAACAAGAACAAGTCAGCCATTCAACACAGGCTGAGACGTTGGGGTGCCTGTCGTCGTACAGTCCCGCAGGACAGGGAGTGGCGGAGGGTCTCAAGCGGGTTCAAGTATAGACAACTTGCCCACTGTGATACGTTGACGGAGTAGGAAACGTCGGGAGAAAAGGAAAACGGAAGTTAGAAAGGGTCGTTGTCTCACAAAAGGTTAATCGACCAACAAACATAGTTCACCGGTTTACTAACTTCGAAATTGTAGGTAGAAAGGTTACTCACAAGTCCCAATTAAAGGCAATCCTAACTAACTACACTAGAGACACGACAGGTTTCCTGAGAGTTCTCAACAAAGGTCGTGACGTTAAGTTTTCGTGGTGAAAAAGTCACGAGTCGGAAGAAACACCAGGTTGAGAGTGTAGGCATGTACTGATGGTCTTTTTAGTATCGAAACTGATCTACCTGGAAACAACCACTCTACTACAGAGACGAAAATTTACGACAGATCCAAACAGTATCGGAAGTCACTCATCTTGGTTCGTTCAGTCTTTGATCTTGTTTCCATTATGAAGAGAATAATACATGACCAAACCATAATACATAATTCGACACACTGTAGGTTCGTAAAGGATCAAAAGACTGGTCTGATGTAAAGAACTCCCCGTCCAAACACGGAACAAATAGAACATAGGTCCTATATTTTTAGAATCATTGGGGTTATAAATTATGTATTAGAAGTGAATAATTTATACTTAACCCAATTTTTTTATTCTTTTTCTTTACACAGTAAGTAGTGGAATATAGCCGTACCTGAAAATCAAAGACGCCCCAAGAGAGTCATTTGTGGGTAGTATAGTGGAAAGTCCTCGAAGTCAAAGGACTAGACTTACCACCTCCGTCACGGAGGACCCAAAGCGACCTAATTAACACGTCCGTTTCACTCATTCACGACCATTTATTATTTATGAGTTGTTTGCTGTCCATTATACTCTTACACGACTTTTCTCGCTAATTTAGGAGTGTTTAAGAGTTACCACATCCGTCCAGTCTTCCGTCAATTAGGGGTGACTCTCACTCCCTTTCCTAGTCTTTCGACGTAGAGAACATTTTGTGTGTGTGTACATGTGTATGAGAGTGTATGTGAGTGTGAAGACCTTCTCGACTTAACGGTTAGGTCTTAAAGCCTGTGTGACTCTAGAAATAGATGGTGAGGGATCCACGAGTATCGTGGAAGAGGGGTCTTCCACACCAACAAACGTGAGAACCTGATTCCTTAGGACTACTCCTTTCACAGGTCCCCCTTTTTTTCTTGGAGTTCGACACAATTGTTGGATTCTTATGTTTGTTTCTACTAGTCGGTTGGTCCAGAAGCGAACCCTTTTCTTATTCCCGGGACCTGTAACGTTATTACTTCCGTAGTCTTTCCCGAAGTAGGCCCGAAGTGGACACTTCAGTCCGTGACAAGAGTTCCCATCATTCTTCCAGACAGACCTCCCTACCTTCTTAAACCGTACAACGAAGAAGATGGTGAGCTGTTGACTTCTCCCTCTCGTAAATCGAACAAAACTGAACGAGCTACAGATAAGTTCGGAGTACTTCCTTACCTTTACCCCTGTCCCTACCAATTTCGGACATCTCCCAACTTTATTGAAGGACACCGAATTGACGGGACGTCAAACCAGAACGGTAGGTGACCGATACAAGGAAACTCGTTCGCTGTTAGGGAAGACTTACACCACATACTCTAGTCACAAAGGAACCCTCACGTCCATTAAAATCTACAATTATAAGGAACTGAGTAATATTTAAGAGAGAAAAAAAAGGGGAGAGACTTGACACAATTCCTCTTTCCGAGTGAAACTTCGACCATACTAAAGTTATGGGACGATAGTACACCCACTAGGGGAGTAAAAGAATAAGAAAAAAATTTTAATTTCTTGTCTATAGTCCGAGTCTTTGTAATTCCTTAGGGTAGACAACTCATTTTATTAGGACCACAATTATACAAATGGACACCACCACCAAATCATTGATTCAATACAGGGTATCCGAATACTGGAGTACCTGACATCGGGTGGTCCGAGGAGGTATCTACCTTAAGAGGTCCGTTCTTATGACCTCACCCAACGGTAAAGGAAGAGGTTCCCCCGGAAAGGTTGGGTCCCTAGCTTGAGTCCAGAGGACGTAACGTCCACCTAAGAAATGTCTGACCGGGTGGTCCCTTCAGGACTATGACGAAAAAGTAAATAAACAACAAGTCAGTGAGTCAGCACAGACTGAGAAGAGGTGGGGTACCTGACGTCATACGGTTCGAAGGGACAGAAAGTGGTAGAGGACCTCGAACGAGTTTGAATGCAGGTAACTCAGTCACTACGGTAGGTTGGTAGAGTAGGATACAACAGGGGAAGAGGAGGACGGAAGTTAGAAAGGGTTGTAGTCCCAGAAAAGATTATTCAGTACAGAAACGTAGGTCACCGGTTTCTTAACCTCGAAGGCGAAGTCGTAGTCAGGAAGGTTACTTATAAGTTCCAACTAAAGGAAATCCTACCTGAACAAACTAAAGGAACGTCAGGTTCCCTGAGAGTTCTCAGAAGAAGTTGTGGTGTCAAGTTTTCGTAGTTAAGAAGTCGTGAGTCGTCGCCAAATTAAAAATTCATTGTCTTTCACTCAGTAAAATTTGTATTATAATCCAGTGGTAATATCCACCTTAAACTCACTTACTTTAAACCCTTTGTACCACGGTCCACATAGAAATTCTGGAACAATGAGATTCATACCAGACGTTTGAACATCACGGACCTTTGAACCTTTACGTGTTTTAGTCCGACGAAGACTCTGGTGTCCGAACCTTAGAAGTAAACTTGACATAACGGGTACTAAGTACTCGTCTCATTTCAAACTCTTTGTCATGAGATTTCCGGGGTGATCAAGAGAGATTAGAATGATTTTACTAACGTAGTGGTATTTTCTCAGACTCCCGTAAGGAAGTGGGTCTAAGGGATAAGGGAAAGGTAAACCAACTCACAAGTTTCGTTATGAAAATAGCAACGAGATTCCGTTTACGAAGACCCAGATCGGGGAATTGAGACGGCGAAGGATCAGTACACAGGAATTCTTGACACGAAGTAGATTCAAAGAACTAAAATCGAGGTAAATATTTTACCCCCAACACTAGGAAGTAAAAATGACACTAACGTGACGTGTGTATTTGGGTGTGTTTGTAAGAGTACCACGGACCTTGTGTCATCGCCCAGGTATTTATCAGTGTCTCAGTGAAAGGAACTGAAAGATAGGTAGGGTCGTTAAGATCCAGAAAGTAGAACCATCCTTCCTCGTGTGTGAAGACTACGGTCACTCAACGGAGCTTAGAGAATTAAACCCAACACTGACGGACTATTAAATCGACTACAGTTCAGTACCACGAAAACACTCCCGCATAGGGACAATCGTTTGGTCGACAGTTTCCCAAGACCGTCCAGTCCACAAAGGTGACACGGATATAGACAGGTCTCACGGGTAAGTCATACTTGGTCAAAGATCTTCTCAGACCCGAACCCACTCGTCTTCTGTCCCGTCCTTCTCCCTGTCCTGACGACCACCCAAAGTGTGTCAAGACCACTAGGTAGGACGTAAAGAAAGTAGAGTCGGTCCTGGGACCCCTGTACGTTCGACTTATAAGGTGCGGAAAAAGAAATGATGGAACTCATTCTCTTCTCTTATTCCTTCTCACTCCAACCATCTGGACTAAAGGATAAAACACTCGAAACCCCGTTCAAGGAACTCGAAAAGACGTAGAGACAAAAGAGTTAATGAACCGGTGTCTTTCCCTGTTATAACCCAGTAAACGTCTCTATACCGACTTGGATCTCTGACAGTATATCTCACTTCTTTCAGTCTTTCTCTTTTTGTTTATTACACATAATTACGTTTATACACCTTAGATCTTTTTACCACATCGACCAGAACAAACGTTTTGTCTTTATCTCTGTGTCTGTGTCTCTTGTTTATGCCTGTGGTTCCCCTTCCCTCCATACCCTCCTTAACCTTCTGACCCTAACTCTATATATGCGAAGGAGTTGAACTTTCGTCTCTGCTAGTTAGACTGAAGTGGTCCTACAATACTCCTTATTCCCTCTGGGTCATACATTTGTCCGAGTCGTACTACGGACTCCGTGCTTACAGTCCCACTCCTAATTCTCTTACGTTCGTTTCAAGAACCGCGAACCCTCCGTGTTGTGTCCATAAGTACGTCTCCTACGACTCCAATCGTGAATCAGTTCGGAATGAATAGGGCACAACGGAAAATATTAGGGAGAAAAAACGACCTAGGAGTAAAGGATTTGAAAATATGAACAGTACATGGTCGTGTCTCGGAGAAGAAAGGGATGTGTAGGGAGGGTTCCGCTCGAGTACCTTTGGGGACGAAAATTTACGATAGATGTTGACCACTAAGGGTTTAATTAGAAAGATCGGACCTCGAGAGGGAACTTGAACTCTGAGTATTTAGGTTTACGAACACATTATAGAAGTGAAGTTTTAGTATTTTAGTAGAGTCCAAATGGCGTAGGGTTTGACACGAGAGTCACGATAGACGTAGTTATAGGATACCCGAGACGAGAGTCAGACTGGGGGAAAAGTCACAGAATCTGGTTTTAGTGACCTCGGGTGTACCGACGGAGAAAGGAAGTGTGGGGCGTAGGTCACCCGTCGTTTAAGACAACCGAGACAGACGTTCCTTTCTATAAGCTCTTAAGTCGGTGGAGAGTGGTAAGATCAAGTTAGTCTTCATAGAGAAAGGCCGGAACCAGGGGACATTGGACAGGCGTTTGGGTCAGTCCTTACACGAAAGTTTTCGTGTAAGCACAGACCTTCGTGGTGGTAAACTTTGAGAGTCGTAGTTAGGTTGACCCTTATTTTAGGTTTCAAAAGTCGTGTTGGGTGTTCCAGAATATCCTTGGGGGAGGGGGTCGAGGTGTGACGGAAAGATTCCGACACAGGAGGGTGAAGAGTCGGTAAGACTGGGGACACATCACGGAACTTGTACGGCCGAGGGAGGGTTCCGAAAACTATATGAGGAACGAAACGGATCTTATAAGAAAGGGGTTAATAGACACGCCGAAGGGTCCGCCACGATCACCATTTCTTGAGTGTACGGTCACGTCCTCTACATTTTCTACGCTTAAACTAGGGACCTAGTCCTTCTAGGGGACCTCCTCCCGTACCGTCGGGTGAGGTCATAAGAACGGACCTCTTAGGGTACCTGTCTCCTCGGGCCACCCGATGTCAGGTGTCCCAACGTTGCTCGACCCGCACTGACTTCGTTGAATCGTGTGTACGTTAATAGACGTAACGGATGAGGTACAGTAAGGTTAAAGGCGAGTTTACATTACACTAACTCTCTGAAGGGTACTGGTGGAATATCTTTTCTCACGAGGGTGGAGGGGAGAGACCACATAGGGAAGAGGTCATCGTAAGTAGAGGTAGGTCATATGAGACAAGAGAGGTACTATTCGAGGAACTGTCCTCTCGGAAACATGGGTCGTAACTTATGGCTCGTCTATAAATCATTTATAAATGACTTACTTACTTACTTGGATAACTTAAGAGAAAAGGAGTAACACACTTGTGAAAGCCGTACATAATGAGTACTAAGATAAAGAACAGATGGTAATGTCTTTCCGATTATGCGTATTTAACGCAAACATATCCTAAGTGTCAAATGTGTGGGAAGAAAACGTTGTCAACAACGTCAATGATGTTGATAAGGTAAGTAAATAGGAGTCGTGTTGGGTTACTCTCTTTCCCTACCTATAAAGTGGGTATAAATACTACTACTTTGACTCCGGACGTTATCAATTCAAAAACACATATTTCTTTTATCGTGTATAATATTCCCTTGTTAGTCCTGAACTTGAGAACTAGGTTCTAAAAGAGTGACTTTCTCTCTATGGAATATAAATGACTGAACGTGACAACGACTCAACTAAGTGGAACTTCTCTCGTAGACAAAGGACCCTCTTTTCTAGTCAACATACACAAGGAACGCAATGAGATGAAACGGAGTCTGTCTCACTTTGTGTCATCCTTGAGTGTATTATTAACAGTTGAAATTCAGACCTATATGTATGTACCCACGTACGTACGATTTAGCGAAGTCGACACAGCTTGAGAAATGTTGGGATACCTGACATCGGGCGGTCCGAGGAGACAGGTGCCCTAAGAAGTCCATTCTTATGGCTTCACTCAACGGTACGGGAGGAGATCCCCTAGAAGGACTGGGTCCCTAGCTTGGGTGCAGAGAACACAGAGGACGTAACCGTTTACTCAAGAAATATTAATCGCGGTGGATCCTTCAGGGACCTATATGTACAGTGTCTTCACACAAAAAGGTATTACAGAGTTTCTGTGATGGGCCCTCTAAAAATAGTGAAATGTCCAAGTTTAAGATCTACCTGAATCAGGAGGTCCTTTATTGTTTTGTTTGTTATGACCACCTTTTATCTTTCTCCGTTCCATTCCTTTCTCTGTGTTTTTCTAATTTGTCTACTCGGTGATCTTTATATTTTCTCACAGGTTTCCCTTCGTCGGTCGGTCCTGAATAAGTTCTTTGTAGGTCTAGTCCCAATCTCAATTCACAACCCATCCGACTCCGTCACCCCTCGAACTTGTTCGTGTCCTGGATGTCTGTCCATTGACCGTGAGAGGACTGGTTCATCGGTCAAACCGAACTTAGTCTTATGAAGGACCTCTGGGCACGGTCTTCTTTTACGACTGACTCGGTTCGTCCCGTGTGAACACAGGTTTCACCCCGGGATGAGGGTCTTTCCCTCCGTCCCACTTTCAACCCTTGATGCGAGTCTTCGGGTCGATATCTTGTCCCGCCCGACGTTGAGACACTCGAGCCCCAAAGAGAGTGTTCGTCCAGTTCTCACGTGTCCCGTTAGGGTCTAGTGTGGGGAGTTGGAGGTGGAGGAGGGGTTTGAGGTCTACCGAAGTTCTTCCCAGACTCGGATGTACGAGATAAAGTCCTCTTGGAATCTCTTTTCCGTGACCCGTCCGTCTATTTTCGGACGAAGTGAGTGGGTCTTCAGACAGACGAAGATTCAGGAGGGAAGATCGACGGTGGGTTAGAAGAGTGTGTCGTAGGAGGGACAACATCGGGATAGACAAAGGGTCCTCCGTCTCGTCGAGGACCCACCCGAGTACTCGAACCGGGTCCAACGCGTGTAGGTGCAGGTCGGTAGGTCAGTGGTTGTTTATTGAAGGACGTCCGGATAAGTAGAAGCCAAAGTCGTGTCACCTTGGTCCCAGATATTTAACATCAACCATAAGTCCTGATAAAAGATCCAGTCCCTACGCAACGTACAGTTATCACCTCGGGTTTTAGGTAAACGGGCGACATCTCACGAGTCGCCCGTCGTGGGGGTTGTACCTGGACCACGGACATTTGGAGACGTCACCTGTCTTGGTGTCTATAGACTCTTTTTACTTCCCGACAACTCACCCAGGTCGCGAAGGAAATTCCCGAGACTTTCGTAGACGCACGTCTCAGCTTCGACTTAAAACGATTTCCGTTTAGACCACAAACATGACCCCAACCACGAAGTAGTGTTCACACAAATTCCTAGAACCCACATTCAACTTGTAGGACTTGGAATATACACACACACACACACACACACACACACACACACACGAGTCAGTGCAGACTGAAAAACGGTGGGGTACCAGACATCGGGTGGTCTGAGGAGACAGGTACTCTAAAAGGTCCGTTCTTATGACCTCACCCAACGGTAAGGGATGAGATCCCCTAGAAGGGATGGGTCCCTAACTTGAGTGTAGAGGACACAGAGGACGTGACTACCCGAAATACCGGGATTTGTGTGTGTGTCTCCGTTGTTTTAGTCTTCGGAAACTCCAGTCTTGACCAAAATTTGGGACAGAGACGGTGAAGGAACCCTGAGTTCCCTTTAACAAATTGGGTAAAAAAAGTATACATTTTCATGAGGTCCTCCACTTAATATAACACACCTATTTTGTTCTACTTTAGTTTGACAGATTATAAGTTGTTACACTTCGAACAAATTTTAATCTTCATGAACACACCTTTACGTTGTTCCGAATCTGACCGTCTTATGACACCCCTTTAATTTCCTCTTTAAACTTTAGTCTGGGTTGACACACACTTAGAACCAAGAAGGTAAATAACATGCCATTGGAACTCACACAATAAATGAAAAGGTACTGATCCCCTATTAACACAGCGGACACAGTATTTCAACAACTAGACTGATCTTTTACACTACGGAAATTTCATCTTTCACACTCTCGAAAACGTATCATTCTGGGATTATTTACACTCTATAACAATACAGAAATGACCCGTTGGATTGAGAATTTGAGTCAAATTACTCTGTATAAAATTTTCCGATTGGACACACATACATTAAATATCAATATATAAATAATAACCCCTTTTTATTGTATTTTTATTAGAAGCCAACTTAACAATTAGGTTGACTCACCTTGGACCCAAATAACCGAGAAATAATCTACACACCCACGACGTGCGATACTACCTATGTTTCGACTTCTTCCTTCCTTTTATTTTAACTATACGGTTCGTGACACGATTCTCGAGAGTTTGTCTAGTAAAGTAAACTCAAAAAGTATATTAAATATAATCAAGACACTCCTTCTTGTTAAGTACCAGTGACCCCTTTCTGTCTCTTCACTTTTTTTAATATTTTTATTTTTTTGGGTGGGGACGGTATTGTTGACAATCAATAGACGACATATAGCGAAGACAGTAAAAAACTACGTTTCAAGTACCAAATAAATTTGGAATTAAAGGAATAGACATTTTGTTTTTCTTATGAGGGTGGGGGGTCTCAAAAATCTGTTGTTTATTCTGGGAAATTCTTTGCTTAGAGTCAAGGTCCGTCAACCATTTTCGAGTTATTGAAAGGTACAAGAAGTCTAAGAGAACGTACACTAACCAAAGTATCAAAAATTTTTGATCGTATCCGGGTTCTTATACTCCTGTACTCCACCAGTAAGTCTCCCCAACGTTTCGGGTTTCTACCGAACCCATGGAGAAATATTAAATGAGTTTCGCAGAATCACCCACCACCCATTTTCAAGACTAAAAATTTAATTTTTGGTATGTTAAGAACCCTACGTTTTAAAAGGGACTAAAAATTCTATTCTCTGCCGTTTCTTTGGAGGACGAACAAACACGGTCCGGTCAAGTCTGACGTAGAGACCGGGTACCCCATACAAAAAAGAGGTAGTACTACCTGAAAGGTACCGTTTCAAGTTCCCCTCCCTAGGTCTCAACACCTTCCAAAATTCGTCTCTGTGATTCGACCAGACTCAATCCACAATCTGATGACACCACGACTACACCTTCTGTTTAACCTCCCTAATAGTACTTCCTTTTCGAATGACACTTCGATCACAGCACCCGACCCAACCTTCACCACTCTCACTCTTGGTCTTTTTCCCTTACTTCTCCTTCCCTCCTTCCACCTTCCAAGACTTCTGTCCTTTTTCTCTTTAAGTAACGAGGGGACACCTCTTTTTACCTACCCGCTCTTCTAAGGATTTTACTAAGGAGCCAAGAGTAACCAATCCACCAGCTGGACCTCCCTTGCACCTGACTATTTCTACTATGTCTATGCGTGTCTATAACCCATGTGTACTCATAACCACCATTGGTCGTCTCTAGATCGACAAAATACTACTTTAAAGAGTCGGTGGGACGGTGAATTCACTTTGATTTGACTTAAGAAGTATACATAAGGTTTATTTACTTTTTGGTTTCAAGGATAAAGAACTTTAACATAAAGATACTTTAATAAACTTCTTGGTATGACAGGATTTGTCCGGTCTTCAAGTATTAACAGACGAAATTAGTGATCGAAAATCAATCCACTCCCTCTTTCGGACACCGAAACCCCTTAGGAATCTACTTCGACCGTGCAAGAGTCTCGGAGACACTCTCACAAACGAAAACGACGTCTTTACTCTCGTCTTGGCGTAAAACCCTGGACTCGGGTGACTACACTCCCGTGCAAGAGAGAAACTGTTATAGTCCCGTTTTTAATTTGTAAGTATTATACCATTAATTCTCGACTTATTAAATGAGATTTGGTTATTTGATCTGCAACCATTTTCCTATCGAGATCTTACTTAGTGTCACCTCCTTTTTTATTGTGGCAAATAACTAATGATACTCCGACCTGTCATTTGAACCTTGGGTAAAGGAGAGAATATTGACGTCAAATCTTTTTCTTATAAGGGGGTTTAGGTGTTCACAAGTAGGTCCTTAGGTGGTGTGTCGTGGGGTCAGGGGTCACTATTCGACACACTCGTCCGTGTTCAGTGAGTTGATTAAACACGGAGTCAAACGTTTTGACTGTGATCCGCACTTATTAAGGACAGTACAGTTATTGTCAGAGTGTCAATAACTCAGAGTGTTATCAGAGAGTAGATTTTCGTCCGTCGGGCCAGAAGGATGAACGCCTTTCGGATCACGACCTAACAAAGTTCTACAAGTAGTGACACTGACGAGACGTCCCTACGACTAGGTGGAAGAGCATTGTGAACCCAGGTGATCCTGTTCCTTTCCTTTGATACACTACTTCGTCTGTGAAAACTTTCAGATGGTTTGGAACATTTAGGTGAATCGTTACACTGTTATTAGTGTCTATGACGACCCCAACGTAGTGTTAGTTTCTATACAAGTCTCGGGTAGTCTTAGCGGTTACTTTTCATCTAGTCTCCTTCGTTTACAAAAGGAAAAGAAAAAGATACTCTTGAAAATTCCAAGAAGACCATTCATCCCGGGTACAAACATATGACGTAAGAAAAGTACGTGGTAGAACGAAACTTTGAGGGGTTTCACATAGAGAAAACCTCGGGTCCAAGAGGTATATAGGACTTTCATGGGACAACCTGGTAAGTGATCCACTGGTTCACTACGTAAGTTCCAATTCTCCGTCCCGTCACGGAGGTCACGTACTCAGTTCCAGTGACTCTTGTCTGTTGTGCTTATCGTCCGCCTTCACCATATTACAAACGAACGTCGCCATGTCTCCCTCACGTGTGTCAGGGAAGAGAACGTTTCACAACCAGTGGGTACCGGTCGTCGAGATGACGTCGGTTACGTCCTCTACATCGATGCGTCTCAGGTGAGTAGACAACAAGTCAGTGATTCAGTACAGACTGAGAAAGGCTGGGGTAGATGACGTCGTGTAATCCGAAGGGACAGGATGTGAGCGAGGGTCTCAAACGAGTTTGAGTATAGATAACTCAACCAGAGCAGATAACTCGACTACGGTAGGTTGGTAGAGTAGGAGACAACGGGGGAAGAGAAGGATGGAAGTTATAAACGGTGGTGATGAGTGAAGGTCACTCAGTCGAGAAACGTAGTTCATCGGTTTTATAACCTCGAAGTCGAAGTCGTAGTCAGGAAGGTTATTTACAAGTCTCAATTGACCAAACTAGAGGAACGTCAGGTTCCCTGAGAGTTCTCAGAAGAGGTTGTGGTGTCAAGTTTTCGTAGTTAAGAAGTCCCGACTCGAAAGAAATATCAGGTTGAGAGTGTAGGTTTGTACTGAGAGGAGAAAAGTGAGAGTGAGTATGTCGTCACCTTTCTGGAGTCGTGGTGGGGACACACCAGAATTTGCGTCTTTCGACCCCTCACGGACTTCCGGTCACTGTGTCCGTAACTCACCTTGTGTCCTTTTATATAGTCTAAACTGTGTGCGTCTCTTGAGAATGTGCTCCGTCTTCGGGTCGTGTCCGACACACCCGAGAATAGAGAATCAATCCTCGTAAGGTTCGGGTTCCGGGAAAGAATACATCGACTAACCCACAACTCTCCGACGTCCGTATTCTGGTGGAAAGGATTGTGTGGAGTCAAGTCAAGTCAGTGAGCCAACACAGACTGAGAAACACTGGGGTACTTGGCGTCGTGCGGTCCGGAGGGACAGGTAGTGGTTGAGGGTCTCAAATGAGTTTGAGTACAGGTAACACAGTCACTACGGTAGGTCGGTAGAGTAGGAGACAGTAGGGGAAGAGGAGGACGGGAGTTAGAAAGGGTCGTAGTTCCAGAAAAGTTTACTCAGTCGAGAAACGTAGTCCACCGGTTTCATGACCTCAAAGTCGAGTCGTAGTCAGGAGGGTTACTTGTAAGTCCTGACTAGAGGAAATCTTACCTGACCAACCTAGAGGAACGTCAGGTTCCCCGAGAGTTCTCAGAAGAGGTTGCGGTGTCAAGTTTTCGTAGTTAAGAAACCACGCGTCGAAAGAAGTGTCAGGTTGATAGTGTGGTATGTACTGATACTGTTGTGTGGAGTTCTGGGAGGATCTGGAA
This sequence comes from Capra ibex, assembly GCA_006410555.1. NCBI lineage: Eukaryota > Metazoa > Chordata > Mammalia > Artiodactyla > Bovidae > Capra > Capra ibex. The sequence goes on from SJYO01038983.1 coordinate 14,663,312, forward strand.
AGGATGGAAGGGTATTCATTGTGAGTCGTTTTGAATCTACGTCCCCCTCTCGGGGTAGACTCACGTTAAACGGGAAATAAGACGAAGTAACTCCTTCCACCATGACTTCAGACCTCAAGACTTCTTCCTAGGACTCTGTCCTGATGTTACCTGGAGACGTGACATCATGTAGGGGACACACAAAGAGACTCTTCATCCATCTATTGATGACACAAACCATTGTCACGAACTGGTTCCCAGTGTCAGTAGTGTACCGTAAATACCTCTAATAGTCGAAATTTCTAGTCTCCAACAATCCCATCTACTTACAGGAACGAAGTCCCTTGAATCCAATCACCCTCTCTGACAGGATATTCACTGACTTCAGGTCCCCCCTGATTTTACTTGTCTAAATGTCTGTGTCTTCGTCCCTTTCGTAAGATGACTTTTACGCATCTAAAGTTATCAACCTCCAACTCGGGACTCGAGAAGATTGGTCTTCTTTATTACACTTGTCTCTGTGACTACTCGTACTCCTACCACACAACTCTTTTTCAGTGTTCGGGGAATGGACCTCGCACTTCCCTATATTTCTTTACCACCTCCTCTCCCATCCGTCCGGGTTAGGAACTCACGGACTTTTCGGTTGTGGTCTTAGTACTTTCATAGACTTCGGATGGCACATTGCTTTCGGTAACAAAACCCCTCCTCCCATTCCGACACCGGGTCCCTCCACTTACACCCACCTCCTGAGGAAGGCTCTAAGGAACCCCAGTAGAAGTTCGGACGGACGACCAGAGGAGACTATTAGACGGTCGGAGGGACGATCTCAAGAGAATCGGACTTACCGTGTGTCATACATGTATTCTTTATCAAAAACCTTTTTATTAACTTATTAGTAGTAATCGAAAAAGGAGGAGTCATGTAGTCCTTCTTTCTTACAGGGTACACTAAATTTACCGACCAAACCCTGTTTCCCCCCGTTTAGGGTCAAGGTCGAGACCTCAGATGTTGATGACACTCCAGTGGATGCGAGGGGCCCAGATAATCGAGAGTCTTTACCTCCTTTATTTCTGTTGAACGGATGCTCTCGAAATCTTACTCCTTTGATTAATTTTAAGGTGAACGTTTTAGATTTCCTTTTGTGATTTTCGGTCAAGAGTCTTAGGTTCCAGTCTATGTGAATATATATACATATGTATGTCTGTGTGTGTGTAGTCAGACCTATTCCACCGGATCTGAAGAGTGGACAAAAAATGGACGACAGATTCTCTCCTCTCCCCTTTTTACAGGAAAATTACACAAAGAACAACGTCTCTGGTACGAAAATTTCTAAAATGCACAGTTTATCGGACGTAAATAAATCGTCATTGATTAAACAGAGTAATAAAAAATAATTAGTTTCTTTGTATAGTCGGTTAGTCTTAAATACTACACGGTCGTTGTTTAATGATGGGTAATTAAACTATATAAGGTCGGTTTTCGTTTCGTTAAACAGTAAAATTGATTGGAATTAGTCTCATTTATATAGCAAACCATTGGAAAAGCCTTACATCTTTTATTAAAAGTCAAGGATAATGACAGAAATTCTCAAGGTCACATAGAACCTTAAGAGTCAACTCACATTTCCCGAGTCAGGGAGATGAACATGCGTTCTCTTCTCTTTTCTCATTGGTTGGGGTTTACTGGTGTGAATCGACTTACACAATCACTAGTTGTTACATCAGGAACGGAATTTCCTCAATCTCTAAGCAAGTTACTATTCGTTTATGAATAACATGCAGACAACGTACATTTCACGAAACGATCCGCGACCTATAGTTTCCATCTACCTACAAGAAAGTTCTTCAAGTGTCAAGTCACGTTATAAGGTTTGGTAAGTGTGTTGTGTGGGCTTCTTGTATCTCGTGAGAACAGTCATATTGTTTGAAGAACGTTGTTATCGGGGACATCCTCTTCGTCTCCTCCTCCATCCTGGGACGGTCCCTTAGAGTTGTCACCTAATTCTCTTACCAGGTCAATTTCATGCGTAGGGGTGGTGTGTCTGTACGTGGGAGGTTTGGAGGACTCGTCCAAGACTACACCGGGGTCGTACTGTTTTCTTAGTGGTTAAGTCACACTTTTTACCAGTGTCTCCCTGAAAAGACTCCTGTAAACTTTACTTACCTCTCCGATCTTCCTGTCCCAGTGATTTTAGTTCTTTCTTCTAATACGTGGAGACCTAATACTACCATCCGGACTTTTCCTTTCCTGTCTATACTTTCCGTAAAGACTCTGACCTACCTTTATTAACCCCTACACTTATATCTTCTTCTACTCCACCAAATTTCGGAACCACAGTCCCTCAAACCAGGATTAGCCTCTAAAGGAACTAGTCCAACTCTCGAACCCTCTTCCTTGACTATACTCTCTTCTCTTCCTCCCCTGTACAGTCCGAAACGTACACAAGACGTTACATTGTCTGGACAGTAAAAGACTCGTGCCAAAAAGTTCTGTCTTAGTTCAGTACTAAGACTAAGATGACAGACTCAGGATCTCGTTCCATGAGAGAGACATGGATCGTTGGCCTAATACAAGGAGGGGACATTCTACCCCAGTTATCTCAAATAGGGTTTTCTCAACTGTATACTTCCTCACAGTGTTCGAAGGTGCATCGTTGACGAGTCGTTTGTAGAGAAGAGAGGGGAACAACGACAGAAAGGTCTAAGCGTCCGAATCTCTTAATTGGCAATACATGTCCCTACATGAGGTGGTTCTGGAGAACTTGACGACCATTAAGGGTCGTTTGAAATCTTTTCTGGTAGTACAACAAGTATAGAAATAGAAGTCGGAGATAGGTCGAAGAGAGTGTCCTTAGTGGTCTAACGGGTCGTTCCTGATTCAATAATTTATAGGGGATTCAGAAACCACACAAATACCTGGACAGTTTCTGTTTACATGGAAGACGGTAAGGTCAGTGGTCCTTACACAGACTCGAAAGTACGTGACAGGGTCATTCAATGGACGACACAGGTGAAGGTTCACTTCGGAACAAATGTATCGGAAACTTAATTTCTTAACGTTTGCGGTTTGGATTAGGTTCACCTGACGATTCTTTCACCTCTCTCTCCACAGTCTTCTCACAAAAACATTACTGGCATAGACTCCTAAACTGTCCCTTATTGTCCCGAAACCCCGAAGGGAACATCGAGTCAACCATTTCTTAGTCGGACGTCAGGTCCTCTGGGTCCAAGCTAGGGACCTAACCCTTCTAGGGGATCTCTTCCTTTACCGTTGGGTGAGGTCATAGGAACGGACTTTTTAGAGTACCTTTCTCCTCGGACCACCCGACGTCAGGTACCCCAGCGTTTCTCAACCCGTACTGGCTCGTTTATTGTGAATGAATGAATGATTAAATGAATGAAACTGAATCTTTAAGTCTTCAAATAACTCTGTTCTACTTTACTCTGTCCAAAGGACGAAGTAACGAGGTTCGTAGAGGACGAAAGAGAACGAAGTACAGTGGAGTTTATAAACGTCGGCACTAAAAGACGAGGAGGAATGCGGAAGAAGAAAAAAAATGAAACTTCATCTCAACTACGTGTCGTGATATACAATGTACACATGTTACATCACTCAGTGTTAAAAATTTGAAATATAAGGTAAATATCAATAATGTGTTTTAAACATGGAAGGGGTACAACATGTTATATAGGCACATCGAATAAAATATGTATTATCAAACATGGAGAATCGGGGGATAACGGAAAGAGGGAAGGGAGAGGGGTGACCACCACCACCAAATCAACGAGTCAGCACAGACTGTGAACATTCGAGTACCTGACATTGCACGGTCCGAGGAGACAGGTACCCTAGAAGGTCCGTTCTTTTGACCTCCCCCAACGACAAAGAAAGAGGTCCCCTAGAGAGGTTATGTCTTTGGGTAGGGTCCATAGGACGCGACGTCCACCAGAGGACGTAATGTCTGTATAAGAAATGTCAGACTCGGTGGTCCCTTCGGGGAGAGGGGTGACCATTGGTGATTAAATAGACATAGACACTCAGGAATGTTGAAGAAAATCAATGTAGTATCCGTAAACCCGACCTCTCAATTCTTCAATCAACAATAAATATCCGTTTTTTAACCTTTAAATTTTAACTCAAACCTTGAACCCAAAAGCTTTGAATCCGTCTCTACGAACGGGGCTTCGTTCAGTGTTTCAGGCTTTCTACTTACCACACACTGATCAGTCGAAAGAATAGACGTTTGACCTTATTATTGGTTCAGAAAAGGGACTCCACTCGTATGAATAATAGAATTTCAACAGTATGTAAAAACTATGAAAGAGACATTGACATAGAACCCAAAGTAAGTATCACAAAATACACCACGAATGATAGATTAAAAGAACTAGTTAAGACTATCAAGATAAGATAACTAGAAAAGTTCTTTTTTGACAGAAAGAGTAAAGAAACAAAGACCTTATAATTCAGAATAGAATAGAAATAGAAACATTAAAGACTAAAAAAAAAAGATGATATGAAGAGGATTGAAGATTCCATCTGTCCATCGATCAATTAAAATTTGGAAGAAATTTATATTTATAAAGTCCGATTTTAATAGGAACGTCATGGTTGGACGTTTTAAAATATATATTCTAAAAGTAATAAATAGTTAAGAATTATATGTATATGGTACACAAAATATATAAATTTAAAAAAAGTAAAATAGAAGAAACAGGGTACTCAATAAATCTTAACAAGATAAAAAATAAAGTTTATATACCCTTAAAATACAAATATATAAAGGATAACTGAACATTAAATTAACGTATCTCCAGTCTTTGGTACAAGTCATACCATAGTTAAGAAAAATTATGTTATTCAAAACAAAATATATCATCTTGTACCAGTAGACAAATAAAATCATGTGTCAAAACATTTATAAAGTACCCAAAAAATCTTCTTATATCTGAACGATTATCTGTACTATTTTCTTAAACATGTAGAAAATTTAGTTCGTAAAATTAATATTAAATCAAGATTTAAAGTAATAAACCTCATTCCAAAGACAAACTAGATAGTTATTAATTCTCTCTATCCAAATTAAGAGAGTACTACCACAATCTTAACAGTTAAAGAGTCCCATAAAGATGGTTTAAAACGGATTGTATCGATTTTAACAACCCTATATTATATATTAAATAATACACATATATTCAAATCTAAAAAGATATAATAGCCGTTTATTAAAAAAGGAAATATATTGGAAGAGACAAGAACCATAAAGGGGGTATTCAATATAAAGTATAAAAAGAACCATATACAAATAGTCTACACAAAAGTAGGAAAATGAAAGTCGGAAAGATATAAGATTACGATATAGACAGAGAATTTTTGTTATATATTTACTTTCAAATTATCGAGGTTGAAAATGGAACAAGTCCAAGTTACTCCCCACACCCTAAAAACAAAGCCTACCTCCAATAAATTAAATGTCACGACACAACCAAAGACGACATGTTGCTGTACTTAGTCGATACACATGTGTGTATAGGGGAGGGAGGACTCGGAAGGAGGGCGAGTGGGGGTCGGGTGGGGAGATCCGACAGTGTCTCGTGGCTCGACACGACGTGTCGTCGAGGGGGATGCAATGTGTGCCGTCACATATGTCCGGTCGCGCCCAGAGAGGTTGACAGGGTGAGAGAGCCCCCAACATGAATAAAATGGAAAAAAAAAAAAAAATTAACAGGACGAAAGGTTTAGAAGTACAAAAAGAATGAAAAACAAGAAATTGACCTCTTGATGATGATGATAAAATCAAAACGAAAAATATCGGAGACTATAGTCTGAAATAAAATACGTGTCAAAAGGATAACTGTATAGATGTATAAATGGGTGAATAAACAAAGGTAAAGAAAATTGTAGAAGGGAGATTCTATTAAAAGAAAGGATGACTTCAAGGAAATTAATTCCTGACAACGGGCCGTGTGAACCTAAAACAAAGACACTTTAGCAGAAATGGCATTCTCTCAAAAGGACCAATGGTTGCAGATCTGACTCCAAACAAAGGAGAGGTGTAAAATTCCACTGAGAAAGCGAACGAGACCGAAAGTAGTACAACAGACAGACAGACAGACGGTAGGAAGATACTCTTTAGACAGAAAATAAAAAGGAACCAACGAAATTCTAGAAGAGAACAAAAGACCACAACACATAAAAGTAAAGTAATACGGATCTCGACACAAAGAAAAATAAATAGGTCGAACTGTTTACAATAGGAAAGACAATAGGAAAGACTTAAGTAAAGTAAGTGATTAAGACCTTTAAAACCAGTAAAAGAGAAGATTTCTAAAGAAAGACACGAAAAATAAGAAAGTAGGACCGTGACCCGTGCAATCTATATGGATAATACAGAAGGTACGCAGAAGGGAAGAGAAGTACAAAAGGGGACAGAGAGAGACGACGTGAGAGGGTCGAAAGGGTCTTCTGTCTTTTGATAGAGACCTAATCAAGAAATCCACAGACCTTGAGAACTCTCGGCTAAACTAACTGACATCAGACAAGTGTAACACCTCCGGAAACAACCCTAAGAAATAAAGTCGTTCTTAAACTAAACGAAGACGAACCTGGAGACCTTAGGGAGAAGTCCAAGGGACCTTCAACGGGATGGACGGTCACCGTACCCACCCAAGACCTTCAAAAGAGATTAAGGACTCTTGGGACTTTATGGAAAGTTACCTGATAAAATGGTTCAAGGATCATCAAAACTTCATCCTGGACACTCGCATAGACCAGATGTTGTAACGGTCCTCGTCCTTAGACTGGAATCGTGAGAAATGTATGGGGTCTATTTCGTCGTAAACCCAAGAGGTCCTTTTAGAATTTTCAAGACCTGGTACCAAAAAATAAACATTGGAGGGAAGGAATAAAACTCGGAACTATGGGGACCTCACAAGTACCTTCGTTGACCTTTTGTATTAGGTCTTGAAGTCAACCCCTTTTTTTTTTTTTTTTTCTTTCCGGGAGACTCACTCAGTATTCTACGAGAAACTTAAATGAGATGTCGTGTAAGTTTACCGTTTACCGTAAGTTTACCGGAGGATCGAAGGGGAGGGTCAGTAGTCACTGTCCCTTAAATGACAAGTACTTCTTCTGGTAAATAAGTAAGTAATTAAGTCGGTGTCGATCGAGTGAGATAGATGGAGAGAGAGAGAGGTAGGTAGGTAGATAGATAGATATTTCTCTAAATGATGTTCCTTAACCGAACAGGTTGACACCCTCGACCGATCTGTTCAACTTTTAGGTATTGTATCCGGGAGTCCTTTCCGTCCGATTTTTAAGAGTTCAACCTCGATTTCAAAGTTAGGTGTCCGTCTTAAAGAAGAAATCTCTACGAAGTCGAAACGAGAATTCCACAAAGTAGACTAACTTAGTTCGGGTAGGTCTAAAAAATCCTATTAACTTTAGTTGACTAATATCCACAATTAGTGTAGATGTTTTATGGAAGTGTCGTTGTGGATCCAATCAAAGGTCAACTTGTTGACCCTTTCACTCACATCGGTTTAATTGTGTACTTTAGGCGGAAATGCACACGGAAGAGACGGTACCCTTAAGACAATCCGTAACACGTAGACTATATAAATGTGGAACATTACTAGGAGCTAAATTTATGATGAGAAGGAGAAAATTCCTACTGTTTTAATGTTTAGTCCTTTTAATCCGTTAAATTATGAGTAAAATATATTATAGTCTTTTCTTTGTTTAGTGGTCAGGTCCAAGCTACGTCCTATGTCCTACGAACCCCGACCACGTGACCCTACTGGGTCTTCCTACCATACCCCTCCCTCCACCCTCCCCCCAAGTCCTACCCCTTGCACACATGTGGGTACCATCTAAGTACAACTGCATACCGTTTTGGTTATGTTATAACATTTCATTAATCGGAGATTAATTTTATTTATTTAAATTTAAATTTTTATTTATTATTATGAGTAAAACTATAATAATTACAATAACAATAAGTCAGTGAGTCTTTACAGTGTGACAAACACTGGGGTACGTGTAGTCCGAAGGAGGGGACAGGAAGTGATAGAGGGTCTCAAACGAGTTCGAGTACAGGTAGTTCAATCACTACGGTAGGTTGGTAGGGTAGGAGACAGTGGGTGAAGAGGAGGTCGGGAGTTAGAAAGGGTCGTAGTGCCAGAAAAGGTTACTCAACCAAGAAACGTAGTCTGCCCGTTTTATGATCTCGAAGTTGAAGTCGTAGTCAGGAAGGTTACTTATAAGTCCCAACTAAAGGAAATCCTAACTAAACAAACTAAAGGAACGTCAGGTTCCCTGAGAGTTCTCAGAAGAGATTATGGAGTTAATCTTTCGTAGTCAACAAGTGACGAGTCGGAAGAAATACCAGGTTGAGAGTGTAGGTTTGTACTGATGACCTTTTCGGTATCGAAACTGATATACCTGGAAACAGTCGTTTCACCATAGAAAGGAAAAATTATGTGACAGATCCAAACAGTCTCGAAAGGAAGGTTCCTCGTTCGTCGAAAGGTAAAGTACCGAGGTCAGTGGTAGGTGTCACTAAAAACACTGGTTCTTTTATCTCAGTCAGTGATAAAGGTAACAAAGAGGTAGACAAACGGTACTTCACTATCCATCCTGACCTACGGTACTAGAATCAAAAAATTTACAACTTAAATTTCGGTCGAAAAAGTGAGAGGAGAAAGTGGAAGTAGTTCTCCGAGAAATCAAGGAGAAACGAAAGACGGTGATCCCACCATAATAGACGTATAGACTCCAATAACTATAAAGAACACCGTTAGAATAACAATTAGGTACACCCCTTTAACTCCGTACTTTTATATCATATGTACGTTTCGGGGATCTTTTTGCGAATCACGTAATATTTCGAGTCATTTATAATGAAGGGAATGATTTAACAATACTCGGTAGAAGTAAAATTCTGTCAACGATCATCGAGACAAAATGTGACCCTCTCTTTGCAACAAACTGAGCGAGTCCCACACGTGTACTCACACACATACACACACTCACACACACACTCCTTCTCTCTCTCTCTCTCTCTAAACCTGGTCCTTCCCCGGAACGTTCCGGCACGACAACACTACCTTGGATCTTACCTTTCAACATGGTCACGGGAGCGGTACTACAATAAACAGAAGTCTTCACGAAACTCGGGAAGCTTAATTGTGTATACAATAACGGAAATGATTTTGAAAAACTACTACCCTTTGAGGCGTCACTGGAAAAAAGAGGGTTATCGTTCAGAAATAGGTGGATGTTTCAATTCTATCAACCTGATGGTTTGGTATTTAAGGTTACTTATATGACATACGTACAAGAACACCCTCTTCCGTTACCGTGGGGTGAGGTCATGAGAACGGACCTTTTAGGGTACCTGTCTCCGTGGACCATCCAAAGTCAGGTACCCCAGTGATTCTCAGCCTGTGCTGACTCGCTGAAGTAAAAGTGAAAAGTGAAAGTACGTAACCTCTTCCTTTACCGTTGGGTGAGATCACAAGAACGGACCTCTTAGGATCCCTGTCCCCTCGGACCACCCGACGGTAGACACCCCAACGTGTCTCAGTCTATGCTGACTTCGTTGAATCGTCGTCGTCGTCGTCCGTACAAGAACACTTACGAACCCTATATACAGTCTCTAGTCGTAACTGACACGGTCACATGGAATACAATCATAACCCAAACTTCCTAATGTCCCAGTTCTTTTCTTCCATCACACCTGTAGAATCAGAATCGATCTCGGTGACCCATTTGTACCGGTCTAAAGTACTCAAAGAAGTCGGGTTCACTGAATACGTCGGTAATGACTAACGTTAAAAGTATTTTTTCTACTTATAATATTTCATAGAATCCCTTGAATTTATATATACGAAAGACTTTAATCTTAGGGGTATCCGGGAAACTAAATAATCAGAGGTATTATTTTGAAAGAAAAATATATTTAAAAATATATTTGGAAGAAACTTCCCTTTTGGTTTTAAACTTTGTGTACTAAGGTATTTATACACCTGTTATTATACTTTTCGTAGAAAACACGTTGTGAACTCTCAAATGTGTCGTTGTATATTACACCGTCTTGTCCTTCTTACAATAGAAACCTCGACATGAACGACACTATCCAAGATAATACCAATGATTCCAGGTACTGAAACGGACATCCACTTGAGATGAATCGGTAGATATGATGGGGATGTACTGAATGCTACCAGATTCTTAATATACGTCTTCATCTCGTAACACATTGAGGTAGGAGACAGAAGAGAGAGACGATTCTTGGTGTATTCCCGACGGGAATATTGGACTATGGGTCTTACACTACATTAGTGTGTCTATACTACGACTTGATGTCGGTTGGACGTCCCCCGTAATCTGACTCTGTTCGGAATTAGACGTTCGAGAATTGAGACCCCGGTAGAAAATGGTGTCATAGTAAATCACATTTGTCTCCCTGTGTAGACCCAAACTAAAGGTCGAGTTAGTGAATAATCGACATTTAGAACTCCTTATAAACTTTGAGATATTGTCAGTTAAGGGAGTAGACAAAGATATCTACTCATCGATTACGAAAGACAGGACTCAATGATACTTTCCATTTACCCTTTTAATACTCTTACCAGAGTTTATTAAGGACCCTGTATTATTTATTTTTAATTGAAGAAGGGTAGACCGTGTATCATCTGTGGGGTAGTTTCGATTATAGAAAGACAGACCTTTTAAGGTCGGCAGGACACAAATCGATTTGTAGTGTTTTCTGTTTCCCATATATAAAATTGAAACAGTAGAAAGTTAAAGACTAGGAAATGAAACTCGTGTTGTCTTGAAAGAAATCCCGACGCGATTCGGATTTCAGTGACTCCTTCCGAAAGAATAGAGAGGAACGATAGGAAACCTTTAGACGTAAGTTTACCCTTGTAGAAAGGAAAAGAGGAAACGAAAAGTGAAGAGAAGAAAAGTGTCGATAAACATTCCGGAGGAGTCTGTCGGTAAAACGAAAAAACATAAAGAAAAGGTACCCCTATCAGAACTAGGGACAGAGGACATGTTACAGTACTTGGAGGTAGGTATTAAATAGTCCGTGAGACAGATAATCTAGATCAGGGAATTTAGATAAAGAGTGACTAGTTACGTTTCTGTATCTCCTTTTGTTGTCTTACCCTTTCTGTTCTCTAGAAAAGTTCTTTTAATCTCTATGGTTCCCTTATAAAGTACGTTTCTACCCGAGTCATTTCCTGTCTTTACCATACCTGGATTGTCTTCGTCCTCTATAATTCTTCTCCACCGTTCTTATGTGTCTGCTTGACATGTTTTTTCTAGAAGTGTTGGGTCTATTAGTACTACCACACTAGTGAGTGGATCTCGGTCTGTATGACCTTACACTTCAGTTCACCCGGAATCTTTCGTAGTGATGTTTGTTTCGATCACCTCCGCTACCTTAAGGTGATCTCGATAAAGTTTAGGACCTTCTACTACGACACTTTCACGACGTGAGTTATACGGTCGTTTAAACCTTTTACGTCGTCACCGGTGTCCTGACCTTTTTCAGTTAAAAGTAATGTTAGGGTTTCTTTCCGTTACGGTTTCTTACGAGTTTGATGGCGTGTTAACGTGAGTAGAGTGTACTATCATTTCATTACGAGTTTTAAGAGGTTAGGTCAGAAGTCGTTATGCACCTGACACTTGAAGGTCTACAAGTTCGACCAAAATCTTTTCCGTCTCCTTGGTCTCTAGTTTAACGGTTGTAGGCGACCTAGTAGTTTTTTCGTTCTCTCAAGGTCTTTTTGTAGAGAAAGACGAAATAACTGATACAGTTTCGGAAACTGTCACACCTATTGTTATTTGACACCTTTTAAGACTTTCTCTACCTTATGGTCTGGTGGATTGGACAGAGAACTCTTTGGACATACGTCCAGTCCTTCGTTGTCAATCTTGACCTGTACCTTATTGTCTGACCAAGATTCATCCTTTTCCTCATACAGTTCCGACATATAACAGTGGGACGAAGAAATTGAAGATACGTCTCATGTAGTACTCTTTACGACCCGACCTTCTTCGTGTTCGACCTTAGTTCTAACGACCCTCTTTATAGTTATTGGAGTCTATACGTCTACTGTGGTGGGAATACCGTCTTTCACTTCTTCTTGATTTTTCGGAGAACTACTTTCACTTTCTCTTCTCACTTTACAACCGAATTTCGAGTTGTAAGTCTTTTGATTCTAGTACCGTAGACCAGGGTAGTGAAGCACCGTTTATCTACCCCTTTGTCACCTTTGTCACCGACTGAAATAAAAAGACCCGAAGTTTTAGTGACGTCTACCACGAACGTCGGTACTTTCATTTTCTGCGAACGACGAACCTTCCTTTCAATACTGGTTGGATCTGTCGTATAATTTTTCGTCTCTGTAACGGTTGTTTCCAAGCAGATCAGTTCGGATACCAAAAGGGTCATCAGTACATACCTACACTCTCAACCTGAGACTTCTTCCGACTCACGTCTTCTTAACTACGAAAACTTGAAACCACAACCTCTTCTGAGAACTCTCAGGGAACCTGACGTTCCTCTAAGTTGGACAGGTAGGTTTTCCTCTAGCCAGGACCCACAAGTAACCTTCCTGACTACGATTTCGACTTTGAGGTCATGAAACCGGTGGAGTACACTTCTCAACTGAGTAATCCTTTTTGAGACTACGACCCTCCCTAACCCCCGTCCTCCTTTTCCCCTAGTCGCCTACTCTACCGACCTACCGTAGTGACTGAGCTACCTCAACTCAAACCCACTTGAGACCCTCAACCACTAACTGTCCCTCCAGACCACACGACGCTAAGTCCCCAGACGTTTCTCAGCCTGTACTGACTCACTGACTTGACTGACTTCGGATTTTAGTCCAAGAAATTTTTATCTGCAAACAAGTCTCGGATTTCAAATACTTCCTATCACAACAACAACAAAAGGTCTCTTATCATGAAAATTTCGAATAATTTATTAATCTAGGTCTAGACGTTTACTTATCATGTAGTCCAAACTTTATTCCAGTTTCAAATTTGGGAGTATTAAAATTAACACTCCTAGTTCCGTATTGGAGGGACCTTCTTTTTATTTGGGTTCGGATGACACAAAATATGTGTAAAAGTTCATACTTAATAAGTTGGACTCTTACTCCTTTACCCTTTAAGTACCTGTATTAATGTAATATGTTGAGTAGACGACTCCTTGGACACTATCTTTTGGGTCTCATGGAACATTTTGTCGGGTATGTCAACCCGGATGGTTTCTTCCTCGGTCGAAGAAAAGACGAGATCCCTTCACGTCTCCGCCCCTACCTACGAGACCAAAGGAACCTCTAGGGACAAGACATGAGAAGGACTCTATTCGAAGAAACGGTGTATGGGAGTCGGTCTCTAATGGTGCACCGGACTGGGGTCCAGTCCTCGACATATGAAGGGGTCCGAACTCGGAGAGTAGGGTTTGGGTTGGCCTTACCTACCTTCTGTGTCCTTTCTTGTTGATTCTTACCGGGCACACGAAAAGGGAGTGATGTACACTTTAAGAGTCCTAAGAACGATGGATCTGGAGTAAAGGGTCTTCTTAGACTCAGAGTCTCTTGGGTCCTTCGAAAGTTTGTAGAGTATCGATGACCAACTAGAAATTATAGGAAAATGTAGACCCGAATTAATTAATTTTTGTTAGTATCTTTAACAGTTCGTCCGTTTTAAATTTTTATCGCCGACGACGAAAATTCGGAAACAATACTTAGACCCAAAAAACAAACAAAAAGCCTCCCTCCAACATGACCTTGAAGTAACGACACGCTCCCGAAAGAAATGAACGCTACTCCTCCCCGAGAAATCAACGCTACGTACTCGAAGAATAGCGCTACCGAAGAGAACAACGGCTCGTGTCCGAAAAATCCCGTGCACCCGAAGTGACTGCCACGGTGAGTCCGAGTCGTCAACATCGAGGTCACGAGGTCTAGCGTCCGAGTCACCGACGCCGCGCGTCCGAAACAACGAGGCGGTCGCACACCTTAGAAGGGTCTGGTCCCTAGTTTGCGCACAGGGGACGTGACCGTCCGTCTAAGAATAGGTGACATGGTGGTCCCTTCAAGACTTAGACCATAAAACTTCTGCACCAGAACTTAGAAGTCCTCTTAGATAAAATATCTACTGTTTAGTCTCCGAATTTCTCCAAGTTTTGTGAACGGGTTCCAGTGTGGCACTTATTCTTCGTCTCGGTGTCAAGGATGGGTCCAGACGATCCCGAAGTTTTAATGGTCCTGAGTAAGAACATATAGGATGCCGTGATGTTCCGGTAGTTCAGACTAATTGACGACGTCCTTCGTAAATACTTTCGTCACTCTCTCCTTGAAGTAAACAAAAAAGGGTTCCAGACGATCTCCGCCGTCCAATTTGCTCCTAGAGTTTTGACAGAGAACACGCAACAATACGTAAAGCAAAATTTCTGTCTTAACCGGATAAAGACATTTATCACATTTCTTGATAAGTAAAAATAATAATAAGTAATTTTCCAAGTGACTTTCCCTCCAACTTGGAGAGGAGGTCCCTCTTCTGCCTCGGTCAAGTGGGCGGTAGGATGGCAAGTCGGTTTAAAAAAAGTAAGACGAGTCTGTTCTGGATGGGGATATCAAAGAGTTCAGCGAGGGCCTCCTTCTTCCACACGGACGGAGACACTTAACAACTAAATTTCTTCAGTAACTCAGGAGTTCAGACCCGGTTACAGTTGTCCCGAACAAAAAGTCATTTGTATAATCTACGGTCAGAAGAACGGAATGTAAAGTCTTTGTGGGAAAGGAATTGAAGAGGAGGTCGTCCGTGAATTAGGACGTAAAACCTTCTTAATGGTCCTTTCCACTCGTTAGAGGACAGGACTGAGACTCCTTAGTCCCGTCAATGAACGGGGTAGTCGAGGTGGGAGTTTCACACCCTGGAGGGTGAATGAACGGGGTAGTCGAGGTGGGAGTTTTACACCCTGGAGGACCCTGAGACCCCAGGGTACTTCAAGAGCCTCCAACCTCGACTCATCGACGGTAAAAGGACGGACGGGATCTAGTCGGTGACTTGTCTAAGTCAGAAGTCCAACTGTTGTGGGACAGAAAACAAGTCCTAGAAACCCCTTCCGTTTCCGGTTGTCGAAGTACCCGTGGAACGACAAATTTCAAATGGACACACGTAATCGTCATAATTATAGTGGAAACTCGAGTAATCTCTATGACTTAGAGTCCGTGGGGAGTCTCCTTGACTTAGTCTCAGACGTAAAACTGTTGTGGGTCCGATAGACACACGTACAAGTTCAAATTCTTCGTGACTCAATTTTTCGTCAATAATTAAAACTGAGGTACTATTATACTACCATTATGTCCTTCAAAATTCTCAATAACTATGGACCAAAGGTGGGGATCCATAAAACTAAAGTAACCGGATCCCATACCGGACCCGTAACTCTGAAAACTTTTGACAAAACAAAACAAAACAAAACAAAAAGTCAGTATTTAACACAGGTTGAGAAACACTGGGAGATCTGGAGTCGTGTGGTCCGAATGGTCAGGAAGTGGTAGAGGGTCTCAAACGAGTTTGAGTACAGGGAACTCAACCATTACGGTAGATTGGTAGACTAGGAGACTGTAAGAGAAGAGGAGGACGGAAGTTAGAAAGGGTCGTAGTACAAAAAAGGTTACTCAGTTGAGAAGTGTAGTCCACCGGTTTCATAACCTCGTAGTCACTGCAATTACACATCACTACCAACTTTTGGTGTTTAAGGACTTGTCAGTTTCGTGATAAACGTAAATAAATAAACCGATGTAGTTCAGAATCGACACCGTGAGTCCAAGAGGTAACGTAGTATACCTTAGAAAGTAACACCACGTACCTGAGAGAACCGACACCGCAGACCTCAGTCATCAACACCGTGAGCCCGGATCAACGAGGTTCCGTACACTCTAGAAACAAGGGGGTGTCTTGTAACTGGGACGTAGGGGATGTGACGTTCCACGCAAAAATCGGTGGTCCCTTCAGGACCGTAATAAAAATTTCTCTCTTAATAGATCCTGACTAAACTACGGACTACGAAAAAAGGTAATCGTTTTCCCCGAGTACCGAATCTTCTTTAAACTTTCCGCTCTCCTTGAGTTTAGAGGATCCTTTTATTCGGTACATATCCCAAGATTACCAGATTGTAGAGTTTAGTTCCCTTTAGTTCTTATTTCATTAAATCCTTTACTCCCAACCCCAAGTCAATTCAAGTCAACGAGTTAACACAGGTTGAGAAACACTGGGGTACTTAGCGTCGTGCGGTCCGGAGGGACAGGTAGTGGTTGAGGGTCTCAGGTGCGTTTGGGTACAGGTAACACAACCACTATAGTAGGTTGGTAGAATAGGAGACAGCAGGGGAAGAGGAAGACTGGGGTTAGGGAGGGTCGTAGTCTCAGAAAAGTTTACTCAGTCGAGAGGTGTAGTTATGATTTCATAACCTCAAAGTCGCAGTCGTAGTCAGGAAGGTCACTTGTAGGTCCTGACTAAAGGAAATCCTACCTGACCAACCTAGAGGAACGTCAGGTTCCCTGAGAGTTCTCAGAAGAGGTTGTGGTTTCAAGTTTTCGAAGTTAAAAAGACGTGAGTCGAAAGAAATATCAGGTTGAGAGTGTAAGTATGTACTGATGACCTTTTTGGTATCGGAACTGATCTACCTTGAAACAACCATTTCATTACAGAGACGAAAACTTATACGACAGATCCAACCAGTATTGAAAGGAAGGTTGCTCATTCGTTGAAAATGAAAGTACCGACGTTCGTGGTAGACGTCACTAAAACCTCGGGTCTTTTTATTTCAGTCGGTGACAAAGGTGACAAAGGGGTAGATAAACGGTGCCTCACTATCCTGGCCTACGGTACTAGAATCAAAAGACTTACAACTCGAAATTCGGTTTAAAAAGTGAGAGGAGAAAGTGAAAGTAGTTCTCCGAGAAATCAAGAAGAAGTGAAAGACGGTATTCCCACCACAGTAGACGTATAGACTCCAATAACTATAAAGAGGGCCGTTAGAACTAAGGTCGAACACGAAGAAGGTCGGGTCGCAAAGAGTACTACATGAGACGTATATGTAATTTATTCGTCCCACTGTTATATGTCGGAACTGCATGAGGAAAAGGATGAACCTTGGTCAGACAACAAGGTACAGGTCAAGATTGACAACGAAGGACTGGACATATGTCCAAAGAGTTCTCCGTCCAGTCCACTAGACCATGACTTTGGATGATTATTCGAAGGTAAGTTAGAATAGAGGAAACGTCTCGGACGGTCTATAAGGAAATTAATTTTATAAAGAAGATGAGACATTTTATTGGTAGTGTCTCTTTAGGGACGGTAGTTTATAACAGTGTTGTTATAAAGAAAAGTTTATTATGTTAGACCTTACGGTTGTTACTCTTATTCATATACTCTTTATGTTTAAACGACAGTGGGACAGGGTTCAAATTCTGTATATCACGGTGGTTTTACCTATTTGGTTTCACTCACACTTTACCTCCTTTCCATTGGACGGGTTTCTCTGGGGTATTTCCCCTCTTTTGTCACATGTTACGGGGAGACTGACGAAGTAAAGGGGATCTTGCCACAACCGACCCACCGGGTCCGGAAACTGTTTATTAGTGGAACTTATAAAAAAAGGATCTCATCTTAAACACGTAGTTTGATTACAGTTCTAATTGAAGAAGTTTTTACATAAATTTTTAGTGACGTTTTCTCCCTTTATAATAAAGGATAACTAAACTGACAACAAGTCATCGATTCGGTACAGGTTAAGAAATGTTGGGGTACCTGATATCGGCCGGTCTGAGGAGACAGGTACCCGAAGAGGTCCGTTCTTATGACCTCACCCAATCCCCTAGGAGGATTGGGTCCCGAGTTTGGACCACCCAGAGGACGTAACCGTTTACCTAAGAAACGGAGACTTGGTGATCCCTTTCGGAATAAACTGCCACTTACCAAGATTTACAGTCCAAAGAAGTATTAGTTGTCCTGTGGAAAACCTCTACAGGTTTCTGTAGAACCCTATTATTTAAAAACTTTAGTCCTCCTTAACCCATCAGCCCTCCGTCTCTTCGTACTTGAGTGCTCTATCGTACCCCGACATTTAAAAGGATTTCACTCTTCTATCATTAAAAGGGGAGGGGTTCGGACCACTCTTCTGTAGACTCCTAAGTAGAAAGTCTCGCGACTTGAGACTTTTGAGCGAACACTAGACAAGAGCGAGGAGTGTGGACACATCTTAACCCAAGTCAGAGGACATGTCCAAACCTAAATTACATTAGGAACATCCTCAAGTACATGACAAGAATGTTGAAAAAAAAATTGTTCAAATTTTCGCAAATGTTTATTTTGGAAATTTTGTAGAGAAAAAAAAAAAAACCAAAAACCGACGTACACCATACACCCTAGAATCAAGGGGTTGGTCCCTAACTTGGCTCCAGGCGTCGTCACTTTCGTGTCTCAGGATTGGTGACCTGGTGGTTCCTTAAGGGGGTTTATTACTGAAATTTTAGGATTCGTTTACTTATTTTTCATTTAGTTGATACTGGGGAAGGGAAAGTTGTGGTACAACGTAAAACCGTCCAGTTCTTACCGATATAGGTAAGAATTGCGACATCGAGGTTACTGGGGTGTGATGGTACACGAAAATTAAAAGAATACAATAACTACTCAAATAGACTTGAAGACGGTCTCATACGTAGAGAAGTCTCATCCGTGGTATAGACTAAAACATAGTGTACATGGATCTTCTTTCACACCGTAGGGTATTCACAAGAATTACATTAGTGAGGGGGTGTAATGCGGGGGGGGTGTGTGTGTGTGTATGTGTGTTTGTGTGTGTTTTGTACCCGTTACCCGGTTCCGTTTCTTTAGTCTTAGTACTGTAAGGACTTTAAGATGAATATTCTTTACACGAGTTTAACCTCAATAAGTCCGATTCAGTTATTTGGACGTATAAAATTTGATGAATAAGATACATAAATTACTAATTCAAATAAGTCCAAAGATGAAGAACTCATAAAATCATTCAATATTAAAAGATCTTTTATAAAAGATACTCAAAAATCTAAAACCCGTATTTCATAAGATCACAAGAGAATACTAAATTTTAAAGACTATTTAGGTGTGACAATAGAAGGGAAAATAATGATTAGACAAAGAAACACAAAAGAGAATAAAAGAACTAATTAGAACGTTTTATGAATAAAACAACGAGAAAGGTTTATCGTTTTAAACCCGGAAAAGTAGGAGACAGAAATAAAGGACAAAGTGTGTAAAAACAACTGTATAAAATAACAAGAACGAGAGCGTACGTACATGAGAGAACAAAAACAAAGAAAGAGATTAGTGACTCAAACATTCGAGTCGATTAAAAGTCAGACGAAGACAAGAGGATATTCGTGTATTTCTGACCTTTAAGGGAGACTTTCGTCGTATTTGATATATAACACATAAAACTTTACATAATAAAAGTACCTGTAAACAAACATTTACATAAGATTAAAGGTGAGAAAAAGGTAACTGAGTACTTAATTAATTTTCGTAAAAAAATTAATAACCCCTAAAGATTAACAAGAAATGATAACTGGAGGGGTAAACACAGTGACACTATTCTCTGACACGAACTATAATAACTAACTAACTATGCACAACTCTAACGAAACAAAGGACGGATTATGTATTTTTTGAAAAACTTTGTGACGTACATGCAAGTCTTCCTTTTATACAGGATATCATACAAGTAATCTAGTTTGAAAAATTACAAGTAGTGAGGAATATAAAATTAGAACGTAGACAACATTCTCTATCAACACAATTTTAGATGACTGACATGGACAACAGTTAAAAAAGTATCAAGATTGCTCGAAACGAAATACATAAAATTTCGATGTAATCATTTAGTATGTTTAAACACAAACTTTGTCGAAGAATTTTTTAATAAGAAAACATATAGTATACTACTAGAATAAAAAAGGATTAACATGAAAAAATTTCAGAAAATTTCAGATGAAAAAATCAGTCACAAAATATAGATACGGTCGAAATAAATTGATCGGTTAAAAAAAGGGTTCATATAGAAAAAATGTAGGCAAATAGAATCGGAAAACCCGGAAATATAAAATCTACACAGAAATCGATTTTCCGTTCAAATCTGATAAATTTAACTAACACTAGTAATTACTAAATAAACTTAAAATAAAGATAGTTTTTAGAATAAAATACAGATTGTACAAAGGAGAAGGGTAAGAAAGGAAAAACGAATAGAAGACAATTTAATTAATTTAAAGGAAATCAGATATGGAATCAAAAAATTAAAACATCCTTCAATAAGATACAAAAACAACCGATGGAAATGTAAAAATTTCTATTCATTACAACAGTAGAAGAGAACATCAAAAATGGAGAAAAGAGGTTCACGAGATAAGACCTATTAAAGGAATTCATATAAAGTCAAGTCATTAAGGAAGAAATAGACACAGAGTATAAAACAGATTGGATAATAAAGTGATCAGAAAGTAAAGTTAAAAAAAGTGTAGTCTTTAATATGAGTCAAAAATAGTTGGGTCGGACAAATAATAATCGAACATAAAGGTTGAAAAAGAAAATATAAATCTTAATAAATTTACATGAATGAATGACTGAAAGAGTCTAAGAAGTTAATAGTTTCAAAAGTCAATAGCTTTCTAAGAGAGAGGTCTCTGTAAAACGTAAACAAAGGTGGTCCGTGATTCTTTCGTAATGATTTTATCTTGATAGAATATAATTAACGAGCTGAACTTCGAAGGACTATATACCCACCACAACAATTAACAAGTCAACGAGTCAGCACAGACTAAAAACACCGACGTACCTGATACCTTGTGGTCTGAAGGGACAAAAAGTGGTAGAGGACCTCGAACGAGTTTGAGTGAAGGTAACTCGGTCACTACGGTAGGTTAGTAGAATAGGAGACAGCGGGGGAAGAGGAGGTGGAAGTTAGAAAGGGTCGTAGTCCCAGAAAAGGGTACTCAGTCGAGAAGTGTAGTCCACCGGTTTCTTACCCTCGAAGTCGAGGTCGTAGTCAGGAAGGTTACTTATTAGTCTCAACTAAAGGAAATCCTACCTGTCCAAACTAGAACGTCAGGTCCCTTGAGAGTTCTCAGAAAAGGTCGTGGTGTCAAAATTCCGTAATTAAGAAGACACTAGTCAGTAAAAATGACAGGTTGAACGGGTATACATGTACTGATGACCTTTTTGGTATCGAAACTGATATGCCTGGAAACATTCGTTTCATTATAGAGGTCAAAAATTATACGACAGATCCAAACAGTGTTGAAAAGTAGGTTTCTCACTCGTAGAAAATTAAAGTACCGACGTCAGTGGTAGACGTCACTAAAACTTCGGGTTCTTTTATTTTAGACAGTAACAAAGGTAACAAAGGAATATATAAACGGTACTTCACTACCCTGGGCTACGGTACTAGAAGTAAAAAACTTACAAGTCAAAATTCGGTCGAAAAAGAGAGAGGAGAAAGTGAAAGTAGTTCTCCGAGAAATCAAGGAGAAGTGAGAGACGGTATTCCCACCGTAGCAGACGTACATACTCCAATAACTATAAAGACGGCCGTTAGAAGTAAGGTCGAATACAAAGTAGGTTTGACCGTAAAGAACACTACATGAGACGTATATTCAATTTATTCGTCCCACTGTAATATGTCGGAACTACATGAGGAAAGGGTTAAAACTTGGTCAGGTAACAAGGTACAGGTCAAGATTGACGACGAAGAACCGGACACATACCCAAAGAATCCTTCGTTCATTCCACCAGACCATAAACAAGGGTAGAGAAATTCTTAAAAGGTGTCAAATAACACTAGGTGTGTCAGTTTCCGAAACCGAATCAGTTATTTCGTCTTCATCTATAAAAAGACCTTGCGAGAACGAAAAAGATACTAGGTTGTCCATAATCGTTAAACTAAAGACCAAGGAGACGGAAAAGATTTAGGTCGAACATGTAGACCTTTAAGAACAAAGTGTATGACAACTTCGGATCGAACTTCCTAAAACTTGTACTGGAACGATTGTACACTTTACTCATGTTAACACGTCATCAAACTTGTAAGAAACCGTAAGGGGAAGAAACCGTACACTGTTTGGCTGTAAAAGGTCAGGATACCGGTGACGACTCAAAAGGTTTACACTACCGTATAACTCACATCGTGAAGTCGTGGTAGTAGAAAATCCTAAACTTTAGCTAGTCGACCTTAAGGTAGTGGAAGTGATCGAAACAAGTATCACTACGAAGGGTTCCGGGTACACTGAAACGCGAGGTCCTATATATCAACTGGGAGTAAAATTTAAACTTATTGAGACATGTTTCGTGTTTAGGTTCTAATTTCATAAACAGAAGAAAAAAAAAAAAAGGATTGGGAAGATCCCGGTCAGACTGACACGAGAAAATTTTCAAAAGAACAAAATAAATAAAAACAGACACGACAGAAGTAACGACCAACCCGAAAGGAGGTCAACGTCACTCACCCCCGATGAGAGATCGACACCACGTGTTCGAAGAGTAACACTACCGAATAGAACAACGTCTCGGGTCCGAGGTCCACAGTCCGAAGTAAGTCATCAACTCAGTACACCGAAAGCATCAACACCGAGAGTTCGACATCTCGTGTCCGAGTCATCAACACAGAGTACCGGGATCAAAGAGGTACCGTACTCCCTAGAATGGTCTAGTCCTTAGTTTGGACACAGAGGACGTAACTCTCCACCTAAGAAATGGGTGACTCGGTGGCCCCTGCGGGTGACAGAAGAAAAGAATTCGTCTCAACTCTGTATTGGATATCGTACTTGAACATGCATTACCGAAACAGTAGAAGGGGATTAGTTCCTGCTAACAAAAAAAAAAATAGGACAGGAGATTACTAGAACCCAAATGTCCTTGAAGAATCAACTTTGAAGAACAGGGAACATTCTGTTCTACAGTAGAGGACAGGGGGGTCGACATTATTTTATTACATCCTTAACTAGAAGTAAGAGTGCACATAGGACTGAAGTCCTATGTAATAGTGGAGAGAATCCGAAGAAACAAATCAAGGGAGAAGTGAAGAACTTCGGTTCTCGAGAGAAAGAAATAAAGTTTGAGTCGAATTCGTAAATTTTCTAAAAAATAATATAAATAAGGTCAAGACACCTACGGTATTGTCCTTCATGATTATTGTCCTCCAAGGAGTTTAATGCATAAAACGACATACATAAGGGGTTTGATCCTTCCGGAAACTCACCGGAACGGTCACAGGAGGTGGACGAGGACTCAGAACGTGTACACCTTTCTACCTTTACCTCTTTCTCCGTCACTCCTCCCTTCTTGTGGTTTGTCCCTCAGGAATCAATGTGTCCTGTCGAGATCGAAATTGAGACGAAACGGTGTGCCAGAAACCGTTTGACAAAGAAGAAACTCAGGACATAAAAGATCGGTATTTTATTACCTAAATATATTATTTTGTATTATTACTGGGAACGATACAGGGAAAAACTCTCGAGTTCTATTGCGGTCGTGACAAGACAAAAGTAATATCATAGATAGAATACAAAATGTAAGTGGTTTTTTTTTTTTTTTTTTTTAATTCTTTTTATAACAACGGAGATAGAAAATCCGTTATTTAACGTTTATTTCTTTCAATATATTAAACGGATACTAAAGATTAAACGGTATCAGTACTAAACTTACGTCCAGACAAACTCAGATTTCGTACAGAGAATTCGAACACAACGACGACGACGACGATTCAGCGAAGTCAGCACAGGCTGAGACACGCTGGGGTATCTGCCGTCGGGTGGTCCGCGGGGGTAGGGAACCTAAGAGATCCGTTCTTATGACCTCACCCAACGGTAAAGGAAGAGGTTACGTACTTTCACTTTTCACTTTCACTTCAACGATTCAGCACAGGTTGAGAATCACTGGGGCACCTGACGTCGGGTAGTCCGAGGAGGCAGGTACCCTAAAAGGTCCGTTCTCATGACGTCACCCCACGGTAACGGAAGAGGTTTCGAACATAATGTAAGGGAGAATATAGGACGAACTACTAGTACTTCTAAGGACAGTAAAGATTGGAAGGGTCTCAGATTTTAGTCGGAAGTTAAGGTATACATACACATTGAAAGTAAAAAGTGGGTTAGTATAAGTCCCAGAGTTACAAGAGTAGAGTTTAATTTAGGGGAAGAACAGGAAGAGTGGGGTCCGGTGACGAAACATATTAATAACCTACTTAATCATAATATACTCACAAAATATGTCCGAAGAACTTTATACCAAAGACCTCCCGACCTTTACTAAGATGTACATAAGTATGCGTGTATAGTGTCGTTCTGGTCTGTACTACACGTTACGAACAACGGTTCTCGAGGAAATGTTCTTTCTTAAACTCAAAAAAAGAAAAAAAAGTATTCTTGAAGGTCCTTTACTCTAGTTTCTATATAAATTAAAGGAGTCTTACGTTTACCGGAGGGAGACATAAATCTACCAAACATTATGTCGAAGAATCCGTCATTTCAGTATAACCCGTCTTTTTTTCCTTTATTCGAATATCTCGGGAACACAAGATATGACTCATCCAAGTAGTCAAAAAAGATAAATTAAGTAACGACGTTAAGTTTTTTAATAATTTATTCATCAATGATCCGTAAGTGAACAAACGAGTAACAAACGACTGGATTAATAAATGGTCCTCGAAACGAATCGTAACTTCTATTTCACTATTTATTTTGTCTGACTCGGGTACAAAAGTACCTCAAACCTCTGAACTTTGTACTTTAAACTACCTCTCCACTTTACACTTGTTGATCAGTGAGTTTTTTATACATACACATGTACAACACGACCAACTTTTCTTTCAACCCATTACCATCTCCTATCGTAAATCTCAGCCTCTCCCCTCCCAGTCCCTTCTGAGGAAACGACTTTAGTGAACATTCGACTCGGGATTTCTCACGCTTCCCACCCTCCTATCTGCCAGGACTCACCTCTCAAGGAATCGTGATAAAATTTTTGAAAAATTAAAATATAAGCCGTATATTGGTTAATTGTTAAAACACTAGCACGATCCTCCTGTCGTTTCCCTGAGTCGGTATGTATTTGTACATAGGGGAGAGAGGATTTGAGGGGAGGGTAGGTCTGACGGTACATTGTAACTCGTCTCAAGGGACACGATGTGTCATCCTGTGACAACTATTACGTAAAATTTATGTCGTCGCACGTGTACAGGTAGGGTTTGAGGGATTGATGGAGAGGGGGAGTAAGAAGGAGAGACCGTTACCAGTCAAGTCAGAGATTCTTACACTCCGAGAAAGACAAAACATTCATTCAAGTACACACAGTAAAAGGAACCGTGAAAAACTTCTTGACCTCTATTTGAGTCCACACTGGGTTCTACTCCGACTCAACAATCGTTGTTCCAGTGTGAAACCAAGAAATTGGTGTATTCCTAAACTGAAAAATGAGATTCTTCGTGGGTTACTATCAAATACGACTTCACCTAACTGGACAAAAAACAAACAAACAAAAAGAAATAAAATGAAATGTTATGAAATAACCAAAACGGTATGTAACTGTACTTAGGTGGTGCCCACATGTACACAAGGGTTTGTACTTGGGGGGAGGGTGGAGGGAGGGGTGTTGTAGGGAGACCCAGTAGGGGTACGTGGTCGGGGTTCGTACGACATAGGACGTAATCTGTATCTGACCACTAAGCTAAGAATGTACTATCATATGTACAAAGTTACGGTAAGAGGGTTTAGTAGGGTGGGAGAGGGAGAGGGAGACTCAGGTTTTCAGGCAATATGTGTAGACACAGAAAAAACGACAGAACGTATGTCCCAGCAGTAACGGTAGAAAGATTTAAGGTATATACACACAATCATATGACATAACCACAAAAGAAAGACCGAATGAAGTGAGACATATTAGCCGAGGTCAAAGTAGGTAGAGTAGTCTTGACTAAGTTTACATAAGAAAAATTGTCGACTCATTATGAGGTAACACATATACATGTGTCGAAAGAATAGATAAGTAGACGACTACCTGTAGATCCAACAAAGGTACAGGACCGATAATATTTGTCACGACGCTACTTGTAACCCCATGTGCACAGAGAATTTAAGACCAAAGGAGTCACACATACGGGTCGTCACCCTAACGACCCAGTATACCGTCAAGATAAACGTTAAAAAATTCTTTAGAGGTGTGACATTCCTAAAGAGTCTGACGACGTTATCTTTATTTGTTCTGTCATAGTCTCATCCCCCCTCTTGTTAAACCTCTACCACCGTCACAAGTCCTTATCTTACCACTACTGAGTCTGATCTCGTCCCTCACTATCCCCACGTTCCTACGCTAATTTCTGACAATCCTCAATCTCACCTACGTCCTCCATTCCCTCTCCTACAAAAGTTCTTGTCCAGGGTTCAAAGAGAGAAGCTGTTACCTCACTTTCCTTTGTAGTTGAGGACTACATTTACTTAGTTGATATTAACTGCTCTGGAACTCGAGTTTCGTTCATGACCGGCAAATCTGACCGTTAAGATTACGTCCAAGACCCATAAAATCAACACACATACGTATTTTACAAAATTATCGAATATAATGACTTACTAATGAGGGACGGTCCGTCACAATATTCGGAAATACATATAATTACGTATATAGGAATAGTGTTACTAGACTTCGTCCATTATAATGGGGTGAAATTTCTACTCCTTTACCTCTGTCTCTATAAGATTTACAGAACGGATCTTTGACGAGTTGGTTTACGTCTAAAACCTAGACTTGGGTACAACAGGACTCCTTTCAGATACAAGGACAAAGAAAAGAACAGGATTCTTAGAGGGTCAGATCGGACCGACGACGACGACGACGATTCAGTGAAGTCAGCACAGGCTGAGACACGCTGCGGTATCTGCCGTCGGGTGGTCCAAGGAGGCAGGGACCCTAAGAGGTCCGTTCTTGTGATATCACCCAACGGTAAAGGAAGAGGTTACGTACGTACGTACGATTCAACGAAGTCAGTACGAGCTGAGACACACTGGGATACCTGTCGTCGGGTGGTCCGAGGAGACAGGTGTCCT
The DNA here is from genome assembly GCA_006410555.1 of Capra ibex. Taxonomy (NCBI): domain Eukaryota; kingdom Metazoa; phylum Chordata; class Mammalia; order Artiodactyla; family Bovidae; genus Capra; species Capra ibex. The sequence continues at coordinate 14,690,461 of SJYO01038983.1, forward strand.
AAGACATCAGATCAGATCTCCTTGTGTGTTTTTGGTTGTTATACTCTTAGTGCCCTCCTTCCCATATTATTAGTGGTGATTGTAAATCACCGTCTTATACCCCTGAATGTCCCACGACTCCCCTGTATCTCGTCTCTGGATACTCGAAAGTACCTCTTTTACCGTAAATTTTCTATACAACATTACGTCACCTTTAAATGTCCCGTGTGTCCGAGAATAACTTCTGATTTTCGCAGAGAACCCGTTACAGGACGAGTAGAAACATCGAGATCCTGGAAGGGAACCGTGTACTATCCACGTGTTATTTACAAAGTACTTCGGTGGACTTTACTTTACGTAACGTCTATTCCTGTGATGGAGTACTGTGAACTCGACAAGACGAGGACAGAAATGGTCCTCAAAAATAAAAGGGTAGGAGGAAATTGTTTATTCTGTTTACGTTAAAGAGTCTATGTCCTTCTTGTCGAAACGGTCCAGTCGAAATTTCAGTATCAGAAGTCCTTAGACAAACTAGATTTTCGTTCCTGACAACCGTAAACGTCACTTAAACGGACGTCTTTAGAAATTACTCAAATGGATATTTGATCGTACCGCATAATAAACGTAATAATCAGTCTAAAGACTTACGAGAAAATTTTTTGTCTCACGTCTGCGTATATACATGTTTGTCTCGGATAGGGAAGTCAATTAGTGACGTAAGCTAAATTTGAAAGGTCCTTAGAGGTGAGTTTTCTAAAATGTAATAGTGAGGGTTCACCCACCAGTTAATGTTGAGACGGTTTTAACTTTGTCTTTGAAATCCTCTTGGTGTTCTACAAACACAAAAGGGTCCACTGGCACGGGTAAGGGAGAGGTTTGTGAGGCCCTCCGGGGGACACACTTTGACTGTACAAAACGGTGTAACGCCGTCTGGAACCGACCGTAGGGAGTGGGAGACCCCACAGGAGGTGCATTAGTTTCGTTAGGCGGAAGAATAAGGGTTGAAGGATAAAGAATTTTCTCCGGATAACTAAAACGGGGACTTTACTGTGTCAGAATGAAAGTTCACAACCTTACAGAGACATTCACTACTCGTTCCTCTAAACCCTGTTTCATCTCACCTTAATCATAACTTACTAAAACAAGTTAGTTTTTTGTTTTGTCCCCGTATATAACTCACGGAGACCCGGACTATCATACGGTCCATTACCACTACGTTCCGTTTATTTTGGGGAAGGAAAAATAAGTTCCTCGAGAGTCAGATTATTATGTCTGTCGTACATTATTTATTAAAACCATTGTGTCACTTCACGTTACTACCCTACTAACACCCGTATACGGTCTCACTACCCTTACCATTTCCGAGAGACTTTCTTTACTACGGACCTAACTCAAATTTTGTTTTTCGTCCGTCCTCAATCGGTCGTCTGTCTGTGGAAAGGTCTACAATCTGACTTCCCTTGTAGTACAATGTCCGATTCCCTACTAGATCGATACTGTCTGTCGTCCTAAATGTACTCCCGACCTCACATTCCACGTTACCTCCCCCTGCTACTCCGACGTCTAGCCCGACCACTCCAGACAGTGGAGACGTTTCGTCAAATTTGTGTTATTAGATTAGGTCCCAATCTAATAACGCAAAGTCATCCAGGGAGTCCATTACCTCTGAAGAAATGTGTTCCGGTATTTTCGAGGACTCAGGAGTGTCTTTAGTCTCGTAACCCTTGTCCTTCGGAATGACTGACAGGTCGGTCTCGTAAACCCTCTGGTGTCCTCTGAATAGATGATCTAAAGTTTTCTCCCCTTTTCTTTCTGGTCTCTTTCGTTGACACGTAGAATTTGTACGAAATGAAATCTCGTAAAGGTTCAATAAGGAGTAGGGATAGAGTAACGGTAGAGTAAGGATAGTTATAAATTACTCACTACGTCTCTAAGGAACCTTTTTGAAGTCCAGATTTTTACATATAAAAACAGACTCAATACAACGTATAGACTGTTCAGATGGATACTCTGGCTTGTACAGTTATAGTATGGTCATTGTTAACTTTGTATAGAAGGAATGTTTTTAAAAGGTCAAAAAGTTGGTTCGTAGACATCACGGGAAAGTCTGTAGATTACCTTTACTAGTATTAAATAAAATTTTATGTAGCACCATAAAGAGTGGGAGGTACTAGACTTTACTATAAGGGTCTCGTTCCTGAATTGAAATCCCAAGTATAAAAAGAGTAAATTTAAGACAAATAAAAAGTATGACAATATACAGAAAATGCTGAAAGGGTTACCGGATAACATTATTGACTGGTATAAACGAATCGTCCTCTCATTTACAAGTAGACGTATACAGCACAATGACGATCTCCGAGCTTCCACCGGAACGGGAAAACGTTCGACGAGCCATTGACAACAGGTTTACTCATATACAATCCCTCATTTCCCTTGACAGGACTTCTACGTTTTAAATGTAGAATTAGAAGTGAGAGGTAAGGTGAGGGTTGTCCAAAGAACTCGACATTAGTTTTGTTTGCCATCCAGTCCACCCCCTACTCTGTAAATAAGAATACAATTCATACCTGACGTAAAGAAATTTATATCCTTTTAGAATTTTACCGGAGTTCTGTCATAAACTATCCCTAGATAGGACCGAAACCCTTCTGATTCCTCCATTTTAGGGTGATTCAGGAAGATCTACGTTTTCATCCTTCAGTTCTTTGTGGACCGTATTGTCCGTTTAAACCGGAAACTCATACCTTACTTCGTCCCGTTTTCTATTATCTCAAAACGGTTCTCTTGCGTGACCAGTATCGTTTGTGGGAGAAGGTTGTTGTGTTCTCTTCTGAGATGTGTACCTGTAGTGGTCTACCAGTTGTGGTTTTAGACTAACTAGTATAAGAAATCTCGGTTTCTACCTCTTCGAGATATGTCAGTCGTTTTTGTTCTGGTCCTCGACTGGCACCGAGTCTAGTACTTAAGGAATAACGGTTTAAGTCTGGCTTTAACTTCTTTCATCCCTTTTGGAGATCTGGTAAGTCCATACTGGATTTAATTTAGGGAATACTAATATGTCACCTTCACTCTGTATCTAAATTCCCTGATCTAGGCTATCTCACGAACTACTTGATACCTACCTCCAAGTACTGTAACATGTCCTCTGTCCTTAGTTCTGGAAAGGGTACCTTTTCTTTACGTTTTATCGTTTTACCGACAGAGTCCCCCGGAATGTTTATGGACACTTTTCTTCTCTTCACTTTTCGTTTTCTCTTTTCCTTTCTATATTCATAGACTTACGTCTCTAGTTTTCTTATCGTTCTTCTCTATTCTTTCGGAAGGAGTCGCTAGTTACGTTTCTTTATCTCCTTTTGTTGTCTTACCCTTTCTGATCTCTAGAGAAGTTCTTTTAGTCTCTTTGATTCCCTTGTAAAGTACGTTTCTACCTGAGTTATTTCCTGTCTTTACCAGATCTGGATTGTCTTCGTCTTCTATAATTCTTCTCCACCGTTCTTATGTGTCTTCTTGACATGTTTTTTACTGTTTCTATTAGTGTTATCACACTAGTGAGTGGACCTCGGTCTGTAGGACCTCACACTTCAGTTCACCTGGAATCTTTCGTAGTGATGTTAGTTTCGATCACCTCCACTACCTTAAGGTCAACTCGGTAAAGTTTAGGACCTTCTACTACGACACTTTCACGACGGGAGTTATACGGTCGTTTAAACCTTTTGAGTCGTCACCGGTGTCCTGACCTTTTCCAGTCAAAAGTAAGGTTAGGGTTTCTTTCCGTTACGGTTTCTTACGAGTTTGATGGTGTGTTAACGTGAGTAGAGTGTACGATCATTTCATTACGAGTTTTAAGAGGTTCGGTCCTAAGTTGTCATCCACTTGGTACTTGAAGGTCTACAAGTTCGACCAAAATCTTTTCCGTCTCCTGCGTCTCTAGTTTAACGGTTGTAGGCGACCTAGTAGTTTTTTCGTTCTCTCAAGGTCTTTTTGTAGATGAAGACGAAATAACTGATACGGTTTCGGAAACTGACACACCTAGTGTTATTTGACACCTTTTAAGACTTTCTCTACCCTTATGGTCTGGTGGACTGGACGGAGAACTCTGTAGACATACGTCCACTCCTTCATTGTCAATCTTGACCTGTACCTTGTTGTCTGACCAAGGTTTATCCTTTTCCTCATGCAGTTCCGACATATAACAGTGGGACGAAGAAATTGAAGATACGTCTCATGTAGTACTCTTTGTGACCCGACCTTCTTCGTGTTCGACCTTAGTTCTAACGGCCCTCTTTATAGTTATTGGAGTCTATACGTCTACTGTGGTGGGAATACCGTCTTTCACTTCTCCTTGAGTTTTCGGAGAACTACTTTCACTTTCTCCTCTCACTTTTTCAACCGAATTTCGAGTTGTAAGTCTTTTACTTCTAATACCGTAGACCGGGGTAGTGAAGTACCCTTTATCTACCCCTTTGTCATCTTTGTTACAGTCTGAAATAAAAAAACCGAGATTTTAGTGACGTCTACCACGAACGTCGGTACTTTAATTTTCTGCGAATGAGGAACCTTCCTTTCAAAACTGGTTGGATATATTGTATAACTTTTCGTCTATATAATGAAACAGTTGTTTCCAGCTAGATCAGTTCCGATACCAAAAAGGTCACCAGTACATACCTACACTTTCAACCTGACACTTCTTTCGACTCACGGCTTCTTAACTACGAAAGCTTGACATCACAACCTCTTCTGAGAACTCTCAGGAAACCTGACGTTCCTCTAGGTTGGTCAGGTAGGATTTCCTCTAGTCAGGACCCACAAGTAACCTTCCTGACCACGACTCCGACTTTGAGGTCATGAAACTGGTGGAGTACGTTTCTCAACTGAGTAACCTTTTCTGGGACTACGACCCTCCTTAACCCCCGTCATCCTCTCCCCCTGTTGTCTCCTACTCTACTGACCTACCGTAGTGACTGAGTTACCTGTACCCAAACCCACCTGAGACCCTCAACCACTACCTGTCCCTCCGGACCGTACGACACTAAGTACACCAGCGTTTCTCAGCCTGTACTGACTCATTGACTTGACTTGACTGGACTTGACTTCAGGAAGACCTCCAGGTGAAATGATTTGGAACTGTTTTCAGTTTGGTCCTTAAAGAAATACGTAGAAGTGTAAACTTTTACATTATTACTAACTGTCCGGACTGTTTCGAGAATCGAAACCTTCAGTCTCGATAGTAAGATGAGAATTAAGTCTATTATTTTCACATAAAGGAACCCGATATAGACAGAGATATATAGATATTTTACGGATACAAACATACATACTCATACATACACATACATGGATATATATCTATTCTATGTATGTATATACCGTCTTCACTTTTCTGACTAAAATGGACAAAATAACGATTAATTGTGATATATTCATACTGAAACCCTTTAATACTTTAAATTCAAAGTGTGACCACCATTTTGGACCTTGTTGGAACACGTTTTTTCTATTACCTACGTATTATCGTGTAAAAGTGGGACTCATAAACTGGTAAAACACACACACACACACACACAAAATTATGGTAAGTTCCGTACATACAGACAATGAAACTTGTCAGAAGTATAAAATAAAACGTAGGTTCACAGGTTGTACAAGTGGTCGTTTACTATTCTCAAATCGTTTTATCTTATTTGGCCAGTAAATAGTACAAAAATGTAGAGGTGAACCTAAAGATTATCAGTAGAGTTCGTATTCAACTAAGATTGTAGAAAGAGTTCCAAAAAGAGGTTGGAGACACCGGTATCAGAAAAGGTAGGGTCATTTACCATGGTGTTAGATGGGTTAACAAGTTCTATCTTTAGGAGGGATTGAGAGGGAGTCTGTCCGAACTGAGGAGAAAGTGGTTGGTAGCTATTTCGAAATCGGCAGAATGGAAGCCTGCTTAAAACTGTGGTAGTAGTAAAGAAGTAGGGGTAACGAAGTAGTAAAAATGACACATGGATGATGTGAACCTGATTTTGGGGTTTAGGAGGGTTTCCGGTACACACTTAGAGTAGACGGTGAGTGGGACAAGGTTGAGACATAGGTAGTTCTAGAAACGTCTTAGTGTCGGAAGAAAGTAGGAAAAGTAAGGAGAATTTTACAAGGGACTTGTACCAGGAAAGAGTGAGAAGTTCAGAACAGAAACTTAGGGGTTAGGAGTGGGGTAGGGTAATATCCAAGGAATAGAGTGTCATGAAAATACTCAAACATTAACGAAAAAAAAAATGAACACTCAAAAGGCAAAGAGGACTTTTTGATAGTCGTGACATCCCATTCCTACGAATTAGAACGAGAGGTAGCGTACAAGGTGTGATATATGATACAGATCGTCTATCGTTTTGAGTTCTTTTTTTAACTAACTTATGAACCTTACATATTGATGAACTTCTATTTTCTTTCTCATCCTGTGTCAAGGACGGGAGTCTCTCGAACGTAAGATTATCCTTTCCGTCTTTTTTTTAGTCTATTAATGTTATAGATCTCTACTTATGAGATATCCCCTCTTCATCGTTGTGTTTCGTGTCACTACTCCCTTTCCTAACATACTTACCACATTTCTAAAACCGTGACCTCTGGTTATTTGAGCCAATTTAGAAGTTAATGGTAGTTTCAAAAAGGGTAATTTATCGAGACTACTAAACCAGTCCGATGAATTGTGGAGACTAAGAATCAGATAAGTAGACATTTTTCCTTCATTCCTATAAATGATAGAGTTTCTCTAGGATACTCCTAATTTACTTTATTCGGTACATTTTACAATTGAGTGTCTTATACTCGATCATTAAATTCACCAATAAAATACATTCCTCTACGTGACGGTGGTAACTCTCACCACAAACTAATCAGTGACATATGGACCTCGACTTATACCACAACTTGATTTCAGAAAATGCGAGTTTGGTCACGAGTAAAAGAGGAGGTACCTCTAACTATAATTTGTCGAGTATAAGAGGGAAGAGGTTTCTGAAGGGACTGGTAAAATTCTGTCAAGTAGTGTGGGAGGAGACTCAATAGAAGGACTGAATACCAAACCTCGTACAACTATAAAGTTCCCCGGGTTTATTGACAACGACGAGGTGACACGGGACCACACCTTGGTGCGTTCTCTGGTTGACTTCACCATCGAAGTATTGACTCCCTCCTCCACTCCTGTACTACATCACACAACCGGTGTGTTTAGAGTCTTGTCTGTACACCTTCTTCATGACTTGTCGACGTCCGGAAACTTCCAAAAACTTACCATCCCTTGTCTGGTCTCTTGTACAGACGTCTGTCCACTAAGTTTTCCGTCTCCTCCTCCTCTCACCGACTCGATCCGTAACGTACGAATAAGGTGTTGGGTCTGTGTTCTCATCCCATATCCTTTTTAGGTTTCCACAATGCGATTACCAACAACAACGTAACGATTCAGTATAGGCTGAGAAACGTTCGGGTACTTAACGTCGTGCGTCCGAAGGGACAGGAAGTGACTGAGGGTCTTGAACGAGTTTGAGTACAGGTAACTCAGTCACTACGGTAGGTTGGCAGAGTAGGAGACAACGGGGAAAGAGGAGATCGGGAGTCAGAAAGGGTCTTAGTCAGAAAAGGTTACTTAGTCGAGAAGTGTAGTCCACCGGTTTTATAACTTTGAAGTCGGAGTCGTGGTCAGGAAGGTTACTTATAAGTCCCAACTAAAGGAAATTCCAACTGACCAAATTAGAGGAACAACAGGTTTCCTGAGAGTTCTCAGAAGAGGTTGTGGTGTCAAACTTTCGTAGTTAAGAAACCGTAAGTCTGAAGAAATACCAGGTAGAGAGTGTAGGTATATACTGATAACCTTTTTTGGTATCGAAACTGACAAAATTATAAACAACCGTTTCACTGTAGAGACGAAAAATTATGCGTCAGATCCGATTAACTGTAGGGGGTTGAACCTTAGTGTTTCGGTCATTTTCTCAAGGAGAGGAGACGGGGGATGGTTGTCTCTGTGAGGTCCGAGGTCTCAAACGTCCGGACTCAAATTCGGGAGTGAGACGTTGAATGTTTGTCCTTGTGAAGTTAGAGAGAATCGGAGACATAAGAGTTTACATTTTACTCCAACTATTATTAGCGTAGATGGGGTATCACACTCCGATTTCACTTGCTCACGTCATTTCGTGAGTGATGACATCACCCGTACATTATTTACAACAAAAAAAGAACCGATTCTAAAATAGAGACTTTAACAGTAACGTTTTCTTTTCATCCGTGTATTTACTTGTTTACGATTTTTTTTTTTCACGATAGTCCCTTCTACTATGAACCCGTTACTACGAACCCGTTCTGAGAATTCTTGTCGTCACACATAGATACACCATGTGCCCGGAAGGTCGTTCGCTCGTTTCGGTCTCGACGTCATAGTGTAAGCACCAGGGACCTATGAAAACAGAAGAGCTCAAAACAGGAAACATTTTTGTTTTTTCTATAATTTATAATATAAAATATTAAAGTAACCATATTTCTGTTTATAGTAGACAACTTAAAAAAGGAGATTAATTTTGAAAAAACAATCAGGGATTTTCATAGTACAAAAGGTCTGTGATACGGATAACGCGAACTACCCCTTCAGACTCCACCCCTTTTGTTTCCTGTTTCTACGTTCCTTTCTGTGTGGGATGTCATAAAACTCTTTACATCTTTCACAGTACACTACCTTGGAATCGTCGAAAAATTTTTTGTTGAATGTATTCTTTATCTACAACGTCGTTTCAGTTCTAAATGTACAGTTGATATATTTTAATTTTGTGTAAAAATTAAACGTTATTGTGAGGTCATAAAAGATAACATAAAAACCGTGACCAGTATTGGGTGGATTAAACAATGAAATATTTCAAAACTGAAGAGTGAACTTTTAGGCACTACATTCTCTTTCTTTGTTCTCCATACCATCTCCTCGTCTGTCCTGTCCCAGTGTCTCCGGGACGTGACGTACGGTCCCGACTCCCGTGCAAGGACTTCCTACTTAAAACCGTCTTAAAGTGCGTCTCCGTACTTCACTACTTTAGACACATAAACTTTCAACCGGGACTTCCTGTCTGACCTTCTCCCACTGTGCCTTTCGTCTCTCGAATGATCATCTCTACGACGATCGTCGTAAGTTGTTCTCTACCCCTCAAAGTGTGACTCCTCCACCTTGGCCCTTGTACTCCTTCTGTATCTCTTGTAAGTCATCTGGTTCGCGAGAACCGAGTCATGGGAAAGAAGGTCAGAATGAAGTTCACCACATATTGATTTGTTTCTCCTTGTAGAGAGCGAGAGGGGTAAATAAGAACATCAAGTTAATTAAAGTATGTTTGTGTATATTTAACCGTTGAATCGGACCTCCTGTATTTAAGTCACTCGTTTCGAGACCAAGACCTCAACCGGTCCAGAGACTAAGACCTCAACCAGAGGCGGTCCGGGGTGGTGAATGGTCGACTCTCCAGACACTGTCGAAGGAGTGAGACACTCAGAACCAAAGGGGTAGACATTATGTCCTCACCATTGTTCCGAGAGAAGTCTCACATTAATATTAGATGGACCTCTTTTACATATATCACACGAATCATGTGACGGACACGTGTCGTTCTGTGTCTTATTCACCTCTAACAACATTTTATATAAAACTTTTCATCCACGAATAGGATATTGAAACCCTCTTTTCCTCCTTTTAGGTATTAAAATCAATTTTTTTTCAAGTGGAGATACATTGAAACTTAAACTACCGGAGAGAGACAGTCCTTCGGTTTGATATTAAGGACCCCCACACATACACACGTACATACACACATATACACATACACTTTGTAAAGTAATCGTATCTAAGTATTCCAAATACGTAAGGCAGAGTGGAAATAGAGAAGTGAATTGGGACAAACATCACAGGACATGGAAATTCGACAGAAGGTCCAGTACGAAAACTTTCCAACGTTTTACAGGGTAGTACCTATACATCGTTTAAGATCGTTGTCAATCTGAGAACTCAACAAAGGTTGATTAAGGATACCTAAATTATAAAAGTCCAATAAATTTTTAGAAGACAGTTCCAGATGGTTCAAAGGAAACCAGGAAAAAAAAGAAAGATTAAATGACAAAAACGGTTCTCTCCCAACCCCCGTACGTATGTCTGTAGGTTTCAGAAACTTTACAGATGGTAGAAGGATCCCGAGACTCATCACACCATTACTTGACGAAACTCCAATTCAACAGGTTGACAGAATAATACTCTCTAGTTTGGACTTCCATACACAAACGAAGGTTAATTGTGGTTGACAACCCTAAACTTTTAGTACATAAAGTAAGTAATTGGAAGTCCTACCGTAAGTCTCCTCTCTTACAAACTTAAATGTTGGATGTTTAATATTTAAATAGTTTTCGTCATCGTACTAACATTACGAACACAATTTCTGGTAGGTATAGGAATCAGAGATATCATCTAGTTCTCCTCTGACACAGACGGGACTCCTGTACAAGAGATTATTGTTCTTAGAAAGTAGGAGACGTCACCTCTCTCTAAAGGTGTACGTAAAAGAGAACAGTACAAGTGATATTGGGACCTTCCTTTCTCCGGTCTCCAATGATAAGAGTAAACTACCTACTTTTTTTTTTTTTTTTTTTTGACTCAGAGTTTCTGTAGTTACCTGAACGGGTTTCACTGTGAAAATGTCTTACCACTTCGGTCTTGAACTTTAGTCTTCGAAAGGAAGAGTCCGGAGACGAGAAAGGAAGAGGGGTCCAACGAAAGAGGTCACAACTCTACGTGTTTTATTTCTTCTGACAACAGTCCAGTTTCACACTTTATCCCTTAAAATAGAGTGACGAGTGGTGAATAATCCGGAACGGGAGGGAGGGATCCTTTGTAGGTGATTACAAGGTTCCTGCACGTGGAGACTGGGTAGAAACAGGAAGTCAAAGGAGGTAACGTGTCTGACTATCCTTCGTCCTCTCTGAATTCCGTCTACCATCCGGTGGGACATCGTGTACAATCCTCCCGCCAAAGTTGTAGTCTGTGAAATTTCGGTTTAGAGTTTAGACTATGAACCGGAACCTCTTGTCTTTAAGAAATAAGGAATCAAAGAAACACTCTTCCATAGTTGATCTTCAAAAAAGTTTTCGTCAACTATCTTATACACTGACTTACACTAAAGTTGTTAAATTTTTTGAGTAATAGAGTGAATTGAGGGTTTTACTTCGAAAAGGTCAAACTGATTGGTTCGACGAGTTCCTATAGACCTAAGATGCAGTCGAAGAAAACGAAGTGAGACTAAAAAGAAACACCAACTTTACCCACGGAACCGAGGTGGTAGTTTAGGAGTATATTGTTATGGGTTTCGTCCTTTCTTTCACAACCCGTAAGAGGAATACGTAAACAGAAAAATAGTCCCGACTCACTTTCTCAAAAATTGTCTTCCGAGGTCGTTTGAAGAACAAGAAAGGAAACCGGTTGGATCCAGTGATGTGTCCGCCCTGTTGACGGTCCAACTGGTCGACAGGGTCGACTAAACCCGGAACCGTTTTTTCTTATCCCAACGACACTAGTCAAATTCGTGTCCAATAAGAGATTCCGATCCTATTCTCAGAGGAAGGAATTCGTATACAGTTGAATCTATACTCTTTTTTTACACTCAAGGTATTCGTTCGATCTCCCACAAAGTGACTGAGGACTCTTCCATTGGTCAATCAGACGGTGTCCTCCAAAACACTAATCATCTTTGACAATCAACGATTCGGTACGGGTTCAGAAACACTGGGGTACCTCTCATTGGACGGTCCGAGGAGACAGGTACCCCTAAGAGACCCGCTCTTATGACTTTACCCAACGGAAAGGAAAGAGGTCTCCTAGGAGGGGTGGGTCCTTGTTTCGGGTCCACAGGAAGTACCGTCCGTCTAAACAATGGTAGACTCGGTGGTCCCTTCGTTTTTCAACTTTCATTTCTTGAATCGTATCGTGGGTCGTGTATTTTATAGAGTCATTTACTTACAGAGTGTCATAATGGTTGAAACGTTCAATCTCGTCTTAGGTCATTGACAAAGAATTGAAACCCGTACGGCGAATTGGTGAGTTTCTGTCAAAGTAAAAGAAGTTTAACTCCCACTCATAACGATGACGTGGACCTTCTCCCACACCTTTGGGTGAGGTCATAAGGACGGACCTCTTAGGGTACCTGACTCTTCGGACCGTCCGATACCGGGTATCTCAGTGTGCCTCAGTCTGTGTTGACTTCACTGAATCGTACTGCTAACGATGACATGTCTCAACAACTTTTGCAAATTTTATTATAAACCCTTTCTCACAAATTCAATAATTCATGATACGTTTACATTTTATAGTAAAAATTGTAAGTCTCAGAGTGGACGTTTCAGTAAATGTCGTCCCAGTCTGTCCATGTATTACTGTCTAAACACTTTTTGAATGTTGACTCAGATTCTAAACGTACATAAACCGTTACACTACGACTATATATCTTATGGTCAGTAGAGTAACAAGACTTGTAAATTTTTATTTGAGGTCGAAAACAAGGTCCGGTGGAGCATGGATTTATATCACGTTACTTTATTTTTTTTTTTTTTTTTTTGGAGGTCACGTAATTTTGACTGTGTGTGTGTTTCTGATTGAAGAAACGACGAAAGGAATACGTTTAAGGGGGAGTGTTGAATTACGGACTTTGACGACTATTACAGTCAACCGAGGTACAGGAGGTTTAGGAACAGGAGGTTTAGGTTTACTTTTCTGGTTCCAAAGACTGTAAGGAAACGTTCTCATGACTGATAGGGTCTCCGGAGTTTACGTACGTAAAGGAAATTTTTAAACGTCGTTGAGATGTTCTACGTCTAAAGTAAGGATAAGTAACCGATCTTTTTGGTTCCAAGGGACTCTAATCCATCGGACGTATGTAGGGTATCGACGGTCACTCCCTCGGGTCCAAAACCGAACCAAGAGGGGTCGAGACTTCTCACACCGTAGAGACGATAAGTAGAAGAAATGGTGGAAAAGGTACTATAGGAAAGGTTGACTTGTAGTTCTGTCACTACGAAATGGAGGAGCGAGGAAAGGGACAGAGTAGACATATTGGTTAAGATGTTTGTGAGTCAAACGAGATCTTCAGGTAAGTTCTTTGAGAGATTATCACAGCGATAGACTTCGACTCTTACTTGATATCTTGTTGGCACATGTGGGTACAGGGACTCCGAACTCTACGTCTTGACAAATGACCTTTCACTAGGGACCCCGTCTTTGTGTCTTCAGATAGGATATTACTCTAGAATTTTAATTGCATTAGGCAGAGAACATAAATATATAGAATGTACGACTCGATAACGTAAATTATTAGTTTCGTGTGACGGGTAAAATATCTAAGATTTTTATGTTATGACTTTAAGTCTATGGTTTACTATAGGAGTTATATTAAGTGAAAAATTTCTTACAAGTCAAGTCAAGTCAACGAGTCAGTACAGGCTGAGAAACGCTGGGGTACTTGGTGTCGTGTGGTCCGGAGGGACAAGTAGTGGTTATGTAGTGATTATGTAAAAATTTTACATAATCAATAATTAACGTCGTTATCACGATGGATTGTGTTATTGGAGATAGAGTCATCGTATGTCATCATCAACAAAGAAACAACACACCGACCCAGTAGACCCTAACTGATCTAATGAAAGGACTTGAATCGACCCGGGTCAGATTCTCAACTGGTCGACCACCGAATAGATCTTCTTTCCTTCATGTTACAATGTACCCGTTTTACACATGAATATTTCCCCACATTGTTTAACCCTATGACAACGTTATGTGGTGATCTCTAAAAATTTTATAACAATTACAAAAGATTTACGAAAACGTTATCCATATAGGGACATTGTTTTTCGTTCCAGTAGTATTATTATTATGAGGTTCAGTATTTCTGAGATCGTCTTACCGACGGTCTGGGGTTAGATGGGACGTGACACAGGAGACAACAAAGACCCTCGAGGTTTCCGGGGGTGCCCAAACACGAGTTATGGTCAGAAGGACGGTGTCACTCTGTCTCCATCGGTAGTACAAGAAGGAGAAGAATTTCAGTCGATTTCCTCGGAGAGATGACGATGACAGTCTCCAATACAAAGAAGTTTTGTGAACTCAGAGACGTGCTCACGATAGAGGGTAACGAGATTTCTGCAGTGAAGGTCCATACAACCTGTTCACGGTCCAAGACGGGTCTCTACTGTACTTTTGGGGGAACGGTCGAGACACGATGGGAATCTATCGTCCCGACATTCGGGGACCCAGACGGATCCTGGAAGACGGAAAGGAAGGATGAGTATATGACGTTGTTAAAATATTCTGTTTCCTTTTTTTTACTCTTTCGTCGGAGGTTTGTGTTAAGGTCGAATTTCTGTGTTAAAGTCTAGGGTTTACTTTGTCAACGGACGTCCAAGGATCATCGAAGTACGACAGGGTTCTGTTTCCCCTCCGGACCCGAAGTGTAAACGTAATGATTTTCCGGATAAATTAAACACAAAAAAATTTATATTACGAATGGAGACCCTCAGGGTCACAATTCACGCTAGGTAAGACTATTAAATAGGATTTCGTGTTTCTTTTCTTGGAACAGGGGTTTCATTTATGTCTCAAGGTGAAGATCTCTGAGTTTTGAAGTATAAAGCGAAGGGTCAACTAATAAGACAGGATTGTATAAAAATAAGACAGATATAAAAGACATAGGGTAAATGTAAGTATGGTTTAAAAGTTTTAGTTAGAACTGATTCTGTGGATAAAGACTTACTATTCTCACACCCATGTGAAACCTCTACACTTTGTTTCATCGAAAGTAATACAGGAAAACAAACCTCCAGGAGTACTCAATATAGGTAACATAAACAACGAAACCGTTCTTCTGAAGTCTTAAGTAAATGGCACAAAGAGTAAAAGACACGGAACTTCGAATCTCCGACGGAAAAGATTGCATACTTCAACCTCCATCTCCGACCTTGTGGAACCAAGTTATCGTAATATAACTGGAGACGAAACTTAAGGGGTTTCACGACGAGGTCGTAAGTCGTATAGTAGGAATAAATTAAGTCCTTCCTTCACCCCTTCTCCACGGTCGGTATCGAAAGAAAAGATGATTCTTTTGGTTTTGGAAAGGACGTTATGGGGTCGTTGGAAGACGGATACATTTTTTTGACTCAGGAACCGATGGACTCCGGCGTTCCGTGTCTCCCTTCTACTCATCGACCGAGTGGACCGGGAATTCACCTCTGTCTCCTCTTCCAACAATTCTGACCTACGATTTCAGTGACCTGGTCACGGAAGGAGTTCCTGACGACGATGACTATTGTTTCCCTAATATCGAATTAAAACTCAGTTTAGGTCTAACAAAGTTCAAGAATTTTACTGTTATTAGAACTATAAGTCTAAATAGTCTTTATTTCTTTCTCTTTTTTTTTTTCTTTTCCTCTTAACAAGAGATTTAATAGTTTCAAAAGGTAAACTTCACCTTTTTATGGTTTTATCGTTTTATGGTTTCGAACTAGTTCATTCTGTCTACGACAGCTTGTTGTCCCTTTCCTTTATTTACAAGTTCATCGTCTTTCCTTTAACCTTTCAATTGGATTGTGAGGGTCGGGGGATCCGGAACCGATTCCAACCTCCCCCTTCTTTTCACTACCTTTACAACTCTCTTTGAGATCTGTCTGTCTCTCGTATAGGGCATGGTACACTCGACTATGGACATTCTCTCGGGACAAATCGACCGACCACATTAAAGACGTGGAGTTGTCTTTACAAACCCACCCGGGCCGCACCAGTTTTTCTGTGTGCTCGACCATGACCACCGTACTCTTCCTTGACATTGGTTTTGGTCTACAAGTCAAGTCAAGTCAGCGAGTCAGCACAGGTTGAGAAACGTTGGGGTACTTGACGTCGTACAGTCCGGAGGGACAGGTAGTGGTTGAGGGTCTCAAGTGGGTTTGAGAACAGGTAGCTCAACCACGACGGTAGGTCGGTAGAGAAGGAGACAACAGGGGAAGAGGAGGACGAAGGTTAGGGAGGGTCGTGGTCTCAGAAAAGGTCACTCAGTTGTGAAGCGCACTCCACCGGTTTCATAACCTCAAAGTCGAAATCGTAGTCAGGAAGGTTACTTGTGGGTCCTGACTAGAGGAAATCCTACCTGACCAACCTAGAGGAACGTCAGGTTCCCTAAGTGTTCTCAGAAGAGGTTGTGGTGTCAAGTTTGCGTAGTTAAGAAACCACGAGCCGAAAGAAGTGTCAGGTTGAAAGTGTAGGTATGTACTAGTGACCTTTTTGGTTTCGGAAGTGATCTACCTGGAAACAACCGTTTCAGTACAGAGACGAAAAGTTATACGATAGATCCAACCAGTATTGAAAGGAAGGTTCCTCATTCGCAGAAAATTAAAGTACCGACGTTAGTGGTAGACGTCGCTAAAACTTCGGTTTTTTGATTTCAGACTGTGACAAAGGTGACAAAGGGGTAGATAAAGGGTACTTCACTAACCTGACCTACGGTACTAGAAACAAAAGACTTACAACTCGAAATTCGGTTAAAAAAGTGAGAGGAGAAAGTGAAAGTAGTTCTCCGAAAAATCGAGGAAAAGTGAAAGACGGTATTCCCACCACAGTAGACGTGTAGACTCCAATAACTATAAAGAGTGCCGTTAGAACTAAGGTCGAACACGAAGAAGGTCGGGTCGCAAAGAGTACTACATGAGACGTACATACAATTTATTCGGCCCACTGTTATATGTCGGAACTGCATGAGGAAAAGGATAAACCTTGGTCAGACAACAAGGTACAGGTCAAGATTGACAACGAAGGACCGGACGTATATGCAAAGAGTTCTCTGTCCAGTCCACCAGACCATAAGGGTAAAGAAAGTCTTAAAAGGTGTCAAATAACAGTAGGTGTGTCAGTTTCCGAAACTGTATCAGTTATTTCGTCTTTCTCTATAAAAAGACCTTGAGAGAACGAAAAAGGTACTAGGTCGTCTACAACCGTCAAACTAGAGACCAAGGAGACGGAAAAGATTTTGGTCGAACTTGTAGACCTTCAAGTGTCAAGTACATGACGACTTCGGACCGAACCTCTTACAATCTAGATCAATTTGAACAATTTTCATCAGAAATGTTAGAGTATTCTTTTATCACCCCAAAGACTCATCATATCACTTCCCATTTCGTAGAACCATTCGAAGGTGGACCCCAAAAACTCGACTCAACTTGTGACAGGGGGGTTTTGTTAAGTCCAGGAAGACTTGGAGTCTTACATTTCAAGAAACCTTTACCTCAGGTATCACTATATTATTCTACTCCAGTAGAATTGGAGTAGTACTCTGGGGTCAATTCTACTCGGGAATTACTTTATACGGACCGTGGGAACATTCTTCTCTTCTCTGAGTTTTCCTTCCACTAAACTTCTATGTGTCCCTCCCGTGGTCCACTACCGTCTCGTCTCTAACCCCAATACCTCGTCGTTCGGTTCCCGACAACCGGTGGTGGTCTTCGACCCTTCTTTATTCCTTTTCTAAGAAGGGAAGTCAGAAGTCTCTCCTCTTTTACCGGGACGGTTACGGAACTAAAGTCTGAAGATTGAATGTTTGACATCCTTGAATGTAAAGACAACAAGATTTGGTGGAGTAAACCCCAGGAAACAATACCGTCTGGGTCCTTTACTTATCTCGAAGGAAGTTGGAACGTCGTGGAAAACAATCTTTCCGACTCTGGTGACGGTACCGAAGTTTCATATAGAGAAGGACGGTTCTCACAACAAGTGGGTCGTCCCCCGACTCAAAGGGTTCAGAAGTCGAGTACGAGATGCCTGGGGGAAGTCACAGAGGAAAAGGTCTTAGATAGGGTCACCTTCCCTTCGTCTCGCCTTTCGCATCGGTTGCAGGGCGAAAACGATGTAAAGTGTAGTCGAAGGGGCTACCGAGTCTGTCATTTCTCAGGTGGATATTATTGGGTCCAAACTAAGTACCCAGTACTTCTAGGGGACCTCTTCCCTTACCGATACGTGAAGTCATAAAAAGGGACCTCTTAAAGTATCTGTCTCCTCGGACGGTCCGATTTCAATTACCCCAGTGTATCTCAGTTTGTACTGACTCACTGATTATGAAAGTGGAAGTGTCCTCCTAATAGGTTATCGTTCGGTGGAGGGTTCTCAAGGAGGTCGGACCCTTACACCAGGACGAACTGTCAATCTCTGTGGGTAGTGGAAATGACGGGGAGAGACGACGTCACTCGTTGGTCGCTAGTCGTTTCTGAGAACCAAAATGGAGACTCCAGAGAGAAGATTGAAGAAACGGGGAGACGGGAGACTATAGTGGGGTGGATTTCAGGAGTAAAAAAAGAATAAGTGGTACCCAGAGTAACGGAGTGTAGAGTGAGAAAGATTTGACCAGGAGACGTACTACCGGTCTCATTAGAAAGATATTGTAGAAAAAAATAGTACAAAAAGGACCACGTTTTGGGAAGTCACCGAAAAGAATCGAAATCAAGTTTTAACTGTGTGGAAAGACTCAGACGCACTCAAGGAGAAAGGGTCCTTCCTCTGTGGTCCTGTCTTTATCTTTACAGTTTCTAACCACCTTCCTTCATGGACCCTCCCTACTCTCCTTCTCTTTCATCAAGCCCGACTCTCACAGTCTGACAACACGACTAGACTGTGGACACATTCCCCTTCCCCTCTTTCCTCCTAATTCTTCCTTCACGACTTCAGGGGTCCCGTCGAGCCTCTTTCAACACCGGTCCGGTGTCCCCTCGGAGTCTCTTTTCTGACTGGAAACCTTCACGGGACACAACCAGTCTTTACAGGAGTGACGATATTGGGACGGTACGAGTCTGAGACGGACCCTCTTAGAGACCCTCTTCTCCAAAGTCACACTTGGGGTTTCGTACCGTCGACCTCCGACAGTCGATCGATGAATAAGAACGTCTTCGAAGAGAGAACTTCTCTTTGGACTCACCGAATGAGTATCTCGAACGGGGTTTCAGTTTGATTTTAGAGGTCGGTGATTAGAAACGTTTGTGGAGGGTTGAGTCGAGGTACTACACGTAGTAACCAGGTCGATTCTTTGCCGTCCTCACCGAACGTAAAAGGATGAGACTATTGACACGAGTATGCAAAGATGTGGGGGAGGATGGATCAATGGACCGATTGAGGAGGGGGATATACACATCAAGACAAATATGCAGGTAAAGGGTGGTGATCAGACATTCAAAGAACTTCCGTCCACATAAAACAGGTATCAAAGTAAGGGGATAATTTCTCACGTTCAGGAATTTGAACCACTGACAAGTCATTTACTACCCACCCATCCACACACCTACCTACCTACCTACCCATCTACCTGTCTCCTTACCTACTTTTCTATCGAAGATCTTATAATATTTCAGGGTTACGGTCTCCTCTACAAGTTTTCATCGTATCGGTGATTAGACCCTACTTTTCGGTAATTAGACAGAGTCTGTCTACTCTTAAAATTTTTTAAAATTGTCACTATTTCTAAAGAGGTCACGACCGTCATTCGTATAAAGAATCACAGATTGAAGTCAGGGGGGACTACGACAACAATCAATCCGGATTCTCGGTCTAATTCTTTTTACGGTCGTCAAGAGTCTATTGTTGAATACCGTGGGTAAGTCTTTCGCTCTCTATATAGGTAAGGGGAACTTTAAGTTCATTTGTCGACTGGTCGTATTAACACAGACAGATGTGTTCACTGTTTTAATTTTGTTTACATGTGTCGTATCGTGTGTTAATCGACTCACACTCATTAGACCCAATGAACATATAAAGACGACAGTCCCGGTTAGTAGAAAACAAAGATGTACACAGAAGACGGAGGAAACTTCAGTAGTCACGGAAGCCATCGACTATTACACACTCTTCACGGTTTCGTCCTAACCGAAGACGCGGTAGTCGGTGCGAGGATGTGACCGGGGCCAACGGTTCTATTCTCGAATACTTCCTAGTAGAAGGACCCATTTGTATATTTGTCTCAGTACTGTTGCTGACACAAGTAACAAGAGACATTTGTAATCTCCGATAAAGACTCCCGACCACAGAAGAAGTCGATCTCAAATCGGGGTCTGTCATGTGACTCTACTCACCCTGGGTCCCCTCCTCTCAATGTTCCTCTTCAATGTAAAGAGACACCTGTGTACTCTCCATGATGACCCCTTAAAGGTATTTATTACCCCCTGGTGATCCCCCTCCTCAGGTATGTTGATTACTCTAAAGTATTCTGGACCCAAAGTCTATTTTTTCTTTGTTCGCTATTGTTATTCACGTTGTTGTTTTAGGCTCGTATAGGAATAAAATCAGGATTTAACTACCTTAGACTCGATACGAATATTTTGAAGAACAAAATTTACGATGTTTCGTACTCTTGTGTAAGAACGAGTCGGGGATATAAATGTCAGAAGTGGGTCACTACGGTGACGGTCACCGGTCTAGGTGTCCTGTTGGGAGTCGAGGTCTTTACCCGCTCTGTCGTAGTAGTCTTCCCGACGAACTCGTCAGTGACTACTTTACAACCCTGTTCCTGTTTAACCCGAACACTGTAATCTCCCTATAGCCTTCGTGATCTAGACCCACTCTCACGTAGAAAGGTTTCCTGGACGAAACACTAGTTTATTTTTTATGTGTTAGGGGACACACATCCAAAAAGTCTGTGAAAAAATCTATGATTTCCGTGAAGACAAAGGGGGTCAAAGGTGCTGTCAAACAAGATGCAGAAAGAAGGACGGGAGGTAAGAGGAATACAGAAAGAGAAAAAAGAAAGGGAAAAACGGAAAAGGAAGGAGGAACAGAGTAAGGAAAAAGGAAGGAAAGGAGTTAGTAGAAGTTTTAGGGTTCCAGGATAATAAAAGTTTCATAGTCTTTCGGACGATTAAAACCATCATTTATAAATAGTCTTATATAGAGATATCTACACACCAAGATCGTCATCTGAAGTTCTTCCCCAGAAGAATCGTAGGTCTTCGGTAGTCGGTCAATTCATCGACTCCTCATGACCGGGATCCGATCTACAACCTCGTTCCTCTACTCGTTCTAGATCAGACACGAATCTATAAACATTCCCGTCACCATGTTTCTGACACAGTCTTCATGTGGGAGAACATAACACATATCCCCTTCATGTATTCTCAAGGTTCTTAAGGAAGAACCTTTACCATAAACTCCATTCGGACCTAAATTTATTCTTACTTACCGTTTGTTTCTCTTCTCTCTCAAACTCCGGTTGCCTTCTTCACGTCTCTTCTCTTCATTCATCAAGTCATATTCGTCGAACCACTTATTCCTTCACCAGTTGACTGATGTTCCTCTAGGTTGGTCAGGTAAGACTTCCTCTAGTCGGGACCCTAAAGAAACCTTCCTTACTACGATTTCGACTTTGCGGTCATGAAACCGGTGGAGTACGTTTCTCGACTAAGTAACCTTTTCTGAGACTACGACCCTCCCTAACCCCCGTCCTCCTCTTCCCCTGCTGGCTCCTACTCTACCGACCTACCGTAGTGACTGAGCTACCTGCACTCACACTCACTTGAGACCCTCAACCACTACCTGTCCCTCCGGACCGCACGACGCTAAGTACCCCAGCGTCTCTCAACCTGTGCTGACACGCTGACTTGACTTTAACTGACCTTTCCCTCCGTCCCAGGTACAATGCTTCTAATAACACCAAGAGGAACATCCGAACCCCGAAGGGAACACCGATTCGACCATTTCTTAGACGGCCACAATACGGGTCACAGGCTCAGGGGTTTTGACTCTCTTATTCTGTAGGTGTCGTTACGTTTTCGTATTTCCCCAAATGATGATCGAACTCGATCCCGAGTTCAGTGTGGGTCACGTCACCTCACCTCGTTCCCGGGACTTGGGACTTAATGTCGTCATAAATATCCAAATCCTGTCTCTGTCCCTCAACCGTCCCCGCCTAACCAACGTTCCCAAGGAATCGTGGATGATTAACCGATCTAAAAGTGTACACGCCCGAAAGAATCCCCTAAAAGTAGGAGTAGGACTATCCGAACTTGGTCCGATGTCCCTCATATGACTAACCAGCTCAGGACCACGGACGTCTTCTACTAGAGTCGAGGAGGAACCGTTATTGAGTCGGGGAGACATTTCCTCTGAATCCGGATGGAACCGGGGGACTTCGGACAGTACCGTGGACAAACCAGGATTGTCGGACGTCACGTCCTCTGGACCCAAGCTAGGGACCCAACCCTTCTAGGGGACCTCTTCCTTTTCCGATGGGTGAGGTCATAAGACCGGATCTCTTAAGTCTCTTAAGTACGTGATATATTAGGTACCCCAGCGTTTCTAAGTCTGTGTTGACTCGCTGAAAGTGAAGATGAAAGTGAGACATCCGAACTTTATAAGTCATCCGGTACTCCTTAGCGACTCCAGAAACTTCTTATACTCACTAAACCAGTTCAAAAGAAAGTCTTTCCTATTGGGACCGTTGGCATCTTACCTACCCACCTACCTACCTACCTACCCCTTCTCACATCTTAGAGTCACCACGGTACTATGGTGACTTCCTTGACCACGTCATCGGGTTCCTCTCTACGCCTCTTCCGGTACCGTGGGGTGGGGTCACGAGAACGGACCTTTTAGGGTACCTGCCTCCTCGGACCACCCGACGTCAGGTACCCCAGCGACTCCCAGCCTTTTCTGACTCGCTGAAGTGAAGGTGCAAAGTGAAAGTACGTAACCTCTTCCTTTACCGTTGGGTGAGGTCACAAGAACGGACCTCTTAGGATCCCTGTCCCCTCGGACCACCCGACGGTAGATACCCCGACGTGTCTCAGCCTGTGCTGACCTCACTGAATCGTTCCTCTCTACTACTACAGTCTTTCTTCGTCACCTATTTTCTACCCCTATTGAACTCTTGAAAGGTCTTGAACTACTGGTAACACTTACCCTTTGTCTTTCCTCCCCAAGACCAAACCCTTGACAAACGGTACTACCCTTTAAACCTCATTCTTATCTCCTCCCACTCCTTCTTCAATTTAAAACGGGCACCGTTCATACTTCACGATCCTTTTTCCGGTTCACCTCTTCAGATTGTCCGTCAACAATAACTAGTCGTCAACTTTTTTTTTCCGATGATTAATCCTTCTTCTCTAACCCTCAGTAATCACATATGTGCCGGAACTTCGGGACTCCTGTCTACTTAGTGTCATACACCTTTAGTAACGGAAGAGAATAAAGTCCAGTTTGTGTTTGTTAAGGGAGAAAGAATAAAAACTATTAGTCATCGTACACGTCTCAGGAATTGTCGGGTGTCGCGTGAAAGTGTTTGGGAATAAAATAAACTTAGAACAGGTACTGTGGTGAGAGTATACATAATAAGGTAAAACGTGTGATCCTTTTACTCAAACTGTCCAGTTCCCTAAAAGACACAAGTGTCGATTATTCACCTCCACGATCCTGTTTCTGCAGACCAAGAGACTGAAATTTAAGAACTGTGTAAATTGGAAGTAAAACACAACCGAAGGGAGGATTGTAGAATTCAACCTTCTTCATAGTACACATCGTACCTCAATATGGATCGTGTTACAGATTGTATATTGTAAGTTATTCGTCAGTATAGTAAATAATAAAATTTTGATATATGGAATTCATTAAAGGAGGTGTAAAACATAATTAGTTAAAGTGTCGATTTTCCCCATATCGGACTCAGTTTGATGAACGAAGAAGGAGACATATATAATTATCTACCAAATAAAAAATAATGTCTTAAACTGTATAACTTAATACTAATAAACAGACACAAAGACGTAATTAGAGACTAAAGACCTCCCATCCTCCTGGTACGTAATTATTAAGTTAATTGGAGAGTAAACGAATTTTCTAACAGTTACCCACACGGGGAGGGATTAGGTAAAGACCGGTGTCATTGAGACTATCCGAGGAGATTTTGAACGCATTCGGAGTCGACCCCGTTGACCGACAATGTCACATTGATAGATGAACATAGAAAGGATGTTCTGTCACTCGAAGAGTTCTGTCTCTAATACGGTAAAATATAGACACAGACGTCACGACTCCACATTTGTTCGTCGATGTACCGTCGTTCATTTAATAACGGTACTTCTGGATACGGTCTCTACTTTAGTTACGAATAAGTCACTTATTTACTTACTCGTTTATCTACTACATAATCAAGATTTTCCAGTCTTACTCCTGGAATCTTTGATAAGACAAGGAGGAGAAGTAAGCTCTATTCCTTTATACCGGATCGTTTTTGTTCTTCTATCATAACGTTTCAGGGGGTATAGGCCAGTTACCGAGGTTGTGAAGGGAGATGTAATACACCTCGTACTTGACTCTATACTCTTTGACTTTCCCTTTTTCACGTGTAATTTTTACAAGATACAGTGTCGTCGAGTAGCCCGTACGTCTCTGCCCCTTTCTCGTTTATCTTTCACACCAGTAACAACAATTAATTCAGTTCCACTTATTTATTTCCTTAAGTAATAAAGTACATCTCCGTCCGAACCCGACTTTCTCTCCGAACTCCGAAGAGGTTCTACATATAGTAAAATCGTTCTGTCGTTGTTGTTTTTGGGTTTGTCGGAAGTCACAAATGTAAAGTTGTATCTTAATCTCCGTCACAAATTTATAATGTTCATGGTCGTTACGGTCGTCGTTAATGTCGGACCAAAAGAACCGAGAAGAAACTCCGAGAACCCTCCACCACGTAGGTTTCGGTCCTTTTGATTATTGTTATCGGGAGTTTTCTCACGTAACTCACGAGTCGTGTGTGCCTCGTCGTAGTGATTAAGTTGGAATGCTACTGGGGTACCTTACTGTGAGAGGGATAAAATATGTACTCTCTTGATTCTCGGTCAAAAGAGAACCAGTGTCCCAACCATTTACACCTTATTCTCCTAAATGAGGATTTATAACGATGAAGTTTTGGGTATGATATTTGGTGGGATTGCTACGACTCCTGACTGGCTGGCAAGGACCGACGGTCTTTCGGTAAAGGGACCGTTTTTACGGAAAGGTGGGGTGAACTAAATAAAAAAAAAACCGTTTCCCTTATAATCATGGACAACGTTCAAAGATCCTTACCATGATCCGTTAGCCCTGAACCTTTGTAAACCCCTTTATAGTCCTTTCCCTTCTTATCTTACTTTTACTAGGTATTCAGTGTATATTCAGAGACCATTAACTCTTGTTCTGTAATGAAATGAGTCGTCTCGAGAACCGTCGGAGAATTCCTTCCTAAGAGGTTCGATCTTAGGGTAAAGTAGGAGTGTCCCTTGAACTTTCTTCTGTCTTACCCAGAAGAAAGAGTAAGAGCGCTTCTCTTTAGACTTCACCTAAAATTTTAGAACGGATCTTACTCGATTATCTTTACCTTTAACTGGAGTTCGGAAGACCTGGGTGTCGGGTGTGATTGAGTAAGACGATAGGTGTCGTAAGGGAAGGACCACACTTTGTTTCTCCTTCTTTTTAATTTATGACGGTACCACCAGATACCCCAGCGTGTCTCAGCCTGTGCTGACTTCGCTGAATCGTCGTCGTCGTCGTCGTACTTCTGGATACGGACTCTACTTTAGTAGAGTAACTCGTAGTTAATAGACTGTCTGTTCTATTAACCGACTGGGTGTAAGATATCCCAAGGGGTGACTTACTAGAGTCAAGATAATAAAAGGGTAAACTATCTACTCTTCTGTCAAGTATCGAAGACGTGGGACGAAGAGGAAAGGCAGTTCTCACGTGGTGTAAACTGACAAGTAAAGAGTACCCTTTATGGGTTCTGAGACCTTAACCTGTACCAGTTACTCTGGTAACCCTAAAGGAAAGTCTCAACAGAAATCCTTGTCAGACAAGGAACGAAAACATAATTATATATGGAAATTTAGAAATAAGAGGAGGATGAAGATAACAAAAATCTATCGTCAAAATCATAGAGGTAAAATATCTTCTACCTTGATTCCAACTTTCTGTCCTTCATTGACTTCTAGAGAGTCACCCACATGTCGTTTCAACCCAAGTACGGGGTTTCAGACACTAAAAAGAAGATATTTTCGGTTTATTAATAGTCTTATTACAGATTACTGGTGTCGTCACCTGGTTCTATAAACTCACGGTAACTTTTTACAAAATGGGTCCGAATCTTCGGTTATCTTATTAAGATCAACGAGAATTATAAATAGAAAAGAATCAAGTCTTTTTAGATAGAAATGACTCAAGTCAAAGGACTAGTGGAAGGGTAGAGTACCGTATTAAATAGGACTACCCGAAGACTGAAAAGTTTTAGGGAGACGACGACGACGACGACGACGACGACGATTCAGCGAAGTCAACACAGGCTGAGACACGCTGGGGTATCTACCGTCGGGTGGTCCGAGGGGGTAGGGACTCTAAGAGGTCCGTTCTTGTGTCCTCACCCCACGGTAAAGGAAGAGGTTACGTACCTTCACTTTTCACTTTCACTTCGGAGAGTCAGCACAGGCTGAGAAACTCTGGGGTACCTGACGTCGGGTGGTCCGAGGAGGTAGGTACCCTAACAGGGTCGTCCCCAGGACCTCACCCCACGGTAACGGAAGAGGTTACCTACTTTCACTTTTCACTTACACTTCTGCGAGGCAGCACAGGCTGAGAGTCGCTGGGGTACCCGACGTCGGGTGGTCCGAGGAGGCGGGTATCCTAACAGGACCGTCCCCAGGACCTCACCCACGACAGTGGGAGAAGACGCACGGGGATTAGAATAGTGGTGTAACAAAGGAGGTATTCGATACTGAATTCAGGGACTTTGAAAGATCGATCTCTTAAACACCTTTCAAGTACATGTGTTCTTATTTTTTGTTAAAAAATTTACACATACTCCTTAGAGAGAGGAAATATTTTTAAAATAACTTTATATCAACTAATCATTACGACAACCTCTTTCTTTACCGTTGGGTGAGGTCATAAGAACGGACCTCTTGAGGTCCCTGTCTCCTCGGATCACCCGACGGCAGATACCCCAGCGTGTCTTAGTCTGTGCTGACTTCGTTAAGTCGTCGTCGTCGTCATTACGACACACTCACAGTTTATACGTCGTGGTACTAAATTAATGTGTGTGCACACGTGTGTGTGTGTGTATGTATGTCTCTGTAAAAAAAAAGAAAAAAATGTAAGAGAAGGTAATATCTAATAATGTTCTATAACTCACATCAAAGGGTACAATGTGTCATCAACCAATAGATAAAATATATAATTATATATAAAATTGGGGTTTGAGGATTAAGATGGGAGAAACGGGGAAACCCTTGGTACCAAACAAAAGATACAGACACCCAGACAAAGAGAAAACACTTATTCAAGTAAACATAATAAAGTACAAGGTGTATATTTCCTATAGTATACCATAAACATAGAGAGAAAGACTGTATGAAGTGAATCATGCTATTAGAGAACCAGGTAGGTACAACGACGTTTACCGCACTAGAGTAAAAACACACCGACTCGTCATAGGGTGACACACACACACTGTGTGTGTGTGGCATAGAAACAGGTAAGTAGACGACTACCCGTGAATCCAATGAAGGTGTAAACCCGATAACATTTGTCACGACGACACTTGTAACCTCACGCACATAGCAAAACTTAAAACCAAAAGAGGTTTACATACGGATCCTCACCTTAAAACGATCATATTTTACCGTCTTTCATCTTATCCACATTAATAAGGTGTTTAAATATGAACGGTCTTTACAGTGAAAAAAAAAGGACAATATAACTCACACTGAAACTACGGTAGGGTGGTTTGTCCGTTCTTTCAGATAGGTCAGTAAAACTCCCAAAGGAGAGGGGGAGTGGAAGAGAGATGGTAGACATGAGACCTAGTAATGTTTACAGTCGATTATCCGAGAAGATCCTCAGAACGGTAGGAATCCAGAAACAGGAGTTGACTTAGATCTCCTTCTAGTAGAATAGTTTTCGGAATACAAGGAATAGAGGGGTCTAGTAGAGGACGTAGAAGGACGGAATGTGAACTCTAAGATCATCTAAGGAGGGTAGAAGGTACGGAGATGAGTACAACAAGGGAGACGATCCGTACTGAAAGGGTACACAGAAGAAAAGAAATTAAAAATTTTAATTAAATAAATAAAATTAACCTCCGATTAATGAAATGTTATAACATCACCAAAAACGGTATGTAACTGTACTTAGTCGGTACCCACATGTACACAAGGGGTAGGACTTGGGGGGAGGGTGGAAGAAGGGGTAGGTAGGGAGTCCCAGTAGGGTCACATGGTCGGGACTCGTGACACGGAGTACGTAGTTTGGACCTGACTGGTAGATAAAGTGTATACCATTATATGTACAAAGTTACGATAAGAGAGTTTAGTAGGGTGGGAGCGGAAGAGGGTATCTCAGGTTTTCAGACAAGAAATGTAGACACGGAGAAAAACGATAGAGTGTATATCCCAGTAGTAGTAATAGTAGAAAGATTTATATATACAGATATGACATATTATGTGTATATGTGATATTATATGACATAAGCACAAAAAGAAAGACTGAAGGAAGTGAGACATATTATCCGAGGTCAAAGTAGGTGGAGTAATCTTGACTAAGTTTACGTAAGAAAAGTTATCGACTCATTATAGGTAACACATATGCATGGCGTCGAAAGAATAGGTAAGTAGACGGTTATCTGCAGAACCGATGAAGGTACAGGATCGGTAACATTTGTCACGACACTACTTGTACCCCGTGTGTACAGAGAAAGTTAAGACCAAAGGAGTCACATATACGGGTCGTCACCCTAACGACCCAGTATTCCGTCAAGATAAAGGTCACAAAATTCCTTAGAGGTGTGATAAGAGGTATCACCGACATGATCAAACGTAAGGGTGGTCATCATCCTTCCAAGGGAAAAGAGGTGTGGGAGAGGTCGTAAATAATAAATATCTGAAAAACGGTTAACAGAAGAAAACTGTTTTCAGTTCAGTTACGTGGTACCACTGACACTCTAGACAATAGTCTAATGATCTAAAGTCTAAGACCTAGACAGTCAATGACCGAAGTAAACTGGGATCGATTTCGTAAATCAGGACACTCAGATATTAGAGACTTTACTTCTACATTACGTGTGATATATAATGTACCACTAAAGTACTCGGTCATACATTTGTGAACCCAACGACGAACCGTCTATCAATCACGAGTCTTGTGAACATATAGTAATAATAACGAGTTGGACGTTCCGTATACTCTGTAGCAGAGTGAGTTCTGCAAAAGTGGTTTAAAGGTAGAGGACCGAGAACACGATATATTGAGATCATCTGTGACCACGGTCCGGAGTCGGGGTGTACACAGACTATTTCGGTCACGTGTCTTCCGAAGGGTACTTGTCTGGATCCGATCGGAATGGGGGGAGATTACCTCTTTCACGACCGACGAGTTACACATCTTTTAGACCGGACCGAATTTTCATGTTTCAATACCCGTTTCTGATATCCAAATTCTTGGGACAAGTATTCATTACTTAAGAATGTAGGTTTATTTGGTCTGTAGTGAAGAACTTAGGTCTAAACTGGGGTCCCACTCAAAATAAACTGAGTACCTCCAAATAATAATTTCAGTGATAATTTGTTAGTACGTTTTTAGTGTGTTCTAGAATAAAAACAAAATATAAAAAGATTGAAATAATCCCTTTTTTTGTTTTTGTCGACCCATGTGAAGTCTTGACTGAATACAAATGCTAAGAACGACTAGAGGACGAGTGATTGCCGTCTTTTCGAGGGTTCTGGATCCAGTCCTTCATTGTCTCTGAACAAGATTAGAAGTCACAAAAGGTTGAGGACCACAAAAAGACAGTAAAAGGAATGAACAGCAAAAATAATTAAAAAGTTTTAACTTTATGTCAACTACATATTATAATACAATCAAGACCCACGAGAGGTATCAGTAGACTGTGGACTCATGAAACACTTTACTAGTGGCGTTATTCAGATCATTGGTAGACAGGTGTATGTTTCAATAATGTCATAATAACTTGGATAAGCAATGCGTCCTAGTGTGTCCAAAATCTAAAGGTCACAGAAAACTCTTTCAGTTTTCCAGACCGTTGTGAGTCGGTAGGTAACCAATCTCGACTCTTCGTCGACAGGGAAGACTATCCTACAAAACGAGGTAAAGGGATGTAGGGAGAGGTTGGGAAGACGATGGAAGTCAAATCAAGGCGACCCCAACACTTATGAGGGACGGACCGGGAAAAGTCGAAAACTTAGACTCTGGGTGTCTTTATCTGGTTATTTTGTTTCATACATTATTCGTGATTTTTCAGAGGATTTCTTTCGACTCGTGGTTTCTTAACTACGAAAACTTGACACTACAACCTTTTCTGAGAACTCTCAGGGAACCTGACGTTCCTCTAGGTTGGTCAGGTAGGATTTCCTCTAGTCAGGACCGACAAGCAACCTCCTAGACCACGACTTCAACTTTGAGGCTATGAAACCGGTGGACTACACTTCCTGAGTAAACTTTTCTGGGACTACGACCCTTTCTAACTTCCGTCCTCCTCTTCCCCTACTGTCTCCTACTTTACCAACCTACCGTAGTGACGGCGTTACCTGTGTTCAAACTCATCTGGGGTCCTCAACCACTACCTGTCCCTCCGGACCGCACGACGTCAGGTACCCCAGTGTTTCTCGACCTGTGCTGACTCACTGACTTGACTTGACTTTTTCAGAGGTCCACAAGGACGAAGAATTATTTTACTGATCAAGACGATAAAAATGACAATGTGAAGTTTTTACCGATATACACTTATATTTTGTATACGTTTTATTTTACGGTCCAAATCGAGGCCCCCAAAGTTTTCGTCACTATGTAAAAATTGGGTCACGAAAGTTTTTACAGTAATCGACAAAATTCCAAGTGTATGTCACTTCAGTTTGACAGGGGACGTTCGGGGAGGAAGGTGGGAGTCGGGAGGGACTAGGAAACTGGAGTAAACGACTATCATATTAAACAGAATGTTGGGATGTATTCAACTGATGTATTCATTAAATGGGGGTTCCGGTAAAAGGGTACTTGGTACACGTTCATTTAACGATAAAAGGAAGGGGTTGTGTCTCGTCTCCGGTGGTACGGAGGAACATGTTAAAGTCCCGTCTCGTTCACCAAGAGGGGAATTGAAGGAATTTGCTCTTGTGAACCAAAAAAGACAGATATGACATTACAGTAGAAACGGACGGTAAGGATAAGTTAAGTGACTTCGGTAAAGAAATGAACACTGGTGTTCACATTGGGTGACCCCACTACTTAGATACAAGAGTCACTGGACATGGGGGACGGGGTGAAGTACCCCTCTTTTCCTTCTGTCTCTCCGTTGAGGGAAATCCAAGTTCATTACTTCATCCGTATGACATCACTCGGTAACCCGACCCAGTAGAGGGTTGTTTTAATACTTAGACTAAATGTCACACACACACACACACACACACACACACACACGCACACACAATAAGTGAGTGAAGAAGGAGTCATAAAAACAAATTGTAGATGGAAACATTCATTGTTTCCCAGTCCAATTAAGTGTAATCGGTTCGTGAAAGACTAAGTGAGATCGAATACAAAAACTAAGAACACTGGAGAAACAATCCACCTTTGATAATAATTATGATAATTATAAGATGGTCCTTTCTAAACTGTCTCTTCCTTTCATCGAAAGTTCTGAGACTATGAACCCGTTCGGTGCTCAAAAGTCCAAGTTTCTCTTTATAGAGTAAGTCTTTGTTAGAAGTACTCTTTTCGAGAGACCACTGGAAGGTTAGTAATTGGTAAAACTACTAGATTATGAAGTTTTCCTGTTACCGGAAAGTCAGAACACAAGTCATCGAAGACACAGAGTTCCACCCGTGCTCTCCATGTACCCCCGTTAGGGGTTCGAAGGAGTAGTGACTTGTACGACCCCGAAAAGGGACGACGATAACGAAGAAAGGAAGAAAGGAAAAGGGGAGGAGGAAGGGAAAAAAGGAAGGGAAGTCAGAAGACTACCTTAAGTGTCAGGTCGGAAACGACTTTCCTTGTTCCCATTATAACATTCTTTCTTGTCCTCAAACCCTAAGTCCACCCACGTCCAGACTGAGGGACAAACCGACACATGATCGACACCTGTGATTAGAGACTCGGAGACTTTGTCATTAAGAGTTTTGCACCAGGAATCGTCGTCGTCGTCGTAAATCTTAGAAAAATCTCTACGGTTACATATCCGAGGTACTGTGTGGATTTACCAGCACCATTTTTACTTTTATAACCTGGGATGGAACCTGGAGTCTTAGAAGACCAACCTCTTGAGTCGTTAGATATCTAATTGTTCGGGAGATCCACACTATTCACGATTTTAGACTCTTAGCACCAGGATTCTCTGAAAGAAGTAGTTTACACATAGCATTACGATCATAGTGACGGGACTACGAATTCAGTACCATCAAAAATCATCACCAGTCTAATCTGTCCATTATTACCCTGTAATTTTCGTAAGGGGTCCCACAGTCTCGAAGGTCATGTAGTAAATCACATCCATTTGCAATCGAGTGAAGGAATTCGGGGGTTTGGGTGAAGTACGACGACGAGGTTATGTCTACGAGTCTTTGGTTCCTTTCCGAATCCAAAGAAGAGAACCGAAGAAAAGGAAGAACTAAGAGTAGGGGTGTTACGATAGTCTAGGATCACTGATCGAGTTCTGAGTCTCAATAGAAGTGCACACGGATCAATGAAACTAAAACGTTTTGCATTAGTAATTTGTTCCTTTTAGAATGATATAGGTCTCCGTTTCTTGTATCGGTCGTTGTGGTCCAGCCTCTTCTTTTAGATTTTAAGTAGGCTTTCGTCCTGTGTATAAAGGTTCCGTAAGTGGTTTATTCACCGAAGGGTCGTCTCCTGTCTTTTTGTTTCTTCGTTTCATTAGACACCCTAAACTCCCCGTGGATCTACTCTTTTAATATACTTTCTATTGTACCGTTTATTATGTGTGTGTTTGATTTAGAATTTTTTATTATAGATAAAATTCAGAGGAATACCGGACTACTAGACGTTTTATAAAAGTATTAGACGTAGAGTGTTCCGAGGGTCTTTCCCTCTTTACAAAAGATTAAAACATAATTATAAAATATTTTCTATTTAGTGTTCAATACATTAAGTTGTTTGTGGTGTACCGACATTATCCTAGTTCTTGCTTTGTCCATGGAGATATACAAGACGAACCTTATGAGAGGTGTCAGTAGAGACTGACCTAAGAAGTCTCCGTTTGAATTTTAAGGTGAAGGAGGAGTGAAGGGGTGTCGTGTTCCGTAGACAGAAAGGAGAGTCACATGTCTCCAGGGTCAGGGAGACAAATACATAAGAAAGTAAGGACGTCGTTTATGAATACCCTACGGTTCATACTGAGTTCCAGATAAGATCCGTGACTCCAATACATCTCGACTGTAAGACCACATTCTGTACGTGTAATTTATACCTTATATGGTTTTTAATGTACCGTCACATACACTCATACCATGTATCATACACAATACTTCCTCTTCGTTGTACGATCTTTCCTTTCATTATATCCAGACGAAACAAAAGACAAAATCTCCAGACGAAAAGATTTTTTTATCGAATAAATAAATTAACCTCCTATTAATGAAAGTGACACACCTAGTGTTATTTGACGCCTTTTAAGACTTTCTTTACCCTTATGGTTTGGTGGACTAGACGGAGAACTCTTTAGACATATGTCCAGTCCTTCGTTGTCAATCTTGACTTGTACCTTGTTGTCTGACCAACGTTTATCCTTTTCCTCATGGAGTTTCGATATATAACAGTGGGACGAATAAATTGAAGATACGTCTCATGTAGTACTCTTTGAGACCCGACCTCCTTCGTCTTCGACCTTAGTTCTGACGGTCCTCTTTATAGTTATTGGAATCTATACGTCTACTGTGGTGGGAATACCGTCTTTCACTTGTCCTTGATTTCTCGGAGAACTACTTTCACTTTCTTCTCTCACTTTTTCAACCGAATTTCGAGTTGCAAGTCTTTTGATTCTATTACCTTAGAACAGGGTAGTGAAGTACCGTTTATCTACTCCTTTGTCACCTTTGTCACCGACTGAAATAAAAAGACCCGAGGTTTTAGTGACGTCTACCACTAACGTCGGTACTTTAATTTTCTACGAATGAGGAACCTTCCTTTCAATACTGGTCGGATCTGTCGTATAATTTTTCGTCTCTGTAATAAAACGGTTGTTTACGGGCAGATCCGTTCCGACACCAAAAGGGTCACCAGTACATATCTACTCTCTCAACCTGGTATTTCTTTCGACCCACGTCTTCTTACCTGCGAAAACTTGACACCACAACCTCTTCTGAGAGCTCTCAGGGAACCTGACGTTCCTCTAGGTTGGTCAGGTAGGATTTCCTCTGGTCAGGACCCACAAGTAACCTTCCTGACTACGACTTCGACTTTGAGGTTATGAAACCGGTGGACTACGCCTCTCGACTGAGTAAACTTTTCTGGGACTACGACCCTTTCTAACTCCCGTCCCCTTCTTCCCCTACCGTCTACTACTCTATCAACCTACCGTAGTGGTTGAGTTACATGTGCCCAAACCCATTTGAGACCCCCAACCACTACCTGTCCCTCCGGACAGTATGACGCCAAGTACCCCAGTGTTTCTCAGCCTGTGCTGACTCGTTGATTTGACTTGACTTGACTTAATGAAATGTTATAACATCACCAAAACGGTATGTAATTATACTTAGTCGGTATTCACATGTACACAAAGGATAGGACTTCGGAGGAGAGTGGAGGGAGGGGTAGGGTAGGGAGTCCCAATAGGGTCACGTGGTCGGGACTCGTGACACGGAGTACGTAGTTTGGACCTGACTGGTAGATAAAGTGTATACCATTATATGTACAAAGTTACGATAAGAGAGTTTAGTAGGGTGGCAGCGGAAGAGGGTGTCTCAGGTTTTCAGACAAGAAATGTAGACACGGAGAAAAACGACAGAGTGTATATCCCAGTAGTAGTAATGGTAGAAAGATTTATATATACACAATCATATGACATAAGCACAAAAAGAAAGACTGAATGAAGTGAGACATGTTATCCGAGGTCAAAGTAGGTGGAATAATCTTGACTAAGTTTACGTAAGAAAAATTACCGACTCATTATAAGGCAACATATATACATGGTGTCGAAATAACAGGTAAGGAGACGACTACCTGTAGATCCAACGAAGGTACAGGACCGATAACATTTGTCACGACACTACTTGTGACCCCATGTACACAGAGAAAGTTAAGACCAAAGGAGCCACACATACGGGTCATCACCCTAACGACCCAGTATTCCGTCAAGATAAAGGTCAAAAAATTCCTTAGAGGCGTGACAAGAGGTATCACCGACATGATCAAACGTAAGGGTGGTTGTCGCAATCTCCCAAGGGAAAAGAGGCGTGATCTCCATACGAAAAAAAAATTTTTTTTTTTTCAAAAACTTTCTATCAAGTAGATATTATAAAATAATCAAGGTCCATCTGTTGTTATTTATAGTATATATATAAGTAAAAAGTCAATAAGAGGTAATGTCTACTAATATTCAATGACTTGTACAAGATATGTCATTTAGGAAAACGACTAAAATATATATCATTACACATAGACAATTAAGGTACGACGATTAAATAGGGAGAGAAAAAGGGGCAACTATTGGTATGTAAAGAAAAGATACAGATACTAAGACAAAGACAAAACGTTCACTCAAGCGAAGATAGTAAAAAATCTTAGGTGTATGTTCAGTATAGCATATAAACAGAAGAGATAGACCGAAAGAAGTGAATCATATTATTAGAGACCTAGGTAGATATAACGACGTTTCCGCACTAGAACAAGGAAAAAACACCGGTTCATCAAAAGGTAACACACACACGTAATACACATATTTACATACGCATATATATATATATGGCGTATAAGACACAGATAAGTAGACAGCTACTCGTGAATCCAACGAAGGTACATAACCGATAACATTTATCACGACGATACTTGTAACTCCACGTACATAGTAAAACTTAATCTCAAAAACAGGAAAGACCTGTATACGGGTCCTCACGTTACTGACCTAATATAAAATCAGGATAAAATCAAAAATTTCCTGAGAAGTTTTACTAAAGGTATTACCGACGTGGTTAAATGTAAGGGTGGTTGGCACATTCTCCCAAGGGAAAAGAGGTGTGGGAGACGTCGTAAACAATAAACGTCTAAAAAACTATTACGGATAAGATTGTCTACACTCTACCATGGCGTAATATCAAAACAAAGGTAAAGAGATTATTAACCGTTACAACTAGTAGAAAGTACAAGGACAACTAGTAGACCTATAGGTGTAAATTGAACTCTCGATCCCTCGAGAGGCACCTCTTTCTCGTAAGGTCGACTCTTTACTTCTGGTTCATCATCTGTAGGTCCAGGACTGACGACCGTTTTGTAAGTTCCGTCTCCCTGATCGAGAACTTTCAGATACACCATACACACAATCACCAAGTCAGTACAGACTGAGAAACGTTGGGGTACCTGACGTCGGACGGTCCGAGGACACTGGCACCTTAATAGAGGTCCGTTCTTGTGATCTTACCCAACGATAATTGAAGAGGTCCCCTGGAAGGACTGGGTCCCTAGCTTGGGCTCAGAGGACGTAGTGTCCACCTAAGAAATGGTAGACTCGGTGTTTGGTTTCGTTCGAACCTTATTACTGACGCACGGTCTATTCGGTCCCCGAATTATTAGACGTAATTATCCACGTCGTCCCATAGTGTCTTCCAAGAAGTCACTTTCCCTCCGCGTTAGACGGGACATCAAATCGTTGTAGTATGACCAGTCCCATACTTTTTACCTGAACCTCGTTCTTACCCCTACCCCTGTCACCGACTCTTCAATAACTTCCTTCAAGTCCGTTCTTCGAATTCGACTCCACCCCGTGTCGTCCTCATCTACCGAGACTCCGCATAAAACCTCCAGTATTTCCGTCGTGAACCACTATTTAAACTATCTTACCCCTCTCCGCTCTTTCGTTCGTTCTTGTTGGTGTCGTAAACACGGGACTTGTTCTCATACTTGATCTCCGGGAGCGTGGGTTTACCCCCTCTGGATCCCCCTCTACTCTGACGCTCTTTCTATGAATTGATAAGGAGGGAATGGCACGATTAGTCTCTTGTAAAAGATACAGTAAATGTATTTAGATATAAAATACAAAAATATTGCAAGATCTCCTGACTCAGATCTACCTGAAGTAATGACTAGATCGGTGGTTTTACGGATTGTGTCGACGACCCGGTACTATCCTAAAGTTCCTTATACATAGTCAACCAACCAACCAACCAACCAACCAAACTTATTTACTTAAGTTTATCATAAGTCGGATTACGGACCTTTTACCGTGTACGAATCACTTACAACTGATAACATTAAGGTGTTATTGTTTTACGGAAGATGTTTGACTGGGACGCAGAGGGTTTTCGAAGGTCCCTCGAATTTACGATCTGTCAAATCACATATTGGTTTAGGGGTCCAGGACTGTGTAAATGTTAAATTGTTTTGTAACCTCGAGGATTAATTTTTTATTATTCGGACAGATAATTCCGCTGTGTTCGTACTGTCCCGTCACGGGACACGACGTCGACAATGGGACGAGACGTTCGAACCGGGAACCTCGAAAGTTAATTTTCGTCGCGACTTGAGTGAGAAGTGCGGTATACGTCCACGAGTTTCGGAAAAGAAGACAGAAATACTTTACAATTTACTTTCTGTCTCACCTCTTCCTTGTGTGTGTGTGTGCGTGTGTGTGTGTGTGTGTGTGAGTGTCCGTGTGTTGTGTAAGTCGTCGGTCTTCAAATATTGGGGAGGAAAGATGGAGGGATAGGAGAGACCAGGAACTAAACGACAGACTGGAACTTGTTGAATAGACTGTAAAACGTGAAGATACACAATAATTCTTGTTGTTGTTTTTACCATGTTTTTGATCACAGTTAGACGGACTGTCTCTAACCCAAATTTCATCAATTACGATAAGGGTTTGTCAAGGTTTTATAGCACGGTTTATATTAAAAGTTCCAACATGATTAATATTTCGTTTAAGTTACAGTGTCATTCAATTATTTAAATTAAGATAGTATGATGGTATGTGAACGTTCAAGAGATTGTCCCTAGTAAGATGAGACTCTTTATGTTTTTCGTAAGGTATATAATTGAGACACTACACACCAGTACCAACAGGACCTCTCGTATAACTGTCACGCAAAGACATCGAACCCTTCAGGATATTTCCACCGATTTACCCGGTCAGATGGTACCGAACTCTCCCGGACCCAGGATGAGATGAGAACTCCCGTCAGAGAAAGGGTGTCGAGCAGTACGACAGGATTGCAGACGGAAATCGTTAAACGTAACTGTAGTTCTTTCCTGCCACATCGGAGATGAAGGTAATCGTTTGCAGTGTGTCTACACAGAAATGAGTTAGGGTACTGACAGAGTCCTCTGATATTCGAGGTACTCCAGTACCTGTCATAGACTAAAAGGGTGCAGTATAGAGGTCGTCACTCACTTTATGAACGGTGTATCATCCAGGAGTTATTTTGTGACAATTTACTCACATAAGTACCTACGTGGACCGTTCACTCCAACCTGTACACTTCCAATTTTAGGTTTGAGATGGTCAATGATCAGTACACTGGAACCGGTTACCTGAATAAGATGGACCTAATGTAAAGACTTAGACACAAGGTGTAGAAAGACTTTCCAGTGCAAGTTTATTCTCTGACACACACAGTTCGTACGTTATCCGTCCTTCACTTGAGTCAAAGGAAGTATGAGTGAGGAGAGTAACACCAAGTGAATCTTGGCCACTCCTCTATTCAATATTTATACTTTGAAAATTTAGGAATAACGGGTATCTGGATTTCTTCTTGCCTGAAACAGGGTCCGAAACATGGTCCTCCCAAGATGAGACCGGGAGTAGTCCAGTACGGGGAAGAGTTTCCCACTTCCAAGACACTCCGGTTCCCCGGTACGTGGGTGTCGGACACGGGTTGAAGATCGGTTATTAGACATATTTTTCTGTGGCTTTCAATACACGGGTGGATCAGGACCCGGACACACTCGGAGAAGACCACATAGAAGAACTCGGTTATGACGTACAGTCCGTACACCCGGAGAAGTTATACTTTATAACAGTTCCCTGTCCTTAAAAGTCTCCTATTCCGTCCCGAACACACCCGTACGTCCGACTCCACAGGTGTGTACCCGTATGAGTACGTCCCCAGACGGGATCTTGACTAATATATTCTACTACTAACACTTCATATCTTAGTCTCCTGCCATGCAACATCCTGAAGTTGTTTTACCATCCACTTAATTTCTTCCGAAAACGACTGGTTTATTTTGGGTTCTATTCCTCGTTCTTCTCCACCGTCGTCTCTCGAATCCTCTGAAACTTGAGTACCTCTACCCCTTTGCTCGTTAGGTTCATCTACAAGTACGTTTTATGTTCTTGGACTTTTACTGTGTCGTGACCTTCTTCTCACACGTTAGATTAGACCCTTCTACGGGATCTTCTATTTAACTCTTTTCGTTCAATCTTAGTCAAGTCAAGTCAGTGAGTCAGCACAGGTCGAGAAACGCTGCGATACTTAGCGTCGTGCGGTCCGGAGGGACAGGAAGTGGTTGAGGGCCTAAATGAGTCTGAGTGCAGGTAGCTCAGCCACTACGGTAGGTCGGTAGAGTAGGAGACAGCAGGGGAAGAGGAGGACGGGGGTTAGGGAGGGTCGTAGTCTCAGAAAAGGTTACTCAGTTGAGCTGTGTACTCCACCGGTTTTATAATCAAAGTCGAAGTCGTAGTCAGGAAGGTTTCTTGTGGGTCCTGACTAGAGGAAATCCTACCTGACCAACCTAGAGGAACGTCAGGTTGCCTGAGAGTTCTCAGAAGAGGTTGTGGTATCAAGTTTTCGTAGTTAAGAAGTCGTGATTCGAAAGAAGTGTCAGGTTGAGAGTGTAGGTAGGTAGGTAAGTTATACGATAGAGCCAACCAGTATTGAAAAGAAGGTTCCTCATTCGTAGAAAATAAAAAAAAAGATAAAAAAAAAAATAAAAAATAAAAAATCAGTCCTTGGGTGGTTAAAATAAACTCTTAAGTCTCCGGAGTGTCACCGAAAGTCAGACTTGACCGTCCTGTATATACAGTAGAACTGGTGGACAACATGTCATCTCCTTCTATGTCTCTTGTCTTAACATCCACGGTTCCCCCTCCGTTCATCCCTTCCTTTTCTAGTCCACAAAACCTAATCGTCTATGTTTGATCATATATATGTCCTACCTATTTGTTGTTCCAGGATGACTTAAAGTGTCCCTTGATATGAGTCACAGGACACTATTTGGTATTACCTTTTATACTTTTATGTATATTGACTCAATGAAACGAGAAGTCGTTTTTAATTGCATTGTAAAATTTAGTTGATATGAAGTCATTTTAAAAATTTATAAATGTACACTACATGATATTATTTTAAAGAAAGAGTGGGGAAAATTACGATCTTTGGAGGGTGAGTACCAAAGTCTGAGTGTTTAGCGTTTTGAGATGAGACCGAGAAACTGGAGACAAAGAGTTTGTGGTACGAAAAAGTACGGAGTCCGGGAAACGAGAATGACAAGGAAGAATAAGGAGTGGTTAGGGATCAAGAAAACTACCGATCTTTAGTACAAACACGAATTAATTGTGGAGGAGTTTTTTCGAAAGGATCATATGGGTCGTACCATCCAAGAAAGGGACAATGAAAGAGATGGTGAGTTAAAGACGGTGTTGTGAGTAGTGTCAGATATTATTATCGGAATAAATTAATAAAAGAAAGACAGATGATCTTACTTTCAAGTGACTCTCATGAAAAACCATAACAATTGATCACATAGGGTTTATGGGTCTTATTACAGTCCATGGATTGTCCGTGGGTTTATTAACGACTGATTTCTTTATTCGTTCGTCTAAGTAGACAGCTGTAGTTCTTCATCAGGTGGGGTGCTAAGGGTCCGAACCTTAAGAACGACGACGACGAGTCAGCGAAGTCAGTACAGGTTGAGAGACTCTGGGGTCTCTGTCGTCGGGTGTTCCGAGGGGGCTGAGACCCTAAGAGGTCCGTTCTTGGGACCTCACCCAACGGTAAAGGAAGAGGTTTCGTAGAAAATTAAAGTACCGACGTTAGTGGTCGACGTCACTAAAACCTCGGTTTTTTTATTTAAGACTATGACAAAGGTGACAATGGGGTAGATAAAGGGTACTTCACTACTCTGGTCTACGGTACTAGAAGCAAAAGACTTACAACTCGAAATTCGGTTGAAAAAGTGAAAGAAGAAAGTGAAAGTAGTTCTCCGAAAAATCAAGGAGAAGTGAAAGACGGTATTCCCACCATAGTAGACGTATAGACTCCAATAACTATAAAGAGGGCCTTTAGAACTAAGGTCGGACACAAAGAAGGTCAGGTCTCAAAGAGTACTACATGAGACGTATCTTCAATTTATTCGTCCCACTGTCACATGTCGGAACTACATAAGGAAAGGGATAAACCTTGGTCAGACATCAAGGTACAGGTCAAGATTGACAACGAAGGACTGGACGTATGTCCAAAGAGTTCTCCGTCCAGTCCATCAGACCATAAGGGTAGAGAAAGTCTTAAAAGGTGTCAAATAACACTAGGTGTGTCAGTTTCCGAAACCGTATCAGTTATTTCGTCTTTCTCTACAAAAAGACCTTGAGAGAACGAAAAAGGTACTAGGTCTCCTACAACCGTTAAACTAGAGACCAAGGAGACGGAAAAGATTTTGCTCGAACTTGTAGTCCTTCAAGTACCAAGTGCATAACGACTTCGGACCGAACCTGTTAAAATTCGTAATGAAATGATCGTACACTCTACTCACGTTAACACGTCATCAAACTCGTAACAAACCGTAACGGAAAGAAACCCTGACCTTACTTTTGACTGGAAAAGGTCAGGACACCGGTGACGACACAAAAGGTTTAAACGACAGTATAACTCACATTGTGAAAGTGTCGTAGTAGAAAGTCCTAAACTTTATCGAGTTGACCTTAAGGTAGTGGAGGTGATCGAAACAAACATCGCTACGAAAGATTCCGGGTGAACTAAAGTGTTCAATCCTATTCAATATAATTAAAGGATAGTGACGATAGTGTTTAATAGTATCGAATCACTGAAATTTACTGTCTTTAAATAATAGTATGTAAAAAAACTTCGGTCTTCAGACTTCACTCTCAATGTCCCGGTTTTAGTTTCATTTCTTTCCCCAAGAAGGACCTCGGAGGTTCTCTCTTAAATGAGGAACGGATAAAACTGAAGATCTCCAATGGTTATAAAAACACACAACACAGGGGTATTTAGGTTGGAGACAGAGGTGGTAGTTAGAGGAGAAACTAGACACAAGAAGTACAAAGAGAGAAGTTCCTACGAGCACCAATTTGGTACCCGGGTAAGTCTTATGTCCGATATAGGTATAGAGTTTTGGGAATCACCTTAACATCGGTGTTTTAAGGAGGACGACACATTTCCTTAGGTAAGTGTCGAAGACTTCTATTCCCGTTTCTGTATCACACTCCTATAATAAATCGAATGTCAACAGTTTGTGGGTCTAATTCTTCAGACCTAAAAGAATTCCCTTTGTAAAGTTAGACTGATTATCCTTAGTCGGAGACTCACTTTTCAAACGGTCCCCTACATGTTTACGGAGGTAACACACACACACCCCCCGTCTGGTACTACTGAAGTTCTCGTGTGACTAGTGAATGTTTCGGGGTCTAATGGAGGTCGACTGTTAAGGGTAAACCCTTAAAATCATGTCACAGTGATATACAAGACTAAAAAGGTTTATTTAAACCTTTATGTTTAGAAATATGTTATAAACTTATAACTAAGGTCCAAACAAGAACATAAGAAACAAATTACAATTTGGGTTTTGTTACGTGAAGACTTTCGACCTAAACCAGACGAACAATATTCACGTTCCTAAGACTATCATTATCACTTGGGGTTTTCAAGAATTCAGTCCTCTTCCATTCTAAACTTGACAATCCTTCCAGGAAGTCTCCGTGACGTTCGTATTTCGTTCTTCATCCTCAGACAAATGCATTAGGTATACGTCCTATGACCCGTAGATATCATAAGGCCACTACGATCTCTACCCCGAATCCACTCCCTCCCACCCTGTACTTTCCCTAATTGTACTATCTTAAGTATCCTAAATTCCCTGACTGGCTTACCTTCCGTTTTATATTTTTCTACCCAACTTCTACTACAGTCCCCGACATTCGGGTCTTCTACCCGATTAAACTAAGGGGTAAAGGTAGAGAAACCCCCGTCACGCAAACCCTAGAAAAAGTCCTTTTCATAAACATGTTATCGTTTTTATACCCACCCGTCCTTTAGATGTGGGACGGAACCGGGTCCGTGGAAAGTGATACGACTCCAAAACCTTATTTGTCTACATATTTCCGTTCTCTCCTGGTTCGAGGAGAAGTCATAGTAGACCTCGAAACCGGAGTTTAAGGTGTATCGTCTTGTATCATTCGGTTCAGTCTGGTGTGTCTCTCAAAAACGAGGAATGACGATCAATCGCAATTTATTGAAACTTTGATTCGTCTGGGATTTAGATAAGATAAAAGTATGTTACACGTCTGGGTTAATAGACATGATTGGTCTCACTCACTGATTTTCCGGTGTAGATGGTCACAAACTCCCTTTTCTTTTTTTCTCATTTCTTTCGTCTTATTCCCTACGGACCGTGTCAGGTCCTAGAAAATAGTGAAATCACTATGCCTTCTGTGGGAAATCGGTATATGGAACCTTCTTGACCTTGTTCCCTCTTTCTCCAACTCCTTTCTTCTCATGTCAGGTATTCACACGACATTATGTAGTCACGATTGTGGAACTTTCTAAGGGGAGTTGGTGACAACTGAGCCAACATAAGGTCCATGGTCACCTTAAGCCGTTCGGACAAACTTCGAAGAGGGAGGTATCCCATCTCTTTCTTCTACGCCTCTTCTCTCTCTCTGGTCTCTTCGACGAAATTTCACGTGGGGTCTCTATCATAAAGGATACACTAGTTGTGACCCCTTATGGCTCCCTATTCTAAGAGACGAGAGTTGTTCTTACGTAACACGTTACAACGACA
Organism: Capra ibex; assembly: GCA_006410555.1. Lineage (NCBI taxonomy): Eukaryota > Metazoa > Chordata > Mammalia > Artiodactyla > Bovidae > Capra > Capra ibex. Next base: position 14,734,706 of record SJYO01038983.1, read on the forward strand.
CTCTTAACATATTGGTTGCTGGTCATTTCACGCTCCCCCTTGTAAGGTGTCACGTCAGAAGACTCTACCCGGGTACGTTTAAAGTACAGGCTCACCCCAGAATTCCTAGAAGACCTTAAGAGGTTCCAAGTCCACGGACCGTCGATCGTGTACCGTCCGTTTCTCGTTCCTTTCTTTATTTTTACCTCTAAAGATCGTCTTCTATATACCACTGATTTCGGTCTTGTCCTTTCCTATAGGGAGTGTGTACCTATCAAGTCTTTTTAGGCAGACCCTCTGAAAATGTTTACTATCTTAGCCCATGAAGAAAAACAGAAAACCTGACTTGAATAGAAATCCATTCGTCAGGGAGGGGAACCGTCGAGATCAGGACTCCAACCATACGTTCTACGGGTCCCTAATATTTTCCTTATAACGTGGTCTACCGGTTGAAACCTCTCGGGACAAGAAGCGCTTACCGAGACGTTCCGGTAGAAGGAGTCTCTGTCATCCCAGTGTTGGGAAAGAACTTGGAAAGGAGTACTCGACCCGACGTCCTCGGAGTACATGGGCACCTCTCTCCTACACGGGGTAGACACACGTGGGGCCCCGACCCTACCCGATGAGAGACTTTCTGTCACGGTGTCTCACCCTCCGGTTCTCCCAGATCCTCGAAGGTCCCTACTTGGAAGTCTTGGACGGAACAACAAACTTGAACCAGAAATCTCGCGTTAGTGTGTCTCGGCTTACGGGAGGTCGGAGGAGGTCGGGGGAGGTCTCTCCGTTGTCCTACCACTTTCTGGACGTTTTTTTACTATTCGTTTCTAGGTGAACGTATTCGAGAGGTTCATTTTAAACAGGAACTTTACATACGATAGCGGAACAAAATAAAACGAAGACTAGATAAAGTCTTCCCTCGTTAAATTTGTTCACGACAAATTACTTCATAATTATTCTTTTCACCCCCATACTTTTCGTTCCTCCTTCTTCTCCTCCCGTCCAGTCCTCTTGATCCCTCTCTTCCTCCCTCCGTCCTTCGCCTGCGATTCCTCTCGCTCCCCGTCGTAAATATACTGTAAACCGTGGAATACTTCGCGAAAATGTCTGTTAGGGACTAGAAATCCATGAATGTTCCATCTTTTAAAGGTGAACTCTCAGTCCCTTTGATTCCAGGTTCCTTCAATTCATGAATCGGTTCTAAAGTGTCGATCACTCACTGTCTAGATCCTAAATTTAAGTCCAGTAAGAAGCGAGTGGATTATACACAGACCGGGAGACAAGAGAGACTTATACTTTTCTGTTTTTCAGGGGCGAGTTGTCCTTGAGAGTCCGTCGATCCCCTGGTCTCTTCTTTTTTCTAGTAATAATACGTTTTTCGTAATTGTGGTGTCACAAACGACTTATCATCCATCAGTTGTTTAAATACCACCTAACACCTACGCGTTTTCTATTTACTTTTGTGTCCCAAGGTACCTTCCGGTCGATTCCCACACCGAACGATGTCAGGGGAAAAGGGAAAGGGAAGATCCTAAGGTTGAGTATGGTAGAGAGGTGTGTGTGGAGGGTAGAAGAAGGGAACAGAGTTACAGACCAAGAAAAAGTTATGGCATATTACTGGACATGTACTTGGCACTTGAGGGACTACAAGTTCGACCAAAGTCTTTTCCGTCTCCTTGGTCTCTAGTTTAACGGTTATAGGCGACCTAGTACCTTTTTCGTTCTCTCAAGGTCTTTTTGTAGATAAAGATGAAATAACTGATACGGTTTCGGAAACTGACACACCTAGTGTTATTTGACACCTTTTAAGACTTTCTCTACCCTTGTGGTCTGGTGGACTGGACGGAGAACTCTTTGGATATACGTTCAGTCCTTCGTTGTCAATCTTGACCTGTACCTTGTTGTCTGACCAGGGTTTATCCTTTTCCTCACGCAGTTCCGACATATAACAGTGGGACGAATAAATTGAAGATACGTCTCATGTAGTACTCTTTGCGACCTGACCTTCTTTGTGTTCGATCTTAGTTCTAAAGGCCCTCTTTATAGTTATTGGAGTCTATGCGTCTACTGTGGTGGGAATACCGTCTTTCACTTCTCCTCGATTTTTCGGAGAACTACTCTCACTTTCTTCTCTCACTTTTTCAACCGAATTTCGAGTTGTAAGTCTTTTGCTTCTAGTACCGTAGACCAGAGTAGTGAAGTACCCTTTATCTACCCCTTTGTCATCTTTGTCACAGTCTGAAATAAAAAAAACCGAGGTTTTAGTGACGTCTACCACTAACGTCGGTACTTTAATTTTCTGCGAATGAGGAACCTTCTTTTCAATACTCGTTGGATCTATCGTATAAGTTTTCGTCTCTGTAATGAAAAGGCTGATTCCAGGCAGATCAGTTCCGATACCAAAAAGGACACCAGTACATACCTACACTCTAAACCTGACACTTCTTTTGACTCGGGGCTTCTTAACTACGCAAACTTGACACCACAACCTCTTCTGAGAACTCCCAGGGAACCTGACGTTCCTCTAGGTTGGTCAGGTAAGACTTCCTCTAGTTGGGACCCTAAAGAAACCTTCCTTACTACGATTTCGACTTCGAGGTCATGAAACCGGTGGAGTACTCTTCTCAACTGAGTAACCTTTTCTGAGACTACGACCCTCTCTAACCCCCGTCCTCCTCTTCCCCTACTGGCTCCTGCTCTACCGACCTACCGTAGTACCTGAGTTACCTGCACTCAGACTCACTTGAGGCCCTCTACCACTAACTGTCCCTCCGGACCTCACGACGCTAAACACCCCAGTGTTTCTCAGCCTGCTGACTCGCTGACTTGATTTGACTTGACTTGACTTACATTTTATTGGACTTTTTTATATACATATATTGACTTAGTGAAACACCATGTGGACTTTGATTGTTATTATAACATTTAGTTGACACGAAGACAATTCCTCTTTTTGTATTATACACTGAGTAATCCTCCTTCTTGGTTGGTGTAGATCAGAGGACGGTCCGAAGCCCCAGGTCTACCCGAGTGTCCACGATCACCACGGTCATGTGGGTTCGGGACGTTGTGAGTCGACAACGACCAGTGGTAGTCCTTCTCTAGGACCTAACAGGGGACTGTTGCACCAGTGGGTCGAAGTGTCGAGACGGACTTCCCAATGGTCGAAGGGGTCCCTACTCGTACCTCAAAGAGAGCACGGAATGATAACATGTCTCAAATTCCCGTGTCGGGCCTTAGAGTTGAGACACAGGAGACAAAGTGAAACCCTTTCAATGAATTTACAAAATGTAAAGTCAAAACAGTAGACATTTTACGTTTTTATTATTATTATAGATATCTAAATGACGTCCCAACAACTCTCCTTCTCTACTCCGTTATGTACGTCTCGAGAATTGCGGCGACGGATGCTGTGTCCTTCTAAAGTCACTCACATCGATAATGCCGACAAAAATAGGCCACAGTAGGAGAGTCAGTAATGACCGTCACGACTGAGTCATGACTTTGTCACTGGGTCGAGTCCCTCTTAAAGAACGGAAAGGAACTCTATCGGGACCCCAGTGTTAACGGAGGGGGTGAAAGACATTCTCTCGGAATTAATGGTAGTGAGACCACGGACTATTAATTTGGGATCGAAAAAAAAGTAGTGACGTCTGTCCAGAACTATAAGGTCTCAAGGACCACGTCATCCGGTCGATCACTCACGGAGATTCCAAAGGACTGTTTGGTTTAACCTTGTCGGATTATGAGTAGATTTCGGTAGATTCACCACTGGAACGAAGGAAGATTGAAAATTTCAGAGGGAAGAATCCTTCAAACATTTACTCTTTTAAAGAGGGAAAATAAGAAATTTTGAAAAAATAAAATACAACCTCATATGAACTAATTGTTACAATACAATCGAAGTCCATATGTCGTTTCACTAAATCAATATATGTGTGTACATAAATAAGAAACAGTTTATTAAAAGGGTAAATCAAATAATGCATTATAACTCGTCTCAAGGGATACTATATGTTATCCATCGTACTTTACCAATACGAAAAAAACGAAATAAAAAATTTTTAAAATAAATAAATAAAATTAACTTCCGATTAATGAAATGTTATAACATCACCAAAAACGGTATGTAACTGTACTTAGTCGGCACCCACATGTACACAGGGGTAGGACTTGTGGGGAGGGCGGAGGGAGGGGTAGGGTAGGGAGTCCCAGTAGGGTCATACGTAAAATTTACATCGTCACATATGTACGGTTAAAGGTTTAGAGATTGATAGGGAGGGGGCTGGGAGGGGAACCATTGATATTTAACCAAGAGATTCAGACACTCAGAGAGGACTAAAAATTTCTTCAAGTAAACATAGTAAAAAACCAAGACGTATATTCGCTATACTATAAAGAAAGAGACAAACTGAAGTGAATCATACTTTTAGAGATCCAAGTAGGTACAAAGGTGTTTACCGTAATAAAGTAAGAAAAGTTACCGACTCATCGTAATGTAACATATATGCATGGTGTGGAAAGTAGAAGAAATAGGTAACGAGACAACTACCTTTAAATCGAACGTAGGTACAGTATCAATGACATTTATTACGACGTTACTTGTTTATAACCTCATGTACATAGAAAGGTCCCGTATAAAAATAGGTCGATATACGGGTCCTTACCATAAAAAACCAGTATTCCGTCGAGATAAAAATCAAAAAATTCCTCCGAAGTGTGACAAGAGGTATCACCGACATGGTTAAATGTAAGGGTGGTTGTCACATCCACCCGAGGGAAGAGAGGTGTGGGAGAGTTCAAAATAACAAACACATTTAAAATTACTATCGGTAAGACTGACAATACTCCACTAAGTCAAGTCAAGTCAGTGAGTCAGCGCAGGTTGAGAAACACTGGGGTACCTGACGTCGTGTTGTCCGAAGGGACAGGTAGTGGTTGAGGGTCTCGAACGAGCTTGCGTACAGGTGCTTCAGTCACTACGGTAGGTTGGTAAAGTAGGAGACGGGAGGAGAAGAGGAGAACAGAAGTTAGAAAAGGTCGTAGTCTCAGAAAAGGTTACTTAGTCAAGAAGTATAGTCCACCGGTTTCATAACCTCGAAGTCGAACTCCACTATAAAGTAATATTAAAACTAAATGGGAGTGTCAGGTAATCTTCTTTGAAGGAAACCTCAAATTTAAGTTGACTTTATAAATGATCAAATATAGTGCAAATGTTATTCTCTAGAGTTGAAAAAACATCTTTTTCTGTTTTAATTATTTAATTAGTTACTTTATATGATGTTTTCACCAAACTTACTGACCGAAAAATCAGTCGATACACTTCAACGAGTCAGTATAGGCTGAGAAACGCTGGGGCACCTGACATCGGGTGGTCCGAGGAGGCAGGTACCCTAAGAGGTCCGTTCTTATGACCTCACCCAACGGTAAAGGAAGAGGTCCCTTAGAAGGGATGGGTCCTTAACTTGGGTCCAGAGGACGTAACGTCCATCTGCGAAATTGGAGACTCGGTGGTCCCTTCGGGAATAGACTCGAATTTAGGGTCAAGGTTTTTATTGTTTATAATGGAACCCGTTTATCGGAAAATTAGGACAAATAAATCGACATTAGAAATAGGTGTCCTAACAAAACTCCTGATTTATCTACCGAAATCACGTTGAGTTATTCTTGATCTATACATTAATGATAGTGTCAATATTTCTATTTTAAAATTTTAACGTAATTTTTAGATTCTCAGTACGATATAGATGTCTTCAACCTCTTCCCTTTCCGGTGGGTGAGGTCATAAGACCGGACCTCTTAAGGTACCTGACATGTCAGGTACCCCAGCGTTTCTCAGTCTGTGCTGATTCGTTGAAAGTGTATCGGTCTCTTCTCCAAGTCTCTATTTCTACGGTATAAAAAGTAAATTTGTTGTCAATCCTGTTCCCGTATATCGAGGAGGAGAGACATTCACTCCGTCTTATTACACTAAGACCCTCTAGGGTTTCTGTCTTTATTATAGTATATAATTAGGTTAATGGTGAAATTGACCCCTCGTGGAGACATCTGTTATTTATATCAAACACTGCGTAACGATGACATGATTAACCGAGACGTAGGTAGTAAGTACCGATGTATAAAAGGATCCGGGAACCCGGTCTTTACCTGAATCTCCTTTAAACAAAGGTAAAAGAATGTGTACAGGACGAACCCCTTTTAAGTGACCGTATACTCTTCAACCGGAGGTAGAGAAGACCTTTACGTGACCGAATATATGCGTCTAACTCTCATGTAAGAATCTTTGTATCTGAGAGTCTTATACTTTATTTTTGATTAATAAATGTCTCTTCGAAACTTTTGTCAAATAATTTTTTATTAGTTTTATAATCCAACCGGTTTTTCAAACGAGTCCAAAAGGGTACGCTACAATATCTTTTTAGGTTTACTTGCAAAACCAGTTGGGTCACATTATTTGATGTGTAAAAGCTTGAATGTGACACTATGTAAAACTGTACACATTTATGAGTACTTTGGTGAGGATGTCAAATTTGTATCAGTAATGATGTTTTCAAAGAAACACGGTACAGATTAAGAAGGGAGGACGAAGAGGGAGGATAAAGAGGTAGAGTCCTTTGGTAACTAAATGAAAGTCTGTAATATTAAATCATTGTCTTCTGTAATTCGAAGATAAGAAAAACAGTAAAAAGAAAATAAGTCCCATTAAAACTTTAAGTGGGTTCAGTCCATCGTTACCAATTAAAAGATAATTACTACTCACCATAAGGTAACGTACCTATATGGTGTTGAACAAATAGGTCATTGAACGACTACCTATAAAAGTACGAAACTCAAAACCTGATAGTGTTTATTTAGACAATACTTGCAAGTATATATTTAGAAACTATCTAAAAAGAGGGCACAGAGAAACTATTCATGGGACCATCTTACAGACTGAGTACACCATCCACCTACAAACAAATGAACCTTGACGGTTCGACAAATGATTTCATAAAAATGGTAAGATTAAATAGTGGTCAAGGTCAACTAAGTGTAGTAGTGGTCGTAAACCATCCTAGTCAGAAAATTTAAAATATAAGATTATACATATTATAATAGTGGAACGTTAAAATTAAATGTAAAGGGATTACTTATTATTACAACTCGTAAATAAGGACACGAATGAACGATAGATATATAGAATAAACCACTTTCTTTACAATTTTATAAAACGGGTAAAAAACTTAAACTGAACAATGAATAATGACTCCAAACTCTAACTAAAAGGTATATAAGACCTGTGTTGACAAAATGGTTTATATATACTAACAACTATAAAAGGATGTAAAACAGAAGAGAGAAAGTAGAGAATTCTCAGAGGTTTCTCGTCTATAAAAAATTATAATTGTTTCGGGTCAAATATTGGAAAAAGAAAATACTTAACACGAAAACTATTCAATTTTCGACAAATATTTTAGTTCTAGTATGCCAAAAAAGAAGGGAAAAAACTTTATATTAGATTTAGATTATTTACGTGTATAAGTAAGGATTATTAAAAATATCGTAAAAATACATAGTAGAGAATGTAAATCTGGATACCAGGTAAAACATAGTTAAAAATACACTATACTCCTTTCCTTGTTTCAAATCAAAAAATGTATATCAATACGTCATCAAGGTCCTAGTAAACAACTAATTTGAGAGGAGAGAGGTGAATTTACAGAAACGTAGAAATATTTTTTAGTTAACTGTTATACACACACTCAGTTATAGACCTAATAGAAGACTGAGTAACTAAATAAATAAACACGTGTAATTACGGTGATGGTGTGACGTAAGCGACATAATTTACGAGAACGAAACATTGTTTAGAACTTTAGTTCATCATTGAGGAGGTTTAAAAAAAAAGTTTATACAAAACCGACATCAATCATAATACATAAAATGTGTATAAAATATTAATAGAAAAATTGTAGATGTTTTCTAAGACGACTCCAAAACTAACGTTAACTCAAAGTAGATATCTAGTTAAATCGTTCTTAACTGAAGGATTGTTAACTCAATAGACTAGGTACTTCTATTACAACGAGAAGTAAATAAGAAGAACAAGTTAAAAACGTCATAAAATATCAAAAGTAATACATCGAGAAAAAGTCTGAATAAGGATTCGGAATAAGGATTCATAAGAACTACGAAAAACTTTACTTTATGAAATTTAAAGTAAAGATTCAAAACAATTATATGTCTTTGTTTTGACGGAAAATATAACTATTACATAAGAAGTTGAAAGTGATTCAAGTAAATAATCAAGATTATGAAAAACCTCTAAGGTCGTCTATAAGATGTCTCAACTAGTCATAAAAAGAGAAAAAAAAATTAAAAATAAAAATGAAATAAAATGAAATGTTATGACATAACCAAAACGGTATGTAACTGTACTTAGGTGGTACCCACATGTACGCAAGGGTTTGTACTTGGGGGGAGGGTGGAGGGAGGGGTGTTGCAGGGAGACCTAGTATTCTGTCACATTGGTATACAAGAGTTTAGACCTGCGGAAAATAAATAAATAGAATGACAAAACGTATCCGAGTCATGTCAAGTCAGTGAGTCAGCACTGGCTGAGAAACGCTGGGGCACTTAGCGTCGTGCGTTCCGCAGGGACAGTTAGTGGTAGAGGGCCTCAAGTGAGTCTGAGTACAGGCAGCTCAGTCCCTACGGTAGGTCGGTAGAGTAGGAGATATCAGGGGAAGAGGAGGACTGGGGTTAGAGAGGGTCTTAGTCTCAGAAAAGGTTACTCAGTTGAGAAACGTACTCCACCGGTTTCATGACCTCAAAGTCGAAGTCGTAGTAAGGAAAGTTTCTTGTGGGTCCCAACTAGAGGAAGTCTTTCCTGACCAACCTAGAGGGACGTCAGGTTCCCTGAGAGTTCTCAGAAGAGGTTGTGGTGTCAAGTTTGCGTAGTTAAGAAACCACGAGTCAAAAGAAGTGTCAGGTTGAGAGTGTAGGTATGTACTGGTGTCCTTTTTGGTATCGGAACTGATCTGTTTGTCAGCCGTTTCATTACAGAGACGAAAACTTATACGATAGATCCAACCAGTATTGAAAAGAAGGTTCCTCATTCGCAGAAAATTAAAGTACCGACGTTAGTGATAGACGTCACTAAAACCTCTGGGGTTTTTATTTCAGACTGTCAAAGGTGACAAAGATGTAGATAAAGGGTACTTCGCTACCCTGGCCTACGGTACTAGAAGCAAAAGACTTGCAAATCGAAATTCGGTTGAAAAAGTGAGAGGAGAAAGTGAAAGTAGTTCTCTGGAAAATCGAGGAGAAGTGAAAGACGGTATTCCTACTACAGTAGACGTATAGACTCCAATAACTACAAAGAGGACCGTTAGAACTAAGGTCGAACACGAAGAAGGTCGGGTCGCAAAGAGTACTACATGAGACGTATATGTAATTTATTCGTCCCACTGTTATATGTCGGAACTGCATGAGGAAAAGGATAAACCTTGGTCAGACAACAAGGTACAGGTCGAAATTGATAACGAAGGACTGGACGTATGTCTAAAGAGTTCTCCTTCCAATTCACCAGACCATAAGGGTAGAGAAAGTCTTAAAAGGTGTAAAATAACACTAGGTGTGTCAGTTTCCGAAACTGTATCAGTTATTTCGTCTTTATCTACAAAAAGACCTTGAAAGAACGAAAAAGGCACTGGTCGCCTATAACCGTTAAACTAGAGACCAAGGAGACGGAAAAGATTTAGGTCGAACTTGTAGTCCCTCAAGTGCCAAGTACATAACGACTTCGGACCGAACCTCTTAAAACTCGTAATGAAATGATCGTACACTCTACTCACGTTAACACACCATCAAACTCGTAACAAACCGTAACGGAAAGAAACTTTAACCTTACTTTTGACTGGAAAAGGTCAGGACACCGGTCACGACTCAAAAGGTTTAAACGACCCTATAACTCACTTCGTGAAAGTGTCGTAGTAGAAAGTCCTAAACTTTGTCGAATTGACCTTAAGGTGGTGGAGGTGACCGAAACAAGCATCACTACGAAAGATTCCGGGTGAACTGAAGTGAAAGGTTCTACAGACCGAGATCTAAACACTAGTGTAGTAGTACTATAAGAGCCACCATTTCTAGAAAAAACATGTCAAGAAGACACATAAGAACGGTGGAGAAGAATTATAGAAGACGAAGACAATCCAGGTCTGGTAAAGACAGGAAATAGCTCGGGTAGAAACGTATTTTACAAGGGACCATAGAGATTAAAAACTTCTCTAAAGATCAGAAAGAGTAAGACAACAAAAGGAGATAAAGAAACGTAACTAGCGACTTCTTCCGAAAGAATAGAGAAGAACGATAAGAAACCTTGAGACGTAAGTCTACGAATATAGAAAGGAAAAGAGGAAACGAAAAGCGGAGAGAAGAAAAGTGTCGAGAAACATTCCGGAGGGGTCTCTCGGTAAAACGAAAAAACGTAAAGAAAAGGTACCCCTACCAGAACTAGGGACAGAGGACATGTTACAGTGCTTGGAGTCAGGTATCAACTAGTCCGTGAGATAGATAGTCTAGATCCGGGAATTTAGATAAAGAGTGAAGATGACATATTAGTATTCCCTAAACTAAATCCAGTATGGACTTACCAGATCGCCAAAAGGGATGAAAGAAGTTAAAGTCAGACTTAAACCATTATTCCTCAAGTATTAGACTCGGTGTCAGTCGAGGACCAGAACAAAAACAACTGACATATGTCCAGGAGGTACAAACCGACGTACTTATATTAGTTAGACTAAAACCACAACTGGTAGACCACTACAGGGACACATCTCAGAAGAGAACACAACAACCTTCTCCCACAAACGATACTGGTCACGTAAAAGAACCGTTTTGAGAGAATCGGAAACGGGACGAAGTAAGGCGTAAGGTTCCGGTTTAAACGGACAATCAGGTCCACAAAGAACTGAAGGATGAAAACGTAAGGTCAGGGGATATTACTTTTCCTGTAGAAAAAACCCACAATCAAGATTTTCTAGAACATCCAGAAGTATTTTGGTAAGTTGAAGTCGAAGAAGTCGTAATGACCAACCCCGTATATGAACCTATTGACACTATAACTCACCAAACGGAACCTCTACTTGTCTCTAGTAAGACAGCAAAAACTCTAACGTAGGTTCATGACGTAGAGTCTGAGAAGACAACTGGTACTACCGATGAGGTAAAGAAGACTCCCTAAGGACGGGCGCCATCATCTATATTACCAGTAGACTCAATCTAAGTGGGTAAGGTCAGGTAAAATCAAGCGACTAAGGATCTTATAGCTACAGGTGGGAAAGGTAGAGAACAAACTGGTGAAGGTTAAACGGAACTAAGTACCTGGACTGTAAGGTCTAAGGATACGTTATAACGAGAAATGTCGTAGCCTAGAACGAAGACAGTGGTCAGTGTAGGTGTCGACCCATAACAAAAACGAAACCGAGGAAGGGACGTAAGAAAGACCTCAATAAAAAGGTGACTAGAGGTCATCGTATAACCCGTGGATTACTGGACCCCTCAAGGAGAAAACCATAGGATAGTAAAACGGAAAAGTATGACAAGTACCCCAAGAGTTCCGTTCTTATGACTTCACCGAACGGTAAGGGAAGAGGTCACCTGGTGTAAGACAGTCTGGAGAGGTGGTACTGGGTGGGCAGAACCCAACGAGGCGTCCGTACCGAACCAAAGTAACTCAATCTGTTCCGACACCAGGATCACACTAATCTAACTGATCAAAAGACCCTCATACCAAAGTCACACAGACAGGAGACTACGGGAGAACGTTGTGGATGGTAGTATCCGATCTTAGAGATAATGTTACAACTTTCCTTCACCACCCTCATCTGTGGACACGGAACAAGGACCAGTATCACCCCCTCCCGTAAATCAGAAACACTAATTCATACTGCTATTGAATCCAAAATAAAACTACAGGAAACAGACAAACTCTTTCAAGACACTGAGGTGTAAATGTCAGACAAGGTGAAATAGGGAGACATTCATCAAGATGGACGATTTCGTATAAACAAAGGAAAGCTACCGTGGTTTAAGAATTTCATATGTCCTGTAATGGATCTTATATATCTTTAAACGACACCGAGACAGCATGCCTTTACTCACCTCCGTCTTATTACAACTGTGACATAGGATCTCAATGTTTTAGGGTCAAGGTCTCTAATTTTGAAAACAAGAAAAGACGGAGGAGTATAAAACTAGTGTAGGAGTTGTAGAGACTTTGAGAAGGAGTGATCGGACTGGAGAGTTTTTATATGTATAGGTCAGTTAGTGACTGTCCAAGATCATAAAATGAATGATCTAGGAAGACGAAGGGAGGTAAGAAAAGGGTGTACAGAATCAGGTCGACGAAGTCGAAGGAATGAGGTCGACGGTAGTAGAGGATGGACCTAACACGTTGTCCTTGGAAGGACCAGAGGGATTAAAAATGGAAAAAGTGAAGTTGGAAGGTAAGAGGTTTTAGTTATTGAAAATTCTTTTCCTTTGAACTAGAACAGTGTGGGGACGAATTTTGAAAAGGTGACCGAAGAGGAATCTTATTTCGGGTCGTTGAAGTGACAACAACACTTGTGTGATGGGTCAGTCTAAAGTCGGAGTCACATCTTAATGACGAAAAGGGTCATGACAGATGGAACTCTTGGTCTCTAGTTTAACGATTGTAGGTATCCTAGTGTCTTTTTCGTTCTCTTAAAGTCTTTTTGTAGATAAAGACGAAATAACTGATGTGGTTTCAGTAAACACACCTAGTGTTGTTTGACATCTTCTAAGAATTTCTCTACCCTTATGGTCTGGTGGACTGGGCGGAGAACTCTTTGGACATACGTCCAGTCCTTACTTGTCAATCTTGACCAGTACCTTGTTGTCCGACCAAGGTTTATCCCTTTGCTCATTCAGTTCCGACAGATACCAGTGGGACTAATAAATTGAATATACGTCTCATGTAGTACGTTTTACGGTCCGACCTACTTCGGGTTCAACTTTAGTTCCAACGGCCCTCTTTATAGTTATTGGAGTCTATACGTCTACTGTGGTGGGAATACCGTCTTGCTTTTCTCCTTGATATCTCGTGGAACTACTTTCACTTTCTCCTCTCACTTTTTCAACCGAATTTCGAGTTGTAAGTCTTTTACTTCTAGTACCATAGGTCAGGGTAGTGTAGTTCCGTTTATCTATCCCTTTGTTACCTTTGTCACTGTCTGAAATAAAAGAACCTGACGTTTTAGTGACGACTACTACCGACGTCGGTACTTGAATGTTCTGTGAAGGAGGAACCTTCTTTTCGATACTGTTGGATCTGTCGTATAATTTTTCGTCTCTACGACTGTTTCCAGGTAGATCAGTTCCGATACCAAAAAGGTCACCAGTACATACCTACAATCTTAACCTGACACTTCTTTCGACTCGCGGCTTCTTAACTACGAAAACTTGACACCACAACCTCTTCTGAGAACTCTCAGGGAACCTGACGTTCCTCTAGGTTGGTCAGGTAGGATTTCCTTTAGTCAGGACTTATAAGTAACCTTTCTGACTACGACTTCGACTTCGAGGTTATGAAACCGGTGGGTTACACTTATTGACTGAGTAACCTTTTCTGGGCTACGACTCTTTCTAACTTTCGTCTTCTCTTCCCTTACCGTCTCTTATTGTACCAACCTACCGTAGTGACTGAGTTACCTGTACTCAAACGTGTTCCGGACCCTCAATCGTTGCCTGTCCCTTCGGACAGCACGACGTCAGGTACCCCAGTGTTTCTCAGCCTGTGTTGATTTACTGACTTGACTAGCCGTCCGATTAGAACTACGTACAAAGAGAGTCATCGTGTGGGTAGGACCATTGACGAAACATGTCACCTCTCCCGACACCCGGGACCTCAGTTCGATGAATCCAGGTCTCGAAACGAGGTGGTTCGGTACACTACGACTATGGAAAGAATTGGAAAAGTAGTCATTGGAGTAGATAAATTTTTCCCATTTTTTTTCACACATTGTGTGTTGTGATACTATTAAATTATTCTAAAAAGTGTATTTCGGATTCGCGGACCGTATGTCAGTCTTGTGAAAAATAAATTCAGCAATACTATAAATAAGAAAATCACAAGTGGAGTTTACCTGAGGTCCTTTTCCATACTCTTAATTTACTCCGGTGCATAACGTTTACAGACTGAGTAACCCTTTGTGGGACAACGACCCTTTCTAACTCCCGAACTCCTCTTCCCCCGTTGTCTCCTACTCCACCAACCTACCGTAGCGACTGAGTTACCTGTATTCAAATTCGTTTGAGTCCCTTTACCACTTCTTGTCCCTTCGGACCGCGCGACGTTCAACTAACCCAACGTTTCTCGACCTGTGTAGAATCGTTGACTGGTCGTCACATCTGTTTCAAGGATCACAAGACCTTACCCCAACCGGGAGATATTTCCCGTAAAAGAGAGAAAGGAAGAAGGGTCAGACGTGAGAAGAGATGGTGCCCCGGAATAAAAAGGGAGTTTTCATTTGTCAAGACAAGGCGTCAGTGTGGGTGAAGAAAGTTTTCGTGTCTAGTTCCTAGTGACCAAACTCTTTCGTCATTAAAGTAGGTTGGAACAGTAACACTTAAAATAATTCAACCGTGTAAATTAAGATTTCAGCTTTGAGACTAATCCAAAAAAAAAAAAAGGGGGGAGATAGGGAGGGAAAGAAAAGACCCGTTAAAGTCGAGAATTTCCGAATTAATCTCGTTAATTTTTTTATGGTTAAAACGGAAAAGGAAGAAAAATTATTGTTCATTTTCAACTTCCGGTCGACACTCACTTACGATGAACTTTCGACGATGGTTAGACTTCAAAATAAAAAACGACGAAGCTCCGTGTAAACTTTTAACCACGACTGTACACGTTTACTCAAATACTACTTCCCTTTTCATATATCTATGTCGTGTTCCACGAGACTTCTGAAGACACCCTCAATTCTACTGAATACACCCTCAAAGATGAACTATAGTACTCCCGCTCATCTTTAGGTGAAGAAGAACCTTCTTACTACTGTGAAGAAACCACTCTTGAGATCTAGAGTGGGCATCAAACCTCAGGAGGGACAAGAATAAATTGTCGAGAGACCGCTCATATCCGGAGGTATTGAAAGTGTGTCAACCGCAGAAGGAGCGACTATTAGAAATCGTCTCATGATCACACTTGAACTTTAAAACACTTAAATCTATTACAGGACTTAATCTAGACGTTTAACAAAAGAAG
This sequence comes from Capra ibex, assembly GCA_006410555.1. Classification (NCBI taxonomy): domain Eukaryota; kingdom Metazoa; phylum Chordata; class Mammalia; order Artiodactyla; family Bovidae; genus Capra; species Capra ibex. Next base: position 14,749,950 of record SJYO01038983.1, read on the forward strand.
GAATTTCAATTTTATTTTTGTTTATTTTCCAATTTTGAAATGTTGTCTTTGTTTGAGTATCTGCATCTTTTGTCAAAACACCAACAGTTTCCCCTCTCCCTTCTCCCCCTGTTTACTGTCCACACTCTACTTATCTATTGTGTGATGACACACTTTTATCTGTTCGTTGTCCTACATAATGTTTCGTGTCCTTTAATATTGGTAACAGAACATTATTGAATATTACCTCATATTAGACGTTTTTACGACTTTGTGTTACGGCAAATGAACTTTTATTATAGTATAACTTTTATTTGAGATGTAGTCATTTTTTCTTTTTAATTTTTTAAAGATTGAAACCGAAGTTTAGAGAGACCACTTCTTCATAGTGGTCGTTAACCTTAGTATTCTGTATACGTAAAAATCTCTGTAAGCTTTCTTTACCTTACATCGGTTCCTTCCCAATGTTTCTACCTCTACTTTAACTTTTGGCTCGGGTTATCCCCCTTTCCTCCTTGACCCCAGACACTTTACATCTTTGTTCTTCTTACCTCTCCCCGCGAAGTTTGCCTGCAACTTCCTTTCACACTTACTGACTCATCACTTCCGGAGCCCCGCAAGACAGAGCGTCTCGGACCACGCACGTGCGAACGAGTCAAACAGACTGAGAAAATACTGGGGTACCTGATATATCGGGCGGTCCGAGGAGACAAGTACCCTACTGGGTCACTTCTTATGACCGCATCCAGTGGTAAGGGGAGAGGAGACCCGGATGAGGATTCAACTTCGTGGAGAGGTCGAAAGGACCAGTACAGACGTCGTCCCTAAGGTAGGTGGTAGTAGGGTAAGGTATCGGTCGGGGGTATAAGGGGGGTGGAGAAATCAGAGGGTTCGGGATTTGGGGGTATGTCACACTGTCACCCCATCAATTCTCGTTGTCGAAGATACAGAGAACCAAGTTCTAGTGTGAGGTGGGTAAGGAGTTTCCCTGAAACCTGTCAAGCAGCTAAACGAGTAAATAAATTGCACAAACCAGTATGCAAGTAAGTCCACTGTTGACACGGTCAGTGAATGAGAGAGAATTCGAGTACAAGTAGATCCTTATCACTATCAGGGTCAGAGGAGATAACCGTACCCCCGATCTTTCTTAGGTATCCTTCTCGGTTCGTAGTACTAGCCATGTACTCTCCATAGGACTTTACCGTCGATAATAAAAACAATAATCATAGTAGCAGTACTAAAGAAGACAAAGAATTCTCCTCGTATATGCAGGGTACACAGAATATCCGAAATCTGTACTAGGACTCTTCCATTGCCTGACCCTCCGGTCTTCTGGGGTTCACCGCCCTCCTTTATCTGAGTTCACCGTCTACATAAAATAAAAAAGGGGAGGAGACAACTACGTTGACCAAGACGGATTCTGATTGGAAAAAAGAAAAGAGTTTGGAGCCCGACTATTACCGAGTTGTTTGGTCATAAGTACAGTTGAGAAAATACCGGTCCCTACTGTATGGAACACGGTAGGATAGGGTTTTTACGTATAACACCCTCTCCTCGGACCATTTTGAGGGAGTCGGAACTTCATAGAGAGTATACACTAATTATCGAAAGATTGTCTGTACTTTGTGGATCGATTTTTGATCGTTGTCCCGTGAGAAAGACAGGGGAATACTACAGATACAGTCTTCGAAAGGATCGAGATAATATGAAATTATTTTGAAACGATGTACTTTTCGAGGTTCCTCGGTTCGGAACAGAGACTGGGGCCTAACTTTAGGAGAAGAGGTCCTCAGTGCTTAGGGCCGTATTGTGTATCGAGCGTCGTCGTTGTAAAGTTAGGAAGGGTTCTTGTCTACTCTATATTATTAATTCACTTAATACCTCGGTCTACTCGTTATTACACTTCTTCCCCCCTTTCTAAACCCCCGCTCCACTCCTTTAACTCGCTTGTCCCTCCGTCTCCGTCCATGGGGTCCGCCAATTCCTACAGGATGTTCATCTCGAGAAGTAAACTACCACGAGAATTCTACAGCGACATAACACAAATAAAAACCATACTCCCTTTAAAAATGGTGAAGACATACTCTATGTATTGTTTCTCCCGACGTCTAAAGAACGACCTTAATAACTGAACATACGAAAACTACCAGACTACTAAAAAGGCCATTGCAAGGAAAGGAACAGACTACGTAACACTACACTGCAGTCTACAGTCCTGTAAGGGGGATGGATCACGGTGTGGGTAGAGAGAGATAACGGTGTACACAGAAAGGTACTGTGGGTCGGGGGAGTGTAGTGTCCAGACGGACCAAAATATAATTGAATATATAAAAGTATCAAGGTGGTATCAGACTTTGATTTTCAAGTTCTCGTTTCAGTAGTTGGACAAGTGGTAAAGTAATGACAGACTTCGAAGACACCAACGGCATAATTTGACGTCTCTTCGTTTATCCGACCTTAACCTATCCTGTTATGTCTTTTTTTTTGTTTTGTCCTTCCTACTCTACCCTATTTCATCTCATCCCACCCCATCTTACTTTGGCTTATTTTGAGTCCCGACCTTCTGTAGATATTTCATCTCGTACAACTGCATCTTTTCATTTCAACCGTAATTTTTTGAAACATTTTGAAAATCCACCTAACGAATAACCTATTTTTCACCAGTCTTAAGATTGACTTTTATTGGTATACCTTTTTTCCTCAAAACCAAACAAACAACACAAAAACCCAAAAAAAAACGTAGGTATCTAAACTCCACCACCCCCCACCCCCCAATTTTCGTAAACACACTCGGATATATTTATAGATCCTTTCTATAACACCGATAGAAAGGTGTAAGGTTTTCTCTTACATCTAAAATATTACCTGGTCAAGGAAGGGTTATAATTGGAAATCGACACGAAAGTAAAATAATCTTGTATTATTTGAGTTGACTTTTACAAAATTATACGGACGTAATGAATTGTCGGACCCTTATTAAGATTAATAATGACTCAAATAGTAACACTGATACCACGTGAGAAAGAAACTTAAGGACCTCCGATAAATTCTACGTTTATTACGATCGAAATATTTATTAACAACCTTACCTTCTAAGTATTAATTAAACTGGGGAAGGATGGATTGTGTGTGTATGTGTGTGTGTATGTGTGTGTAGTATTTTGTTATATTAAAGAACCTTTACGTTTTACCAAATACTTGTATCTTACTTATGATACTATGAATCGTTTTAGTCATAACCGTTAACACGTTTCGTACGACCCATTCGTGTGTTGGACGGGAGGGTCTCCGTCGACCCGTCTACTTACGAGGCATGGGTGACTTCCTAGAGTAACTCTTTTGCCACACGTTCTTTCTAAGTAGTCTTCTCTCCCTGTCTCAATCCTTCTCCTCTCCCTTCTGTGTCTGACCCGTCGTCAGATTCGCCATCCACCATCCACTCCAGTCCACCGATTGTCGTCGAGAATTCGTCTAGAGGTCCACCACTCACTCTAGGGACAAAGATTAGTCCTATCCTAGATCGTCCAGGACCCTCCCTCAATGTTCCTGGATCCTTTATCCATTCAACTCAGAGTCCCATCTCCGACAAGATCCTCTTCTCCTTCGTAATCTCTCCTCTCCATTTTAGGACACGACGGGATCGGTATCGGGTTCAGAGTCAGTTGGGACTCTAGACTACCCCGGCGCCAGGACCGAGTACTCGACACATGTCCCGTCTTGAACGAACATACATCCGGATACTCTCCTCTTCCTTTACCGTTGGGTGAGGTCATAAGGACGGACCTCTTAGGGTCCCTGTCTCCTCGGACCACCCGACGGCAGATCCCCCAGTGTGTCTCAGTCTGTGCTGACTTCGCTGGATCGTCGTCGTCGACGTCCGGATAGTCTTATCTCCCTACACTCTCTCCGGATCTCTTCAGTTCCCGACTATACTTGAATTTTGGGAATATAGAACAGTAAGTCGTCAAGAGTTTATATAAACTAGTCTTACTGGCGTGGATCAGGGAACCAGAAATTTTACAGGGAGAGTCTACTATGACTTGTTGGTTCAAACGTCAGGGACGGGCTCCGCTTTTGGGTTGGAACAATGGATAATAGATCATGCATCTTCACCCGTTGTTCGAACAAAGGTGAAGACGGTCACTTAGGAGGTCGATAAAAGGAAAGTCTTTTATAAGGTTCTCCTTTTATTAGACTCGACGTATTTCAAACAACTTGTCGTAAGAAAAAAAGTAGACTCCATATCAATTAAATGTTACAACACAAAATTCATATGTCGTTTCACTAACGAAATATACATATATATATATATAACGAAATATATATATATATGTGTATATATATACATACATACATAAACACACATACACTCACACACACACATATATATTTATGTAGGAAAAAGTCTAATAAAAAGTAATATCCAATGATAGTCTATAACTCTTCACAGTGGACAACATGTCATCCAAGAAAAAGTGGAGAAAATATGTAAAATATCATCGTCCATACTCGTAGTAAGAATTTACGTAGTTTCCATGTATCTTAGTCTTAAGGATCTCCACCCCGAGTCTTTAAACTTACGATTTTGAAGGGTACACTAAGGATGACTTTTGGTGTCAGGTCTCATACTTGAAGAACCGATACTCCGTCCTTGAAGGGATTTCGGGGATCGTGTACATCTACGTTCACAGATAAATTAGTTAAAATACATAATATAAAATGAAACAAATATTAATAAGAAATAAATGTAGGATATAAACTCTTGAATGTATTTTCTCGAGTCTCCTCTCAACCCTGGGTTGCACGTGTAATACAGATGTTACATAAACTCTAACTTGACTCACTAAATGTATTTAAGAGTGGTAATTTGGAAGTACCTGTATAGGTTCTGTCACGGACTGTACATCTCCCGAAAGAATCTCTCATTTTAGGAAGATATATTGGTATCGTGAAGGAGATCATACCAGTCAAAATTAAGTTACTTATTAGTTATCGATTATTCGTGGATGACGGTACAGATCTGTAGTGTGATCTACAACCTCTATTCTATGATGTAGTACTTTCTTACTCGGAAGCAGGTGATCGTTCTGCCTGCATTTGGTTAACAACTTGTCAATTAGTTGATTTCAATACTGTCACGACGTTTCCCTTTCGTGTGTTCGAGAGTTCTTGTGTCCGATCCACATGATTGGTTCAGGTCTCTACCAGTCCCTTCCAAAGGCAATCCGTAATTTGGTTACGGTAACAAATAATAGTAATCCTATCCTTTTCGGTACAAGACCGTCGTAAATTCTCTTCTGTGGTTCTTCTTATAAGTAAATGTAAACTAAAGTTGTAAAAGGGTGGGCCTTTCCCCGGTTTATCACCAAGAAAATTGGATGGAGAACATAGAGTTTCCACAAAGATGTCTTGCAAAAGGACTAGGTAAGTGGGGTTAAGGACCAATGGGGACACTGACATTCTTTCGTCGGAAGGCAGAACGAGTGAACGGAGGGGTCGAAGAGACCCCAGAACAAGGTTGGGTGGAAGTGTAAGGGTTGTCGTTAGGAGACAAACTTGAGTAAGTGAGAAAGGAAGTTCAGGAAGGGAGGGAGTCCAGTAAGATTCAGGTACGGAGTTAAAGAGTCTAAGAGTGAAGACGAGTCTTTTACAAATGAAGGTAAGACAAGTCACGTCGATTATAAACACTTGGGGAGGAGATACGGTCCAATCCATATGGTCCTATCTATCACCGACTGGAGTTTATAAAGGTTCAAATTCTCTCCTCTCTACATATATTTGGTCATTCAACATTGTATCATACTTTCAAAATTTATATTCGTTACTACTACCACCATTGATCCTACTGTCAGATTTCCGTGATCTATGAATCAACTGTCGTCTAAAAATAACTTGTAGAGGATACCCTTACTAATTAAAACAACATATTTTGTTTTGTTTTGTTTTCGAAATATGGGAACACGTCAAACCTTCCTCTCTGCTCACTTTTTGTTATTTGTTCTGTTTATTCGTTTAAGTATTAAAATTACGTACAATTCTAGTTACTTGTTTTGGTTTTTCCTCTTCATTAACTCTCATTTTCACTTCCCTATGGATAAAGTCATCTCTTCAAAGAGGATTTTTAATGTATAGGATCCATTGTTAATAAACAGACGTTGAAGGATCGAAACACTGGAATTTGTTCAATGTTGAATGTTGAATTTGTTGAATCTGAGTCAAAGGAGTTTCATCGATTTTATTATTGTGTACCTAAATCACATTCTAGTTTACTGTATACTAATATTTTCCTAATCTCTTAAAGACCGGACATATCGTTCGTGAACTATTTCGAACAGTAACAATTAAAAATATATTAACGTAGTAGAGAATTAGAAAGACTTGAAGGTCACAGAGAAGGGATTTCACTTAGTCGTTGTTTGAGTCTCCTGACACGAATCTCCTTATACGAATCCGTACTATAGTCGATAATGTACAAGCGTACTAATACTTCCGCAAGTATACGGATAGTAATAGTAAGAACTATAATAAATTTGAGTTTCAACAGAATGGGTATCCTTATTTTGACACTTACTCTATGTAATGTTTACACATAAAGAAAAAATCCTTATCTAACTGGATTCTGACACCATTAGTTGTGTCACCAACGATCCGTGTACGTACTATCATCCCTACCCCTTCCATACCTTATATAGGTAGTAGTCTCTTAGAACATAATCTGTCTTTCTTACATTTTTAAGGTCTGTGGTTTCTCTGTTCAACTATTCTCCTTAAGGTTAAGTCCATAGTCCCCAGTCTATCCAGAAAGAAACTCTCGGTAAATCTAGTAAGGAAACTTTATACATCATAATTGTCCGACAGTGTAAACTCGCTGTGGAAGTCGGAAGGTTGGTGAAAGTGTAGGTAATGAAGTAAACTTTTAAGATGGGGAAGTAATGATAGGGATTTCGTCCGTCTTTCCCGTAATAACGGAGATGAAATGTGTCCTCATCATGAGAGTCGACGGTGGTAATTAACTTACAAGTGGATACCAACGTATAACTAATTCGATTCACGAAATCACAAAAATTACCATAGTACTTCGAGTCTCTCCACTCCACTGAATGGACATCTGTAAGTCATTTAGTCCCAGCACAAAGGTTCCGATGGGGTCACGAAAGGTGGTGGGGAGAGACGATGGAGAACGTGTTCAACTCAAGGTCAAGAGACAATAACGTCTCGTTTCAAGAAGGTCGGTGATTCAACAGTCTCGACCTGCACGTCATCCTCGAGTAGTTAGTCCCCCGTGCAGATTAGCTAGTAGGAAGGAAAGCTTGAATGTTTGCCAACTGGGAGGGACCACGACGTTGTTACGTCACACTTCTACTTGAAATTAAGTGTAAGTCGGAGTCACAAGAATGGTTGTCGACGTTCTTGTCGACACGCGGAGAACCACGATGGGAGACGGGGTAAAGGGGTCGATTAACGAAGGCTGATCACCTCGTCGCTACGATACCATCCGGACCAGGAGAAGTTGTCGGAGAGAGGTCGACAATAATAAGGTCCGGGAAGAACAAGCTCCTAAGTCTAAAGAAGACAAACCTACTAATTAAGATCTTAGATTAACAACCGATAAAGTTTTGGGTGAATTGTGTGTTCAGTGACGAAACATAATTGGGTTTCGGGAGGATTCGGAATTTTTATCATTGTTCATGAGTTTTATACAAATAACTTCCGGACACTACACGGATCGAGATATGACTGGGACTTAAAAATCCGAGACACCCTCCGAATCGGGGGTACCTCCTGTTGTAAAGGATCCCGATTTATGAACATTCAATATTTTTAGTTCAACAATTTATACAAGATAGGAGGCGGTCATTGTTTAGATTGAATTGTTGGGTCTACCGGTCCAAGATGAAATCTTAGGAACCCGAAGAGTATCAAGGTACATCTGGGTCGTGGGTCGAGTGAGACAGAGTATAGAAGGTACAACGTTCCCCTGTGTCAAGTGTTCGTATACCTGTGGAAGTGGGTGTACAGGTTCGGTGTGGAGTGCCCTTCTCTGAGGGTGCTGGTGAGGAGGTTGAGGTCCTCGTAGGTGGTCGTCCCGGACAGAGGGTGAGATCCTTCCTACCTACACCCTTTCTCTGGACAGGGTCCATCCCCAGTACACTCGTCCCTCTGCACCCAGATGCGTCACGGGTTACGTGTAGTCCATATTCGTTCCGTCGTTAGTTATTATCGATAACAAGGACTGTAGTATATACTTTACCTGACGTATTTCAAATAAAATTTTTGACGTCTTTGGTTTCGTACATATTGTTTCTCGTTTATTTATTATACAAAACACCGAGGCCGTAATGATGTTACGGAAGAGTGATTCCTGGATCCTTTAGGAGTGGGTCCTCATTGGTTCAGTAATCGGGGAACAGAGAGAAAACAATAGGACTAGGTAATAATATCAACTAGGACGAGAGACCAGGCCCGGACACTTGTAGAGAAGGGATGGAGACATCTGACCCGTGTAAGACCGTAAGTCTAAAATGTTGGTCAGTGTCGATTTCGAGAAAGGATAAATGTTAACGGGTGCAAAAAACGAAACTTATGTCTCGAAAAGAGTTAACACGATTATCCCGAGGTCAAGGGGCATCGTACTCTAGATCTGACCTCACGCTCTTCAGTTCAAGACGAGTCACGAGTGACGGTGGAGTCCGAAAAAGACAAAGAAGTATTACACAGTACTTTCATTCAACAGATGTAAATATATATGTCAATATGGATGTACACCTTCCCTCCCATACCCACACAGTTCTAATAAAAAGAGATTGGAAAATTGGTACATGTATATGTATATATAAAAAAGATTAAGTCAGAGTGGCATTGTAAAAAAAGGATACCATTTACAAGGTCAGAATCTCTTGAAACCAAAATTTTTTGTCTTTATGTAAGTTCAGAATAAAATCTTCAGACAACAAACAAAAGACAATAACAAAAATTAAAGAAACCGCATATCAACGAAATGTGGATATAACGATCAAAGACGACGTGTCGTTTCACTTAATAGATATTCATATGCATATAGAGGAGAGAAAAAATCTAAAGGAGGGGTCCAGTGGTTCATCTCAAGAGACACGACATGTCATCCAAGAGTAATCAATAAATAAAATATGTATCAGCATATATGTACAGTTAGGGTTAAGGGTCAAGTAGTGTGGGGAGGAAGAGGGAACAACAAGTTTGTAAACAAGAGACACAGACACAGAGACAAACACGAAACGTTCATCCAAGTAGACGTGGTAAAAAGATCTAAGGTGCATATGGGTAATAAACAAAAATTATCTGTCCTTAAAGGACGTCAGATCTATATCTATTAGAGAGGACAGGAAAGGAAGTAAGGAAGTAAGAAGAGGAGACTATTCTGAGTTACAGACCAGGGATCTTACGTCCGGAAGTACTCCGAAACCGGACCAGGGGACTACTTCAAGGTCGACCCCGGGGTGGAAATGACAAAGTCACGGTTTGTGAAACGTCGAGGTTCAAGAACTTTCTCTGAGACTGACCAGGTCAAGTGTCCAAACACAGGTCAATAATTATACTATGTTAGTCGAACCCAGTACGGTCGAGAAGTTCAGACTTATACACCAAAATCTCTTTCCTGAACTGGAACGTCTTGTTTCGGTGGAAGGAATTTACACTTCGTTTTTATTATTAAGAATCGATATCACTCCATTACCTCAATTATTACGATAATTAAATAAGTAAAAAAATAGGTTTCTTTCCTATAAGTTACAGGTAAAAAGAATCGAACATAAATTTAACAAAAAAGGAGTTTAAAATATTATGAAAAATCTTTTTAATTTCATAATTTGGTGTTATAAGGTTCTTTTCATGTTAATACTTACTTAAATATTAACATTTAACCGACTCTTTTCCTTTTCCTTTGAAAAAAATTTTCGAATAAAATTGTTAAAGTTCGAGAAAAAACACGTCATTTATTTTGTGTATACTTGATATTTTAGTATTCTAAAGGGACAGTAGTTAAGAACCACATAGGGTTCTGGAACTTATAGTCCCCTTTCTTCTGGTTACAAAAGGATTTTGGATTATACAAGAGTCAGGGTCAGGTGTTTACGATATGGACGGTAGTCGAAATTAGGAGTCTCGTCCACCCCTTCCTTCCATCTCTCAATCTTGGAGATACTTTCTACTACTTTGGAAACGAAGATTTACAATTCGACAGAGACGTTCCAGTGTAGGGAACACTTACCGGTCCGTTCTTGACCCTAGATTGAGACAGACGGTACTTTTTGACCGGGGTTATAGAATACCATAACGATGAATCTTCAAAGATACTTTAGGGGTAGAAGGAAATACTTTCCTAATAAAATATCGTAGTCAATTCAATACCTCCATATCGTTACTATTTTTGAGAGACTTATTTTTTCAATCTAAAAAGAAAGTATTTACGATCTAAAATGGAATAGTAACGGACGAAATTTCAATTAAACCAGATTAGTTTGTTTTTCCTCTCTCATGGGATCTTATACCTCTCCACTGGTTTTATTATCCTGGATTGCGTCCGACTTTACCGGTGACGTGGGTGTGGACCTTTACTCTGTGACTTTGTACGAAGAAGAAAATGAGGAGGCACCTTTTTTTTTTGGTTTGATTTGATTTGTAATTTACATGTCGAAAATTACCTCCTGGAAGAGACACGGTTTACGACACAGGTGGTACTTCACTCGTAACTTGGACACCAGAACGTAGGTTTGTAAACGAGTTTATTATTCTTGATCAAAAACTAGAGAGAGAAAACGACTACTTTGAGACACTGAGTGTCTTAAATAATTGTAAGATATATTCAGAATCCTCCTATTCTTTCTCTTCAAGTTACGTCCTATTTATCCGGTCGAGACGTTATAATTTTTTACTAGAGGTCTAAATAAACACAACACCTTTTTACCACCATTTCCTTGTCATTTACGATGAATAACTCGTAAGAAACGAACATGCACGAAGAGGGTGTACCGTCTCAGTACGGGTGTGTCGGGACCTTCCTAGACTCTCACAATTAATGATAAAACTTCAGAGACCCACCCCTACGACTTTACTCCCTCCCCTCCTCGTCCCACCAATCATCTATATCTGTTACACTAATGGACTAAATGACGTCTGAGGTCAGGACCTCTGTCCAAGGGTCCGACATGAATTTTGACAGTAAAAAAAGGAGTCTAGTAAAACAACAACAACAACAAAGTTTATGGGTCTCCACCCGACAGGGACAACCGAGTCACCATTTCTTAGGTGGTGGTTACGCCCTCTGTGCCCAAGGTACGACCTAGGTCTTTCTAGGGTGTACGACGTCTCGTCGATTCGGGCACATGGTGTCGATAATTCGGACACGAGACCCCGGGTCCCCGACGTCGACGCCTTCGGACGCACGGGCTCTCGGACACGAGACGTCGTTCTCTTCGGTGACGTTACTCTTTGGGTGTGTGGTGTCGATCTCTCGTCGGGGACGAACGGCATGGATCTCTTTTCGCGTTCGCCGTTGTTTCTGGGTCGTGCCGGTTTTTATTTATATATACATATATATCTATTTATTTTTTATATTGGTGTCCGTCACAACTATAGAAGTGGTGTCAGTAGGATCATGTACAAAATAGACTTTGTGCATTTCGATTTGGTGATATTAAAAGACGAAAAGTACGATTCCGAAATTCCTCTTCTTCCACCTCTTGATTTACGTGTCAACTTAGGGTCTCATGGACGACCCGTAGTAAGAGGTTTGTATCAGTCACGGACTTCTGAACTCACGTCCTTCACCGGCCCCACTGACGGCTAATAGACGACACACTGAAACCTGTTCTGAACGTGGGAGAGACTCGTAGACGAAAAAGTAGACATTTCGATACCTGGACAGGTCGATATCCTTGCCCCTCTTACACTTGTCTCTACCCTGAGTTTTCTAAATTGTCCAGTACTCTATACTCATGACTCATTAGTCTTCCCTAACCCTGGAATCGAGATCTCGTCTCAGGATTCCGTCGATGACACGTCACACAATTATGAGACCCACGACTTAGTTTGTCTCCAGTACCCCCTGAGGAGACCACCGGATCATCAATTCTTAAGTAGACGGTCGTGTCCCTTGTGCCTAAAATAGGGACCGCACCCTTCTACGGTGTGCGGTGCCCCGTTGAGTCGGGTACGTGGTGTTTATGACTCGGTCGTGAGATCTCAGGATCTCGAAGGAGATGACTTTGGGAGAGCGGCTCTCGGACACGAAACGTTGTGCTCTTTGGTTGCGTCACTCTTCGGACACATGGCGTTGATCTCCCATCGGGGGTGAACGGTGTCGATCACTTTCGGACGTGCGTCGTTATTTCTGGGTTGTGTCGGTGTATACTTACTTAATCGTGAAATTTTTTTTTTGTCATCATCAGCCATAGGATTTCTTCTTCGTCCCCCGGTCCTCTTCCCCATCGTTAGTCGAGAGAACCTCGCCGTCATAAATGGTCAGAGTCATCTTAATAAACTCATATAATTGTTCGTTATGACGATAAAGAATGTGTGGTCGATTTATCGGACCCCAGACTTCCAATTTATTCGAGTAGACGCATTTCACAAATCGTAAACCGGAGACGAGTCTCTTCGTCCATGAGTTGTCTATGTCGAACGGAGGAAGGAGAGGGAAGGAAAGTGAAAGGTAGAGGGTCGGGGGTGGGAGAGATACGATATATTGTAGTAAGGAGTCTGGGACCCTCCTCCGAGAGAGAAGTGTTACCTAAAAGCATCTGTTCCTTTCAAAGTCCGGTTAAGAGTTTTACAGACTCAGTTTTAAGAAAAGGTACGGAAACGTTTATGTCAAGGTGTGTCCGAAACCTTACCCGGCACACCAACTCTAAAAGACTCTGGTCTTAAGGGTCGTGCACTCTACCGAGTCTGTCCCCTCCCTCGCTTCTAGGAGGTGTCAAACATCTACCACTATTTTGAAACCCGTTCGACGAAGAGGAGTGATTCGACGTCGGAGAGCAGACTCGACCGACTTCAATCACCCAAGTTGGAACCGCCATGTATCTTGGTGAACCTTCTAAATTTTATGTGACAGACACACTGTGAGTGTCTCTTAGACTAACTTCACTAACTCCCACTTCGGACTTGAAACCTTAAAGATTTACAGGGGTCCCACTAAGATTATACATCGTTTTTGACTCTTAGTGACCTGTTCTACTTGAAATTCAAGGTTAGGACGAGTATATCGGGGACTGGGACACACAGGACTTTCGGGTAGTCTTTTGATGTAAGTACATCCCAAAAAAATTACTAGTCTGTTATTTTAGAACTCTCGACTACTTATTTTGTCGAAATCACAAATATAACTATGGAAGACGACACAATAGTCGTCTTGAATAAATATAAACACAAATCCTAAGACCAACGAAACAAAATAAAGTGACTGTAAAACAATTTCGTCTGTTTGAGTGTGACTTTTTTTTTTACCATTAAATCTCACTGAGTTTGTAGGGACTCCTTACTGATTCTTTCTCCCTTCAATTCAATGATACACATCAATCGGACTGTTTTAACAGAAAAGACAGTAATTGTGGACGATAACGACTAACGTCCCGACACCTTCCGAAAAACTTGTCTTATTTGTCTTTAGGTACACAGACTACCTATCAATATCTCCCTTTACCCCTCTATAACTCTGATATTCCATTCGACCAGAGACTACCACACTTCGAGTCGCACACAATCAAGGAGTTGACTGTACGTACTCGACGTTGGTAGTCGCACCTCTTTCTGTTCCTCGTCTAAGTTCTCGTCGAGACGTAGCCGACAGACTTTGGTCTTCGGCTCGAGTCACGGGCCTGGCATAGATCAGTTGGGAAGCTACAATGGTAATTGTGTAGTCTTCTATACTGTACCGTCGGTGCTCTTTGTCCTTCTTAGAGTTGTCTCCTCTAAATACGGACACCACCTAAGTACAACTACATACCGTTGTGGTTATGTTATAACATTTCATTAATTGGAGGTTAATTTTATCTATTTAAATATAATTTTTTTTTTCTTTTCGAATCTTTCCTTGGAGTAACTTAAGACAGGAAAACTTCTGTTCCTTCAACACGGACTCTTCACCTTCACTGAAGATGTGTCAATAGTCCGTGTCGGACTTGAGTTTAGTTCCAGTTGACCACGGGTCGGGTCCCGAGAGAGGATTATAGTGTTGTTTGGTTTGACTCGGTCTTAAAGTTAGTCGATGTTCTTTTGAGGAGGGTGTCACTGAATTTGTTCAGTCTCTAAACGGAAGACTGACATTGGTCTAGTTCCACAGACCCCGACCAAACTACAGGCCATTATAAGAGTTCCGTCTCTTCTGTTACCGTTGGGTGAGGTCACAAGAACGGACCTCTTAGGGTTCCTGCCGCCTCAGACCACCCGACGGGTAGATACCCCAGCGTGTCTCAGTCTGTGTTGACTTCACTGAATCGTCGTCGTGGTCGTCGTCGTCGTTACGATAGTCCGTGGACCGGAGAAGAAAAGACGAGACGGTAGGAGACATACCCGGGACCTGGGTTGATGGACTCAAGTTTAGGACGGTAATAGGGAATTGATACCTCTGAATCTGTTGTAAAGTAGAAAGATACGGAGCCCAAAGTATAGCAATTTATGTTACCAACATACACACAACAACGATTCAGTATAGGTCGAGAAACACTGGGGTACGTGACGTCGTTCGGTCAGAGGGACAGGAAGTGATCGAGGGCTTCAAACGAGTTTAAACACAGATACAAGTAGCTCAACCACTACGGTAGATTGGTAGATTGGTATGTTACCAATCCTCTAAATTTACTGAAATAGATACTTTTCACTAAACTTTATAGATTAAATTTACACAGTCGAGAATGGCAATACCAACACCAAAGGCCACAATGTTCCATCGACGTCATGGTGGTCTGTAGTGTGTACGTGAGGTTTGTCTACCTTCCCTCCTCACAATAAAAACAATTGGAAAAATAAGTCGGGAACTCGGGTCTTGTACTACTTACCACACCTAAACTTTATTACCACAAGGTCTACTTCCTGTTCTTATCTATACTGAGTGACTATCACTCTTTTTCGCTAAATAGGGTTTAAAGTGGACTTGGTAGAGGAGTATGGTCGACAGAAAGACGCCGGATGACTTCTCTTTAGAATACTAGTCTCCCAGTCGCACCTGGTCGGGATTCGTAACCATACTACTCTTAAATAACAGTACAGAAAAACACTCTGGGTAATTTATTCCCGAACAAGATATAGGATATTTCCGTATTCTTTACCGGAATAGAAGTGACTTTTCTCACTCGTTTTCGAAGAGTAAAAGACTGTGTCAGTTTTACTACTCACTCGCTACAATGTACTACATATATTTATATAGTTGTTCAGACTTATTAAAGTGCACACGTACAGAATGTAAACACTCGTATTTGATAGTCACAAATAGATAAAGAAATGTGACATAGAGAACATGATTTTATACACATACGTATTTTTGTAGATTAGGATATCAGTTTATTAAAAGTTCGTAATAATTTAGTTTAAGAATTAGGAATTGATCGTCTTAAAGTAACCACCACCAAATCGACGATTCAATGTAGACTAAGAACGGTCAGGAACTTGTCATCGGACGGTCCAAGGAGACAGGTGCCCTAAAGGGTCCGTAAAGGAAGAGGGTCCCTAGAAGGATTGGGTCCCTAGCTTGGGTGTAAAGGACGTAACGTCTACCTAAGAAATGGTGACTCGGTGGTCTCAAGGGTGGTTTTAAGGTGATGAGTAGGTATTTGACACAATGAAGGGACCCCATATTACTAAAGGGGTAGTGATCTACTTAAGTTCGTCATAGACCTTTTGGTGAACTACCTCAATACCATCCGTCTTCGTGTTCAAAGTCCCTGACTTTTCACCACTTCTTGTCCCCTTCTTGACCTAATTTATTTGGACATTTTCCTAAATTTTAAAACTCTGACACATTCGTACACTTTGAGAGATAGTAAACCTATATGTAAAGATCTTAAAAGTCACCCAATAAAATATCAAAAGTTAAAAGACGACTTTAAGAATGATAAAAAAAAAAATTAAAGGAACTTCCCTAATCGTGTCGATAAAATTTACAAAGACCAAGTGTTGAGGTGACAGAAGTAAGGGGTGTTCGAACAAAGAAAATACTGTAGATGACTAAAAGCCAGGACAGAGAACGGAGAAGAATACGGAACAACAACAAAAATGACTTAAGAACAGTAAAATGTATTTTGTCGTAACACATAAATTCGAATCCTATTACATATAAGGAGGTATTTTATACACGTAACCGAAACCCGTCTAAATCACAGTTGTCGATAGGACCTAGACAGGTCTAACTCTAACTCTACAAAACTTCGATCTTAAGTAAGAGAACCTCCCTTTTGCACAAAGATGAAGGTGGTAATGACGGTCCATATCCGGAAATTGAAGAGTTGTCCTTTATTTTGACAAACAGTCTTAGTATCAAGTATCGAGTCCCTTGGCTTTGAAGTAAAAAAAAAATGGAAATCAAGGTCCTTAGACAACTTAGACATATATGTCGAAGTTTCGAAGAATCTACGGACTAGGTCTTTGTCGTCTGTCAAGATCATCTTTTCGATGGGATGTACACGCCGAGTAAAGAGGTTTAAAGAAAAAAAAAAAAGGTACTTAGAATCTGGATATTAAGAAGTCACTGAAACAGTGAGAGGTGAAGAAAGTTTGATAGAACAAGTAAAACCAAATTGAAAAGATTAAGAAGCATTGTCCTACCAATAGTAATAGATGGAGTCGATTGATCTATCGACATCTGACATGACCTTGAGTGAGGGGAAGGGAATCGTTTTACGGAGATACAACATATTCGTACACGACGAATTAAATCGGTCAAGGGATGACTATCTGTAAATCCAACAAGTATTAGTCATCGTTTATAACCGGTACGTTCACACACTGATATGGGTATTCTTTTTAAGACTTTTATATTAACAATGTATAATACTTTAACAGAAAAAATTTTCACAGGTTTAAATATAAAGGTGGTGCTCATATACTCTTACATACGAAGGGGTATCCAAATGGTGGTGAGATCAACAATAACTAGTCAACGGCTCAACACAGGCTGACAAACGTTAGGGTACCTGACGCCGCAGGTGAAGGGACAGGGAGTGGTCGAGGTCCTGAAAGGGGTTCAAGTGGTGATCCAAAATAGTTTGAATGTGTAAAACATTAGTTGAAACTGAACATGAAGGTCTAAGGTAAGACAAGGGGAGGTCAGGTTAGAAATACAATACCTGTGTATGTAATATTTAGTATTTTAGACTAGTAAAATGAAAGTAGAAATCTTTACAAAACGGAAGGGTGTCTGTTTCCTATGGCAATCGGTATAAGTCCAAAAAGATTTATATGGTACGGAAGGATACGGAGCCGTAGAAACGTCTAATAAGAGGAGGAGAGACCTTAAGGGAAAGTAGAAAATGTATGTATCCTTTTCTAATTGTGGTCGTAGACCGAGAGTCCAACATAGAATTAAGAAAACTCTTAGAAAGAGGATGTTCGAAATGGTGAGGGGGTACGTTGGACGTTTGTGTCCTATGTTTCAGTTAATAAAGAAAGAGATACAGTGATGATAAGGAATAGTTAAGGAGAGAACATCGTGAATCTGAGTCTCTTCCGTTACCGTGGGGTGAGGTCGTGAGAACGGACCTTTTAGGGTACCTACCTCCTCGGACCACCCGAAGTCAGGTACCCCAGCGAGTCTCAGCCTGTGCTGACTCGTTGAAGTGAAAGTGAAAAGTGAAAGTACGTAGCCTCTTCCTTTACCGTTGGGTGAGGTCACAAGAACGGACCTCTTAGGGTCCCTGCCGCCTCGGACCACCCGACGGCAGATACCCCAGCGTGTCTCAGCCTGTGTTGACTTCGCTGAATCGTCGTCGTCGTCGTCGTGAATCTGATGACACGTAATATTTGAACATTTAGGTAGAAGGACCCGTGACTTAGTACTCAAACAAACCCCTTCCTTGATATAGAATTAGGGTAAGGGATGAGAATACGGGTCGACTTATGGACCGTGTCTCTATCTCGAGTTTTTTATAAAAAAGCTTCTTATTTAAGTCATGCAATGGGGAGTTTTACGAGGGTAATGTTCACAAAGGTTTTGTTAGAAGTTCAGGGGTCCTGACCCTTAAGAAATCCTTTCAAGAAAAGTCAGAAGCTTTAAATTATGAGTTTAAAATCTGATTCGTAAGATTTTGAGGTCCCCCTTTGTTATCTTCAAACGTAATAATCTACCTTAAATGTCAAACCCGTTGTCAAAAGGGAAGTTATGGATTTTGGTGAACACAAGAAGTCATACACTGAAGTTACTTGTACTCTTCAATGACCCTTGAATCTGGGGATGACGACGACGACGACGATTCAGCGAAGTCAGTACAGGCTGAGACACACTGGGGTATCTACCATCGGGTGGTCCGAGGGGGTAGGGACCCTAAGAGGTCCGTTCTTGTAACCTCACCCAACGGTAAAGGAAGAGATTACGTACTTTCACTTTCACTTCAGCGAGTCAGTACAGGCTGAGAAGTGCTGGGATACCTGACGTCGGATGGTCCGAGGAGGGTAAACACGAAGGTCCGTTTTCATGACCTCACCCCACGGTAGCGGAAGAGGCAATCTGAGGACTCTAGAATTTTTCACACGTAAAACCATCGAGACTAATCTGTGGAGGGTAGTTTTGTCGTTTACTAAACGAGGTTCAAACTCGGGACCATACCCAGGAAAGTGCACGAATGAGAAACATGATTTCATTTCATTTCAACGAGTCAGCACAGGCTGAGAAACGCTGGGGTACCTGACATCGGATGGTCCGAGGAGACAGGTACCCTAAAAGGTCCGTTCTCATGACCTCACCCAACGGTAAAGGAAGAGGTCCCCAAGAAGGGCTGGGTCCCTAGCTTGGACCCAGATGTCGTAACGTCTGTCTGCGACAGGGAGAGTTTTTACTGTGAGTGAAAATCCGTCTTAAAACCGTCTGTGCTAAGAATGGGACGATTGTCTTTTAACTCCTCTTTTTTTCATCTTCACTAAGTAAACAAAATCCTTTTATTTCGACACACGAATGGCTCTTTATAAAATAGTGGGCTTCCTCTATTATCAACGTCGGATAAAGTCCCGACGCGTCGTGTCCTGGGTCCTCTGACGTTACTGTGGTCGAGACTAACATTAGACACTGAGAAGAGGAGATTCCCCGACACTGAACGATATGACGTCACTGAGTAGGTGCACCTTGGATCACACTAATCCAAGACAAGGGCTGATCTACGAGGGTAGATTTGTCGTTTCTATTGTAGGTAGAGGAGGCTACCGATCTTTGTATCACAACGGATACCATCTATGCCAAAATCACAATAAGTAAACTTAAGTTACGTCGAAAGTCTTAGTCTCCTCGGGTCTTACCGTCTTTAAAATTCTGGGATTGTTAAAAACTCAAAAGAGACGTTGTAGGGGTGGTTCACCAGTATGGTGGAAATACCCTCGTAGAGGGTACTACCTGTCGAAGGATGAGAGGGGGTACATTAAATTCTTAAGAAAGGAATATAGTCAATTTTTCTTTGTACGAAGAACCAACAAAAATGTATCCCTGGGATCCTCCCTTACGTTAGAAGAATCCCCCAAGATAGGAGTAAAAGAAGCAAGAAGAAATATGTTTACGAGGTTTATGAAGTCAAGAGAATGAACAGGACTTAGTAAGTAAGACGGGTCTTACGGGTACGTGAACCAACGAGTCGACACAGGCTGAGAAACGATGGGTCCCTGACATCGGGTGGTCCTAGGAGACAGGTACCTCTAAGAGGTCCGTTCTGATGACCTCACCTAACGGTGCGGTAGGGGGTCACCTAGAAGGGTTAGGTCTCTAGCTTGGATCCAGAGGGTGTAACGTCCGTCTGAGAAATGGTAGACTTGGTGGTCCCTTCGGGGTCTTACAGGTACGAAAAAGTTTAAAGGAAGATTCTCACACCAAAACTCAGAAATGGTAACCAGTAAGTAATAGACGTAATAGGGTCGACAATATTTTCCGGGTAACCTACCTAAGGAACTACCTACACATTCTTGATCTTTTGTCTTCTCCTCTCTTCGACTAAGAAGGTAAGGACGAAGGATTTAATCAGAAATTAAATCCTGAGGTGTATACGTCTCTAGGGGTACTGAGAACATTGACGGAGAGGTGACCCTACCGGAAAGGGAAGGCGGATTAATACTGGAACGTCTCTGACGAATCTGGAAGTAACAGGATCCTCCGAAAGACACACCCAAAGATACTTAATAACTTATTATGTTTCCTTAACCCACTGGTACTTCACTTTTTGAAATTGTTCGTCCCAATATTCTTTAAACCACAAAACCACAGTTAACCCAGGTTCAAGTTTATGACTGAAACTAAGAACGGATAAGACACAAGAGTCTTTTTACTGAAACAGAGGGGCTCGTCACTTAAAGAATAGTCGTTTTACCTCCATTAGGATTAATAGTACTACCGGATAATATTTAATCACTATTATATCATTCATTGAATTAAGAATTTTATCGTCTACGAATCATTTAGTATTGATATTCATAAATTTCTTACAAGAAACGGAACATCAAGTCAAGATTAAGACCTGAAGAACGTTCCACATTCTAGAATCTTCTCGGTAAACTGAAAGAATAAGAGTAAAGATTTTAACTTATTGTTAAACTGGATAGGAGATTTCAACTAAACAAATTAATTAACTCTATTCTATCGAGAGTGTCACATAATTTGTACTATCTACAAGGTCTTCACTTTTAAGTCCTCCTCTGAGACAAATTAAATCAGAGCTTAAGGGTGGTACTACGGTCCGTGTGTCCTTGATAATAAAAGATATTATGGGAGAGGTTATGGGTCGAGTTTATAATAATTGGTAGAGAGAAAAAGACAGTCCGTTTTGTTTACCGGTCCTATGTCCCACGTTCAGGTCCCACTTCCCCCAGACACCTTCATCTTCACCCGTCTGTATACCTTTTAGGGGAGAGGTTATGGTCCAGGACGGGAGTTCCTGAAGGGTCAGAGTAGCTACCACTTTCGAGTCGAAGAGACATGTGACCACGTCTTAGAACCCCTGTCAAAACCCGCTTCATCTTTTCCTATGTTTATCGACTCCTTTCTTCTCTTTACTTTCCTTTCTCTCTTTCCCTTTCTATATAGGTTGACTTACGTCTCAAGGTCTCTTATCGTTCCTCTCTCCTCTTCAGTAAGAATTTACTTGTTACGTTTCTTGTTCTCCTTTTGTTATCTTACTTTTTCTCATTTCCGGAACGGTTATTTTAAACTCTATATTTCCCTGATAAAGTACGTTCCCACCCGTCCTATTTCATGTCTTTGTCATTCCTGGATTATCTTCGTCTTCTCTAATTCTTCTCCACCGTTCTTACGTGTCTTGAAATGTTTTTTCCAGAATTACTGGATCTATTGGTGCTACCACACCAGTGAGTGGATCCCGGTCTGTAGGACGTGACACTTTAGTCACCCGACATCCTTCGTAACGATAGCTGTTTCGTTCACCTCCACTACCTTAAGGTCGACGCGACAAATTTTAGGATCTTCTACTACGATAATTTCACGACTTGAGTCATACAGTCGTTTAAACCTTTTGAGTCGTTACAGGTGTCCCGACCCTTTTCAGTAAGGTCAGGGTTTCTTCCCGTTACGGTTTCTTACAACTTTGATGGTGAGTTAACGTGAGTAAAGTGTACGATCGTTCTATTACGAGTTTTAGGAAGTTCGGTCCCAAGTCGTCATGTACTTGGTTCCTGAAGGCCTACACGTTCGACTCAAAGTTTCTCTGTCTCCATGGTCTCTACTTTAACGGTTGTAGACAACCTAATACCTGTTTCGTTCCCTCATAGATGAAGACAAAGTGACTGGTGTGACTTTAGAAACTGAAATACCTAGTGTTGTTTGACACCTTTTAAGAATTTCTCTACCCTCATGGTCTGGTGTAAGAGTCCAGAGAACTCTTTGGACATACTCTCAGTTCTTCGTTGTCTATTTCATCCTGTATCTTGTAACCTGACCAAATTTTAACCCTTACCTTATGTAGTTCGGACATATAACAGTCGGACGAATAAGTTGAAGACACGTCTCATGTAGTATACCTACCCCAGACCTACTTAGTGTTCGACCTTAGTTCTAAAGACCCTCTTTATAGTTGTTAGAATCTATACGTCTACTATGCTGAGATTACCGTCTTTTCATTTCTCCTTGATTTCTCGGAGAACTACTCTCACTTTCTCTTCTCACTTTTTCGACCGAACTTTAGGCTG
The DNA here is from genome assembly GCA_006410555.1 of Capra ibex. NCBI lineage: Eukaryota > Metazoa > Chordata > Mammalia > Artiodactyla > Bovidae > Capra > Capra ibex. The sequence continues at coordinate 14,772,288 of SJYO01038983.1, forward strand.
TAAGTTTGACGATTCTAGTACCGTAGACCAGGGTAGTGTAGTACCGATTATCTTCCCCCTTTTTTACCTTTGTCACTGTCTAAAATAAAAGAACCCGAGGTTTTAGCGATACCTGTCATTGATATCGGTACTTTAATTTTCTACAAAGGAGGAACCTTCCTTTCGATACTGTTTGGATCTGTTACATAATTTTTCGTCTCCGTAGTGAAACGACTGTTTCCAGGTACATCGGTGTGTTAGTTTCGATACCAAAAGGGTCATCAGTACATACCCACACTTTCAACCTGGTATTTTTTTTTTCGACTCGTGACTTCTCGACTACGAAAACCTGACACCACGACCTCTTCTGAGAACTCTCAGGGAACCTGACGTTCCTCTAATTTGTTCAGTTAGGGTTTCCTTTAGTTGGGACTTATAAGTAACCTTCCTGTTTACGACTTCGACTTCAAGGTTATAAAACCGGGGACCTACGTTTCTCAACTAAATAACTTTTTCTGGGACTACGATCTTTTCTGACTTCTGTTTTCATCTTCCCCCGTCTCCTACTCTACTAATGTATCGTAGTGACTGAGTTACTTGCACTTAGATTCGTTTAAAGTTCTCTATCACTTCATACGCCTCGGACCGCACGACGTCACGTACCCCAGTGTCTCACCCTGTGTCGAATCGTTGACTTGTTGTCGTTGTTGACGAACGACACCCGTTGAATGGTAACAATTAGTAATTAAAGAGGATGGACCTCCCCCAAAGTTGTAGACGTTTTGTCGAGTTTCTATAATAAAATACATAGACAACTACCCCTTGCTCCTAGAACGGGGTTCAGTGGTCACAACAAAGAGTTACCAAACAAAGAGGAAACAGAGTGTAGACGAGGAAAGAGATTAATCGTCGACAAACATAGAAGGGGGAACCTTGAGTCTCTTCCAGTACCTGTGTCTTTCCGAAACACGGGTCCTCAGGGTGGTCCGGGAAGAGCCATAGTGTCAACCCCTCTGTTCTACAATTGTACATTAACATAATGTCATAAGCTATTCCTATACACAGCCTTTATCACTGTGTTCTTGTATCAGTTGCGTACTCTCCCTTCGGACCCTTTCCTCCCTCACTAGTTTTTTTTGCATTGTGTCCCGGAATTTTTTGCTTATCCATAACCGATTCCGTTACCGTGGGGTGAGGTCATGAAAACGGACCTTTTAGGGCACCTACCTCCTCGGACCATCCGACGTCGGGTACCCCAACGTTTCTCAGCCTGTGCTGATTCGCTGAAGAAAGTGAAAAGTGAAAATACGTAACCTCTTCCTTTACCGTTGGGTGAGGTCACAAGAACGGACCTCTTAGGATCCCTACCGTCTCGGACCAACCGACACCAGCGTCTCAGCCTGTACTGACTTCACTGAATCGTCGTCGTCGTCGTTCGTCTAGTTTGTTTCTTTTCGTAAGAAATTTTTATTCTCTTAAAACTTTTCCGTAGTTCAACTTCCTTTGTTATAACAAGTAAGACCCTTCTTATCAAAGTATTCTCATTTACATCCTCTTGTAGTCCATTATCTGCGAATACCCCGGACTACACTTCCCTGAGTAAGAGACAATATCTTAAACCCAAAATAGGACATTTGTTACCCGACGGGAACTTCCAGAAACCAGTTCTCGCTTAAGTGACCTAATCTTAAAATCTTTAGGAAACGACCACTGAAACACCTCCTACCTCGCTTCGTCCCCGTTTTAATTACTGGTCTCCTGAAATTAATCCTGACAATGAAACGGAGGAAGAAAGAGAATGATATAGACTCAGTAGACACGTCTTTAAGTCTCACAGTTCGTAAACCGTCATTTTGAGACTTTCAGTAGTTTTACGGACCTCTCTCTTAACAACGTAAAACAAAGAAACAAAAAAAGTAACGATGAAACCGTCTGGGGTCTTTAGTCACTTGTCGTGGGAGCAGGTAAAAGAGGAGGCGGAGAAGATGTTGTGAACGAGAAAAGGGACATTTCTGACGACCTCTAAGGACCATTAATCGGAACCGAAGTAACAATTTTGGGGGGGTGGTCTAACACACGACAGAGAAAGTTGGGTCGAAGACACAGACACAAGTACCTTCAGAGGGGCGGAGCAAAGGGACCTTATTTCACACCCTCACACTCTCAACAAAGGTACCGGTGTTTGAAGGTTTCGGTTCTTACCGAAGAAGGTCCTGTAAAGACCTTTTTCACCCTTAGATGTGTTCCGTATGTTCAGTACAAACTCAAGGTTTGAAATACTCGTCCTCGTAACGTCAACCCGGACATGTCGTTCGGAACTTGTTCCGGGTCTCAATCATATAGACAGAACGCACCACTTCTATGACGGAATGTAGTCCTGGAAAGAAAACCCTAAACATCAAATCGTTTTCAACAGAGGTCATCAGAGGATCCTGTCTCCAAAAGACACATCAGTCTAATATCCTTTCTATTCAAGTCAGTCGGCTGGACAACCACGGAGGGTACATGATCTTAATCCTTCCATTTATTCTGGTTACGTAATGGGATATTGGGGTGGCATTGGAATTACTGATGGTATGTAACTGCCAAATGGTAAACAGTGCATGAGATCTTCCACGAAAGATTCAAAAGGGAGAAGTTGAGAGTCTTTTCGAGATCCTTTCTATAGATTAGTAATGGAATTAACGTATCTTCCTTCGATCCCATATCTCTTCAAGTTATTGAACTGGTTCAAGTGTGTCAAAGACTCACAGTCTCGACCCTTAGATGTATTTAAACATCCTTAGTTTGGAGACCCGATAAAAGTAACCTAAAGGACTGAAGTCTACGTCTGTTATTTATTTCTGACATTCATCTCTAACATTTATCTCACATTTATCTCTTATATGTTCAGGTTCACTATTTACCAGTTAGGGCTTTACGGTCCTTCAGTGTCTTCTTCCTCGGTCCCCATAGTCTCTCTCGAAACGACTCGTCTTCCATAAATTCTTAAAATGGTCCATTAACTCAGACATTTTACTCTTTTTCCCCACTCGTAAAACTCTCTTCAACACCCTTCTCGACTGCGACATTTTCTTGTTCCGGAAGACGTACCGCCTGCAACGGAACCCACTGTTACCTTCCGGGACACTTACAAGTCCGACCGTCCTTACTTATGACAAACCTTCTTTCACTCGAGATTCAGACCCGTGTACGTGTGTGTATACTAGTAAAAGAAAAAATGTACTTACAAGTACTTTTGAAATAAACTTTATCGGGGTTTGACCTTCACCGAACCCCGGTCTAAAACTTTCTAAGAAGCGTTCTACTGTTACTTAAATATAAAATAGGCCGTCGGTTTTAAAGAGGAAATCCAAAGATAGATAGACTATCTAGAAAAATTTTTATAGTTCGGTGTTGGGTCCTGTATGATTGAATAAACCTCTCATTAATAGTTTTAGTTATTATTAGTCTTAGTGGACTTCTCGATGAAATTATTTTTATTTTTGTGTTTCTGGGATGGAAACATAAAAATAGTACACAAGGTCTACAAAGATTACGGGAGATTGTGATGAACAGATCCCATTCTTTATTCTTAGAGACAAAGATTTTCAAGAGGTCCATCATAAATATGCGAGGGTCTAACCCAATAAATGTCTGTATTTGGTGTGTGTATGTGTGTGTGTTTTACCTTTGGATTGACAATAATATCAATTCTCATTTTTAATATTACTACAGTAATCTTATGATTGTAGAATAATTCCCATTTTTGTTATAATTTCAAACCGTAGTCTCTCTCTGAGGGTCTTTTAGTTACATGGTGACGTCTGAATAGAGAAATAAATATATTACCTTTATTATTATCCTGGATAGGGTACGTCCAAAAAAAAAAGTCTAAAATGAAATAATAAAATGAAATAAGTAAACAAAATTAATTTCGTATGAACTAAATGTCACAACACAATTAAAGTCCACATATCGTTTCACGGAGTCAAACGACACATGTGTGTGTGTGTGTGCATATAAGAAAAAGTCTAGGAAAAGGTAATATCCTCTATATTTTATCTCAAGGGAAACGATATGTCATCAGGGAATAACAATTTCATAAAATATATGTCACCATACATATACACTCGGTTCTGATGATTAAATAAGGAGACAGAAGAGAAGAAAGGGGAAACCCTTGGTACAAACAAAAGATTCAACACTCAGAGAAAACGTTCATTCAGGTAAATATAGTATAAAAAATAAGGTGTATATTCACTATGTAAACAGAAACAGAGTGACTGAAGTGAATCATACTATTAGGTACGTCAAGAACATTCCAAGCTTTGTCCCTGTATGGGGTCTCTCAATGTCCATGTGATTTTTTATCAATTGTAAAATTTCTACAAATACCTACCTGAGTCCATCTTACACAAAAAAAAGTTAGACCGAAGAAAGAGAGTTAGACCAACAAGACTCTAAATGAGAATAGACATGTAATAGTCGGTAGTAACGAAAAACCACCCTTACCATAAGGTAACATGTCTAAACCCGGTCCCAAACAAAGGGGTAAGGGAATAACCACCCGTAAACCCAACGACGGTAAACCCCCGATAAAGTTTATCTCAAAGGTACTTGTAAGGACAATTTTTCTTTCACTGGTACACACATTCACACACTCACATATACACAAACGGACGGACGGGCGGACACACGTGTGGACTCACATACATGTGTCTCATTAATTTTGGAGGAGGAAGAGTGTAAGGTATGGATGTTCGTGATCGGAAAAGATAGTCTTAACAGGGATGGATGTAACTCTTACCCGGACTTGTAATAAAATAATGTAGAAGGACTAGTAAAAATCCCACTTTTTTTCTTACTTCCTCGGGGGTGGGATAGAGATTTGACTCGTTCAGGTTGGAACTTAGAGGACTTCCAGTAGTAGTGGAAGGGAGACAGAATCGAAGTCTTAGTAGGACTAGGTCGAATGATAAAAAGTTCTAGTTTAGGTATGGCGAATCGGATGAGTTCCGGAAGACCCTCGACTGAAGGGGACAGAGTACAAGACGGTGTGAGCGGATTTGTACGTCGGTGGGGCGAGAAGGACTAGACGAAAAAGAACTTGGTCGGAACACGAGAGAAGTGATTCGGAACGCATCTTACGGGAAGGATAGAGTAGACGATCCACTTACAAACGAACCAGAGGGTCGTAGAGGAAGACGTATAGGAATGACTGGGGAATCACAAATCTGTGGGTAAGAAGAGATGAGAAGACGACATGACGACTAATACGACGTGACCCTAGTTGACATTATATGGGTAGAGAGGGGGCTAGAAAGAGAGAGACATAAGGGTCTCCGAACATGTTTGGTGTCTTGTATCAACCACACGTTTACGTTCGAGTACCAGTTTAAAGGTCACTCAAAGATTTTGGAGTTGAGGTAACGTTTCCACAACGTTGGTACAAATTTAAAACCTTTCGTAACCTCTAATTTATTTTGACTGACTACGGTTGGATTCGACTAGGGTCGAAGGACTAGACTTTACCTAGGGAAAAGGGAAAAGACATCAACGACAAATCAGTGATTCAGTACAGGTTGTGAAACGCTGGGGTACTTTACCTTCGGATGTACGGTCCGAAGGGACAGAAGGTGATAGAGGGTCTCAAACGAGTCTGAGTGCAGGTAACTCAGTCACTACAGTCGGTTGGTAGAGTAGGAGACAACGGGAGAAAGAGAGGACGGAAGTTAGAAAGGGTCTTAGTCTCAGAAAAGGTTACACAGCCGAGAAGGAGAGAGATCTACTACGAAATCAAAGTGACCCTCCTAAAATTCTAAATTCACCCTCAGAGGGTCCAATCCTTTTCCGATTAGATATAAAATCCACTTTGTTATAACGTGGGTTTAATGTAAAGAAGGGAGAACCTCATGAGAAACAGAATCGACCCCAAATCAATGAGTTCACTCGAAACTATTTCGTACATATAAACGTACTTTTTATGAAAGTTTAGAAACCGTAGGTTAATCTTCTAGTAACTCCAGAAGGGTTTATTAAAACCGTTTCTTTTAAATCCGTAAATCAATTGCTCATAACCTAATAATGTTTGGGTCAAAAGAAGATTCGAGATTTCGTTGTCTCACTGTTTTGGCCAGGTGTAAAAGTTCTTTGAAGGTAAAACCAACTCTATCCGTTACGTAAATATCCATTTACTTTTTGTGATATTATAATCTAAGACTCTGTACGACACTACCTTCGTTATGATATCCCATTACCACCTCTTCGATTGACCAATTGATCTCCTGTCTCCTTTCCGAACAGATTTCTCTACTGTAAACTTTGGAAATATTACTCATAAGTCAATACCGTTCTATAACCTCCTTTTATGAGGTTCGCCTTCTATATTACAATTTCCACTACTTTGTCCTTACTTCAACCGTACGAGAACCTTGTCTTTTCGGTGATGCTGTCCTTGTGTCACTCGTCATATTCTCACTCCCCCATTCGATCCTCTATCCGTCCAGGTGTGTACGTCCTGGGTCATCTGGTAGCATCAGGCCTAAAGAAAGACCCGTTTTGACCTTTTATCGTCTCGTCACCAGGGTTGGAAAAACCGTGCTCCCTGGTCGAAGTTCCTACTGTGGAAAAGGTACTTGATCCCGTCCCCCCACCAAAGCCCTACTAAGTTCACGTAATGTATATAACACATGAAATAATAATTATGTAGTCGAGGTGGAGTCTAGTAGTCCGTAATCTTAGACCTCCAACCCTTGAGAACATAATCTCCGCAAATTCTTTCACCAGACTAGACGAACTTTGACAGTTTACAGGGGAGGGAGACTGACGACGACGACGACGACTGACGACATTACCTTTTGTCTGGTCTCCTCCTCGACGTTCCCGTGTCCATCTCTCTGGTCCATATACCGATTACGGTCACAGGTCAACTCCGTTCCTCCACTGGGAATCTGATCCTGACACCGTCGCCTCTACCACTCTTTCTAGGGTAAAGTCCACAAACAAACTCAAACTTAATTGTCCTAAATGTCTATCAATTATAATCCAGGACCTCCTCCTCTACCCTTGGGCAAGGTCATAAGAACGGACCTTTTAAGGTACCTGTCTTCTCGNCTACCCTTGGGCAAGGTCATAAGAACGGACCTTATAAGGTACCTGTCTTCTCGGACCCCCACCCCCCCTCCCATATCAGGTATCCCAGTGCCTCTCAGTCTGTGTTGACTCATTGACTCGTACGTGTGCCATTAATCCAGACTTTTTTCGTGTTAGTATTCATTGAAGATTTATAAAAGAAGACTCGTCAAATTACCTACCACATCGTTAAACGAGTCTATCTCTTACGAACTCTCTGAGACAAGATATACAAACCTCCACACTTCTTAGACGAAGTGAGTACAATAGGCTCTACGGACAAACTGTAGGTTCACTTCGATAGTTCAGTCGTTCACCATTAGTCACTTACTGACCCTAAATTTCGGTACATATTTCTACTCTATACTCTCTTTCTATTCTGCCTCTCTTCTCGTAACAGATGTCGACTCGGGTTCCGGACGGTTGTAAATCTTAAGACCTTCTCTTCCCCCGAGATGGTTTTTTTCTACTCTCCGTCCCGGATACCTCCTCCTACTTTTCGTCCTCACACCACAGTCGTCCTCGGTTTCTTCTTTAAAAAAAGTTTTTGTCTTTTTCCCGTTGGTACCCTTCTTTTACGACGAAGTTTCATCTCACTCTCCTGACTGAGAACTGTCACATTCCAAATCTAGAGACGACTCAGAGTCACGGTATTTATTTTTATACTAGACCGTAACACTATTTCCGTTGTCTCCCGTTCTTGTCCTGAGATACTCTCCGTAATTACTCCGTTCAACTATAACCTTCTCCCAGTCTTTTGATATATCCTTCATTGTATGTTCCACCCTATGCTTCGTACTTATCTTAATAGGTTCTCATATGTGTCCATGTTCCTTCTCGTGAACACTTTCACACTTTACCCTCTCCCTACCCATATAAGGCTTTGATTTTCGGGTCATACCGGTCCGACAAACGTCGACCTTCACTTCATCTTTCTCTTCTACTTGTTCTAACTCTTCTGACTCCTAATTCTTCTTGTTCTTGGTCTAGTATAGTCATGAACAAACGGTGGAATTTCTCAAACAGAAAAGTAGATTCACGTGAACTAAAACCCCCCCTCCCTCATATCAACGAAATATTACAGCACAATTAAACACGACACGTTGTTGGACTTAGTGGACATACGTGTGTATATAGGGGAGGGAGCCCTCGGAGGGNGGTGGGGGGATCCGGCAGTGTCTAGTGGTTCGACTCGAGGGACACGAACGACGGCGAAGGGTGGTCTCTCGATAAAACGTGTGCCATCACATATAGACACGTGGTCACGATCTCGGAGTTAAGTAGACTGAAAGAGGAAGGAGGGATACGGGTGTCCAAGTAAGAGATACAGACACAAGGACGAGACGTTTATCCAAGTGGTTATGACATAAAGATCTAGGTATATATACGTAATTATCTGTTATAAACGAAAAGAGAAAAACCGAATGAAGTGAGACATACTGTCTGAGATCCAAGGAGGTGTAGTGACGTTTGCGACGTTAAGGTCAGGAAAAGTACCGACTCATTATAAGGTAACACAGACGGATGGTGAAGAAGAAATAGGTAAGTAGACGGTTTCATGTAGATCGAACGAAGGAACAGGGCCGTTAACATTTATCACGACGTTACTTGTAACCCCAAGTGTACAGAAAAACTCAATCTTAAAAGAGTCCCATTGGGGCTATCACCTTATCATGTACTTTATGTACCAAACTACATATTAAAAACTATAATAAAAATTTCATAATAACGACGAAACACCTTTTGGTTAAAACTTCACCATTTGTACCTTAAACTCTTTGGTCAATCCTTTGATATCATCAGTAACCTGTTCTTTACTACCACAGGACCCGGTGTCTCGATGACCCCTTCTACATCTTTTCTCCTTTATTAGTTGAAATAAACCTTCAACCTTGCGTCTATTATTATAGTTCAAGTGTCCCCGGACAACTTTTTATTTCCCTACTATATACATTTTCCGTCAGTATCCTAGTAAATTAGTGAATTACTTAAAACTTTACGAAAGAAAGAGTTAAGGACACAGGGTAGATACAAGGGTTGCAACATGACCCGGGGACCTCAACATTCACTCTCAAGTGCCTCTTAGTCCCGTACATGTTTGCCGTTGCTTTGTTCTACCGATTCTCTTATCGAAACCTTTGGTGCGTCTAGACTTCAATTCGGGACTAAGACGTTGAGTAATCGAGACATGAATCCTCTCCCAGAACATGTATCATCTACTCACAATCTTATCGACTGCTATTAAAGTCTAAACAAGAGGAACGTCAAGATTTTCAAAAAAAGAAGTATATAAAACTTCAAAAACAAAGAATCCACGTATTTATTCTAAGAATACAACAGAACTACTCTGTTGTGGAAATAGTATTTTTTTCAGAGTCAGATAGAGTTCATTAGATGAAGAAGACTATAATCATATATGATATGAAAGTGATATCGTCGGAAAACTAATAACAATCGTAACATAAAAAAGATTCGGAATTCAACATTGAATAAACACAAAGATTTAAATTTCACATAAAAAATATTCTTTTCACGTCAGTCCGGAGGGAAAAAATGGGTCGAACTATTAGAGACGGTAAATAAACTGTAAATTACACTAATAACTGGACCGATCCGAATTTAGACCATTGAACGATAACTATAAACAGATTAGACAAGAATGAGGTAAAAAGGCGGAAGAAAACCTAATTGACTTATAAAACAATAAGATAAAATAAACAAGTGAATCGGTATTGAGAGAAGGTAATAAAATCACTAACGAAACCCAAAATATCATATGTAGTAATACAATAGTGTTAGAAAGAACTTCATTATATGGTAAAATGGATACATAATATAATATGTGTTGAATAAATACATAAATAATAAATAAAATACGAAAGTTAATAATTTTTTAAAATTTATCTCTTTTTTCTCGTCTCGTGAAAAGGTCACAAGAAGTAACGAATCAAAAAAAAAAGAAAACAGACGTTTTCAAATTGTAAAGAATATCAATTCAACTATTGTTTAATAAAGTGGAACGAATATAGACTCTTTTTAAACGGAAGTAAAATCTTTTCATAAGACTGACCCATATCTTAAAATCTAACAAAAGAAAGTCACTAAATTTCTACAAGGTGAAAGGAGACTCTAGTAAGTACAGTCACAAGTAGACATGAATTACCAGGAGTTGGGTTGAGGAAAATTCTAAGAGAGAAATAGAAACCAAAGGTCGTTTAATTAACCCGATATAGAACCATATCAAAAGAAGGTCAATTAAACAAACCCCTAGTAACTTTAAGAACCTAGTTACCAGATATCAAAAGTAGTTTCAACCTTTAAAACCCCCGTAATAAAGAAGGGTAAAAAAGAGAGTACGAGGGAAAGTTCCTGACGTCAATGTGCATATAGTCCGGTGAACTTTGGTAAAGTGTCGTGACTATGAAACAAACAATAAAAGTCATAGAGAAAGAAAAACATAAAGTGACGTCAAAGATAACGACACAAAGGTTCAAATGATTAAAAGAAAAGAAGACTTTGACGGTTAAAAAGATAATAAGGGTAAGTCTCACACACACGTAAATTTTAGAGTCTGTAACAAAACACAGAATTTTAATTTGAACTCAAAAAATTATAGAAGACGAAGAGAATAATTATAAGAATACGAAATAAGATGGAAAAACTTGAATACCTTATAGTCATATACCAAAATTGTAGAAGAGATGATTAAGATATCACAATAAAGACTTCAAAGACATTAAGAGGATAGTACACTCGATCAAAAGTAACTGAAAATAGGAGTCAGGATAAGAAGACGAAGAAGTGTACGTACAATTAAAAATGATCAACGACGACCAATAACACTTAAAAATAGGTCAAACCAGGATTTACAAATCATAAGGTTATTTATAAGAAGTTGAAATAAGACCCTACATCTTATTTCAATCTAATGAACTCTTGTTATACAAAGAAAGATCAAACGGATTGTTCGTCCTGGTCTCCTCCGAAATCAAATCACAATTAAAATAGAGTGATGGTTCCGTTTTAAGAAGGTTTATGAGATGGACGATAAAATGGTTAATAATCTTCAAAAAAAAGATCGATTACCCTTGGTCTCGATAAAGGTCTGGACACACTCGATTTCACTAATGAAGGATATTATAAGTATAAAGACCTCATCATGAAGGGGACACGAACCCTCGAAAGGGTGTACGTACAGGACCAGTCATGTGTCTACTTCCGAGTTCCGGAGGACTATGAAAGAGAGACTCTTCGAAATAAGACTGTGGGAGGGGATATTTGAGAGATAGTTGAGTCCCACAAGGACCGGGAAACGGAATTCGGGAAAGGGACAAGCTATCGGATCTTGAAGGGAGGTCTGTTTCGCCCGACTACCATCCCCAGGAAAAACGCCAAAGACAGGTAGTCCCTAATGAGAAGACGTGACGAAATACAAGCCACAAACTTTTGATAACAAAGTGTACAAAGGAGGTCAAAAAGAAAAATTCGATAAAATCTCTTGTACAATATATACCAGAGTCAATTAGGTCAAACCAGTCTTAGGTGTCTAAAATTAAACTATCAGAAATTATATATACACACACACACACACACACACACATACACACACACACTCACTGAATCTGGTGATATATCACCATTTTCAGTGTATTTTATTTTGTATGGTAAAATTGGTATAAATTGGTATGTCAAGTTACCGTGATTCTTGTAAATGTGACGACACGTTAAAAGCGATAGTAGGTAGAGGACCTAAAACACAGAAGGATTTCACTTTAAGACAGGGGTAATTTGTGATTCAGGGAGAAAGGTGAGGAGGAAGGGGTCGGGGTGTCATAGATGGTCACACGAAAGATTGAGATGTGTTAACTGATCATAAGATCCATGGAACATATTCACCTTAGTTTGTCATAAACGTGGATGACATATAGTCTTACGTAAAAATTCCAATTGTTATAAATAATCCACTCCCCAAATGTAAAGTGGAAAATTGAAAAATTATATCAGTCACCTCTCGTTGACTTGTGAAAAGTCGACCCCTCATTTTCTATATATAAAATTCTTTACTGGGACCTATTAATACCCCTTCTGTCAAAATTTCCCTCTCTTCAATCCCAGTGTTACCAATATATGTCATCTTAGATTCGAAAGACGCGTTTAGATCCCTTATTCTTGAACGTATACAATTGAAAGGGAATATATGTCACTCCTCCTTTCTTAACGTGATTCACGGAAGTAACTAACGGAACGAAAACGTACTTTCTCATGTTTTTCTTTTTTTTTTTTCCTTTCGTTTAATTATCTTTATCCGGACTCCGATACTACATAATTTAAGTGTCACCCTATTAACAAGGAAAAAATTACTTCTAAAAAATAATAATGATAATAAAACTTCATGGTCACCGTTAAAGTGTTCCCAATAGTAGAGTAGAAAGAGGAGAGTAGAACTTTTACACTTTCCCCTTTTTTCGGTCTTAAGACTATAAACGGTTTAAGACAGATAAAGTCTAATGTACATAGGGGTGTGAAGGACAAGACATGTGTATCACGAATCTTCTAGTAACTATCCCTCGTCTTAGAGGGGGCGATTACAAAAGAATCAGTCAAGATGCGTGACGAGGGTGTCTGGAAGTTTAACTCGACCTGTCTCTGATTCTCTTTGACGTGAACACTTGTCCGGACGGTTCTAGGAGTCCCTTATTCGTCGACTACATAATAAATACGAAAAATGAATGTAATAAACCTAAACGTTCTACTTGGGTTTAAGTTTCAGGACACCCGTGAGTTTGTGTCCTTTTCCGTTACTAAATAACTGTTTATTACAATTGTCGTGTCTCTTTAACATTTTGTTTCTACCACTACCTCCATTTATCTGTTTGACGACTCGTGGTCCCTGTCGCATAACCCTTTTGGACTCGTTTAAGTCCAACAAAAGTAATATGCGTCTCGTTCGTGGCTGGCTTCTTGTCCCTCGGTTCATACACCGTATTAAACCCTTCCTCCTCTGTTTCTCGGAAACTGGTAGTGTCAATAATTATCTTATGGACGTTAGATTCAGTGTCACCAGAAAATCCCGAGAGAAAGTACAAGTAGGAGAGACATCTCGGAGTGTTGTATCCATCCTTTAAAAGGGACTAACGTGTCTTTTTCTTTGACTTAAAATTACTATCCTTCACTGAACAAGATCCAGAGTAGACAGAACAGGAGACAATGTATTAAGGAAGGGGAACGTCGTGTCTTGGAGTATGGATGATAATTTGTGGGGGTACCAAGATGAGGATCCCAGTATGTCTAAGGGAGACCACACAAGATAAGATTTGGAAAGACTCTGAGGTCAAATACAGGTCTATAAAGATGAACCTGACCGGGAAGTCGTCTCGACACACGAATCAGACTAAGCTGGGACCTAAATGTAAGTCTGAAAGATAGGATGTTTTCCGTAAGTCTAGCGGGGAAACGACTTGAGACTGAGAGTTCTATGGTCGGTCCCAAGACGTACTGATGTCTTCCTCAAGTCTACGAACCTCCGTAAGATATTTAGAGATGACACAGACGTAAAGAGGGTCGTTCCTGAAACCTCGGTTCTGATTCGATGTTAATTTAGAACCGAATGAAAAGTCAGGTCGTGACTCACCAAGAAGCCTAGTACAGACCACCGAGGCGCCTAATATTGTCTCTTGTACCGACGGGTCTCCCTTACCTGGGGCTACCACAGTAGCTCTCGTTGACCTTACAATTAAAGATTTTAAAATTTAAAAAATAAAAAAATAAATAAAATTAAATAAAAAAAATAAAAATAAAAAAATAAAAAATAAAAATCCCTTTTACTAATTACCAATAACATAAACCCAATCCAATAAATGGCACAATGGTGAAAATTCAGATTATTAATCTATAATATTATGAAGCCAAGCATCAATTTTCCAAGCATATCTAGAAAGTGGTTGAGTATAATAAATTTGAAAAGACAAAATTATGGATGCACACTCCATACCTCCCTTCACCCTCCCTTCCCACCATGCCCCAGGCTGTCTTTCTGTGTTTTAGCTATTAAAAGGCTCTGAGAAATTTATAAGGAAGAAAATTGTTTGATGGCATTTAAAGCAGAATTTTCCAAACTTACTTAATCATTGAGTGTTTTTCTGCTAGAATATCTATTATTCCCTCTTAGTAATATATTCTTTAAAAAATGTGCTACTCGATGCTTGGGTTGGGACCAGCAGCATAGCCATTACCTGGGAACTGGTTAGAAATGCGCATCTCAGGTCCCACCCCACATCTCCTATATCAGAATCTTCATTTTAACAATAGCTCCAGTTGGGCAGCACTCCTGATCTTCTATATGGCTTCCTAAATACCAGTTTATTAGCAACCACTGCTTATACTAATTTTGTTTTTCACTGCTAAGTCCAACCATTGAGCTAGATGACTTGTGAAACTTTTAATCTGTTCCCAAAGGCTGCAAGGCAGCAATTTACACTTTGACCATAAACTGTTTGTTATTCATAGAGGAGAAAGGAAGTGTAGCTTCTAAGCTTCTTACACCTCCAAAATCTCTATACACATCTAAATACTCCTCTCCCTTAAGGTGAATTCTGCAATTTTGATTTTTGAGTGGTTTGACTTTACAGTTATTTCTGCATTTCCTATTTATCTTGTCTTGGAAAACAATATAAAGAAGCAGGAGTTTCAATTAATGTATTACTCCATTGAGAACTGTGACAGGGACATTCAGGTCTGGGCATAACGTCAAAGTCATTTGCATACTCAGTGCCCATATCAGCTGCTGTGCCTCCACCCTGACTGGCTGGAGATGATCTTTGCTACAACATTTCCTTGGTGTAGTTAAGAAATTTCCTTGACTGTATAACTCATAACCTGAACCTTGACCTTACAAAAATAAGTAAGCTACCCAACATCTTCTTAATAAAGTCTGTTTATGATTAAACTAGTCAGTGCAGGACCTATTATTTGCAAATAGAATTTTGACTGATTCAGAAGTCAGTGTCTTTCCTCACTATTTTCAAGGTCATTAAATGCTCTCCTTAAGTGAGGTATGCAATAGTTCTGTATATTAAATAATAGATTAGAACAGTGCTAGGCATGCAATAGATGGTGAATAATTATGGATTGATTGATATTTACATTACTGGATTACTGGCTCTTTATAAAGGTTGTCTTTTGAGAGTAATGTTCAAAATTTCCTACCAAGTTATCCAGATCTATAATAGATTTAAGGATGTATTTGGAAAGGTGTTTATCCTCTAAACTCTTCTTTTTTTCATTATGGTACCTTTATATCCCCAATAGCAATAAAGAGTCTGATGTAGTGTTATCACTGACAGTTCTTTTCCAGTTTGCTACCTTTGCTGTGGTTTATGTCATAGCCCTGGCATTTCAGTGAATTGATGCAGTCTGAATGTTCAACTGGCCTATTTGCTTTTCAAGAAAAAAAGAACAAAACAGTGTCCCTTTCAAATGGTTTTAAACTTTGCTTATCATTCTGCAAAACAGCTTATAAAGATTGCATGTGAAACTGCAGGTCAGCTTAGCAATATCTAGGCAGCGGTACCTAAACTTTAAGAGTTTGAGAACAAATAATGAGTGGTAGGTTTGGTTCAATATATCTGAACATAAATTTGTAGATGCCACATTTTTTTGGTTGATAGATATTGCCAGGTGGACAACTATAAGCCCTATAGGGAAAGATGATGATGCTACAGTTAAACTGTCTGACATTTTAGACCCTTTCCCCATGTTTCTCTACGTCTTTCTGATTCTATGGAATATGTCCCCTGGGGTCCCCTGAATTTGCCTTCTGTGTAGGCTTTAGCTGGTAGGAGACACTAGCAAGAGACTGGAAGATAAAAGAGAAGCAAGAGAAGTTGATGTCCCTCGTTCTGACCTCAGACAAGTCCCTTTGCCAAGTGCCACTCCTAATGGCTTGTTCTTATCTCCAGTTAAAGCTTTCCTACAAGGTTTGGCTACTACCTCCTCCTTGATTCTGTCTTCAGGCTTAGTGATGGCAGCTACTCCCCACCACTGCTAGCTCCAGGATGCTTCAGTATCACTCTTATATTGTCTAACCCTGTTAGTAACTGTATTTAGTCTCTTCATGAAGTTCTGAAGTGAAAGGCTTCCCTGATAGCTCAGTTAGTAAAGAATCCACATAACTTTATTTAGTCTCTTCATGAAGTTCTAATCCATCTCTTTTGATTGGGCATCTGTTTTTCAGCAGGGACATAGTCACTGGTACCAGGAATTGATCTGGGAAAACAGATCCTGAAAATAAGAATCTGGGATTGGTTTGATCATATATTTGATGTGTATCTTTCATAAGAGATTAACTGAGTTATTGGTAATGGATGGCTTGCAGTGGCGTTGTGATTACTTACGTTTTCCCTGCAGTTGGATGGAAAGTGAAGTGAATAGAGGGCAAGCTGCTGGAAAATAAAGTGTCTATGGCACCTGGACAGTATGACAGTGGCCATTAAAGAGAAGTGTGGCATTGACTCTGTTTCTATCAAAAATAGAAAATATGTATAAAGGAAATGATGAAATTTAAAGAAAATTACTGCGCAGCTCAAGGCACATGAGGAAAATCAGAAAGTCTCTATAGCAGGTTTTAGAAAATTCTTTATTGCGTGTAGGTACAAAGTAGATGTGACCTGTCAGTCCCAAGGCTTAAATGTGTTTCAAGATTATAGAAACAAGTTCTCAGAATTGCCAGATCTCTCATTAAAAGTACAGCAATTGTGGAAAAGGAGATGAGCTATGAGAAATGAAAAGGGGCATTTAGGAAAACACAGACAAGGCTGAACTTTCTTTGCAAAATAGACGTATTTCTATTCATTCCTTTCATTACCAAGCCCTTAGAAAGCTGGATCCAACACAGCTCAGATCAGAAATGGAAGGCCTTCTAATAGGACCTAGACTAATAATGAAAGAGCTATCAAACTTTAATAGTTTGAATATGAAGGAGATTGGGGAACATATAGAGGAATTAATTCTAAAGATATTGAAACTAGAACAATAAAGGAAATCAAGAAAGCATAAGGAGAACCGAATCAAAATAATGCTTTAAGACTGAATCAACATGAAATTTAGTAGGTTGGTTCAAGCACTTGAAAATGGCCTCAGTTGTCATTTATGCCTCCTCATTCAGAAAAAGCAAAGGAGAAAAGGAAAGATATACCTATTTGAATGCAGAGTTCCAAAGAATAACAAGGAGAGATAAGAAAGCCTTCTTCAGTGATCAGTGCAAAAAAATAGAGGAAAACAAAAAAATGGGAAAGACTAGAGATCTCTTCAAGAAAATTAGAGATACCAAGGGAACATTTCATGCAAGGATGGGCACAATAAAGGACAGAAATGATATGGACCTAACAGAAGCAGAAGATATTGAGAAGAGGTGGCAAGAATACACAGAAGAACTATACAAAAAAGATCTTCATGACCAAGATAATCACGATGGTGTGATCACTTACCTAGAGTCAGACATCTTGGAATGCAAAGTGAAGTGGGCCTTAGGAAGCATCACTGTGAACAAAGCTAGTGGAGCTGCTGGAATTCTAGTTAGGCTATTTCAAATCTGGAAAGACGATGCTGTGAAAGTGCTGCACTCAATATGCCAGCAAATTTGGAAAACTCAGCAGTGGCCACAGGACTGGAAAAGGTCAGTTTTCATTTCAATCCCAAAGAAAGGCAATGCCAAATAATGTTCAAACTACTACACAATTGGACTCATCTCACATGCTAGCAAAGTAATGCTCAAAATCCTCCAAGCCAGACTTCAACAGTACATGAAACATGAACTTGCAGATGTTCAAAGTGGATTGAGAAAAGGCAGAGGAACCAGAGATCAAATTGCCAACATCCACTGAATCATCAAAAAAGCGAGTTCCAGGAAAAAAAAAAAAAATCTGCTTTATTGACTATGCCAAAGCCTTTGACTGTGTGGGTCACAACAAACTGGAAAATTTTTTAAGAGATGGGAATACCAGACCACCTGACCTACCTCCTGAGAAATCTGTATACAGGTCAAGAAGCAACAGTTAGGACTAGACATGAAACAACAGACTGGTTCCAATCAGGAAAAGAGTAAGTCAAGGCTGTATATTGTCACCCTGCTTACTTAACTTATATGCAGGGTACATCATGAGAAATGCTGGGCTGAATGAACACAAACTGGAATCAAGATTACCAGGAGGAATATCAATAACCTCAGATATGCAGGTGACACCATCCTTATGTCAGTAAACGAAGAACTAAAGAACCTCTTGATGAAAGTGAAAGAGGAGAGTGAAAAAGTTGAGTTAAAGCTCAACATTCAGCAAACTAAGATCATGGCATCTGGTCCCATCACTTCATGGCAAATAGATAGGGAAACAGGGGAAACAGTAAGAGACTTTATTTTGAGGGGCTCGAAATTCACTACAGATGATGGCTTCAGTGATGAATTTAAAAGACTCTTGCTCCTTGGAAGAAAAGCTATGACCAACCTAGACATCATATTAAAAAGCAGAGACATTAGTTTATCAACAACTGTCCATCTATTCAAAGCTATGGTTTTTCCAGTAGTTATGTATGAATGTGAGAGTTGGACTATAAAGAAAGCTGAGCACCGAAGAACTGATGCTTTTGAACTGTGGTGTTAGAGAAGACATGTGAGAGTCCTTTGGACTGCAGGGAGATCAAACCAGTCAATCCTAAAGGAAATCAGTCCTAAATATTCATTGAAAGGACTGATGCTGAAGCTCCAATACTTTGGCCACCTGATATGAAGAGCTGACTCATTTGAAAGGACCCTGATGCTGTGAAAGATTGAAGGCAGGAGGAGGAGACGACAGAGGATGAGATGGTTGGATGGCATCACTGACTGAATGGATATGAGTTTGAGTAAACTCCAGGAGTTGGCGATGGACAGGGAGGCCTGGCATGCTGCAGTCCATGTGGTCATAAAGAGTTGGACATAACTGAGTGACTGAATGAACTGAATTCAGAAAAATGTGGAATGATGAACTGGTGGAATGGCCTTCTAAAATTTCTGTTAAATACCAACTGGAAGAAAACGCTACACAAGACAGGAGCATAGTCCAGTGGGACATGGTATGCACCTTATATGTGCAGAGAATACAGAGTGTAGTCTCTTCTGCAGCTACATTACCCATGTCTGGAAGCTGAGGAGTAGCGATGAGTTGCCACTGCCACCCAATATTTCACTTAAGGAATGTTGTTTCTTGTTATTTTAAGCTTTAGCTTGGTGACTTTGGATGACCTAGCAGAAATACTAGAGAAGATAGTCATGGCATATGATATTCCACATACATGCTGCTAACCAGAGTTGTGGAAAGGAGTCATTCTTTTGGTCTGAGTGATTGGTCCTGTCTACAAAACAAAAATAGAATGTTATGTCACTACATTCACTATAGATAGTCATTATAGGACTGTGTCTATAAATTAGCAGGCTCAGCTACTGCATTTTTTGGTTCATTATTGCCTTGTGTCTGTGGTTTCCTATCATCTACAACTGCAGTGGATACAGTATTTCCCATATTCCTGAACAAGTTTAAACAAATGAGGACTTTGGTTCTTAATCTCTGCATGTTAACAAATTACCATTAATTAAATATACATGTATAAAAGTGTAAAACTTATGAATTATGTATGATAAAATTCCTAAAATAGAACTGGTAGCTCAACCAAAAAAAAAAAAGACAAAGTATTGTTCTATATTATGGTAATATCATCCACTGAGTTGGTCATGCTAGGAACCTTGATTCCTTTCTTTCCCTCTCTCCTTACATCCATTTCATCCATGGGCCTTATTGCTTCTGTCTTGAAAATACATTCTAAATCTGATCACTTCTCATTACCATTAAATTTACCAATTTTACTGGTAACTGTCACTTGTCTCTTCTTCACGCTATACAGAGCAATGCTTCAGCTACTGAAATCATATGTCAACTCTCTTCTCACATTATCCAAAGTTCAGCAAGACCAGGTGTGATCAGACTACTGCCTCCTCCTTTCACTTCATACGTATCAATCTTTTTACTCATTCTGGTTTGGCCACACCAGTTTTCTTGCAGTTCCTAGAACATTGCAGGCTCATTTCCAACAGAGCCTTGGCCTAAAAGACTGGCTCTAGGTCTTTGCATAACCTTGTCCCTTCACATCATTTGAATAACATTCAACTTTCATTTGTGACCTAATTACAGTGAAAGCACTTTTCTCATTACATTCCAATCTGTTTTGCTACTTCATTTCATAGTATACATCACTTTCCAAAGTGTAATAGATTTTTACATATTTTCTTCTTTATTTCCCACCTTCCTCACCAAAATATAAACTTTGTGAAGGTAAGGAATTTGTCTCATTAAATTCTTTTTTTCCAATAGGTAGGATGATGTTTGGAAATTTTAGATGTTCAATGTTATTCTCACAGATAATTTACTGTCTCTTTTCCATTTGACAAGCATTAGAAACTTTAAGGGTTTTCTTCATTCTCTGTTATTTTGGTCAAGGCATTAAATCTCTGACCTATTTTTTACTTGTAATAATGAGAGCAATTATCTTCCTTTAATATCTGTGTTGGTGTATGTGACAGTGAATGAATAACAAAAGTTTTACTCTATAATTTTTACCTTTCTCAGTGCTATCCAGAAATATGCAATTCTTTCATTAAACTATAAAATACATAGCCCTAGACCTTTTATCCAATTCACTTCTCTCAGTTACCAGGGTAGCTTCACCCTAGGCACCAAGTCAATTTTAGGGAAAGTACTAATGTTATTAAAAGTTTAAATCCCTGTTAAAATTGAGAATGTACATTTTGCAAATAGTCATGCTTTCCTGCATGGCCTGTTTCAACTTGGTACTTTCATTTTAGCCTAATCCATATTAAAGCAGTTTGTTAAGAAACAAAATTTTATTTTCATGGTGAATAGTGAAAATTCTATTGTTATTGAATTATTAGATGATACAAAGATTATCAATGAGAATCAGTGATAAAATAACTCCAGATTTAATCACCTGCTGAGACTAATTACAACTTTGTCTTAGGTAACTATCATAGTGATTGCATCTTGTATCCAGATAAATAGAATTGATTAAGCAATTCTGTAAAGTTAACCATGTTTTATAATTTATGCAATTCATAATCAGTGAAAAATGAAATGATAATTTATTATAGTTAAGAAAGGAGCTAGATGTAGCTGAGATATTTTTGATTTCATAATTCTGAGCTCAAATTCTGGCAGACTCATTTCTGATCATGATAACGGTTAGAGGAATAATGAAGATCATCAGAGATAATATTGCAGGAAAGCCTAGCACAAGTTTTGGCACAATAAATGGTAGACATTCTCTTCTATTACTGAAGGTGAATATAGTAAAGCATAGACTTTTAAAAACTGAAAGTCTGTTTGTTAGATGATTTGCCATTTGTGAGGATCAATAGTCCTAGAACCTGAAAATAAATATGTTGCTTGAAATAACAGCATTGGAGGTTTCTTCTCCTTTCTAGTTTATGCTAATGGTGGTTTTATTATCAGGAAAAGCTAAACATAAAGACAAATATAGATAAATTTTTCATGATATAAATATTTGTATTTAGACTAACTTTAAAATAGATTTATTCTTCCTATGAATGAAAACTTACTATATTGGATACAGTCCAAAAGAAGATCAGGAAATCTATTATGTTGGCTAATTTTAGGTATAGGCATCCTTTACTGTGCTGTGGGGTGTTCAGATATTTGGTCAAACATTATGGGATTTTTTTGGTGACGAGATTTTCGATGAGACTAACGTTTAAATCTATAGACTGAATTAAGCAGACTACCCTGCCTAATATGAGTAGCCCTCATCCAGTCAATTGAAGGCCTGAATAGGACATAAAGGTTGACCTTAACCATAGTAAGAGAGAGTTCTTTTCCCCTGATAGTCAGTGAGACATTGGCTGTTTTCCTGCCTTTAGCGTCAACCTGAAACATTGGTTCAACTGATCCTCAGGGCTTTGGACTCAGATTGAAATTAAACCATTGGCTGTCCTGGGTCATCTCCAACTTGCGAGCTCACCCTGAAGGTCTTGTGACTTGCCAGCATCCTAATAGTATTAACCAGTTCCATAAAATTAAACTCTTTCTCTTTCTTCATCTCTCTCTCTCTCTCTCACTGTATGCCTGTGTGTGTGCTAATTCGCTTCAGTCATGTCCAAGTTTTTGCCACCCGTGGACTGGAGCTGCCAGACTCCTTCTGTCTATGGGCTTCTCCAGGCAAGAATACTAGAGTGGGTTGCCATGCCCTCCTCCAGGTGATATTCCCAACTCAGGGATGGAACCCACATCTCTTGTCTCTCCTGCATTGGCAGGTGGGTTCTTTACCACTAGTGCCACCTGGGAACATATATATTTTGTTATATATATTGTATTGTTTATATATTAATATATCCCAGTGATATACATACACATTCCATTGGTTCTATTTGTTTGGAGAACCTTGACCAATATATTTACTTATGAGAAAATGACATAATTGATAGTTTTAATTTTCTGAGAAGTAGGACCACCGTCATTGATATGCAGTTTATAATAATAGCTGAAACAAAACTACTTAGAATGCCTTTTAATGATGTCTTATATACAACTTGATATGCATTATCTCTTTCAATCTCCATAAGCATCAGATCAGGAGTCTATAAAAACCTGCCTGGTAAAGATGAAGAAGAATTCATTTTAGGATACTCTGTGTCCTAAAGCAAGAAGGTTGATTAATATTAAGAATGCCTAATCAAAAAATAAAAACAAACCTACTTTTTCTTACACTAATTTTCTCTTCAGGGCCTCTAGATTCTTAATGTTAATTTAGATGTAGACTTTACTCATTAATCCATTTGTCATTGGAATAAAGATCTTAGCAGTTCCGTTTGGATACCTCCATAATCTTCTGAGAACACAGGCATTTCTTTCTTGACTGCATGGATCCAAACATTGACTAGGCCATTGGTCACCTTTAGAAATACAATAGTAAGTAATCGGGGCTGTACTATCACAAAGTTCTTAGTCTGAAACTCCTGCCGTATATTATATGATATTCTTTGCATGAAATATCCTCATTTGAAGCCTGTGTTCTATGTTGTGAGTGTTTTATGTCATGTGTTCTTCTACTGAATACACTGAAGTTTAGTTTCAATTTATAGCATTCTTGATTTCAATAGAATAAAAGAGAATTAAGTCATGAAGTTCCATGGTTCCTTCAGTTGTTCCTTAGCAAGTCTTGCTGAGAAACCATTGTTAAGTCTTCCTGATGTAATAACTGAGTATTATAATTTACTTTGATCAGGCAGGTGATTTTCTTTTCATTCTGTCTTCTTAATTTGTAAAATGCCAGTAGTGTATCACCTTTTCCAATGTGAAAGTACTTTGAAGTGGACATAAATCAGTGTTTTTCCTTTTGTGAAACATTTTAAAAAATTTTTGTACCCTTTCTGAGATGCTTTATTGCCATAGGATACATTTTTTATTATTATGAATAGAAATAATAAGCTATGATATTTACATGCTACTTACAATTTCCAAAATAATTTTTACCAAATTATCACTGAGAGAATTTATTTTCTTGGGCTCCAAAATCTGCAGATGGTGACTGCAGCCATGAAATTAAAAGAAGCTTGCTCCTTCAAAGAAAAGCTATGACAAATCTAAACAGTGTATTAAAAAGCAGAGACATCAGTTTGCCAACAAAGGTCCATCTAGTCAAAGCTATGGTTTTTCCAGTAGTCTGTACAGATGTGAGAGTTGGACCATAAAGAAGGCTGAGCACCAAAGAATTGATGCTTTCGAACTGTGGTATTGGAGAAGGCTCTTGAGAGTCCCTTGGACTGCAGGGAGATCCAACCAGTCCATCCTAAAGCAAATAAACCCTGAATATTCATTGGAAGGACTGATGCTAAAGCTCCAATACTTTGGCCACCTGATGCAAGGAGCCGACTCATTGGAAAAGACCCTGATGCTAAGAAAGATTGAAGGCAGGAGGAGAAGGTGACGATGGAATGAGATGGTTGGACGGCATCACAGACTCAATAGACATGAGTTTGAGCAAGCTCTGGGAGATGGTGAAGGACAGGGAAGCCTGATATGCTGCAGTCCATGGGGTTGCAGAGTCGGACGTGATTGAATGACTGAACAACAGCAACAACATCTTCACGTAATGTTCATGTACCTCCTGTACGCTCATTCATAGATCCCATGAACGCTTGGGAATATAATCTGTCTGCATTTAAGAATCTCAAGTTAGTGGGGAAGATAGAGGGGGAAAGGTAATTGAAACAGTGTGATGAGTGTTGTTAACTCTTAGTTCTTTAATAGCACCTAGGAGTGGCTTCCTGTCTATCCACATAGGAGTGTTTTCTCTAGAGAAAACAAAGGATTCTTTGAGAATATTATATATGCATTTGAAACCAAAATCTGACAAGTTTTACTTAAAATAAGTTGCAGTGGAAATATGTAAGGCAGGGTCAGAAAAGTGGCAAAGGCATAGTTGTGAAGAGATACGTAAGAGTGCAGATTCTGGAGCCAGAATGTACAGGTATGTAAACTTAGGTTGGCTTTGTACAAGTTACACAACCTTGTATCTCATCTATAAAATGGGGACAATAGCAGGATATACTTTCTAGAGTTTTTACAAGTATTTTATGAATCAGTGTATGGCAAACAGTAGGGACGTGACACAGTAAGCATTCAGTGAAGGTATCCTCCCATGGGAGCAAGAGGAGGGGTTTCAGTAGTGAAGAAACATGAAGCTCCCAACAGGGTGGATTTTTTTTTTTTTTTTTTACATTTAACACAAAATTGCAGAAAAATATGATGTCTAATATTTAAGCAGGCCTTTCTCTTTTTGATACTTATTATCTCTTTCAGTCCTCTGACTAAAACATAACACAATAAACTTCTTTGTAATGTAATTTAAGAGGAAACTACTACCTAAGTAGCTCTGAGTTGCAAATAGTCTCTCAACTCTTCAGTGCTGTTTGACAGTGAGAAAAAGAGTAATTTGGTTTTGGTGCAGATCCTCCTCTCAGCACTTTCAGTCTACTTTAGATCGATCTGAGCGTGATACAAAGGTTACAGTAGTTACACCTCCCAGACACCCTACCACTTACATACGAGGATTTCCAAATAAGGACCTCCATAAGGCACGGCTTCACAAATAACATGTTGTCATTTAAAAATGGATGCTGCTTTCCGTGTGGGATTCCAACATGACCTAGAAAGTTCCCCCTGTGTTATAACTCTGCCCCGATAGAATAGCACCTTTAAATCACAATAGGTGTTATTTTACACTTTGCCAGTTCATTTACCAGCTTTGTTTCCACGCATAACATAATTTAATTGTGTGATAAATGCCTGATTCTTAGAATATCTGAAATTGAATGCATTTAAATATTAAACTCTCCAGCTTATTTTATCAATGTAAGTTGGTGGAAAAAAGGATTAAAGCTAAATTTTTGATGATTTTTTAAATGACCAGAACTGGTCTATCCATAGTAAAGACTATAAACTACACAATTTAACTCTCTTTTTGAGTATGACTTTTTTGTAGTTGTTCGGTTTTTTTGAAATAGGTCTTGCCTTTTTCCTTCTGTTGTTCAAAAGAGATAATGAAAAAATGTGAATGTTCAGACATTCTTAACATCAGGACAGTTGCACAGGAAGGATACAGGAGAGTGATCCCAGCTAGTGTTCCACATACACTGGTATGTTAGCAGTCATCCACAGTGACTTTGTTTCTGGGTTCACGTAGCATGTCAGAAATGCTTGGCCTGGACCACTCAGTTATGATCACACTTGTATTGTTACTTCTGGCATTATTAACTTAATGTCTATGTTTTCCAACTGGACAGCATTCTCTGAGTTTAAGGATTATAGTAGTTGGATTGTATATCCATCCTCAGTATTTTTATATGCATGTCTCATAATTGAAAAATAAGCATTTGCTGGATGAATGGCTGAATAAGTAAACGAATTAATTTACTCAGCCTCCCTTAAATATGTCTCAGTCCCCTGTTTTCATTAGCATGGTTTTGCAACCATTACCTGAGTTTGCTTTGTTCAATTTCCTTTTTTTCTTTCAAGGCTGCTTATAAAACCATCTATCTAAAAAATTCTGCCATTCATATCCACTTACCTCAGCTTTCTTTTTTGATTTTCCCTATGCATGTTTTTCTTTCTTTTTTACTATTCTTTCTAAAGATAGCTAAATAGATTTTAAAAAACTGGAATGCAATCAAATCAGGTATATATTATGCAGATGAAGTACTTCAGAAGGGCTTTCACAAGGGAGGTATGTTATTTAGAAAATGTCCTGTGATAGTTGTAATTGGTTACTGTGGTTCAAGGGATGGACTTAGAATTATAGGAACCCTTATCTACCACTAATGGAGAAGGAAATGGCAACCCACTCCAGTATATCTTGCTTGGAGAATCCCATGGACAGAGGAGCCTGGTGCATATTTTACTATAGCTTATAGAAGTTAGGAATTTTTAGAGACACTATAGCTAGAAGCCTTTTTAAGAGATAGTGAGCTCAGGATGTTAGGGGCAAACAGGACTTAGGAAGCTAAGTAGTAAACTGAGGAATGTAGCATGAGTTACAATGTAATCACAAGTTAACTATAGGACACATTAGAAGAGGTAGATAATAGATGATAAGGCTAATTCCCAGAGAATCCTTAAAGCAGGAACTCTGTTTGAAGAGCAACAATGATTTATGGAGATAATAAATCTGGGAGAGGGGGAACTGAAAATGTCAAACCTCTGGCCTAATGTTTCTGTAAAAGTATAAAAAAGAATCTTAAACTTGGAATAAGCAGGCAGTCCAAAAGAAACTGAGAGGCTGTCTCATTCACTGACACCATTCACCTCTTCACGTTGAATCCCTGGCTGCTGGAGTTGGACTCCAGCACAGTCGGACACAACTAAGCAACTAACACTATCCACTATTAAACATTTATTCGGTTAAGTCCAGTTGTGAGCACAAAGTGTATCTACCTCCCCATCTTTGAATGGCAAGCCAAATGAGTCACCGGGCATTATGGTGAAAATAAATGATTTCTTCCTTGTTGATTGGAAACAAAGGGCACAGATGTTTTAACTGCACAGACAGAATTTGATCTGGGAGTGTAAAAGCCAAGAGGACAGAGTTATCTTTCTGTGTAGCAGGTTATATCAAAGTTTAAGAAGAATTCTGCAAAATAAGATTTGTTGGCTGGAGCATGTGAGGATCACTGTTTCTTTCTAGATTTTCTGTTTTGAGCTAGAAGCTGAGACATCTAGACCTGTCAAAGAAAAATACCAATCCTTTTGTGAATAAATCTTCATTCTTCAGTGGGAAAATAATGTAATTCACTTTACATATATTGAGTACTTAAAATATATTCTACATAGACAGTTTCTGTACTTGAGAGCAAGAATGATATACTTACAGTTAATCAAACTATAAGACATAAAGTTGTCATTCGTTCCCACTCCCAGATTAAAATCAAGTTTAACTGTTCTGTGACTTTTGTTAGAGTACAATTTATCTCTTATTTTTGTTTGTAAAGAAATTTATGCTGAGTTTGCAACAATATTGAGTTACTTTTCCCCAAATAAAGTTCGTATTATTAATTCCCAACATTCAGCCTGAATTTTTCTTCCTGAGATATAGATGAAAGTAATCCATCCCCAACTAGTAAATAGATGAATTAGAACTTGGTAGATTTTGCTCATCCCTCTGAGAGGTTTATCTGGACAACCTTTTCCATTTGCTATTAATGGGTATAAATTAATGGAAACAAATCATCTCTTCTCTTTCTTGTTGTCTTGAAAGAAATTTATTGGAATATAGTTGTTTTACAATATTTGTTAATTTCAGCTGTACAACAATGTGAATCAGCTATATGTATTCATATATCCCCTCTTTTTTGGATTTCCTTCCCTTTTGGGTCAATGCAGAACACTGAGTAGAGTTCCCTGTGCTATACAGTATTCTCATTATTTATGTATTTTATACATAGAAGTGTATATATATCAGCCCCAATCTCCCGATGCATCCCACACCCATTTCCCCTCACTGGTGTTCAAAAGTCTGTGTTTCTTCTTTATGTCTGTGTCTCTATTTCTGCTTTGTAAATAGATTCATTTGCATCATTTTTTTAGATTCTATATTTATGATATTTGTTAATATATTTGTTTTTCTCTTTCTGACTTACTTCACTAGGTCTGACAGTCTCTAGGTCTCTCTTAGCTCATTTCTTAACTTTAATTACACTACTATTTATGGACAAATCATTGTATCTTTTGTTTGCAAGAGTTTTTATTTGAATTTCTACAGCAATATTTCTGGCCTGACAGAGTAATGAATCCTCTAGGCTCCAAAATCCTTTATGTCTTTGCCTGGACAGTCTACTTTTTTTCCCTTTATTTTATACAAAGAGACAAAGAGCAAGGAATTTTTTTTCCAATTCTTTGAGTTCTCCTAGGTTTGGCTGTTTCTGATAATTTGATAAAGATCATCTTGAGAGACAAATATACTTTAATATTCATTCTGTTATCTTTCCATTCTCCATGATTAATATCAGCAAGGCAAAGCTCTTTGGAGTGAAACCCTCAAACCAATCTTTGGCTAATTCCTACATGTAATGGCCAAATAAAGGTTGAAAACAAAGCATTATTGGGAGGTGAGGGAGTTTTCTGTATGGGTATACAAAGGATTGAAGAGTCAAAGATAGAAGGCAAAAAGAGAAGGGGGTGACAGAGGATGAGATGGTTAGATAGCATCACTGACTCAATGGAATTTAATTTGAGCAAATTTCAGGAGATAGTAGAGAACAGAGGAGCCTTATGTGCTGCAATCTATGGGGTCACGAAAAGGTGGACAGGACTTAGCAAGTAAACAACAACATTCAAGGGAAGGCTTTGCAGATAGAGTAAAATTCTGAAAGGGATTTATGCCTCCTATGTTCAAACAAGACCAAGAAACTGGAGGAAAACAAAAGATGAGAAAGTTTGTCAATAGTGGTCAGCAAAGTAAAGTCTTCTCGGCCACTGTAATGACTTTGACAGTGTATCTATATCCTCTGCTTTGAGCATTTAAAGTCTTTGTTGAACAAATCCACCCCCCCCCTTTTTATTTAATGTAGAGCTCAATGATTTCTCTCCATCCATCCAGCAGGATGACACAGATAAAGATGACACAGATAAAGATGACAGATAAAGATAAAGATAACACAAAGGATATATGAAGTTTCCATGTTGATGCAGATTTTGAAGGGGTAAAATTTCTCTTCTGCTACCTCCTGGAGCTAATCCATTAGGGTTATTTAAAGGAATGAGATTGCTCTTTAAGAATTAGCTGTGCATAAAATCCTCGGATGCTGCTATTCCCCCAAAAGAATGCTCTAAGGCATCACATTCATGTGGATTTGAGGAATACTCTTCTGTTTGAAAGTGTTGTCAATGTTATTTGCTTCCTGTAATCATAGCTACTTTCTTATGTTGAAGGCACTCATCCCAAATCTACACAATAAATTTTCAAAATTTAGGGTAGTGTAAGATGTTACTTCTCATAACAAACCTAATTTCTCATTTATTCCTTTATTGGCTCTGTAATTTATCATGCCTGGACAACTGTGGGACAGTTGACTTTGGAAATCTAGAATGAATGGTTCACTATTTATACACGACAGGAGCTGCTTGGATGCCATACATTAAAGCAATAGGCCATGTCAGTGGAGGCAGTAGATGTTTTAAAGGTAGATGAGCAAATCAAAGGCACACATTCTTTGATTGTAAACTGACTTTGCCTCTGGGGTTTCTAAACCCTACTACTATTTCTTCTTTGTGTTATGAATATTTATAATAATTTGATTTAACGTGAGTCTTTTTACCATCCTCTGAAGTGAGAAACTGGTGGGAGCTTTCTACTTTACAAATTCAGTCCTGGAAAAGCCTTTTATTATTCAACAAGTACTTTTTGATAGTCATTATGTCAGACTTCCATTTAGGTGAGTGAATGAAAGTAGCTCAGTCTTGTCCAACTCTTTGTGACCGCATAGACTGTAGCCTGCCAGGCTCCTCTGTCCATGGAATTCTCCAGGCCAAAATTCAGGAGTGGGTAGCCTTTCCCTTTTCCAGGGGTATCTTCCCAATCTAGGGATCAAACCCAGGTCTCCCGCATTGCATGCAGATTCTTTACCATCTGAGCCACCAGAGAAGCCCAAAACCTAAAGGCTGGTCTCATCTTTAGGTACTGGGAATAAAACAGCAAAAAAAAAAAAAAGTTGTTAAAGGCAATTTTTTATGTTATGTATTTATTTTTTCCCTTGTAACTTTCTCCTCTCCATTTTTTTAACCTATCCAGACACACATACTAATCAGAAGTTAGTGCTTTTTGTATTAATTTCTTAAATTAAGAAATTGAACTATTTTATTATTAAATTTCTGGGAGATTTCTTTAACATCTTTCTTTGCTATTGATTTTACTTTCATATTTTTGTTCAGTTCAGTTCAGTCACTCAGTCGTGTCCAACTCTTTGCAACCCCATGAACTGCAGCGTGCCAGGCCTCCCTGTCCATCACCAACTCCCAGAGTTCACGCAGACTCACATCCATCGAGTCAGTGATGCCATCCAGCCATCTCATCCTCTGTCGTACCCTTCTTCTCCTGTCCCCAATCCCTCCCAGCATCAGAGTCTTTTCCAGTGAGTCAACTCTTCACATGAGGTGGCCAAAATACGGGAGTTTCAGCTTCAGCATCATTCCTTCCAAAGAACACTCAGGACTGATCTCCTTCAGAATGGACTGGTTGGATCTCCTTGCAGTCCAAGAGACTCTCAAGAGTCTTTTCCAACACCACAGTTCAAAAGCATCAATTCTTCGGTGCTCAGCCTTCTTCACAGTCCAACTCTCACATCCATACATGACTGCAGGAAAAACCATAGCCTTGACTAGACGGACCTTAGTCGGCAAAGTAATGTCTCTGCTTTTGAATATGCTATCTAGGTTGGTCATAACTTTTCTTCCAAGGAGTAAGCGTCTTTTAATTTCATGGCTGCAGTCACCATTTGCAGTGATTTTTGAGCCCCCCAAAATAAAGTCTGACACTGTTTCCACTGTTTCGCCATCTATTTCCTATGAAGTGATGGGACCAGATGCCATGATCTTCATTGTCTGAATGTTGAGCTTTAAGCCAACTTTTTCACTCTCTGCTTTCACTTTCATCAAGAGGCTTTTCAGTTCCTCTTCACTTTCTGCCATAAGGGTGTTAATAAAGTCTAAAGAGTGTTTCACTTTGAATATTCCTTTTAATTGTGTTAATTATTTCTCATGAGTTTGCATGTATATAGTTTTAATTTCTCTTTAGTATAAATTACAATGCTTGGTTTTAAGAGAAAATCTTGCTAAATATTTGTCTGTTCTTTATTGTTTTTGCTTTATATAGTGTGTTAGTGTTAGAAGCTGTCCTAAAATATCACATTACTTTTTATACATTTTAAAAACATATTTATATAAATTTTTAAACATGTGAAGGTTGTCAGGGAGGTAGAAATTTTCTACTATACTTCTGAGTTCTTCCAGCTGGTCTAATAATTATATTGACATGAGATGGATTAACCAGAAAAAAATCAAACAAGTTTATAATACGCACACACAGGAGAGACCCAGGAGAACTGAGTATCTCACCAACGTGAAGGTAGTGATTTGAGACAAAGGAGAGGAAGACAATTTACACAGAGAGGGAAAAGCAAACAACTGATAAACAAATGTTTGCTGGGACAAACAGGAATGGTGGGACATAGAGATGAATAGTTAAAGAAGTTGTGATACATGTGTAAAATAGAACACATCTGAGTCAGTTTTAGTGAGGTGGATGAACCTGGAGCCTGTTTTGCAGAGTGAAGTAAGTCAGAGAAAAACAAATATTGTATATTAACACACACATATATATAGTATCTGGAAAAATGGCACTGTGAACCTATTTGCAGGGCAGAAATAGAGACGCAGACATAGACAAGGAATCTGGACACAGCAGGGCAAGGAGAGGATGGGATGAACGATAGAATAGCATTGAAACGTGTTCATTACCATATGCAAAATAGAGTGCTACTGGGAAGTTGCTGTATAAACCAGGAGCTCAGTGCAGCGCTCTGTGACAGTCTAGAGGGGTAGGATGGGGTAGGGGGCGAAGGGGGTGGCTCAACAGGGAGGGGACATATATATATACTTATGGCTGATTCATGTTATTATATAGCAGAAGTTAATACAGTATTATAAAGCAATTATCCTATCACTAAACATAAAAAGAGTTTTAATAAATGAGCTTTGCTAGGTTGCTTTCTGTCTACACAAAATAGTTCGTACTATAGTTTCTATGGTGATAGCTCCCTTATTGGAAAAAATCCTCTATCTACATTCTTTTAGACAATTGAAAGTGAAAGTGAAGTCACTCAGTCGTGTCCGACTCTTAGCGACCCCATCGACTGCAGCCTACCAGGCTCCCCCGCCCATGGGATTTTCCAGGCAAGAGTACTGGAGTGGGGCGCCATGGGGGAAGGTAAAAAGAGCATCCTGAGTTTTCGTGGCCATAATAGTCATCAGCCTAAATTGACCCTCATGTCAAAGAGACGCAGTTTGGGGTGGAAAATTTTGCTCCCCTATAAGATAATAAGATATATAAAATAAAGTGCACAGATATTAAATGTACTTCTCATTATATTTATACCTGTAGAAACTCATAAAACTGGCACCCACAACAATATGTGAAACATCTGTAGGATTCTACATGCTTTCTCTCAAATATACCCTAAAAATATATCCCTCCATTCTTTTTTATTTTTTAATTTTATATAAATGAAATCATATAGCGTTGTATTTTTGTCTTTGATTTTTCTTGCTCATTATTACGTCTATGAAATTAAATTAATCTATATGTTTTTTTAAAATTACTTTTGTGAAGTACATGCTTGTATATGAATATATCACAAGCTTCTTATCTTTTTAACTGTTTGTGACCAATTGGACTGTTTGCAGTTAATACTATACACACACACACACACACACACGTATATCTGCTATGAACTTAACTGGAAATTCATTTTGGAGTGTAACTTTGGGGTCATAGTATAAGCATATGTTTATATTTGCAGATCAGCCCAGCAATAAACGAGTTTACAACTTGCTGGAGAGCCTCATTCAGGTATTTTTATCTTTACTTACTTCAGTGCATGGATAGTGGTGTATCTTTGTGATTTTATGTTGCATTTTCCTAATACTGTTATCAGAGCTTCCCTGGTGGTTAAGGTGGTAATGAATCCACCTGCAGTGCAGGAGATCGCCTGCAGCACAGGATATCTAGGTTCGATCCCTGGGTCTGGAAATTCCCCTGGAGGAGGAAATGGCAACCCTTTCCAGTATTCTTGCCTGGAAAATCCCATAGACAGAGGAGCCTGGTGGGCTATAGTGCATAGGGTCACAGAGTTGGACACAGCTTAGAGACTAAAGCCATGATAATGCTATCTTTTTTCCAGGCTTATTGAAAATCTGAATTTTCTTTTTTGTGATGGCTGATAAAGATATTTTATCTTTTTTTTTTTTTCCTGTTAGATTATCTCACTCTTTCTTGTCTACTTATAGAAGATTCTCTCTAATGACCAAATTCCTTTCTAGGGTAACATGTCAGGGCCTGGCCTGCTCCAGATTTGATTCTTAGTACATGATCATGGATAAATTAAACTCTGATTCTCAGAGAATAATATTTCCTTATATTTAAAATGAAATAAAATCAATCATTCCTTTTGTATAACAGATTTTGTTAGAGCCAAAATAAGATAATGTATGTGTAAGTGCTTAGAAAAGTGTAAGTTCCTCTAAAACTGTAAGGGATTGCTTTGAATAATAAGTATCACAAAATATTTTTACATGAATTTTGAAATGTGTGACATTGTTTCAGTGCTTAAAACTCTCACTGTAAGACAATTTAAAAAAAAAGTCAATGAAACATGGTCTAAAGAATATACTCTGAGCTTCACTGAATCTTCGTTATCAAATCTTTACACATTGATAAAGTCCATGCATGGAGAAATGCAGGTGACCTCTAAAGGTGCACTGCTTGCTCCAGGAGAGAATAAATGAATACTTCCTTGCCTTCTCCACTTTTAGAGGTCACCTGCATTCCTCTGCTCATGGCCCCATCTGCCATCTAAAAAGCCAGCAGGAGAGTACCATCTTGAAAACCCCCTCTTTTCTCTATTATCACATCCCCTCTGACTCTGACTGTACTGCCTCTGTTTTATAAGGACAATTAAGGTCAAATTAAACTCACCCAGATAGTTCAGACAATCTCCTCATGTCAATATTGTTAACTTATTCGCGTGAAAAGTCCCTTTTGCAAGACAAAGTATTATTTATGGATTTTGAAGATAAGGATATAGACATCTTAAGGGGAAATATGATTCTGTCTACCAACACATATTAAACCATCCAAGAAGATATGAATTATTTTAACAGTGGTAATAAGAATAGACCAAATATTGCTACTTATAGAAAATAAATATTACCTCATACCATATACCAAAATAAATTTTAGAAAGATAAGATAGTTTTATGTAAAAATTATTCATAAACATTTGAAAAAAAAATCATCAGTAACTCATCTCAGGTAGCCCAGGACCTTGAAAGCATTAAAGATTAAATTTAATCATAAATGAGTAACTATGATACTGAATGTATAAATATAGAAAATATTATCTAAATAAAATGCCAACTATATAAATAAGAGGAAATGATAAAGAGAAAATAGTTATAACATTACAAATAGTATTACAGCTAATTTGTTAACCTTTTGCAGTAATATCTTATAAAATAGTGAACACTTAGAGCAGGCTCCATACTATGCCTATATCCTTGTTCTGGTCCTGATGGAGCTTGCTTCTACTAGGATAAGAACTATGAAAAAAACTCACTCTAGCAGTTGAGAGTAGTTAGAGATGATGGTCTAGGGAAATCTCTTATAGAAGTGATATTTAAATTCTGATCTAAAGGAAGAGATCAAGACAAGAATTTGATACCTAGACAAAAGCAGGCACAGTGGACATGAGACAAGAAATGCCTTGTTTTGTTGAGAAATCTAAAGCAGACCAGGATAGCTGAAGAAGAGGGAAGAAAGTAGGAGGCTTATCTGAGATAACAGTAGAGAGCTGAGCAGAGGCCAGATCATACAGGGCCCTGGATTATATTAGGTTGCAAATTTTATGAACAGTGTGATAACAATAGTTTAAAATGCTGTGTAAATGCTTCTGCACAACAAAGGAAAATATAAGCAAGGTGAAAAGACAGCCTTCTGAATGGGAGAAAATAATAGCAAATGAAGCAACTGACAAACAACTAATCTCAAAAATATACAAACAACTTCTGCAGCTCAATTCCAGAAAAATAAACGACCCAATCAAAAAATGGGCCAAAGAACTAAATAGACATTTCTCCAAAGAAGACATACGGATGGCTAACAAACACATGAAAAGATGCTCAACATCACTCATTATTAGAGAAATGCAAATCAAAACCACAATGAGGTACCACTTCACACCAGTCAGAATGGCTGCGATCCAAAAATCTGCAAGCAATAAATGCTGGAGAGGGTGTGGAGAAAAGGGAACCCTCCTACACTGTTGGTGGGAATGCAAACTAGTACAGCCACTATGGAGAACAGTGTGGAGATTCCTTAAAAAATTGCAAATAGAACTACCTTATGACCCAGCAATCCCACTTCTGGGCATACACACCGAGGAAACCAGAATTGAAAGAGACACATGTACCCCAATGTTCATCGCAGCACTGTTTATAATAGCCAGGACATGGAAACAACCTAGATGTCCATCAGCAGATGAATGGATAAGAAAGCTGTGGTACATATACACAATGGAGTATTACTCAGCCGTTAAAAAGAATTCATTTGAATCAGTTCTGATGAGATGGATGAAACTGGAGCCGATTATACAGAGTGAAGTAAGCCAGAAAGAAAAACACCAATACAGTATACTAACACATATATATGGAATTTAGGAAGATGGCAATGACGACCCTGTATGCAAGACAGGAAAAAAGACACAGATGTGTATAACAGACTTTTGGACTCAGAGGGAGAGGGAGAGGGTGGGATGATTTGGGAGAATGGCATTCTAACATGTATACTATCATGTAAGAATTGAATCACCAGTCTAAGTCTGATGCAGGATACAGAATGCTTGGAGCTGGTGCATGGGGATGACCCAGAGAGATGTTATGGGGAGGGAGGTGGGAGGGGGGTTCATGTTTGGGAATGCATGTAAGAATTAAAGATTTTAAAATTAAAAAAAAAGAAAAAAAAAAGTTCTCATCAGTTCAGTTCAGTCGCTCAGTCGTGTCTGACTCTGCGACCCCATGAATCGCAGCACACCAGGCCTCCCCGTCCATCACCAACTCCCAGAGTTCACTCAGACTAGCGACCATCGAGTCAGTGATGCTATCCAGCCATCTCAACCTCTGTCGTCCCCTTCTTCTCCTGCCCCCAATCCCTCCCAGCATCAGAGTCTTTTCCAATGAGTCAACTCTTTGCATGAGGTGGCCAGAGTACTGGAGCTTCAGCTTTAGCATCATTCCTTCCAAAGAAATCCCAGGGCTGATCTCCTTCAGAATGGATTGGTTGGATCTCCTTGCAGTCCAAGGGACTCTCAAGAGTCTTTTCCAACACCACAGTTCAAAAGCATCAATTCTTCGGCGCTCAGCCTTCCTTACAGTCCAACTCTCACATCCATACATGACTACTGGAAAAACCATAGCCTTGACTAGACGGACCTTAGTCGGTAAAGTAATGTCTCTGCTTTTGAATATGCTATCTAGGTTGGTCATAACTTTTCTTCCAAGGAGTAAGCGTCATTTAATTTCATGGCTGTAGTCACTCATCACAAGATAGCAAATTAGTAACCGTATGTGGTGATGGATGTTACCTGAACTTAGAGCGGTAATCATTTTGCACCATATACTTAAATCACTGTGTTTTACACCTAAAACTAATGCAACATGTGTATTATATCTCACTTTTTAAAAAAGATATACGTTTTAGTCTAAGAGTAATGGAAATCCAATGAGGGATTAAACTAGAAAGTTTCAAAATATTCAGTTCAGTTCAGTCACTCAGTCACGTCCGACTCTTTGTGACCCCATGAATTGTAGCATGCCAGGCCTCCCTGTCCATCACCAATTCCCGGAGTTCACTCAGACTCACATCCATCGAGTCTGTGATGTCATCCAGTTGTCTCATCCTCTGTTGTCCCCTTCTCCTCCTGCCCCCAATCCCTCCCAGCATCAGAGTTTTTTCCAATGAGTCAGCTCTTTGCATGAGATGGTCAAAGTATTGGAGATTCAGCTTTAGCATCAGTCCTTCCAGTGAACACCCAGGACTGATCTCCTTTAGGATGGACTGGTTGGATCTCCTAGCAGTCCAAGGGACTCTCAAGAGTCTTCTCCAACACCACAGTTCAAAAGCATCAATTCTTCAGCGCTCGGCTTTCTGCACAGTCCAACTCTCACATCCATACATGACCGCTGGAAAAACCATAGCCTTGACTAGACGGACCTTTGTTGGCAAAGTAATGTCTCTGCTTTTGAACGTGCTATCTAGGTTGGTCATAACTTTTCTTCCAAGGAGTAAGCGTCTTTTAATTTCATGGCTGCAATCACCGTCTGCAGTGATTTTGGAGCCCCTCAAAATAAAGTCAGCCACGGTTTCCAGTTTCCCCATCTATTTCCCATGAAGTGATGGGACCAGATGCCGTGATCTTCGTTTTCTGAATGTTGATCTTTAAGCCGGCTTTTTCACTCTCCTGTTTCACTTTCAAGAGGCTTTTTAGTTCCTCTTCACTTTCTGCCATAAGGGTGATGTCATCTGCATGTCTGAGGTTATTGATATTTCTCCTGGCAGTCTTGATTCTAGCTTGTGCTTCTTCCAGCCCAACGTTTCTCATGATGTACTCTGCATATAAGTTAAATTGTTACCTATTATAAGACTGCTACATTTAAAATATAGTTTATCATAGGTAATTTGGGAATGTCTGTCCTGATAATTTAACAAATTTCTAGCCACAGAGATATTCATATAGATAATTTTCCTTATGTAAATCTATTTGAAAGAGACAACAGAAATGCAACGCATACATTATGGCAGATATCTCCTCCAAATGTTAATCATGAATTTAGGGGAAATCAAAGCATCTTTTAATAAAATATTATCAAGAATGAAATACATTCAAAATGCTATATTCTATAGCCAGTAAAAAGTATTTTTAAAGAACAGTTAGAAAGCAGAATGGGATATTTTTCATAAATCAGTGTTACACATTGGAAGTCAGTTCACAGTACTATATATGTATGTGGCAAATTCATTTTCTGAGTACATTTTTGTGAGGGTACAAATATATATGTATATATATATATATATATATGTATCTCTAGCAGTCTCTGCATTTGTTTAGCCATGTTTGACTTCCAACAGACTGTCTTATTGCTATGGCCAATGTTTCCAAACTTCTTTAGGGTCATTAACCATTCATCCAAATGTAGCTATATTTGCATAGTCAAAATCAATTGAACATGTATGTAGCTATCCAGAAAAGCACAGACAAATGGTCAGAGCAAATGTGATGTCTTGGAAACTAAATGTAGATCTGCTAAAGTAGCACCAGCTAAAATATAAATAGAAGAAAAGAAAGCACAACATTTGAAAGGCTACTTTCCTCCCAGGGGCCAAGTTTTTTTTTTGTTTTTTTTTTAATTTCTTTCTTTGTTTTTATAAATTTCTGAAAGAGAGCTATTTTCAATCCTCCCAAAGATGTCACATAGCATTATATACATTTTATATGATATGAGACCCAGAAAAATTAAATAATATTTTAAGGATCCATACCAGCTAGGATGGTGGAATTTTTGGGATTTGGACTTGTTCTTACCTGATGATGGTGCACTGAAGTCTAGATTGTCTGGAAGGACAACTGAATTCTTAAAATATCAGTCTCCCCATCTGCCCCAAAAATCACAAGCAAAAAAATTCCAGGACAGGCACATAGAACCGTTTTACCTAACTATACAAATTGCATTAAAGTTGCTTTTGTAACAGGCCTGGTGACAGCAGAAACACCCTTATCCAGGTTAGATAGATGGTAAAAAATAGCACCAATGGAGATGGTCCTGAAGTCCGAAGTAGCATGAGTCAGTCTCAAATGCAGATGTCAGACTTCGCTGGGGTGTGTTTTATCAGCCAAAATAGAAGATATAACTGTGAAGAAATTTCTGACTCCTTCAGAACCTATCTTTAGCATTTATCCATTGCTTTCAAATGTAAACTAGAGAAAAAGGGTGATTGATTATGACCAAATAAAAATTACACTACATACTAGGCTCTGTGGGAACTTCTGACCCAGGCATGCTATTTTTCAGCTCCCATACTAGTGTTAATCACTTTAACCATCACTATCTAGAAAAATAATTGAAAAATAAAAAGGAAAGGTTTATAATTTCCCTAACAACTCAGGATCTCTTTCATCATTCTCATGCCTCAATCCTACATTCTGTTTCTTTTTATATGTCCCACTCTTGTTTTGCTTGTCTTCTGATTTATGTCTTCCTGTAAACAGTGCAATCAATTATACTTTAAAACCAACTTCCATGTTATTTACATTGTATAGTTCAGAAGAATTATAGTCTGTCTTTTAAAAAACATGGTCTCAAGGGGAATGTTACCTGTTTATATCCTTGACTTTGCCTTCCAAATGCTCATTTATCACACTTTTTCTCTTTAATTTTATTTTTCCCGTTAGTCATTTCAGACTCAGTCAATAAGGCAGCTTTAGGAAAAGAGCATCTGGTATCATTGAAGCTGTAAACATGATCCAAAGAGTTTTGTTCTCCAACTGTCCCAGTCATCTATCAAATATCACTCACGGTGACATGCTGTGTCACTCATACTAATGGATATTACAGCATTGTAAATGGAAATGCCAGATGAACTTTTTTTTTTTTAGCCTTGCAAGCAATTCAGACTACCAGAAGCATAAAATGCCTAAATGTAAACTTCCACATTTCAGAGTGTAAATTTTTTAAAGTTAAAATAATACAAAGAGTCAATTTTCATAAAAGGAAAAGCAAGAGTAAACATATACATGGGATAATGTTCATGCTTAAGAATCAGAAAATGAATTTATTAAAATAGCCCTGTTACTATTTTTACATGAACAAAATTATTAGAAAATCAGTTAAAACACACATTGCTAACAAAGTTTTAGTAAAATTGAAACATATACTATTGCTAGTATTCAAGTTAGTATACCTTTTTTCAAAGAAATAAGGTAGAAAGTCACAATACTTATAAAGACATACATGTATAAATACACAGTGATCTGACCACAGAAATTTATTCTGAGGTAACAGCTCAACAAATAAAGTATGTTATGCTACAAAAAGATGCTTATAAATGAATCATCGATCATTTTTAAAAAACAAACTGAATGTAACCAATCCTCAGTCACTCTGAAATGGTATATTAATACCACTACTGTTTACATGGCTGTTAAATATATAATTATTAAAAGCCTAAGAAGAAACTTATGTAATGTTACATAAAATTATAACATTTAGCTGTATGATTGTCACATGTGCATATATACATGTTTTCCCAAAGCAAATACATAGTGGGAATATAAAAGAAATGAGATACTTTTGAAAGGTTTGGTTTTAATATAGCACAACGGTACACAGTGCATGTATGTTTTGGAATTTGGGAGGGAGAAGGAAAGATAACTGTTCCTCATCTCTATTTTTAGCTCCTAAATATAAGATGCTGTTGCTGTTTGGTTGCTAAGTTGTGTCAGACAGTTTGTGATCCCATGGACCATGGCCCGCCAGGTTCCTCTGTGCATGGGATTTCCCAGGCAAGAATACTGGAGTGGGTTGCCATTTCCTTCTCCAGGGGATCTTCTTGACCCAGGGATCGAACTGACATCTCCTGCATGACAGGTAGATTCTTTATCACTGAGTCACTTGGGAAGCCCGAATATAAGGCCTTATTTCATAAGGCTGTGAAGTGAGCTTGGCAAAGCCTCAAGTCAAAACCATTAAGTACTCTGAATGAGTGAGTGAAGTGAGTGAAAGTCGCTCAGTTGTGTCCGATTCTGTGACATCATGGACTATATAGTCCATGGGATTCTCCAGGCCAGAATACTGGAGTGGGTAGCCTTTTCCTTCTCCAGGGAATCTTCCCAAACCCAGGAATTGAACCCAGGTCTCCCACATTGCAGGCTGATTCTTTACCAGCTGAGCTATCAGGAAGGCTTTTAGCAGTCCTAAGTGAACCATTTACATGTTTAACTCTTTATCCATCTCTCTCTTCTAGGGTAACCAATTATTCTGATTTGTCTGAGAGGATTTTCCTGTTTTAGCAGTAGAGGTCCAAGTTCCAGAAAAAGCTTCAGTCCTAAGCAATAGAGGATGAATTGGTCACTCTAAATTATTTCCTTATGCTAGAATCCCACCCATGCCTTTTGTATGGCAGGATTCTCCAACCCTTCCTGAATAATAACCAGGACTTCCCAGATGGCGTTAGTGGTCAAGAACCTGCCTGCCAATTCAGGAGACATAAGAGAGAGGGGTTCGATCCCTGAGTCAGGAAGATCCAGTGGAGGAGGAAATGGCAACCATTCCAGTATTCTAGCCTGGAGAATCCCACGGGCAGAGGAGGCTGGCGGGCTGCAGTCCATGGGGTTGTGAAGAGTCAGACAGGGCTGAAGTGGCCGAGCACACAGGCGTGCTCTATATCCATGTGCAGATATTGTGGCCACCATCTTTGCCCATATGTCACTGTCAGAGGCAATGCTTGTTTCCTTAAATGTGCTGGACCCCCTTCCTGCCAGTGGGAGCAGAATGCTAGTGGAGCTGGTGGAGTTTGGGAGATAAGAGTTGAGTTGGAGAAAAAATAATACAGAGTCCTTCACTCTGTCTGTGTTTGTTTTTGTCTAAAACAAAGTAGCTCATATCTCAATGATTTATTATTTCCTCAGCCCCTCCCTGGCATATCAAGTATATGAAAGAAAATCATATCTTCCTGTTGGATGAATTTTACTGTGTTTCAGTAAATTCATGTTCTTACCTTGTTTTACTAAGAGGGCATTTACCCTGTCGCAGCTGATTATTATTATTTTTTTCTCTCAAATCTTACCTTCATTTACAACTAGAGATAAGCCAAACTTAACAGTCTAAGTCAAGACCAGCTGAGTGACTCTTAAAGCTTTAAATCATTAAACAATATTGTTTATCTTTGTAGATACTCATTACTAGTGAAATTCACTGCATGTTTTAGGATACATAAATGTATTTCAAATATCATCATTATGAATTCCTCATTTACTGCAGGTATGGAATTCTTAAACTAACTTAATGATTAATTGTTTTCTCTCTCCCTACCCACCTGACCCCAGCTTGCTTTCTTCCGCAGTCACATCTGAAACTTCACATGATATCTCTTGCTACATGTAAATCAGAGTTGAGGGCTAAGGGGTGAAATATGGAATAGCGAATTGCTTTCTCCCTAAAGTCAACCTTTCAACCTAACGTGGGCTACATTTTACGAATACTCTATAGTTAATCTGGATCCCCAATGCACAGGAATGTAGCACTTTGAGAGAACGTGTGTGTCACAACTCTTGAATCATGATGCCGTTTATCCACACACAATTAAATCAAACCTAATGTACAAATAAGAAAAAAAGGAACAAAATCTCTTCTAGAACACAGGATCTTTTTTTTTTCTTCCTCCTTGTTGATAAGTTTTAATATTTTCTTCTCTGATAATGAATTTGTGTTGATTTTCATAAAATGCTAATCATCACCAAACTTAAAAGCATGAATATAGGTTTTTATTGTTGAATCATTTCTAGGTATTTGATAAATGGCTCATCTTCTAGAATGTTCATACCTGCAAATGATCTCTTTCTCCCCTCTTCCTCCTTTCCTTTCTACTTCCTGTTCTCTCTTCTTTTCTCTTTGTACTGTCTTTCTCTCCCTCTGCCTCTCTCTCCCCTTCTCTGTCCCTGTCTCAAAGACAAACTTCAACACCCAAGTGCAGTGTTCAAATTAGCTTACATTTAGGAAAAAAATAATCCGCCTCCACATATTCTTTATGTGTCTATAATTTTATAAGAGTTTCATTTGGTTTAAAAGTTATAGCAGACTGGATTCAAATCACAGAAATGTATTACATCTGAGCATTTCTATTCTTTTAGCTTTCTAGCTGGCTTAATCTGCAAGGTTATTAACGGTATTACTTAGACTAACTTAAGCATACTTAACCCATCCAGCACAGTGCTGTGGAAGGCATCCTGGGTATATTTCCAAGGACATAATAACATTCATTTTCTCAGAGCTTCCCCCTGAAGGGAAGTATGTTGGCAGCCATTATTCTATTGTCAACTTCACTGGATGGCAGTTGAACAGATGGCCAAGTTTTTAGGAAATTTGAATCAGAGATTCAGAAATATCCTTTGGCTCAAACAGGGGAAATGTAAACTGAGTGTTTTAAATATAGAGAAACAGAAAAAGCCTCTCTGTTTGAAAAAAAAAAAACTATATGAAAGGAGTATCTCAATGATAAATGCAGAGGAAGGGAAAAGAGCAGTGGCAATTATCTGAATACTTTTCAATTTGAGATATTAGTAATAAGTAATCCCAACTCTGTTTGGGCTTTGAAAGTATCTCAGTATCCTTCCAATAGAGTTCTCTTTTTCTTTAACTACTTTAAGTAGTTTCCTGTACCCTGAAATCCAAGCACCATGAAATAGGACAAAAGCCTAGATATAGTGGATACTCTATAAATGTCAGTAAAACTGCCATCTGGTACCACAAATGATTAGCTGCTTTCTCAGAAAAGAAAATTTGAAAGAAAAAAAGTTTTTGACTGTTTTTCCACAATTTGAGAATAAGAATTGTCTATGGAGTAGAGAAGCTAGAGCAGTGTTTATGATTGGATCCTACTGTGATGATGATTATTCCCCTTCCACCTTCCCAGCACAACACTAGTTCCTGATGGCCAGCGTAATG
Source organism: Capra ibex (assembly GCA_006410555.1). NCBI lineage: Eukaryota > Metazoa > Chordata > Mammalia > Artiodactyla > Bovidae > Capra > Capra ibex. Next base: position 14,816,537 of record SJYO01038983.1, read on the forward strand.
TGGAAATGTGCATGGAAAGTGACCCTAGAAAATGTAGCCTTCCAGCATAAAAAATTGATACAAGACTATGCAGCACACCATTCATTTAGTATGAATCAATGATGGACAAAATCGGACACTATATCAATAAGATCAAGAAAAATGAGTCCGTTGTGATTAAACATCTTGAGTCTGTGTTCCCACAGGAATTCCTTTTTTCACATAACACTGTGAGTCAATGTAAAGGGAATTAGTATTTATTGAATGCAACATAATATGAGTAATTATATTAAGAAATTTATACACTGTCTCCTGAAACATTCCCCAAACACATGCAGTTAGTTATCACAATTCCCCTTTTTAGATATATGGCAACTGAAGTTCAAAGATCTGTGCAGTTTGTTTCATGTTCATGTGCAGAAATAGGTGTTAAATGTGTCACTGTAAGATTAGATAAAGGCAAACTTAAATATTTGAAATCTACACCAATAACTGTCTGAAACCCTCTTGCCCAAAAGACAGTGATAGCAATTTAAATGTTTTAACTACAGCCCATAATATAATTCAGTGATCTAGTAAAAACCACCATATAATTAAACATCAGGGTCAATAGGCTCTTACCTTCTGGCAAAATAATACTCGGATTATGGGAGCAGACACATTTGAATTTGTAACTTGTTTCTGACATACGTAAGCTGTGTGACTTTTGATGAACTATTTTAAAGCTATATTTTCTTGCCTACAAAATAGGGGACATGAATATTTATAACTCACAGATTTGTTGTGAGAATTAAAATGAGAGGGTAATGATCTGTCTGTGCTCAGATCAAATATTAACATATTAAGCAACATAATGAGAACCTACTGTATAGAATAGGGAAATTACTCAATGTGATGACCTAAGTGAGAAGGAAATCCTAAAAAGAGGGGCTAGCTGATTCACAATGTTGTATGGCAGAAGCTAACACAGCATTGTAAAGCAACTATACACCAATTAAAAATTTTTTAAAAACCATATTAAATTCCAGTTATAATAATTATAATGAGAAAGTTTAATATATATAAATAACATATCCATGTGTAAAATGAAATATTTATAATAATATTTTATATATGTACACCTATATATATATATTTATTCCTTATTTAACCTAGATTTGAAAAAAGATAAAGTTAATGCCCAAAGGTAGTAACTATATGAGCCTAGATTTCCAGATAATCACTCCCTTATATTGCTTGTATAATTTATTTATTTTCTGCTATATAAGTTCTGCTGTATATGTCTTTTTGTAAATTTCTGCAAAATCTTTATTAAGAAGATTCAATTTAAATTTTCAGTAAAGAAACATTGCGTATGATAATACTATTTGTTAGGTAATTGTAACTTTTAGTATGTTGGAGATAATTATTTTGAAATAAAAACATTTTCTGTCTCCACAATTCTATGAAATACATTAAATCCAATGAATAATTTTTCATAAAACAAAGAACAGTTCATCACCTTCTCACTTAATAATAAAAACTTATTATTAATTTTTAATAATATTAAAACCTTCAGTTCAGTCACTCAGTCATGTCCGACTCTTTGTGACCTCATGAATCGCAGCACGCCAGGCCTCCCTGTCCATCACCAACTCCCAGAGTTCACTCAAACTCACATCCATCGAATCGGTGATGCCATCCAGCCATCTCATCCTCTGTCGTCTCCTCCTCCTGCCCTCAATCCCTCCCAGCATCAGAGTCTTTTCCAATGAGTCAACTCTTCGCATGAGGTGGTCAAAGTACTGGAGCTTCAGCTTTAGCATCATTCCTTCCAAAGAACACCCAGGGTTGATTTCCTTTAGAATGGACTGGTTGGGTCTCCTTGCAGTCCAAGGGACTCTCAAGAGTCTTCTCCAACACCACAGTTCAAAAGCATCAATTCTTCGGCACTCAGCCTTCTTCACAGTCCAACTCTCACATCCATACATGACCACTGGAAAAACCATAGCCTTGACTAGATGGACCTTTGTTGGCAAAGTAATGTCTCTGCTTTGGAATATGCTATCTAGGTTGGTCATAACCCTCCTTCCAAGGAGTAAGCGTCTTTTAATTTCATGGCTGCAGTTACCATCTGCAGTGATTTTGGAGCCCCCCAAAATAAAGTCAGCCACTGTTTCCACTGTTTCCCCATCTATTGACCATGAAGTGATGGGACCAGATGCCATGATCTTACTTTTCTGAATGTTGAGCTTTAAGCCGACTTTTTAACTCTCCTGTTTGACTTTCATCAAGAGGCTTTTTAGTTCCTCTTCACTTTCTACCATAAGGGTGGTGTCATCTGCATATCTGAGGTTATTGATATTTCTCCCGGCAATCTTGATTCCATTTTGTACTTCTTCCAGTCCAGTGTTTCTCATTATGTACTTTGCATAGAAGTTAAATAAGCAGGGTGACAATATACAGCCTTGACGTACTCCTTTTCCTATTTGGAACCAGTCTGTTGTTCCATGTCCAGTTCTAACTGTTGCTTCCTGATCTGCATACAGGTTTCTCAAGAGGCAGGTCAGGTGGTCTGGTATTCCCATCTCTTTCAGAATTTTCCACAGTTTATTGTGACCCACCTTAGTTGGTTTTTAATATTATTTCACCTGATTTCCTAGATGCCATCCAGGCAAACTGACCATATCAAAATGTATTCAAACCTTCTCCTTGAATAAGTTTGACTAAATTTAAAAGAAGTTCTGGATGATCTATAGTGATAGTGGGGATTGCATTATATTAAAGTTAATATCAGACAGTATCTAGCAATATTGGCTTAATTTACTGTAATCCAAAGAACTTTTTGTGTGAAGTTTTCTGATAAATTGTGTAAAGAGACTCTTGTCTAATGATGCAAGAGGATGGGAAACCTACTCATAGAATTTCATGGCTGAGAGTTGCACAGAATCATTGTGCTTAATAGAGTATTGATTGAAGCGGGTAGAAATATGGAGAAACAGTTGGAAATATTCCCAGGACATCTGAAAATCTAAATAGTGTTTCATTTAAGATTTTAGAAAAGCATGCAGGCAATTCTCTTAAGAGTGTTGTCACTTCATTTCATGCTGTTCTAAAGGAATAAAAATGCTGTTGTGTGATAAGTAAAAAGAACTGGAAGCAGAAGTTCCTCTCTGCTTAGCAGAGTTCAGAGAATACCAAATGGTACTTTGGGCAATATTAGTCTTTTAATTTTCCTTTGATTTGGTTTGCTTGTTTTCCCTGCAATTCATGGATGAAATTATACTTCCAGTCCTTTGTATGGCTACACACTAAATACTATCCTCTTTGATCATAAGTTTTCACAGGGCTATTTTTTTTTCATATGTTAAGTGTGCTAACAAAGAATAATTTACAATATTATATTGAAGATTAATTGATCAAGAATTATCTAAGAACATTTAGTCTATGCTGAATATGTGATCACAATTGTTATTTAATTTAAATCACTTCTAAAGGCTTTAACACTTAACTCTAGAGTTTCTGCTTATCTTCTAATGGCTCCCTGAAAACAGACCAGCCTGGAAGCAAATTTAAAGTTCAGTAAAGAAAGAGGATAATAATAATTCATGTTTCTGTGCCCTCCTACACCAGAGTTGGTAACAATTTTGTGGATTTAATAGTTCTTATATTTTAGAGTAAGATGGAAACTTAAACATACTGCTTTATAGATTGGGAAACTAATTTCTCTAAATCAGTTAGTCAACTGTATTAGGAAGACATAGTTCTTGATTCCAAAAGATTATGCTATGATATTGTACATAGAGTTGATAATAGTTTGTGCAAACATTTTGTATGCATATACTCTAATTTTTTAAATTGTAGTATTAATGTCTCCAGTTTCCATAACCTTAAATTCTCAAGCTATCTGAGATAACCGTTTCCTTCAGTATAAAGCTTTTGAGAATTACTCCTACATTGGATGAAAAATTCAGACCTCATAATATTGGTTAAATCTGAGATAACCGTTTCCTTCAGTATAAAGCTTTTGAGAATTACTCCTACATTGGATGAAAAATTCAGACCTCATAATATTGGTTAAATCTGTGTTCAGTTTTCTCTTAGTTTGGTATTTTGGAAATGATTCTATTCTGACACCTGAGAAATTGCTGTTGTTTATAGCTTTCAACACAAATGTATATGTTTCTTTAATAGCCCCAAATGTTATTATATCAAAGAATGAATGAGTTACATAATTGATTGATTTTTTTTATACATACATATATTGCTGTTGTTGTTTTTCAGTTGCTAAAACATTTCTGACTCTTCACAACCCCATGGACTGCTGCACGCCAAGCTTCCTTGTCCCTCATCATCTCCCAGACTTTGCCCAAGTTCATGTCTTTTGAATTGATGAGGCCATCCAACCGTCTCATCTTCTGTCACACTCTTATCCTTTGCCTTCACTCTTTCCCATCATCAGGGTCTTTTCCAATTTGTCAGTTCTTCACATCAGGTGGCCAGAGTATTGGAGCTTCAGCATCAGTCCTTCCAGAAAGTATTCAGGGTTGATTTCCTTTAAGATTGACTGGTTTGATCTCCTTGCTGTCCAAGGGACTCTCAAGAAACTTCTCTGGCACTATAGTTTGAAAGCATCAATTGTTCAGTGTTCTACCTTCTTTATTGTCCAGTTCTCACATCCATACATAGCTACTGCAAAGACCATAGCATTGACTATATGGACCTTTGTTGGCAAAGTGATGTCTTTGCTTTTTAACACATTTCTAGATCTGTCATAACTTTGCTGCTAAGAAGCAATTGTCTTCTAATTTCATGGCTGCAGTCACCATCTACAGTGATTTTAGAGCCCAAGAGGAGGAAATCTGTCCCTACTTACACTTTTTTTGTTCTATTTGTCATGAAGTGGTGGGACTAGATGCCATGATTTTAGTTTTTTTTTTTTTTTTTTNGTTTGCTCGGCGTTGAAATGTTCTTTTGAGGAATTCTTGAGGGAGAAAGTGGTCTTCCCGTCCTATTCCTCCGCCATCTTTCCCTCCCCCCCTACTTACACTTTTTTTGTTCTATTTGTCATGAAGTGGTGGGACTAGATGCCATGATTTTAGTTTTTTTTTTTTTTCTTTTTAATATTGAGTTTTAAGCTGGCTCTTTCATGCTTCTCCTTTACCCTCATCACGAGGATCTTTAGTTCCTCTTGGCTTTCTGCCGTTACAGTGGTATCATCCACATATCTGAGGTTATTGATATTTTTCCTGGCAGTCTTGATTCCAGCTTGTAACTCATCCAGCCTGGCATTTCGCATGATGTGCTCTGCATGTATGTGAAATAAACAGGGCACAAAATAAACAGCCTTATCGTACTCCTTTCTCAGTTATGAATCAGTCAGTTGTTCCATACAGGATTCTAGCTATTGCTTCTTGACTCTCACACAGGTTTCTCAGGACACAGGTTTTTATTAGGTTGTTACTGTTTGGTTGAAAGAACTTCCAACCCTGATTAAAACTGTAAATTCTTAGATCATAGTTCAAGGCAGTCTTAATTAAAATCTCAGTGGAGTTTTGATTCAAAAATTTATCAGCTTATTATAAAACTATGGTGAAATGCAAAGGATGTATAATGAAAAACTTTTAAAGTAAAATATTAGAAGAATAATGCTACTGTTTTCAAAGCTTTGATAAAGAAAATAGTATTACCATTACTGAAATAAGAATGTAAAAAAAATAAGCCAGAGAGAGACAGATAAATACTGTATGATACCATTTATAAATGAGGAATCTAAAACCAAAGCTCCAACTAATAGAGAGTAGAATGGTGGTTCCCAGGGATGAGAGTAGGGAAAAGGGGAGAGTTTGGTAAAAGGGTATAAACTTTCAATTATAAGATGAGTAAGTTCTGAGGATCTGCTGTATAGCATGGTGACTGTAGTTCACTGTACAATCTTGTCTACTTGAAATTTGCTGTAGGTACATAAGACAAAAGACCTATACTCCAAAAACTGTAAGATGCTGATAAAAGAAACTGAAGACAATATAAACATATGGAAAGATATACCACATTCTTGGTTTTAAAGAAGCAATATTGTGAAAATGACTGTACTATCCAAGGCAATCTACAGACTTGAGTGCAGAAATCCCTATCAAACTACCAACTGCATTTTTCACAGGACTAGAATAACCATAAAAAATCTTAAAATTTGTAAAGAGACACAAAAGACCCTGAATAATGTAAGCAACAGGCAGAGAATAAGAGATCAAGTGCCAGCATCCACTGGATCATCAAAAAAGCAAGAGAATTCCAGGAAAACATCTATTTCTGTTTTATTGACTATGCCAAAGACGTTGACTATTTGGATCACCACAAACTGTGGAAAATTCTTCAAGAGATGGGACTACCAGACCACCTGACCTACCTCTTGAGAAATCTGTATGCAGGTCAGGAAGCAACAGTGAGAACTGGACATGGAACAACAGACTGGTTCCAAATAGGAAAAGGAGTACATCAAGGCTGTATATTGTCACCCTGTTTATTTAATTTATATGCAGAGTACATCATGAGAAATGCTGGGCTGGAAGAAGCACAAAACGGAATCAAGATTGCTGGGAGAAATATCAATAACCTCAGATATGCAGATGATGCAACTCTTATGGCAGAAAGTGAAGAGGAACTAAAGAGACTTGATAAAGTGAAAGAAAAGACTGAAATAGTTGGCTTAAAGCTCAACATTCAGAAAAGTAAGATCATGGCATCTCGTCCCATCACTTCATGGTCAATAGATGGGGAAACAGTGGAAATAGTGGCTGACTTTATGTTTTGGGGGCTCCAAAATCACTGCAGATGGTGATTACAGCCATGAAATTAAAAGATGCTTACTCTTTGGAAGGAAAGTTATGACAAACCTAGACAGCATATTCCAAAGCAGAGACATTACTTTGCCAACAAAGTTCTGTCTAGTCAGGGCTATGGTTTTTCCAGTAATCATGTATGGATGTGAGAGTTGGACTGTAAAGAAAGTTGAGGGCTGAAGAATAGATGCTTTTGAACTGTGGTGTTGGAGAAGACTCTTGAGAGTCCCTTGGACTGCAAGGAGATTCAACCAGTCCATCCTGAAGGAAATCAGTCCTGAGTATTCATTGGATGGACTGATGAAGATGAAACTCCAATGCTTTGGCCACCTGATGCAAAGAGCTGACTCATTTAAAAAGACCCTGATGCTGGGAAAGGTTGAAGGCAGGAGGAGAAGGGAATGACAGAAGATGAGATGGTTGGATGGCATCACTGACTCTATGGCCATGAGTTTGGGTGAACTCCGGGAGATGGTGATGGACAGGGAGGCCTGGCGTGTTGCAGTCCATGGGGTCGCAAAAAGTCGGACATGACTGAGTGACTGAACTGAACTGAAGTGAACGTAAGCAGTCTTTTTTAGCCTTACTGAAATGAGATTCAGAGTCCTACTGTACACATTTTCATATAAGGTAGGTAGGTAGGTAGATAGAACAAAAGAAGAAAGAAAATAACATGTATGTCACTGAACAATGAATTTTTATCAGCTTACTATCTCTAAGAGGATCATATGTGACCCTAAGTCATGATTAAACTGAAATAAACTGATTATATAAGGCAAATAAACGGTGATAGATTCAGTGTTCAAGCACTTCTTGAAACTACTAGTGAACCAGTTCTTTGTATCCAGACTACTCGTGTGTGTTTTGGGAGAGAAAGGTGTAAAGTGGATGGTATAATCTAATGCCTGGTACAGAGTAAGTACTCAGTAAACAGTATCTATGGACAATTTTCATAGCTCATTTTAAGAACTTTTTGGAAATACAGGTTTTCACATCTAAATTTTATTCCCTTCTCACCACTCATAATTCCCCAACTCCTAATTTTATGCTTTAAATTTATATTCATCTGTTTTATTGAATACGTTTCTTTGGAACTCAAAATTTTAGTTGAGGAAATAAAAGTATAGAAAATATATGCATAAACATTAAAAAGTATTGTTATACTGGTGATAAAGATTAAATTATTTGAATATAGAAAAAGAAAAAGAATTTTGGAAATCACACTCTACCATATAAAAGCCCCAAAAGAAAGTGAGAAAACAAACAAAAAAATAAACCAAAAAGTCTTAATGGAAGAGGAAAGGAGTAAAAATTAAATGTATTCTCCTTCAAACTTCAGACACAATGTCTCAAATAATAAATGTTTTTCTTCGGTAACTACATCAGCAGAGCTCATTTAAGCATGAAGAAAATTCAGAGATCCACACAGATTCAAGATGAACATGACCTCTGAGGCCACGCAGTCCATATTTTTATGGTTTGAACATTATATTTTACTTGTTTCGTATTATACTTGCCCATCTGTTTTTAAATGTGAAATAACAGGAACAGGCAAGCTAAATGGTCATCACAGAACACCGTCAGCAGTAAACCAAAGCACCAGGGCTTGCCCTGTGAAGAATATATAAAAATTTTCTGCACAATAATGTATGTTTCTGACCAAAAAAAAAAAAAAAAAGAGTGAAAGATGCCGTTCTTCTGACTCTCCAGGTATCATCGTAAAGCAAGGCAAACTTTCATCTAAATTTTTAAAAATGCTTGGATATTCACTAAGAATAGTAAGTTTACTTTTGGCAAATTGAACTTTTAGACAAATTATGCATCTCTATCATTTCTAGTATATCCTTTCAAATCTTAGTAAAAAGTTTTCTAAAATCTGTTGGATGGTGAATACTGAGCCTTACTATATATCTTACACTGAAAACATTCTAAAAATGAGCACTGTCCTTTTGCTATAAGATGGTTCACACACCATATTATCTCTAGGGATCCTTTCTTGATATGCTTTACTAAACGTAACACTTTGTTCGTCTACTTTCTTAATTTTTTTGTAGTTCCACACATATAAGCATGAATTTTCGAGTCAGTTCAAGTCTTACATCCTTCACTTAGGGTCTCATGGTCTCAGTAAACACATACTACCAGTAAGATAAATTTTTATTGATTAGAAATATGTTCACTGGTAAGGTGCAGAGTGTTTGACTAACAGCTGCTTAAACCCATATAGGTGAATTTTTCCCGTCAGGAATCTTTGAAATTGTTTGCTGCAGTTGTTTGCCCTGTTGGCTGCAGTTGGTTGCTTCTCTATATTGCCAGTAGGAGTGCAACCTCTTTCACTGTTTCTTCTCTACTGTGCGTAGTGATTGGATTTTGTCCTCATTTTTGTTCTTTCCTGGTCATAGGATGTCTGCTTTCATCTACAGATTACACATTAACATAGTATGGCTCTGTCCCCTTAGCAAAAAGCAAAACTTTTCAAGACTTCTCTTGCTCTTGTTGGCAGATTTTCAGTTACATATCATTGTCCAGAATTTAGTTATAGTCAATCATATCTCAAGAGAGGCTGCAAAATAAGGGAATATGGTTACTGAAGTTGGCTTAGAACACTAGTTTTCCATCACATAGAAGGTGGCATGAAAGGGGAAAGTGTATAGCTTCCCAACAGTGTAGTCCACTATTTATAATAAATAAGTAGTAGTTATTCTACAGGGCTATTATGATAATTATATGCAAACGTATAATTATTTGTCACAAACTGTGTTTATAATGATTTGTAGGGCCATGATTTTAGCTATAGATTTATACCTGCTTTAACCAATCATACTATGTTCTACTTAAGGATAGGAGCTATATTTAATTCATTTATGTATGTTAGGATATCTCACACTATTTAGAATAATGAAGATGAAGGCCAAGTATTAGCAATTATAGCTTTTACATGTAAGCATTTATTTTTTTCTGTCTTTTAATTTGTATTACCTACTACTTTATGTCAATCATTAATTTTGTTGTAAAATTTATAATTATACTGCAAGCTTTGTGAGGTTTAGCACTGGGTATTCCTATCTTTGTTAACTCTTCAAATTATCAACGTTCTTTGTTTCAAAAAAAGACAAACTTATTGGCCAAGAATATCTCAAGGTCCTGCAGAATTTGTACTTGACATTTGTAAACAAATGATCAAGTTGCTTTACTCAATTCCCCAACATTATATCACATTTATCTTTAGAAAGACAAGGCCTCTGGTTTCCTCGTGGCCTCATAGAGAGTTCACTGACTTATTCCTTTTTCAAAGAGTTGCATCCTATGCACTTTCTCTGATCATTAAAGAAAAATACATTTTTATGACAGAGGATGAGGAATTAATTACAAGTAAGAATCGACATTTTTGTTGAATATTGGCCAAGTGACTAAGAGCTACATTTTTTAAAACATTTCTAACTCAGAATAAATCAAAGTAGAAGATATTATTAAAGACATAACCTTCCTGTAATCAGAGGAGGAAAATGATAGTGATTTGTGAAGGGAAGGAACTGGCAAAGCAGGTCAAGTCATAATAGACCACACATCTAATAGATTCTTCTGAGAAAATTAGTAAAAATTGTTAGAAAAATTCTAAACTCCCTTCCCTTTTTAATCTCTGAAATTTATTATTATATAAACTGTGAGGGCATAAATATTTATTGCATGGCAGAGAATAAGAACTTAATCAAATTATTTAAGTATTAATAAAATTCATGTGTGGAAAAATCCAACGAAAACTGAGAGGAAAACGCCCACTTCCAGAGGATGATGCTACTTATTTTTTAGATCAGTTATGCACACCCAAACAGTATGCCTAAGTCCTTGTACATTGTTGCTTGTAAACTACTCCATCTCTGGGAATTCTGCCAAACATATTTAGTGATGCAACTATATCAACATCCAGAGAACATACTTTCCATGGTTGCTCTTCCCCAAGTTTTGGTAATTACCAGTAATCATTAGAAAGTTGGAACACACAAAAGACAATAAATCCAAACTAGTGAGTTGATGGTAAACAATATAAGATACAGATTCAGTGCCCAGAGGTTCAAAATCTCCTTGTCTTAAAAAAATAAAATGTGGTCTTTACATATATCAATTCAGAATAAGTACATAACAATAACAACAAAAAAAATCACTTGACATTTCAGGTAATTCAGATAATATAGCATTAGAGGTTCTCACTCTAGGTTCTGACCGTAGAACTTATTTAGATTTAATGTCAAAATCTATGACCTCATGGAATGCTAAAAACTTTTGTCATATCCCTGAAAGATGGACACATAGCCTCTGGCCAAACACTATGTTGAAATTTAATGATGGTCAAAACTGGTATTATTAAAAAGTCTAAATATGTACATTTAATATAGCATTTAGTTACTAGAGTCTAGGGTCTAAATGTCAGAGAAGGCAAAATCAAACAACCCCATGATGTAATGCTCTCTGAAAATTACACATTTCATTCCACCTCCTTCCATATTTCTTTCTCACTGGAGAGTTGAAGAGTTTAACCAATTTGCTCTTAAAAGTCCCTTATTCCCACGATGTGTGATACATGAGAAATGAAGAAAACTGAATACTGAGAAAGAAACTTTTAACTTAGGAGACTATGAGTTATATTGACTTATAGAATTCATAATTTTAATGACATTTATTAACAACAAATTTAACATTGACATTTGTAGACCTCTAACTTTTTAGATAACCTGAGATAATCTGCTGCTGCTGCTGTTAAGTCACTTCAGTCGTGACCGACTCTGTGAGACCCAATAGATGGCAGCCCACCAGGCTGCTCCATCCCTGGGACTCTACATTCAAGAATACTGGAGTGGGTTGCCATTTCCCTCTCCAGTGCATGCAAGTGAAAAGTGAAAGTGAAGTCGCCCAGTTTTGTCCGACTCTTGGCGACCCCGTGGACTGTAGCCTACCAGGCTCCTCTGTCCATGGGATTTTCCAGGCAAGAGTACTGGACTGGGTTGCCATTTCCTTCTCCATGAGATAATTTAGATAACCTTAGATATGCAGATGACGAAACCCTTATGGCAGAAAGTGAAGAACTAAAGAATCTCGTGATGAAAGTGAAAGAGGACAGTGAAAAAGTTGACTTAAAGCTCAACATTCAGAAAACTAAGATCATGGCATCTGGTCCCATGCCTTCATGGCAAATAGAGCTCCAAAATCACTGCAGGTGGTAACTGCAGCCATGAAATTAAAAGATGTTTGCTCCTTGGAAGAAAAGTTATAACCAACCTAGACAGCATATTAAGAAGCAGAGACATTACTTTACCAACAAAGGTCTGTCTAGTCAAGGCAATGGTTTTTCCAGTAGTCATGTATGGATGTGAAAGCTGGACTATAAAGAAAGCTGAGTGCCAAAGAATTGAAGTTTTGAACTGTGGTGTAGGAGAAGACTCCTGAGAGTCCCTTGAACTGCAAGGAGATCCAGCCAGTCGATCCTAAAGGAAGTCAGTCCTGAATATTCATTGGAAGGACTGATACTGAAGCTGAAACTAATATTTTGGCCACCTGATGTGAAGAACTGACTCATTTGAAAAGACCCTGATGGTGAGAAGAATTGAAAGCGGGAGGAGAAGGGGACAACAAAAGACGAGATGGTTGGATGGCATCACCAACTCGACGGACATGAGTTTGAGTAAACTCTGTGAGTTGGTGATGGACAGGGAGGCCTGGCCTGCTGCAGTCCATGGGGTTGCAAAGTCAGACAGGATTGAGTGAACTGAAGTGCACTGAACTGAGCTTTCTAGAACAAAGCTTCACACAGAATTTATGTAGCTATATTTGGCTCCAAAGTAAGCACTTTCTACATTCATTTAATTTAATTTTAATTAATTAGTATCACCAAAAAGTTGGGTAAGAGCCCAGTACACACAGAGGTAACTCATAAATACTAATTAGTAAACTAGCAGTATCTATCAGAGAAGTTAGGAGTTTGCTACTGAAAAGAGATTTTAACTCCCCCATGGAAAGCTTGTACATGACACACCCTGTGAGGAAATCCAAACCCACACTGGGAGGTTCTCAGGTGAGCCCTTCCAGCTTACTGTTTCTCTAGCTAGAATAACTTCCTACTAATTCATAATTTTATCAGTACTAGGATTGGCCATTCTGAATTGTTTTCTCTTGACTCTCTCTGATAGAGGCAGAAGATAACCACCTGCCAGGACCTCTCTCACTCAAGATTTTTCCCTATTTTTGGAGGTCTGGATTTCCCTTCATCAAACTCAGTTATATCTAGGTTATATTTAAGTATTTTATTATTTCAGTATCCTTGACAAGTTATCTAGAAATTCCTTGAACACAAAACATGGCTTTTCATAATCATATTCAAAAATCATATTTCATATTAAAAACTCAGTGAAGCACACTTTTTTTTCATTTACAGGATTAATATTTCAGAGGTGTGAAAGAATAAAAAAAAAAAGATCATAAAAAAGGTCAGGGTAACTAAAAGATATTTCTCTCCAACCTGTACAGTTTCGCTTTGTTTGTTTCTTCTAAAGCATGCCTTCATGGTGCCACGTCACTGAAACAACTACATGTTCATTAAAGCTTAATTCATGCTGGTATAAAGTGACTATTATTTCCTTTAGGAAAATAGTGGACTAAACAAAGATGCTCTTATCTTTATATAGATGCCAATCAATGTATATACATATACACACATATGTATTTATCTCCTAGTTTTAATGATTTTAAATAAAAATTTTAAATAGGCTTATTTAAATCATAAAAGCAATAATAGAGAACAGTTAATGCATTATGTGCATGTGATCTTTTGTTGGGATCTTGCTTCAAATGCAGCCACAGCTGGAGCAGTCAGAGCTGATTAATTACTGAGTCCAGGAGGCCTGGACTGTCAGACCCTGGGATGTTTTGGGGAGAGCCTCAATAACATAATGAATAAAATTTGCATTTTTTTTTCTGTAACTTGTTAATAAAATTACAAAGAAATTAGCCTCAAGTATTCTCAAACATATGAAAGCAAATTGAATTTTGATTTGATAAACCAGAAATGCTTCCAAAATGTTTCATAGCCACCTCACAAAACAGAGCATTTTCTTGATCTATCAAAAAATACTAAGTATTCCCATGGATAAAAATAGCATGTGTAATATCCTTATAGTAAACATCTATACTAGACATTCCTGAAGGAAGCTTATTGATTTTTCATTCTTATATGTACCTCAACCAATGACTGTTTCTTCCTCAACTCCATATTTGTATTAGTATTAGTAAGCATATTATTGATTTGAACATATATAGAACAAGTATTCACTGTTTAAAGCATTGTCTTGTCAATTTGAAGCAGTTATATATTCAGGATCATGAAAAAAGTAGCTATACCTTCTGCATACATGGCACTGAGTCAGACTTGTTAGTTGCATACAGCTTTAGCAATTGGACAGAATTTATGGATCCTCTCTTGTGAATGTATGTGCAGTCTCTCCCTGGAGGAAAAAGAAGTAGCAGGGTGTTTGTGTGCTCAGTTATGTCCAACTTTTTGCTACCCCATGAACTGTAACCAGCCAGGTTCCTCTGTCCATGAAATTTTCCAGGCAAGAATACATGGAGTGGTTGCAATTTCCTATTCTGGGGGATCTTCCTGAACCAGGAATTGAACCCATGTCTATTGCAAATCCTACATTAGCCACTTTATTCTTTACTACTGAGCCGCCTGAGAAGCAATACACACAAATTCTATTATATAAACCCATGCATGTACCATCTGTAAGAAATACCTTGGTAATTCCTGACCTCCTAAGACCTCCATAGTCCCAAGTTTTACAACCTCTCATATAGGGAGACATTTATGTTCTTTTTATTTTAGCAGAAGGCTACACGTCCAGTTAATTTAAAAGAAATAGCGATCTATTGTAATTTGTGTTCCTCAGAAGTTAACAGTGAGGTGACAGTTGGGTATAAGATGCTTATTAGGTGTTTATTCCGTAAAGAGTTATGGAAGCAGAGTCAAATAGAAGTTGAACTGTGATGCACATCAATCAAGCATTGCCAGTCATGAAAGGACCTCTGCAGTGAATGTTTCCGTCAGAGTTGTCTTAAGACAGACTAAAACAGCTGGGCCTTTATGCCTCTCTCGTTCAATCACTGCATGCAGGTTGCCCTGAGAAATACATGATGTCCAGTGAAGTGAATGACCCTGAGGAGCCGACACCTGATCTGCTCACTACAACCTCCCCTGTTGGACAGCAGCTACTTTCTTGGAGGAGTGTGGTCAGTCTCCTCCTTGTGCCCTTGAGATTCATTTTTCTCTGTACATTGAACTGCTGATTCTCCTGGATTCTAGTGAACCTCTCTTCCTGAGGAAAACTAGAAAAGTTATAGACAGTACTATTATACTTGTGGCTAGAGTTGTTCTCAGTGCTTCAGTTGACATTCGTCCTTTCCCTCCTCCACTCCCTACTGTCATTTTCACAGTCAGCCATGATCCTTTCCGTCCCTTATCCCTAAGAGATCTAAGTCCCTGTCCATCACATCCTTCCCAGCCTGGGATGGCTGCATCTCTTAATTTACAGCTAAAATTAAACGTGGAGGTACCAAGAGGCAGCCAAGTACATCAGCTGGGTTTCACGGGTATTCCTGTTTCCCTCTGCTGTGAAATTACAGCCCTGCTGCCTCCTGAGTATCATGATCAATTACCTTTGCTATGAGGTATTTCTTATTTTTGCCTGCTAGTCCTTTGATATAAAATGCCCAGGTGATAGCCATAACTTACAATTTTAGTTAAAAGTAACACTTACGATTACCTCTGGAAAACTTGTTCTCCCGTTAGAGAATGGGAATGTCTAGCATTATGGAAAGAAGGGTTCCAGAGATGGGAAACAATGTTCACAAATATCTCACTGAGAATTATGGAATATAGGGCGCAACTTCCTACACCGGTCGCTTCCGGGATCCATATATTCTATTAGGGAAACAGTGGCACAGAGTTCTTCAGTCAGTCCATGCAGTGTCAGTCCACTCCTGAAAAAAGACTGCCTCTGAGATGGTGGGTCAGCTGTGACTTCAGCAG
Source organism: Capra ibex (assembly GCA_006410555.1). Taxonomy (NCBI): domain Eukaryota; kingdom Metazoa; phylum Chordata; class Mammalia; order Artiodactyla; family Bovidae; genus Capra; species Capra ibex. Next base: position 14,832,410 of record SJYO01038983.1, read on the forward strand.
GCTATTGCAGTCTTCTATCAGGTCAGCTGACTTGGGATGATGCAATGTATGATGTCATAGAACCAGAGGCTCACATGAGCATCAGTACTCTCACGTATCTCCTTTCCTTCAAAATACTTGCCTGATCTGAAGCAATATTATTTGGATTCTCCTGCTAATGGGACAGTTATACAACAGACTGTCAGATATTAGTGCCATCTAAAAGCCCAAAAGGCCCATGGGTAATTGTATCTATTCCTAGAAGAGAGGTGATACAGATCTATGTAATCAGCTTGGCACCAAGTGACTGCTGAGTCACATCCCAAGGAAGAGCTCCGTATCAGAGGTTCCACACTGGCTCTGTGGCTACCAGCATCAGTGACTATATTAGCTACAGTAGAAGCAGTCCATGCTGTTAGGCCAGTGCACCGCCTCAATCTTTTCCATTGTTCACTTGGCTCGTTTTTCCATTGTCACCTGACTGTCCACTGATAGTGTGGCTGAAGTCACTCAGCTAGATTGTGTCCATGGAGATATTAAGTGCCTCTTTCACGGTAGATGCTCTCTGATGGGCATTGACATATGAGACAAAAATATCTTTACACTTTATGCTCGTGTCCATATGTCTATTCATATGACAGTTTTCTATACTTCCTTGTTCATGATCTTCAAGTCCTTCTGCTTAGCTCTCTGAGCAGCCAGGCAAGCTATTTGCCTTCCATGAGTGGACATGTACTCTAAAATTGGGTCTAGTTTCTTCCCAAATAAGGCAGACAGACAGATGCACTGCTCATTGGAAAGATTTTTCCTTACTGCTGTCTTTCAAGGCCATTTTACTTGTAGATATGTATTTTTCAGCTTGCACACATATAAAGAGAGCTCTTTATCTGTAAAATAAGTTCAGGCTTTTTCTTTCTCCATGTGGATACAGGGGATCCCCTACAAGTTATAGGCATAGGTTGATGAAGGGCACTGATAAAAGAATAATGTGTCCCACAGTAGCCTGGGCTACCAGCTCAGATAGTTCACTGGAACCTTCTGGTCCTATTCATGGTTTTTAATTTCAGATATATCATTTCCATTATTCAGTGGTTTGTTACTGAGCTATAAAACCTTATGATTTGGTGGGTCTAAGAGGGATGTAGTTCATGATGGATAGTTCCAGATACATGGCAGTACATGGTTAAAAATGAGGTTAGAGGTGAAAGTAGCCACCAGATCATAGTGTCATAACTCACGAAGAGTATTTCCTGTCTTGAAAATTTGACTTGACAGCTAAAAGATTGGATCCCTTTGCAGTGGGAGCAGTATAAAAGTGATATTCAGAAGCAACAAGATAGAACCGTTGCTAAATCTAGTCACCACAGAAAGGTGAATGGGCAGACAAGACTGAGGATAAAAGGTACTAGGAAAGAGAGAGCTTGCGACACGTGAAGGAGATGGAGTTAGCAGTCGTTCCCTGAATCTACCCTGTGTCCTTAAATATTGTAGTTCCAATTCTAGTTTGTATATGCTTTTATGCAGATAAACCTAGGCTTTCTTGCTCTAATGTGAATAAATGTTCAGAGATGTACATGTCCAATCCAGAAGGGAAAATTCCAGCATTTAAAGAGTCAGTGCAGAAGAGGAGGGATCAGCAAGAAAGACTGAAAGTAAACAGGCAAAGAATAAAACAGGGAGAACGTGTAATAAAAGTCAAGAGAAAAAAATGTCCTTAAAAGAGATTTAAATGAAAAGTATACATCTCTAAAGCACTCAAACAAGAGAGTGAGAGGTGTCTAAAAAGTCTGGCATCATCCAGGGAGGAGGAGCTTTTGTACAGATGGGATGTACTAAAGAAGGGAATTTATACTGTTGCCAGAAAGCTGAACAGCTTCAGCATTCAACCAGCAAAAAGGGACAATGGACTATTAAGATGCAGTGAAAAGACATTATATATATATTATAAAATTACTCTCTTGTCTAGTGTATGGATGAAGTCAATGGAAAGGACAACATCAAATATTTAATGGTCATGAATTCTGTGTCAGGCAATTTTCATAGCATAGAGTTTAAGAGCACAGAATCTAGAACCAGTCTGTCTGGATTCAAAGTCCAGCTCTATCAGTAACCACAGTGAGATCTTGGGTAATTTAAATATCCTCCCAGTTTTCTTGATTTAAATTAGGAATAAAAGCAATATTCATTGCATGTTATTGTGAGATTTAAGTGTGCTCCCTAGGTAATTCATGACATGTTGTTATGTCTACATTATGTCATCTTTATAGTAACTCTGAGATAAATAGCATCTCCATATAATAAAGAGAGAAAAAAGCTCAGGAAAGTGACTTCTGAAAGATCTACCACCGATTTATGATAGAACAATAATTCAAGTCTGTGTCTTCTTATTACAAAACTTGGGTGTTCTCATTCTGTGTTGTAGTCTAACAAGGATAGCCTTTATCCAAGGCAAACAGACACAGGTGGTTACAATATCCATGAGACATATGCTAATAAATCCTTCATCCAGGAAAATCTACCAAGAATTTCTCTAAAATGCTGTTACAAATGAGTCAAATAAAATCATATTTTCTAAGCAACTACTATGTGCACACCTGTATTAGACTCTGGGTGAAGATGATACAAGGTCCGCAAGGATTAAATTTCAAAGCAAAACTGAAGTGTGGAAGAGAGATGTTCACTTCCAATGATATTACTGGAATAAAATTATTGGAATCCATCATCTGTTCCAGAATCCATCAAAGTGTGAAAATAAAGCTTGTGTAGTACCTCAAGAGGAATTCTGGTTTTCAAGGGCAAATTCAAAGTGATCAGGACCTGGGAACATACATAAAGCATTTCAGTCCTCAAGGAAGACTTCTTTAAAGCATTAAACTAAACTGCTGCTTAGCAGCTGAACAAAAACAAGGGAGAGAAAATGCTAGTGCTATGAATTTTATGTTATTCTCAAATAATTCCCATTCTTTAGAGCAAGAAGTTACTTTAAAGCTTTTCTAAATAATTGGATGAATAGGGACTTCCCTGGTTAAGACTTTACTCTCTTCACAAGGCTGTCATTGAAAGACAATGCCAGAAATCTCATTCTTGTAATGGCATTTGGTTGAGAATTAAGTACAGAGGAGAGCTCAAGCAAAAAAGTAAATAAGTAAAATAAAATAAAAGTCATTAATTTTTCACAAAATGTTAATGATCCTTTTTGCTAAATGAAAGAACCAATGTAGAAATTTTGGCATAGTTAAAAGTGAAAAATAAGAGCCAGGAGACTGACTATTTCTGTCAGGGCAGTAGAAAGTAAGAGACATAGACATACATTCATCTATTAATGCTTCATCTGTCATTAAAATGAAATGCAAACATACAGATACACAGTCCAGATTATTTTTATCATAGATAGCCACAGAATTAAAAACTGTTCAAGTCTGAATATTTTCACTTTGGGTGCATGGAAGGTGAAAAGAAAGTGGTTTATACATGACTGAAATGTACTGAATCCAAACTCCTATGCTCTACGAGTATATTACCTCAATTTTCATAAAGAATATTGTAATTTCTATGGAGATACACCAAGTTCAGACTTGTTACAGTAAAACATGAGATGTAATTAAACAAGAGATTATTTGAATTTGTGGTAGAGATGAATCAATAAATTAAAATCTCAGCTGTGAAAAAGCATTCTGAAATGTTTTTCAACTCTTTAGGTTTTAACTAAATAATAATTTCCTAGAGAAACTAGATTTCCATCAGTGACCAGAAATTTTTTTAAAAAGTTTCTTTTCTCCTCTGACATTGTTATATAATAAAGACAGGGAACTATACTTGTTGTGCACAATTAGGAGCTTTTAGAATTTTTAAAGCTGTTTTTCATTTAATAATGCACAGAGGGTTTTATTCAGTAACATCAGGATGAGTAGTGTGGCAGTTAATAGAAAAAGTCAGTTGAATCAGATCCAGACCAGATCAGAACAATCTGGGAGGAAATTAAGAAAACAATCTCATTTATGATATAAACAAAAATAATAAAATAACAGGAATAAATTTCAAGGAGTCAAAAGACTTGTACACTAAAAGCTATAAAAAATTGCTTCAAGAGTTAGGAAGACACAAGTAGAAAGACATTTTATGTTCATGGGTTAGAAAACTTAATATTGTTAAAGTAGCCATTCTACCCAAAGCAATCTACAGATTTAATGCAACCCCTGCTCAAATCCCAGTGGCATTTGGGGAAAATAGAAAAACAATGCTAAATTTAATATGGAGGAGCAAAACCAAAACAGCCTTTTGAAAGAATAAGGCTGGAGGCCTCACAGCTGCAACTCCTGACTTCAAATCAAAATATGTTACAAAGATGCAGTAAATAAGTGAGCACTGTGCTAGCATAAACACAGAGATTGAGACCAATGGAACAGAAAGAAAGCCCAGGGAAAAAAAACCCACACACACGCAGTCATATAATCTTCACAAGGATGCTGAGAATACAAAATAGGGAAAGGAGAGTCTCTTCAAAACATGGAGCTGGGAAAAGTGGATATCCATATGTAAAAGAATAAAAGTAAATTCTTACATAACACTATACAACAAAATCAATTCAAACAATTTGAATGTATGACCTGAAACTGTTCGGAGCAGAAAACATGAGTGCATCTTCATGACAGTGATCTTGGTTTTATTTATTGGTTATGAAACCAAGAGCATAGACAACAAAAGCAAAAACAGGTAAGTGGGAGTACATCAAGCCAAAACATTTCTACATATCAAACGAGCAATAAAACACAGTAAAAAGATAACGTGTATGTAGATTGCGAAAATATTTGCAAACCATACATATGATAAGGAGTTACTATTCAAAATATATGAGCAACTCATACAACTAGGAAAAAAAAACGCAACTTGATCTTTTTCAGTGGACAAAGAACTTGAATAGACATATCTTCAAAGAAGATATACAGATGGGCAAGAGATACGTGAAAAAGTATTCAACATCACTAATAATAAAGGAAATACAAATAAAAAATACAATAAATTTTTGCCTCACATTTATTAGGATGACCATTATCTAAAACACACAAGAATTAACCCATGTTGGCAAGAATGTGAAGAAATCAGAACCCTTATGTTACTATTGGTGGGACTGTAAAATGATGTAGCTGGTATGAAAAACAGTTTACAGCTTCCTCAAAAAAACATTTTTTTAATTGAAATATAGTTAATTTACAGTGCTGTGTTAGTTTCAGGTACACAGAATATATATACATATCTATAGATGTACATATTTGTTTTCAGATTCTTTTCTGTTAGAGATTACTACAAGATATTGAATATAGTTGCCTGTGCTGTACAGTAGGTCCTTGTTGTTTATCTGTATTATATATAGTAATGTATATCTGTTAACCCCAATCTTCTAATTTATCACTCCTTTCCTTCTACTTTTATAACCGTAAGATTGTTTTTTATGTCTATGAGCTTATTTCTATTTTGTAAATGAACTCATTTGTGTCCTTTTTGAGATTCCATATAGAAGTGATATCATACAACATTTGTCTTACTCTGATTTACTTCTCCTAGTGTGATAATAATACATAGTGTATATTCATATACACATGCTGCTGCTGCAAAGTCAGTTCAGTTGGGTCCGACTCTGTGTGACCCCATAGATGGCAGCCCACCAGGCTCCCCCATCCCTGGGATTCTCCAGGCAAGAACACTGGAGTGGGTTGCCATTTCCTTCTCCAATGCATGAAAGTAAAGATTAAAGTGAAGTCGCTCAGTCATGTCCGACTCTTCACGACCCCATGAACTGCAGCCTACCAGGCTCTCCATCCATGGGATTTTCCAGGCAAGAGTACTGGAGTGGGCTGCCATTGCCTTCTCCCATACACACATACACAATGGAATATTATTCAGCCATTAAAACAAATGAAACAATGTCATTTGCAGCAATAGAGATTATAAAATTTAAAAATGGAATTTCACTTTTGAGTGTCCAAAATAATGAAAAACATAATCTAGAAATGATATTTTATTCTTATATTCATTGCAGCATTATTCACAGTAGTTAAGAGATGGAAACAACTGTGTTCATTGGAGGCTGAGTGAATAAAGAGAATATAGTATACACATACAATGGAGTATTATTCAGCCTTAAAAAAGAAAGAAATCCTCTCTGTCATATGCTACAATATGGAGGAACTTTGAGGACATAATGATAAGTAAAATAAGCCAGTACCAGAAGACTGAATATTACATGATTTCACTTGCATGAGGTACTTAAAGGGGTAAAACAAAAGCATAAAGTAGAATGGTGGTTGGCAGGGGCTGGAGAATAAAGGGCAGGAATGTGGATTTTTGGTTGAGTGATTATAGAGTTTCACCCATTCAGGATAAAAAAGTTTATATCTGCTGTACAACCACACGCATATATTTAACAGTACCATCAATTCAGTTCAGTTCAGTCATTCAGCCGTGTCCGACTCTTTGCGACCCCATAAATTGCAGCACGCCAGGCCTCCCTGACCATCACCAACTCCTGGAGTTCACTCAAACTCACATACATTGAGTCAGTGATGCCATCCAGCCATCTCATCCTCTGTCGTCCCCTTCTCCTCCTGCCCCCAATCCCTTCCAGCATCAGAGTCTTTTCCAATGAGTCAGCTCTTTGCATGAGGTGTCCAAAGTATTGGAGTTTCCGCTTTAGCATCAGTCTTTCCAAAGAACACCCAGGACTGATCTCCTTTAGAATGGACTGGTTGGATCTCCTTGCAGTCCAAGGGACTCTCAAGAGTCTCCTCCAATACCACAGTTCAAAAGCAACTTGTTAGATTTTAAGGAGGTAGAGTTCATGGGTTTGTTACTAAAATTTTAAAAAGCTTACAAAAATTTCTATGGCACATTTCAACTCTCTAAACATCAGGAAATAAGTGAGTTATCAAAAGGTAATGAAGATAGTCAAAATTTAAATGATATACAGTGAAAAATATTCTTGATAAAAATATAAAGCTTAATCTTGAGTCTAGAATACATGTATATATTTGAATACAAATACTCAAATATATATTAACTGAGTACATTTCTTCTCATCTTCCATGCAGTTCTTACTTTCTTCCTCAACTCCCTTCTTAATTGGAGCAGATTAGCTTTTATCATTTTATGTGATAGAGTTCCAACGAAAGTCCAAGTAAGATTTCCTTTGATGAAGAAAAAAATCTGTATTTTATGAAATGATTGAAAATTAGTGAATTCTAGTACTTTCTTTTCGGAGAAGGCAATGGCAACCCAGTCCAGTACTCTTGCCTGGAAAACCCCATGGACGGAGGAGCCTGGTAGGCGACAGTCCATGGGATCGCTGAGTCGGGCACTACTGAGCAACTTCATTTTCACTTATCATTTTCATGCATTGGAGAAGGAAATGGCAACGCACTTCAGTGTTCCTACCTGCAGAATCCCAGGGACAGTGGAGCCTGGTGGGCTGCCATCTATGGGGTCACACAGAGTCAGACACGACTGAAGTGACTTAGCAGCAGCAGCAGCAGTACTTTCTTTTACAGATGAGGTGTATACAATCCAGATAGGTTTTGGATTTGTTCAAGATCATGTAACTAGTTAGTTGATTCTCAGCTCAGAAACTCCACTCTTGCCAGCATTCTCTCTGTATGTAATTGATTTCACCTCTATGAAACAGAGCAGGACTAAACAATTGGAAAATCATTAAGATAACATGAGACATTATAACAGGTTCAGTTCAGTTCAGTCATGTCTGACTCTTCGCAGCCCCATGAGCCGCAGCACACCAGGCCTCCCTGTCTATCACCAACTCCCGGAATCAACCCAAACCCATGTCCATTGTGTTGGTGATGCCATCCAACCATCTCACCTCTGTCGTCCCCTTTTCCTCCTGCCCTCAATCTTTCCCAGCATCAGGGTCTTTTCCAGTGAGTCAACTCTTTGCATGAGGTGCAGTATTGGAAGGTATTGGAGTTTCAGCTTTAGCATCATTCCTTCCAATGAACACCCAGGACTGATCTCCTTTAGATGGACAGGTTGGATCTCCTTGCAGTCCAAGGGACTCTCAAGAGTCTTCTCCAACACCCCAGTTCCAAACCATCAATTCTTCGGCTCTCAGCTTTCTTCACAGTCCAACTCTCAGATCTCATATCCAATTTGGATTAAAAAGCATTTCAGAAAAGTTTGGGTTTTTTTTTTTCCTCTAACCAGATTTCCTAGGTCTAGTTTCACATATAGAGTTAGCAGTTTTTTTGCTTAGTACAAGACATGCAAAGTGTCCTGAGGAAATCACTAAGTATACAGAGAAAGCTAATGAGCAGAAGTGCTATCAGAGTTATTTCACTCCTGTTTGCATCCTCTTCTGAGGTCCATTACTTCTAAGAGCTGGACAGTGCTTCTCATCACTTGTTCATCATGTTTTATGAACCACGAGGAACAGTAAAAAGATAACTTCCAGCAAAAACAAGCAGAGGGGAGCAATTAAACTCATTATTTACATGAGATAGAATGATTCTAAGAACTTGTATAACTATTGGCAATGGTGCAATTAAAAAGAAACAAAGAGATTGTAATTTATTAATCTCCAAAATTTTATCAGAAGTTAAAAAGTTGACCTCTAAATTATGAGATCAAGTGCAAAGTCTACTGTGGGCTAGGAATTCTATTGTTGCTTTAAATTCTCACATCCTGTAAAGTAAATGCTGTCTTTACCCAATCTGTAAATGAACAAGCAACTCAGACGGGATTGAATAAGAAAAATCGTTACATGTTTATTCATTCAGCATAAAATTTTGAGTACTTACTGAGTGACATGATTGGTGTAGATTCTGGGGATAAAATTATGAACAAAACACACAATCAAGCATGTGAGGGCATGTATGTGGTGAGGGGGAGAGGCATACAAAAAATAAGTATGCCAGATTTAGTATTTAGGTCATGTTAAGAACTATGCAAAAGAAATGCATAAGAAAATAATTGGGACGTGTCAGGGTGGTTAGGGAAGACATTATTGTAGGATACCTTTTGAGTAAGAGAATGAAGGAGGATATGAGAGAAAGAGTAAGAGGAGAGAAGATTAAAAGGTAATGGAATCAATTCATGTGGTGTCCTTTAGGCCATTATGCCATTATGGTGATTTCATTCCACAAAAAAAATCAGTTAATTGGTTGTTGAGGAAAAGTATATTTTTTTCAGTAAAAGATATTTATTCTGGCCAGGAAAAAACATAGATGATAGAAGAGATAGATAGAGATACAGACAGTAGCATAAGAAAGTAAATCACAACCTTAACATCTTAGATGTGCGTGATAATAGCAGAAGATTTCACACATTTTAAAAATGCTTTCAATCAAAGAAATAGCAAAGTCATAACTTGGAAAAATCATAATTCAAAATTGAGCTGATGTACTCAGCCTAACATGGTAAATTTACAGGAAAATTGCTTCAGATAAGAATGCAGTAAATTGTGTGTAGCAATGCCTGTTCATCTCTTTTAGAGTTCCCTGTTGGGATCCAAAGAATTAATTTGACATATATCAGATAAAAAGCAGTAGAAAATGGAGACATGCCTAGCACTGTTACAGACTGTCAAGTTAATGTGATGCATCGATGGTTAATGTACTGTCCCCACCACTTTTCCAAGGAATGGCACATAATGTTTAGTTCCTTTCCTAGAGAAAGAATGTATAAAATGTAAAATGCAGCACTTTTGCTAAACTCTGCATTGATCACTGGAGGACTGTGTTTCAAACTGAGGGATCACTCCTGAGTTCCAAGTCATCATATCAAGCAGTCTGGCATGAAAGAAGAAATAACCACTCTGTGATTTGAGGTCTGACCAAAGGAATTAGAGAAAACTAGAAAACAGAACAAGTGATCTATTAAATCTAAAAGGCTATCCTGAAAGAGTTTAAAAAAAACAAACAAACAATTATTTTGATTAGCCCTAGAAGAGTTTGGGCTAATTGAATATAGGTAATACTGATGTAGGTTTTTTATATTCTTTAATATAAAGAAGATCTTTATAATCACCAGAGTTATCCATCCCACTCCAGTACTCTTGCCTGGAAAATCCCATGGACGGAGGAGCCCGGTAGGCTGCAGTCCATGGGGTCGTGAAGAGTCGGACACAACTGAGCAACTTCACTTTCACCTTTCACTTTTCATGCATTGGAGAAGGAAATGGCAACCCACTCCAGTGTTCTTGCCTGGAGAATCCCAGGGACGGGGGAGCCTGGTGAGCTGCCGTCTATGGGGTCGCACAAAGTTGAACATGACTGAAGTGACTTCAGCAGCAGCAGCAGCAGAGTTATCCAATAATGAAGTAGAGTAGCAAAGTACTAGTGACCTAGTAACTGAAGCTACTTGATCTTGATAAACATTTGGAAGAAATATTGTTGGGCAGAGTTTCTCAAACTAATATGCATATGCATCCCCTGGGAATTTTGTTTAAACGAAGATTATGAAAATGTATGTGAAAGTAGAGGTTGGTTTTCCATTCCAAACAAGCGTCTATAACACCCATACTTCTAGTCCACTGCTCATACTTCCGGTAGCAAACTTGTAGAGCAATTAAATGAACATCTTTGTAGCTTGAAATAGGTGATCTAATTATTTTTTTCCAGTCTTGAAACTTTACAGACATTGCTGAGCATGCTGTAAACAAAGCTGCTTTCTTCTTAGGAATTCTCTCCTTCACCCTCACCAAAGCAGAAAGTCTTTTAAGTCACTCAGGAAAATGAATTACCTTGTCTGAAGAGGAAGAAATCCCAAATACAGCGTTTGTTAACATATGTGCATTTCTACTTTCTCTATTGACTTCATGACAAAAAGAAAGTTAAGTCTTTTTCTTATACCCTTTTAGTGATATTCTTTTAATTTTTGTTAGTCCTCCATTGTCTTCATTAATATTGTTGGAAATAAAACCTTTTACTGAGATATTTGCATTCTCTAATGCTGAAAGGCTATATGGATTTTGACAAATTGCATGTGATAGCTAAAACACTCAAATATTTCCAACATCCAAATCTTTAGTTGGGATTTTTTTCCCCTCTTTCATGGCCCAGATATAATAAAGACCAATTAAAGCTTTGGCCACTTGGCTATGATGGGCAATGACTTATATAAATCTTATAAACAAGACTATCAGAGCATAATCCCTTCATTTAAAACAAGATTCTGTCAATTTAGTTTCACTGTAATTAAATCTTTCAGTTCCCTCAAGGAAGTGAGTGGTTGTCTTTCTTCTACATGATTAATTTTGGTTATTTAACTTCACATAAGGAACATCAAGAAATAAAAAAGTAAACACTTTAAAATAGTGTGCAAAACCTGTCATAGTATAGACGTAACAACCGACTATTCGTCCTTTCTCCATTCTAAGGCTTCAAACAATAGTTGGGAAAATATTGTTTCAACAGTATAGTGTTTGAATGTGAATGATACTATCCAAGCAAAGAATTCCAGTTATATTCAAAGAAAAAATCTGTACCATCCTTTCCAGAAAACTAAAAGGAGATATTCTAAACTAAATCTAAGAAAGGCTCTCATTCTGACAGAGGTGTCCAGACTGTCTACTAACTAATAGCAAAACTATAGAGTGCATTAATTCACTTCCCCTGAATTACAAACAAGTCATGATCATCTGAAGTAAGGAACTCCGCCCATGGCAAGGAACTGAGCTTCAGCCTTTAAGTTTAGGCAAGTGGAAACCATTCCGCTGCTTTCGGAATGATGAAAAGGATATTTGACTTGGGAGAATTCGGGTGACAGTTAAACTTGATTCACTTTGTAGGTGGAAAATAAAACCATATTTCCTCTGGGTTCAGATGTCAACCGATGAAAATACAATCCTTATAAATAAATAGGGTTGCATTGTGTCATTTATTCTTTGCCTGCTTCAGAAGGAGACCGTCACAAAAGCATTGTGGAAGATCAGTTGTGGAGCAGGCTTGTGAATCAGAAGAGCACAGTGATTTTTCTGAAACAGACTCTGAATTGAAAGAAATTTAAGCATTTATGGCTCGGAAAATATTTCTCACAGAAACATGTGTGAAAAAGATATTTTGGAAAATAAACAAGACAGTCTTTCTACCATAAAGTATAAATATACTTATAAATTAAAGTATGTAATTATGTATTTATATATTATATATGTATAAATTTATACACATATACCTATGTGTACACATAGGTGTATGTGATATGTACTACAGTGTACATATATACCTACATATAAGCGTCCAAATTTCTGGTCTGTTTATATGCATATATATACATGTACATGTCTATATTATATATATCATCATATCTGTTCATACACATTTATATATATGTGTGTGTATGTGGCTGTAGCAGACATTTTAAGTTTTTAATGAAAAAATTTAAAAATCAGAATGTAACAGTCAGGCAGACACCAAGTACCATATATCACCAGAATTAACCACGGAGGCACAATCTATGTTTTAGTTCTTTGTGCTGGAATCGGAGATAACAACAGCGCACTGAAAAATCAGTTTTATTCCAAAGAGTCTGTACTTTAAAAGCAAAAAAATGTTATCTGGAAAATGTTTCAGATTCAGCATTAACTTGTAATTAATTGACTTGACTGAAGATAACATCCATAGTATAGTCTGCTTAATCTCTATTCCTACTGCTTAAAACCAACTAAAGAGGAGACTTTTTTTACCATGAACCTTTGAAATCATCTTTTTTAAAATATAAATTTATTAATTTTAATTGGAGGTTAATTACTTTACAATATTGTATTGGTTTTACCATATATCAACATGAATCTGCCACAGGTATACACGTGTTCCCCATCCTGAACCTCCGTCCCTCCTCTCTCTCTGTACCATCCCTCTGGGTCGTTTCAGTGCACCAGCCCCAAGCATCCTGTATCCTGCATTGAACCTGGACAGGCAATTCGTTTCATATATGATATTATACATGTTTCAATGCCATTCTCCCAAATCATCCCACCCTCGCCCTCTCCCACAGAGTCCAAAAGACTGTTCTATACATCTGTGTCTGTTTTGCTATCTTGCATACAGAGTTATCGTTACCATCTTTCTAAATAAAATATATATACGTTAGTATACTGTATTGGTGTTTTTCTTTCTGGCTTACTTCACTCTGTATAATAGGCTCCAGTTTCATCCACCTCATTAGAACTGATTCAAATGTATTCTTTTTACTGTCTGAGTAATACTCCATTGTGTATATGTACCACCACTTTCTTATCCGTTCATCTGCTGATGGACGTCCAGGTTGCTTCCATGTCCTGGCTATTATAGACAGTGCTGCGATGAACATCAGGGTACATGTGTCTCTTTCAATTCTGGTTTCCTCGGTGTGTATGCCCAGTAGTGGGATTGCTGGGTCATAAGGCAGTTCTATTTACAGTTTTTTAAGGAATTTCAACACTATTCTCGATAGGGGCTGTACTAGTTTGCATTCCCACCAACAGTGTAAGAAGGTTCCCTTTTATCCACACCCTCTCCAGCATTTTTTGTTTGTAGACTTTTGGATCGCAGCCATTCTGACTGGCATGAAATGGTACCTCACTGTGGTTTTGATTTGCATTTCTCTGATAATGAATGATGTTGAGCATCTTTTCATGTGTTTGTTAGCCATCCTTATGTCTTCTTTGGAGAAATGTCTATTTAGTTCCTTGGCCCATTTTTTGATTGGGTTGTTTATTTTTCTGGAATTGAGCTGCAGGAGTTGCCTGTATATTTTTGAGATTAGTTGTTTGTCAGTTACTTCATTTGCTATTATTTTCTCCCATTCTGAAGGCTGAGGAGACTATTATTAAAAGGGTGATACGGTAAAGAATCTGCCTGCAGTGTGGAAGACCTGGGTTTGATCACTGGGTAGGGAAGATCCCCTGTAGGAGGGCATGGAAACCCACTCTAATATTCTTGCTGGAGAATCCCATGAAAAGAGGAACCTGACAGGTTATAGTCCATGGGGTCACAAAGAGTTGGACACGACTGAGTGACTAAGCACAGCACAGCACCCAGGAGGCAGGATGACTCACTTGGAACTATCCGTAATGCTCAGGACTAATAGCAAATCTTCTTTTGACTCAGCCCTTGAGGACAGTTATACATTACTAGATTTGGCATTGGTACCAAATACAAGTCGATGATATACTGAAAATCTTCAAAAATAGGAGTTTTAGAAGTTTCTATAAGATAAAAAAATAGAATGATTCCAATTCCATATGACTCATTTCTGCTACTTTTTTATTTTCCTCTTAAATTATACAGAGTTGTCACAGATTTCAGTGACATCAGAGTACATGGTTTGTTGACTATATAGGCTTTTGCGATTTTTATGCTGTCAGATCCATTTATTTTTCTTCTATGAGATTAGTGTCTCTTTGGAATACTCTCTTTGCCTCAAGGCTACACTGTTATATACATGATTTTATAAGACATTTTTAATTTTAGATATTTGATTAATACACAGTTTGCATTTTTTGATGTAAGTAAAATAACTTAATTGGAATTGCATTGAATATAATTATCATTTATTACAGTTAATTCTCATTCATTATTCTCAGGCACAGAGTTTAAACTCTTTTTTCTGTCAACTCTCATTTTTAATTCTTATGATCTTTTTATGCATTTGGATTTAGTGTTTAGATTATCCGTGTTTTTAAGAAATTTATATTTTGGAAACTCTAGCTTTGGATAGTGTTTTTCTGTTTGTTTTATTTGCTTGTTTTTTTCTTTCCAGCAATCGTTTCATCTCTCTCTGGTAAAATCATCTTCAGCACATTGACTTTCTTCTATGTTCTAAACACCTTCCCTGCCCTAACCCTATTGCATTCAGCTGTGTTGCTTCTCTCAAAGACTCTAGCCCTCCCTTCGCTTAGTATTAGAGATGTCATAGTGCACACAATCTTTAACCTAGGAATTTAAACTTTTAGAGATTAAATTAGTTTGGAAACTGAGGGATCAGCTCCATTGCACTTGTCACATCTTGAAGATGGTCTCATTAGTTATGTCCTTCTAGATTTCTGACCCTGTTCAAGTATCATATCTCTATGATGCCAGGATCTTCAACCCTTAATTAATAGGCTATCCTTACCTCATTTCCTTCCAAAGAAGCCCTTTACTTTTTCCAAGTAATTAGAGTCTCTCTTTTTCCTTTTTCTTGGCTGGAAACCAAATAATTCTCATAGACATGTAAGGTATAAGCTCTTATGGCTGATTTATATTGCTGGAATGGCAGAAACCAACACAACATCATTAAGCAATTATCCTCCAAGGAAAAATAAATTTTGAAAAAAGGTATAAACTCTTTGTGGATTGGTGTTCATGCTCTTAGTTTTGTTTCAGCAGCGATTTTTTTTTTCACATCAAGTGTGATAAGGATTCCTATTTATGCCCTAATAACTGTTTATATGTTTTTTCTTAATGATAGAAATCTGAACGTTTAGTCATATGCCTGCATATGTGTAGTCATATGACTGTTTTAGTCAATAGAATTCAGATATCACTAATATGTGCTATACAGAAATATCCTTAAAGGGAAGGTATCATGGGCTAAATTGCATCTCCCCAAAACTTACATTTCAAAATCTTAAGAACACAAATACAGCAAGTGTGTGTCCTTTTTTGTGACTTTTTAATTCCCGTTTTCCAAAATGTGAAAGCTATGACTAAAACTTGTATCATCCTCTTGAACCAAAAAGGTGGTAGCTACATATACAGGATATACAAGGAAGAGGAATGTTGGTAAATTGTGGATGATTACTGTAATGAGCAACAGAAACTTAAAAATCTCTTTGATTATGACAGATTTGTCACAGTATCCCTGGAACTGACATGATTGGTCAGCCTGTTACAGTTTTACTTGAAAGTCCAAAGTCTGGTGAACACAAGTCTTGTTTCAAATGATCAGAGATTTCTGGATCCTGTACCAGTTTCCAAGCTTTTTTTTTTTTTTAAAGTTTTGGGCATTTTATTTTATTTTTTATTTTACTTACAATACTGTATTGGTTTTGCCATACATCAACATGAATCCGCTGCGGGTGTACAGTTTCCAAGCTTGAATCAGTTTACAAAGTCATCCCTTTAGAAAGAAAGGGAAGATGGGTACCCTTGAGGAAGAAATGCTGTTCTGCCAAAAGGGTATTCTTAAATATTCCTTCTGGTCTTTCCCCAGTGAATCTTCATCATATATCAGGGTGGTTGTATATTGGGGAAGGACAAATAATGAGTTTTATGAGATTATTGACTGTTGACTTTGAACTAACACTAAACACCCAAATAAAAAAGTGCCACCAACCAGTATAGGGTGTTATGAAAGTCATGTGATTAATGCAGTTACCTTAGGACCAACCATCACATGGTGGATGTAGAGGGACCCCAAACTCACACTATGGTTATTATTTTCAATTCTAACGTGCATACTTGGAACAGATGTACATAGCAATTAGCAGAAATCCCACTTTGGTTACCTGACCTATGGTAGAAGACATATGGAAGCTCCTAGATTTGTCTCTAACTACCAAAAGAGCAAAGCAAAAGAAGTGCTACTGTCCTAGAAAGACTGGGAGATTAATTTCACCATCAGTAATTTGAATTATGCAGTTTGGTGATTCCAGTCACATTCCAATTCCACTTGCTTATTCACCAAAGACAAATGGATCTAGGAGAAAGACAGTGGGTTATTGTAAACTCAATCGAGTGGTGACTTCAATTTCAACTGCTACTCCAGTGTAATTTCTTTGCTGGAGCAAATCAACACATCCTAGCACCTGATAGTCAAGTATTGATCTGGTAAATGCTTTTTTTTTCTCTGCCTGTTAGTAGGGACACCAGAGACAGCCTGCATAGTGCTAGCAGAGCCAATATCAAAGCTTCATTCTCTTACCCAGAGCTGAGTCAATTGTATCATAAAATAAACCATGGGGACATTGATCCCTTCTCAATTCCATATGACATGTGTATTCATTATATTGAAGATGTCATGCAGACTATAGTTGATGAGTCAGAAGTAACAACAAACTTAAATACCTTTGAAGTGAAGTGAAGTGAAGTGCCTCAGTCGTGTCCGACTCTTTGCGACACCATGGACTGTAGCCTACCAGGCTTCTCCATCCCTGGGATTCTCCAAGCAGGAATACTGGAGTGGGTTGCCATTTCCTTCTCCAGGAGATCTTCCCAACCCAGGGATCGAACCTGGGTCTCCCGTATTGCAGGCAGACGCTTTACCATCTGAGCCACCAGGGAAGTCAAATACCTTTATAAGACATGTGCTTAACAGTAAGAAATAAATATAGAGAGAGTCAATTGCCTTTCACATTCATAATGTTTCTGAATATGTGGATATATATATAGTTTAGTTATACAATTGTATGTTTATTAATATATCATAGATATATCTCTTCTAAGGTAAAAGGCAGCTCAATACTTAGTAAGCCTCTTTGAATTTTGGAGGACTATACATTCATGTTGAACATGGCATTCTAGCCCATTTCCCAAGAAACCCAAACAGCTGACACTTCTAAGTGGGACTCAAAGAAGGAAGAGTCTTGGTAATGGGTCTTGGCTAATGGACAAGCTATTCTGCTTACATGGGCCATCATAGACTCTGGAGATGGTGATTTTTGAAGTCTGTATATGGAATAGGAATGCTGACCAGAGCCTCTTGTATGTCCCTATGTGGTGATCCTAGCACAGAGCTTTAGGATTTTGGAGCAATGCTATTCCATTCCCTATATATAACTATTCTATGGAAAAGCAGTTTCTGATTTATATGGTCTTAGGAAAGGTGGAAAGCTTTCCTTGGTCTATTAAGTTATAATGTGACTTCCTTACCCAGGTAACCACATTGCCTAGGGTGCAATGTGAGGCATGCCCAGCAACCCTCCATCTAGTGGGAGTGCTATAGTTCTTATGAGGCTCAAGCAGATCCTAAATGCATTAGCAACTTGATTCATTTCTATGACTGCTATATTTTCTTTTGTAATTGGTATCTACAGTGCCTATATTTCTTCCCTATTTTCAGCTGTAGGTATTGCTTGCCTAACCTAAATTATTAATCACAGACGAGTGCTAACTATGTACATGACTTCCGCAAAGCTTGTGAGAGAATCACAAAGGAAGCAAAAGGCACCCACTTTGCATTCAAAAGGAAATAGATAATAAAACACAAATATATAGATGCATGCATTTTCCTTTACACAGAACTAGTGTTTCAAAGTAGTCAGTGTATTTATATTGTTGTATTTTCAGCATAAATAAAAATACATAAAAAAGCAGTTGTCTCTTTTTGAACCATCTATCTGTCCCACCAACTTCTCAAATTTTCTAAGTCTATATTATTTAGTAAAGATGAGTGCAATACAAATCAAATCTTATTCTGTAGAAAGCACACATATGCCTACACACATGTAAGGTACATGTCCAAGTATAACAGAGCTTGAAATACAGAATATTACCGATTATAGCTCAAGATATACAATCTTATCTGTAAAAGCACAAGCTGTTATTCTATTCATTATGTGAAAATATGATAATTCATTTTGATCAAAATGTAACATTTGGATCAAGATGGAAAATCAATAAATAAAGATAAGCAGTGTGTACCACCTTGAGGATGCATTTTCCATTAACCCAGCAGGTTGTACCTCCATCCCCCACATTTTGAATGAAAGATCAAGCTGTCTGTACTGAGAAGTAACTTATATCCTGGACCATACCATCCACTTCTCACCCAAATATAAGCTTTTGGGCCCCAGTTTTTCAGAGTTCCCAGCTCTAGTTATCATCAATGTAGCCAATATGATAATGTTGTCTTAGATAGAGGCGAGGGCTCAGGCATTTTCAGAGTAATCAAGACTGGGTTACTGAGATTCTGGAGTACAGCCCAGGCATCAAAAACATCAGACATATGCTGTAAAGTGATTCAGTGAAGGTATAGGTTTGATTATAATTTGGCATCGAAAATGTTGAGATCAGAGTTTGGAGTATTGTTATGGTATCATGGAAGTATGAGGACAAGAAAATTGGGGATCGGAATTTTGTACTCACATAAATCTCCCAAATACATAAATTGTTTCTAAGTTGAGTACAAGAAGCTCAGATTAAATTACGTAAAGACTTCAAAAGTATAGACTTCCTTTGGAGTAAAGAGAATGTTTAGGACTACTATCTAATGTTCTGCATTCAATACTTTCTCCTCATAAAATTAGCTCATTTCATCCAACCATCAATCCTTTAACTTAGATGCAGTTTTCATTATTCTCACTCCACCAGTAAGGAAATGAAGGCACAGAGAATCCATCTAACTTGCAAAGATTGCAAATCTAATAAAGGTCTGGAGTCTGGAAGCAAATGCAAAAAATTCCACCTTCATAGTGTGTGTGTTTAATCACTCTGCTATTTCATGTTTAACTATGATTTCAGTGGTTAAGATCAATAATACTTTTGCCTTTTCTATTAGATAATACAAGGCTGACAAAAGGTTCCTGTAAGGTGAATGAGTAATAAATGATGAAAAATAGAGAACTTAGAGGCAGAAGGGAGAGACAGATGGAATGGAAGTTCTTCCCCAAATCAGATGAAGAGAAGAATTTAAGGCTATGTGATTGACCCTGTTTCTTGATAGAGAAATATTATGATACCTCAGATATGCAGATGGCACCACTCTAATGATGTAAATTGAAGAAGAACTAGAGAGCCTCTTAATAAGGGTGAAAGAGGAGAATGAAAAAGCTGGCTTAAAACTCAACATTCACAAAACTAAGATCATGGCATTCAGCCCTATCAACTCATGGCAAATAGAAGGGGAAAAAGTGGAAGCAGTGGCAGATTTTAATTATCTTGGGCTCCATAATCACTGTGGATGGTGACTGCAGCCATGAAATTAAAAAATTCTTGGTCCTTGGAAAGAAAGCTATGGCAAACCTAGACAGCATATTAAAAGGCAGAGACATAACTTTGCAAGTAAAGGCCTGTGTAGTCAAAGCTATGGTTTTTCTAGTAATCATGTACGGATGTGAGAGTTAGACCAGAAACAAGGCTGAGCTGAAGAATTGATGCTTTTGAATTATGGTGCTGGAGAAAACTCTTGAGAGTCCCTTGGACAGCAAGAAGATCAAACCAGTCAATCCTCAAGGAAATCAGTCCTGAATGTCCATTAGAAGGACTGATGTTAAAGCTGAAGCTCTAATACTTTGGCCACCGGGTGCAAAGAGCTGACTAATTAGAAGAGACTCTGATGCTGGGAAAGATTGAAGACAAGAGGAGAAGGGGATTACAGAGAATGAGATAGTTGGATGGCATCACCAACTCAATCAACAAGTCTGAGCAAACTCTAGGAAATACTGAAGGACAGTGAAGCCTGGTGTGCTACAGCCCATGGGTTTGCAAAGAGTCAGACACGACTTCAGTTCAGTTCAGTTGCTCAGTCATGTCCGACTCTTTACAATCCCATGGACTGCAGCACGCCAGGTTTCCCTGTGCATCACCAACTCCCAGAGCTTACTCAAGCTCATGTCCATTGAGTCGGTGATGCCATCCAACCATCTCATCCTCTGTCATCACCTTCTCCTCCTGCCTTCAGTCTTTTATCAGGGTCTTTTCAAGTGAGTCGGTTCTTCTCATCAGGTGGCTAAAGTATTGGAGTTTCAGCTTCAGCATCAGTCCTTCCAAGGAATTCAGGACTGACTTCCTTTAGGATTGACTGGTTGGATCGCCTTATAGTCCAAGACATGACTTAGTGACTGAACAATTAAGGTACCAATATAGACTTGCCCTCCACACTGATCTGGGTTAAAGTCATATGTATGTTAAATAGTTAAATAGTTAGATATCTAACAATTCTTTTAAAAATATTTTTTGTTTTGTTAAAATACACATGACATAAACCTAATGACACTTGTAAAACTGCTTTCTCATTTGCAAGATGAAATAGGTATCTACCTTGTTTAATTAAAAGCTAGATCAGATGTATGGTAAATTCAATGATTTCAATAAATGATCATATTTTTTTCTATTTTTCAAAACTGAATGGATAGCACTATATAAACAAGTGCAACAAGCTGTCTCAACATAAGCTCTTGTTTTTATCTACAGTCAAATAAGATGCTAATACAGACATAAAGGAAAATACACAAAGATGTCACATGTCTTTCTAAACTCCACTGTTTTAAAGTACAGGGACTGGTGATGATGAACTGTTTACTTCAGCATCAATGTGGACTGCAAAGAAATATATGTAACAGCCACTTTGGCTCAGGCAGCGATAGAAAGATAGTAGACTCAAAGCCTCTTTTTACACAAATGAGGACACGGAAATCTGTAAGGCTGAATGAATTGCCTGGTGTCTCATAGCTTGTTAATGATATAGGCAGGATTTGAATAGGAATATCTGGGATGCATGTGGTGTGATTTTTTTTTTTAAACTTAATACTCAAAGTATACACCTGATGATAACTCTCTGAAATAAAAGCTGTAGTAAAAAATATAGAGGGCTAACAAATATTTAAATACACTAAATATACAAATAAATAAATAAATATATATATATATAAACTTTTTCACATGTTGGAATATTTTGAGTGGTGAATAAGCTATCTAATCCCCATGAATACTCCCTTGCTTCATGTTGTTACATAATTAGGGTCATTTTTATTCATAATGTACTCTATATGAACTATAACCTTTACATAGACATAATATTTTAGGGGGCTTCAAAAATCACTGCAGATGGTGACTGCAGCCTTGAAATTAAAAGACGCTTATTCCTTGGAAGAAAAGTTATGACCAAACTAGATAGCATATTGAAAAGCAGAGACATTACTTTGCCAACAAAGGTCCATCTAGTCAAGACTATGGTTTTTCCAGTGGTCATGTATGGATGTGAGAGTTGGACTGTGAAGAAGGCTGAGCACCAAAGAATTGATGCTTTTGAACTGTGGTGTTGGAGAAGAATCCTGAGAGTCCCTTGGACTGCAAGGAGATCCAACCAGTCCATTCTGAAGGAGATCAGCCCTGGGATTTCTTTGGAGGGAATGATGCTGAGGCTGAAACTCCAGTACTTTGGCCACCTCATGCAAAGAGTTGACTCATTGGAAAAGACTCTGATGCTGGGAGGGATTGGGGGCAGGAGGAGAAGGGGACAACCGAGGATGAGATAGCTGGATGGCATCACTGACTTGATGGACGTGAGTCTAAGTGAACTCCAGGAGTTGGTGGGATGGTGTGCTGTGATTCATGGGGTTGCAGAGTCGGATATGACTGAGTGACTGAACTGAACTGTACAATAATAATAACAGCTATTCCTCAAAATAAAATCAAATATGAAAATAAGCGAAGACAATCTGCCTCCATATAGTTACAAAAAAAAGAGAAACAGGGGGCAGGGACAAAGACAGAGACATGGGGAGAGATTATTGTGAATTTTATAGGATTATTCACAGTTCCAAAAATGTTCTATGCATTTCTTATGAGTCCTTTATACATACACTCCATTGCTACTTGTACGTGTTTAAATAAGTGGTTAACAATGCAGTTTTCCTATTTGATCTATCATAAATGCTTGAAAGTTAATTTCTCTTTGTATATTTCCTTACTCGTAATCCCCAATTAACACCTGAACTTCAGAGACTTTATCAGTTAATCTCGGTTCCCTACTAGCTAGTGCCATGCTTGGAAACTACTAGATTGAAAAAATAATTCTAACTGAAAAGTACTTTATATAAGTTCAGGTACATATTATCAATGAAATAATTTAGTTTTAGCGTGAAATTAAATATATCAGTGTTTGTTTCATTGATAGTCAATTTTATTATTATGACTAAATTGATACAAAAGTTCTTGTAACTCTAAAACAGAATTATCATGAGCTATGAACTATTACTGAAGAATTAGATTCAAACATGTGATTAGATTCAAAATAGCAATACCAAAAGAAACGGATGAATTAATTTAAGTGTGCAATTCACTACAAACTCGTTGATATAGATGCACACACACACATAATATTTATAGTTATATGTATATGTATGTGTATATAATTATATAAAATGACAAAATTATCTAAAAATGCACATATATATTTAATTTATTGCCTCCCTTATCTAGAAAACATTTGTACCTACATAAATTACCTGAAACAGATGTCAAATCCAGAAGGAAAAAAAAAATGTCTTCTGAAGAGTTATGAGGGCTCTACACTAAATTCCATGCCCTTTACTTTCAGAAGAATTTATTAAGATGCTTCAGGTAAAACCTTTTTAGCCTTTTTGTAGAAATTAGTCTAAAATATAGGGCCAATTGTTTTCTCAGTCCAGGGAAGATTAAAGTGCAGGCAGTTATACTGTTGATGGCAAGAAGTGAAAATTGACTGTGGTAAAAGCAGAGACATTACTTTGCCGACTAAGGTCCGTCTAGTCAAGTCTATGGTTTTTCCTGTGGTCATGTATGGATGTGAGAGTTGGACTGTGAAGAAGGCTGAGTGCCGAAGAATTGATGGTTTTGAACTGTGGTGTTGGATAAGACTCTTGCGAGTCCCTTGGACTGCAAGGATATCCAACCAGTCCATTCTGAAGGAGATCAACCCTGGAATTTCTTTGGAAGGACTGATGCTAAAGCTGAAACTCCAGTACTTTGGCCACATGCGAAGAGTTGACTCACTGGAAAAGACTCTGATGCTGGGAGGGATTGGGGGCAGGAGGAGAAGGGGACGACCGAGGATGAGATGGCTGAATGGCATCACCAACTTGATGGACGTGCGTCTGGGTGAGCTCCGGGAGATGGTGATGGACAGGCAGGCCTGGCGTGCTGTGATTCATGGGGTCGCAAAGAGTCAGACACGACTGAGAGACTGAACTGAGCTGAACTGACAAACAGAACCTTGGGAGTTCCCTGGTGGTCTAGTGGTTAGAATTTGGTCCTTCATTGCCATCCATGGCTGGGTTTCAATCCTTGGTCTGGGAACTGAGATCCTACAAGTAACAACCACACAAAAAAATAAATAAATAAATAAAACCCAAACAACTGAACAAACCTAATGTGGGAGAAATATAAAGAGACATAAAGCAGTGACAGTGACAAAGAGCTGAAAAATAGGAAAAAGGAAGGAACAAAGGAGTGGAGGGAGGGAGAAAGTGAAGGAAGGAAGGAGGAAAGGAAGAGAAAAGAAATATTTAGGGAATCAGCAGAATAAAGTCTTAAAAGTCAAGCAGTTTGGGCCATGTAGAGAATGGCCAATAGTACTGGTGTAGGGGAGGAAACGGAGAAGGCAATGGCAACCCACTCCAGTATTCTTGCCTGGAAAATCCCATGGACGAAGGAGCCTGATGGGCTGCCGTCTATGGGGTCACACAGAGTCGGACACGACTGAAGCGACTTAGCAGCAGCAGCAGCAGGGGAGGAAAACCTTTTCCTTGATTCTCCTATGTTTAGTTTCTGGGGGCATGTGAATTAAACTGATAACAGATAAATTAACAGGAGGAGAGACATGCACATCTATTAATTTTTAATTTTAAATATCCAGGAGCATCACTGAAAGAAATGACTACCCAAAATATCAGTGAGGTTTGAGAGCAAATATAACATCTTAATAGAAAGAAAGGGGGAAGAAAGGCTACTTAAAGGAGAGTAAGTGACATTTAGGAAAGATAAATGAGTCCTCAGGAAAATAGATGAGAGCTATGATATATTTATGTCCATATCTGTCTGGGCATGATGCCTTCTTCTTTCCTCTCCTGTGGTAAGAGGCAATCTTCCCTGGGAATAAAACTCTAGGGGAGGGGAATTTAGGACAATTGAGTTCTTTTTTGGAGAGGATCTGTTTTTAGGTAATAAGGGAACTTTAGAGAAAGCTTCTTCCTGCATTTGTTGATAATCAGATGTCTTCAGCTCAAAATATTTTTTATGCCATTGTGGCAAATTCTGGACTCATTCATTTGGCAGCCCAGTGATTCCTATAAATGTTATCATTTGTTGTAGAATATATTGAAGTTCATGAGGGCCCATGTCAAGTAATCAGAAAAAGAAAAAGTACTTATCAGTGTGTTTTGCTTAGAAAGATGAAGTATTGGTTATAATTAAAAAGGAATTTCCAAAACCAATGTTATAAAATGTTTTGGTGATTTAACATTTAAGATGACATTACCATCTAATAATATTTGGATATTGATGTAGTGATTAGCAAATGCACATATGTGTTTTCACCTAATATGTTACTTACTGCTTATTTGTATCTGAAGGTATTTAGCATAAGTGCAATCCTATTATAATAGTTTCTATAATACATTAAAGCTTTCAAATATTATATATTTAATGATATATGCACTTACCTACAACAAAAGGAAAAAGGTTATGAGTAATTAACATGAGTTGTTGATGTTGTTTAGTCACTAAGTTGTGTCTTTTGTGACCCCGTGGATAGTAGCCTGAAAGGCTTCTCTGTCTATGGTATGTCCCAGGCAAGAATACTGGAGTGGGTTGCCATTTCCTTCTCTAGGTATCTTCCCAACCCAGGGATTCAACCTGTGTCTCCTGCATTGGCAGGCAGGTTCTTTACCACTGAGTTACTAGGAAAGCCCTTAATTAATATGAGTATATCAATTTATAAAACCAAAAGTTTTCTGGATGACTTAAGCAAACTCAGCATGGTAATCAACCTATCGAAATCTTTCCATGAGTGACATAAGTCACAGGTCAAACTCAAAATCCATCAATCTTCCCAGGCAATGAAATGGATGTTAAATCCAATTGAGATAGCTCCTTTGTCTTGTTTACACATGTTTATGCCATACCTCGGGCTTCCCTCATAGCTCAATCTGAAAAGAATCTGCCTGCAGTGTAGGAGACCCAGGTTTGATTCCTGGGTTGGGAAGATCCCCTGGAGAAGGAAATGGCAACCCACTCCAGTGTTCTTGCCTGGAGAATTCCATGGACAGAGAAGCCCTGAGGGCTACAGTCCATGGAGTCGCAAAAGTCAGACACGACTTAGCTACTAAATCGTCATCATGCCATAACTTGAAGTTTGTTAAAATCCAGGAGCATCTTTGAGAATAAGCAGATTTTTATTTCTTTTCCTAAAAACTGATTACATTCATAGTCATTTTCTTCAGATACCTTCCTTTTATCTTTGAATAAATAATGGCCTGAAATATTAGCATTAACTTATAGATTCAAAGAGGGCTTCTCAGGTGGCACAGTGGTAAATAATCCTCTTGCCAATACAGGAGATTCAAGAGATGCAGTTTAGAGCCCTAGGTTTGAAAGATGCCCTGAAGTAGGAAATGGCAACCCACTCCAGTATTCTTTCCTGGAAAATTCCATAGACAGAGAAGCCTGGAGGGCTACACTCCATGGGGTTGCAAAGTATCAGACATAACTGAGCACACGTGCACAGACTCAAAAACTGTGCAGTTAGAATATACTTGATTTACACGACAAGGTCACCCTTAGCAACTTGTGAAATTATGGTATAGGACGCCTTACATCCATCTGCAACTTTGTATTTCCTGTTTAACTCCTAAGAGGGTCAGTGATCTTTCAGGGTTTCATATTTTTTTCTCAGGAAAAGGAAAATACTTTATAGTTTTCATGCTCAACAAATTCCTTTACTGAACAGCCAGAGGACTTGCCTCTTTATTTGAGCCTTGACGTTCACCTTGTAAGAACACTACATTCATTAATTCATCACGAAAATAGAATTGTACTGTAGCACTTTAAAAATCAAAACTGCAATCTACAAGAAAAGAAGAGGGGATAATAATATCTTTCATATCTAGAAAGATACGGTAGCTATTGTTCTTTCATCACTTGGAATTGAGCTGTTACATTCTTTAGTGAACCTTTCTGAGCCTGTCTCTTTGTTAATTTCTGTGTTGAGCCCTTGTGTTATAACAACGAACAGAAGCTTGCAGTACAAAAGAAAGTGAGAAAAAAATGAGATGTTGCACAAGTCACCATCCAGTTACTTGTAGCTTTCCGTCAAGTCTCTAAAGAGGGAAAGCAAGTGGTAAGATTATGCAACAGAATTTCTAGTTCAGAAGAATCTTACAGGAGAAAGCCAAATTTAAAGAAAGACAAACGATATTTTTGTCAAGAAAAATGTTCTGGACAGAGAAAGCCCATGTTCAATTCTTAGGATGAGAACATCTTGAGAAGATTGAGGAGCAATATTGAAATTGGGGAAACTGGATCACAGAGAATGAAGTTAGGGAGGGCTGAAGCAGAAAAGATGATAAAGCTGTTGGTCTTTAGAAGGAAACAGTTGGAAACAGAGAGGATTTGAGCAGAATGGTGAAACTGGATAGAAGGAGAAGGCACCAGGGGTAGTGAGACAAATGAACGTTGCTCAATAATGTCAGCCTCTTTGTGACCCCCATGGACTACATAGTCCATGGAATTCTCCAGGCCAGATATTCCCTTCTCCAGGGGATCTTCCCTAGCTAGGGATCGAACCCAGGTCTCTTACATTGCAGGCAAATTCTTCGCCAGCTGAGCTACCAGGGAAGCCCAAGAAGACTAGAGTGGGTAGCCTCTCCCTTCTGCAGCAGATCTTCCTGATCCAGGAATCGAACCAAGGTCTCCTGAATTGCAGGTGGATTCTTTACCAGCTGAACTACCATCTTGCAGCTATCCCTTCACCTATAAATGAGATGAGGATATCTTAGCCTTTGGGCAATAGCAGAGATGTATAATGACAGAATTAACATTGCTAGGACATGATTATTGATTAGACAGTGTGGTGAGAATGTAGAAAAAAATAATATCGGTAATATTGAGGACAATTCCCAGGTTTCTAGCTTGAGCAAATGAGTGGATAATGATCATGTCAAAACAAATTTTTAAACCTGTGAGAGAGAGACAAATAATTAAATTGCTAATGCAGACTTACAAGATTTAAAGACCTTAGAGCAATGTTTACTCTAATTTCATAGATCCCACTAATGAAGAGGCACAGGTGAAGCAGAGAAGAATGGGATATCAACACTGTTTATGCTTTATTTCTTGACAAATTAAGTTCTGTTATGCTTCTTTAACAAAAGAAGACACCATGCATGTATGTGTGTGTGTATGCCACTCAAAATGGTTAAAACCTTGGGGTTATGAAAGAATGAAATATGCCACCTTACTCTGATATTTAAGTAGCATGCATTTCCTAGATTTCAGTGTGTCTTTTTTCATTTTTTAAATTTTTTATCTATAAACAGTCCAAGATGAACCAGATATAGCTCACTTATAATATTCTGTGGATATGGACCCTTCTGGTACTACATAGTATTTGTGTCTTTACCAAGAAATCTACCATTTGCATATTTAAGAGCTATTGACCAGGTTATGTTTTCTTTTTTTGATATTCCCCCAGACGAAGGCATTCAGTGGCAGGCCTGCTAATTCTTTCTCATCCACCGAGCACAAGATCCTTAGAAAGTATTTCTGTTATTGCTTTCGTAAAGAGCATATACTGGAAAAATGAAGACCTATTTAAACTGTGCCACAGCATTAAATTTTTTTATAACATGCTTTCAGGTGCGCTGTCATTAGTTGCTGCAATAACCCTGTGCACATGTAGTATTGTCATTTTATGCAAGAAGACGCTTAACACCCAGTGAGGTTAAGTAACTTATCCAAAGGAATTAAGGGTCAGAGATAGTGCTTAAATCCATTTCTGACTCCAAATTCAATATTCTTTTCTCTGTATTATACTGCTTCCATGCTAGTCATAGATTGTACATTTAAACTCTAAGGAAATATAAATGCAGCGTTATATTAATTGGGGGATTGAATTAGATACATTTGAAAGAAAATACCATTAAGTGCCTAGTCTTATCTCATTTCAGTTGTCATTTCAAGAATCAAGAACCTGTGACTGATTTGTACACTGGAGGGCTTATTCATAATTATTTTCCACTTGCATGAAAATGATGATGAATTTAGAACACATTATAGGAGTTAGCAAAAAAGATAAGAAAATGTATAAATGGAATCTCATATGCTAAGGACTATCTTATAATGCTTTCTGCTAATTGTGCAATTGCAAATTCACTTGCAAAACATCTCTAAGATCTCCATATATCATCTTTGTTACTACAAAGAGATTTTTGTTTGTTTGTATGTTGTTCTTAAGAACAGATCATTTCTATGTACCAATCTGGAAAATCCAAATACAGAGAATTCTACAGTAAAGGTTCTGGTCACTCAATTTCCAACGTGTATTCACCAGTCTACAAGCAATTTTCTGACGTAAGTGGAGTGTCCTACGATTCAGTTCAACTCTGACATTATCTACTTGGTGATAGAATCAGGCCCTTCAGGTTAAGGGCTCAGTCCTACAAAGCTGCCTGCTTTCCACACCTCAGAATCTAGTTGCAAGTTCAAGCTGTCACCTGGGCTTCTGACTGACCAACTACAGAGAGGATAATCAGTAGTCACCTCCTTGGTTTTGATTAGTTTGCTCGAGCAGCTCATAGAACTCAGAGGATGTTTTGCCTTACTAGATTTATCCATTTATTATGAAAGGATACAACTTAGGAAAAACTAGATGGAAGAGATGCATGGGGCAAGGCATGGCATGTTGGAGGGGGAAATCCTGTACCTCTAGGTTCTTTGGCTGACCAAATAACCAAATCAACATAAGATGGATTAACAAGAGAAAAACGAATTTAATTATGCACAGAAGGGAGTGCTGCGAAGACGAGATTCAAGGACTAGTCAAACAATTGAGCCTTATCTGCCATCCTGAGCGTGAATGAGATAGGGGCCTGGGGCTTCACAGGGGAAGAGGGTAGATTCATGGGATAATAAGTAGAGCAGATGGTTGGTAATTAGATGTCTGCTCTAACATACAAATAAGTCATTCACATTAAAAAAAAAAAAAAAAACTCTGGTAATTGCTCTCTTCTGGGGCCAAGACACCTACCTAAATTATTTTAGGCAATTAAGAAAGAGTAGCACAGCTGGCAAAGAAGTTCCCTGCCAATGCAGAAGATGCAAGAGAGGCAGGTTCGGTCCGTGGTCGGGAAGATCCCCTCGAGTAGGAAATGGCAACCCACTCCAATATTCTTGCCAGGAAAATCCCATGGACAGAGGAGCCTGGTGGGCCTCTGGGGTCGCAAAGAGTCAGACATGACTGAGAACAGCACGCATACAAGAAACAGGTAAAGTTTTTCTTGAGTTTGCAGGGTTTTCTTGCTTTTACCTCAAAATAATTCTCACGCTAAAGGGAAATATTTTGGGATGAAAAATTTGACTTTGCTTCACAGGGAAAGGGCTCAGAGCTTCCACACCCTCTCCGTGCATGTCACTCTTCCCAAATCTCCAGGGATCTGGGTAGGTGTTCCCTTCTCCAGGGGATCTTCCCAACCCAGGGATTGAACGCAGGTCTCCCACATTATAGGTGGATTCTTTACTGTCTGGGCCACCAGCCACAATTGTGATACCACAATAAAAGATACCTTTAATGCTCTCACTACTTAGGAAATACATGGGTTTGATACCTGGGTTGGGAAGATCCCCTGGAGGAGGGCATGGCAACCCACTCTAGTATTCTTGCCTGGAGACTCTCCCCTGGACAGAAGAGCCTGGTGGGCTACAGTCTGTGGGGTTGCAAAGAGTCAGACACAACTGAGTGACTAAGAATAGCACCTGGGAAATCCCAAGAGCTTTAGGAGCTCTGTGACAAGCAAAAATGATGACTATATATATGTATATATATACTCTCTCTCTATATATATATATCATGCATATACATATCTTGTAAATTGCAGTATAACATACAGGGTTTTTTTAATAATTATTTTATCTAAGCAGCTCTGTAGACCAATATAACCATTAGTGACTTTATGGAAGAAAGAGCAATCATTGTTCAATCCTTGAACAGTCTACATTTCTGTATTTGAAATGCTGAATTGGAATACATTTCTCCAAAAGACAGATTTTGTGTAATATTTGACTTGTAACAAGAGTTTGGAGGGTTCAAATTATGCTTAAACTAGTTGTCCCAAGTTGTCACAGGAGCAATTAATAGTTCCGTTATTCTTAGGCAGTGTGTCCCAACAGATTTCAAACTAATGAAGTCTTTTCAGTATAGATACATTTTTCTTTGTAGAAGAAAGCGGACTTCCTTCTACCCCGTATATGCACACACATATATGCACAGACAATCTTCCCAATAAAACGCACACACACACACTCTCTCTCTCTCCCCCCACCCTTTTCAGTAGTGTTTGTGGAGTGAGTATGTTTACCTTCACTCCAATACAAATGGATCACTCAGTTAACAAGGATCCATTTGTAGGGTTAATTCTCAGAGACAAGTCTTTGTTTTGTCTTCTTTGGCTTATACTCAGTTCATGCAACAGTTTGACATTTATTTCAGCTTCGGCATTGACTGTGGGAAGACATTAGCTCTTTTCTAGTTAATTATATTTTGCCCCTCAAAAGTATAATTAAGATAGCAAACTAAAATTGGTGCTAGTGACTGTTGGAGAAGGGAAACACTACTTACTCCAGTATTCTTGCCTGGAAAATTCCATGGGCAGAGGAACCCAGTGGGCTGCAGTCTATGGGGCCACAAAAAGTCAGACATGACTGAATGACTGAGCACGCACAACTACTTTATTTAAGTAAGAAACCAACAAAGCATTGAATGAAAAGCAAGAACAAGCTAACTGAACATCACTCTAACCAAAAACTTCCAGTGAATCTTTTGTGTACAGGTTACTGTTGTGTTTCCTGTTGAGGGGTGTTGATTATGATGTAGTTTGGGGCACACCACGTTATAATATGACTCTTTGGCATATTGAAATTTGAAGCTAAAGGGATTTAGGAAATGGTATGTGAAGGGTGGACTTTTCAGTTTTCCCAAGAGGCAGGTCATAAAAACTAGGAAGAACTTTCTGATAGTCTCCTGATGCAGTCATAAAAGTTTCACGGGAAAGGTGACCTTCTTGTACCTGAAGGAAAGGAGCATTCTTATCGCTGAAGATGAAGGGATAGAGAGAGGAGTCTGATGACCAAGCCTCAAGAAGGAAGTTGGCCCCAGATGACTATGCTTAGCGCATAATCTTTGTTCTATCACATCTTTCCAGGATGTTCCATTCCTCAGCAAAACTCTTACAAAAGCATTCAGGCCTAACTGTGTCTTTGGATCTTCATTTGCTCATGAAGGCTTCGGTGTTAGATAAAAATTACATCAAATAGATTTATATGCTTTTCTCTTGTTAATTGTTCTTTTGTTCTAGGGGTCTCACTATTTAAGAGTAAAGGGTAAAGATATTTTTTCCTCCCTTACAGTGTCTAGTAACCACGAAAGAATGGCCGAGACGGCCCACTTGCTCTGGAGCCTGCAGTTGGGATCCTGGGAAAACCAGCAGACACTGTGAAAGGTAAGATCAACTTGCTTAGGTCTCTGCCTGTCGAGCCCAGTGAGAGTCAAAGGTAACAATTTTATATTGTCATTTCCTTTCAAATTTAGACTAGGAGGAAGAGAATTGTAAAAAAATAGTTCTTTGGATTGTGGCTTTGAGATACCCACTGGTTATGTTTTCCCTTCCAGGGGCAACTACTGCTTTCTTGTCTGTGTGTACCCACGTGTGTGTGCGTGCGTGCATGCGTGCGTGTGCCTGCGCATGCCTGAAAGTTTGGCATGTCTTTCTGCCTCTCAGGGCAGGCAGTTTGTCAGTTCTTATGTTTATGAGGTCAGCCATCAGGTTGGGAACCCCAAGAATATGGTCAGAGATTTGGGGTGCATCCCAATAACAGTCTAATATACTACACATCATTGCCAGCTCTCAAGGGGGATTTTCTAGGTCTTTCTTTATGCTACCTTTGGATGTGACTGTGAATCTTAAGAGAATTGCTTCTTTTGTACCCTCTTTGGAGAAATCTCTTGTATCAATTGTCAAATAAATAAATAAAATGGTTATTAGCTTTGGTTTTGACTCACTCAATAAATATACCTTAGAAAAAGAATTCAGTACTCCCAGGAATATTTACTGCTTGTCCTAAATACTGATTACAAGATTTTTGAAAGGATGTATATGTGTGTATGGGT
Organism: Capra ibex; assembly: GCA_006410555.1. Classification (NCBI taxonomy): domain Eukaryota; kingdom Metazoa; phylum Chordata; class Mammalia; order Artiodactyla; family Bovidae; genus Capra; species Capra ibex. The sequence goes on from SJYO01038983.1 coordinate 14,865,431, forward strand.
GTATGCATGTATGTGTATAAATGTGTATGTGTGTGTATATATACATATATATATACATATATATATACATATATATATACATATATATATACATATATATATACATATATATATACATATATATACATATATATATACATATATATATATATATATATTCTCTTTGTTTGATTCTGTTCTTCCCATGGGAGATTCTGAGTTGACTAAAACCCCCTTCTCAAACCCTTGCTCACTATATGTTCTGACAGTTCTATCTACCTCTTTTTTGTTGGCGTGATTTCACTTAGGATAATTTTGACTTTCATCACCTTCTTTGGGAAACTGAAGATCTCTCCAAACTGAATACCCTGAGATCTCTTCCTTCTTACTGCTGCTTCTCCTCTTTCTCTCCGTTGCCACCTTAGATCTTCCATTCAGTTCCTTTGAACCCCTTGATATGCCTCCCTTCACAGTCTATCACTGCTGCGTCATCTCTTTTCCGCTTCATTCCCTTAGCTTCCTTTTAACTGTAGGTCCCATACCCTTCACTGAGGATTTTTAAGAAACCTCTGAACACAACTACCTGAAGATGAAAAAGAAAAAGGCTAATTGGAAATAGATTGGGTATTTTATCTTCTTAGATAGCTTTAGAGACATTCAGACAACTGCTTGGTGTCACCTTGGTCACTTGCCTGGAAGGTTGCCCAAGGCCTCTATAGATTCCATCTCATGTTTGTGCTCAGTCATGTCTGACTCTTTGCAACCTTATGGACTGTAGCCCGCCAGGATCCTCTGTCCATAGGATTCTCCAGGCAAGAATTCTGGAATGAGTAGTCATTTCCTCCTCCAGGGAATCTTCCTGACCGAAGGATTGAAACTGTGTCTCCTGCAAGTCTCGTGCATTACAGGCTGATTCTTTGCTACTGAGCCAAGCCTTCTCTACAATTGTCAATAAAAAAGCATTAGCCCTGATGTTAAGCAGTTAATTTTAAGTTGTCCCATTAACCAGGAAAAGAATTCAGGTAACAATGTAAAGTGTTTTTAAATCAGTGAGTTTGTATTACTATGTTGTTTAAAAAAATGATCTTATTCATTTATTATTTGGCTGTGCTGGGTCTTCGCTGCTCTGCAGGCTTTTCTCTAGTTCTGGTGAGCAGGAGCTACTCTCTAGTTATGGTGTACAGGCTTCTCATAGAGGAGCCTTCTCTTGTTGCGGAGCACAGGCTCTTGAGCTTTCAGGCTTCAGCAGTTGCAGCACGTGGGCTGAGTAGTCACAGCTCCCAGGCTCCTGAGCACAGGCTTAGCGATTGTGGCACACGGGCTTTGGTTCAGACATGTGAGATCTTCCTGGACAAGTGATTGAATCAGTGTCTCTGGTGCGGGCAGGCAGACTTTTTATCACAGAGTCCTGTGTTTTATTGACTCATAGTTGCATTTAAAAAATGAAAACCTTAGGATGTTTGTATCTGTCTGTATGTTTCGTGTGTCTCTTTATGTGTATGTTGTAGGTGTGTAGTGTTATCCTATCTGCAGATGATATCACCAAATTAATCATAAAACCCATTAGAGGAGTTTCATTTAATTGGCTAAAAAATAAATGAGCACTTATATAAATTAAGTACTTCTAGGGCAGTTGGAAATAAAGAAACAACCTCCATTTTTTTAAGTTCACATGGTCTGAGATAATCTGTGATAAATAAAGGTAGTTTTAAAATCGTCAGTATAATAAGAAAACAGGTATGTCTCCAAACTTGTTAGCATTAAGTGTAATGAAGACATATATATTTTTTCTACCCAGGTAAGCTAAGCTTATGATGCCTCTGTGAGACGTGGAAAATTGTAAAACTATAAATCCAACCTAAAAGCAAAGTGCACAGTAAAAATAAATTGCTCAATGCATGCCAAAAGCAGCAGTTAAAAAAAAAGGAAGAACTATATGTTTAACTTTTAGGTTCCTTGCTTCTATGATATTTTTGATAACTTGCCTTATTTGTTAACAGGAAAGTAACTGAAGAATCATCTTGCTTTGTTTAATGTCTCATGAAATTTTCATGGGTTATTCAAGCATAATTTTTAAGAACAAGTTAATTAAATAGATATAAGTGGGATAACAGTTTATAAATGAGCTTTTCAACCATAATTATGTTTTATGTCTATTGAAATTCATCTGAAAAATCTTTTTGATGACTTGAAACCTTAAAGCTCTACCAAATTAAGTTAAATAATGAATATTCATTGGATATCTAGATCATTTCTAAATGAAATACTGCAACATTAATTTCTGAATATAAATGTAAGTTTATCTACTTTTCACATTTTAGTACAGAGAAACTGAAGATATTTTGGCCTATTAAAAATACCTTCTGTAGTTCACAATTGCATGCTTCCTAGTTTTCACTGAAGTTTAAGACTGCTAAGAATGAAAAATGTTAATTGACAAATATAAGTGAAACCAGTAGAAATCACAGGATGAAGGAAAAGAAACTACCCTTTTGTTAAAGCTAATGAAAGTAATTTTGTCCTCGTTTAATGGTTACTTACAGGTTGTTTCAGGAAAAAAAAGGGAGAAGTAAAAAGCAAAATATAAATGGATATAAAAAGTTGAAAAGAGAGAATCTTATTTTACATGATCAAGCTGCTAAGATTGGATGGGTTTATTTATAAAGATTTTATTTTTAAGAATTAGCTTTAGTGTTAATCATATACTGATGCAAGATTACAGTTTCCTTTTTTTTCTCCATTAAAATTACAGGGATTTATTGACTTATTGGTATATTCTAAATAAGAGATAGTAAAATATTTTTATCTTTTGAGTTTATTTCACTAGAAAACAAATACTCTGCATTTTATCAAAATAATCTGTTACTGATATCTTAGGACAAGTGGGCATTCTCAACATTAAGAGACATTTGTTCACAACTGTTTAACCTTCAGTGTTTGCCTTTAAAATTTTTTATCACTTTGATTAAATAGATAACTAAATATTGTTTTATAATGATCAGTGATCCTATTTAATCAAATGTTTAAACTTTTTTGACATGTTTGATGACTCTTCCAAATCAAAATCTAAGTGGAACCTTTTTGTTCTTGAACAAACTGAAATTTCCCAGAGTGACCCTGGGATGTCTCGACTGATTGGGTTTATTTGGTATAGTAAATTATGTGGAAAGCATTATCAACTAAACAAGAGGACAGTCCTTCTTAGAGTGTATGTGTGTGTATAAATGTTGCTAATATAGGTATCCCAGAACCTGTGCAAAGTTTAAAAATTTGTTAATATCCTCATTGTCCCATTATTATGTCAAAGTGCCATATGTAACAGAAATAACTAAAAAAATAATAAGCCAGTATTTTTTAAAAATGTCATAGTCATGATAGACAGTGAAGATGGAAAAACTCCTTGATAAGAAGAGACTAAATAGGCAGAAAACTGTACTCAACACGTGGGACCCAGGATTGGACCCTGGACCAGGAAAAAAATGGCAGGAGTCCAAAAATAGGTCAAATTGATTAAATCTGTAGATGAATTAGCATTCTATTAATGTCAGATATGCAGATGACACCACCTTTATGGCAGAAAGTGAAGAGGAACTAAAAAGCCTCTTGATGAAAGTGAAAGTGGAGAGTGAAAAAGTTGGCTTAAAGCTCAACATTCAGAAAATGAACATCATGGCATCCAGTCCCATCACTCCATGGGAAATAGATGGAGAAACAGTGGAAACAGTATCAGACTTTATTTTTTTTTGGCTCCAAAATCACTGTAGATGGTGATTGCAGCCATGAAATTAAAAGACGCTTACTCCTTGGAAGAAAAGTTATGACCAACCTAGATAGTATATTCAAAAGCAGAGACATTACTTTGCCGACTAAGGTCTGTCTAGTCAAGGCTATGGTTTTTCCAGTGGTCATGTATGGATGTAAGAGTTGGATTGTGAAGAAGGCTGAGTGCCATAGAATTGATGCTTTTGAACTATGGTGTTGGAGAAGACTCTTGAGAGTCCCTTGGACTGCAAGGAGATCCAACCAAATCATTCTGAAGGAGATCAACCCTGGGATTTCTTTGGAAGGAATGATGCTAAAGCTGAAACTCCAATACTTTAGCCATGTTATGCGAAGAGTTGACTCATTGGAAAAGATTCTGATGCTGGGAGGGATTGGGGGCAGGAGGAAAAGGGGACGACTGAGGATGAGATGGCTGGATGGCATCACTGACTTGATGGGCGTGAGTCTGGGTGAACTCCGGGAGTTGGTGATAGACAGGGAGGCCTGGCGTGCTGTGATTCATGGGGTCGCAAAGAGTCGGACACGATTGAGCGACTGAACTGAACTGAATGACACGATTGAGTGACTGAACTGAACTGAATGTCAATTTTCTGGTTTTGCTACTTTTTCAGTGGTTACATAAGATGCAACATTTGGGAAGTTAAGTGAATGGCAGACAAGTGCTTTTGTACTGTTTTTTGCAACTTGGTATGTTTGAATTACTTTTGAAAGAAAAGCCATTTGCCAGTTGAGAGTCTTTCTAGTTTTTAGAGATGAGATGAATAATATACGAGCAGATTTATAGTATATGCTATTAATTTAAGCTATGAATTCAAACATTAAGAAACATGCACATGTGCATATATTTGTAGAAAGACAGATAAAACCAAGATACCACAATGTCTAATTTTTAACAAAATTTTAAAAATTAGCAAACATATTTTAAAAAGGGTTAGAATTTGTCACATAATGCAGTATTTTGATATTAAGTTATTCTTCTGTGTGTTTCTAAAAGAATCATTAGCACACATTTTGCTAGAGTGAAATCGTCTATTTTGTCTTCTCCATTTCTTTCTGGCCAAAGTAATCTCAAAAATCTTATCTCAAGTAATTCATCTAACCTACACGGATTACTTCTTTCTGATTTCAAGAGAGTTTTCAGGTTTAATGTTATTTATTCTCAGGAAAGAATTAGAAGAAAGTTACTGAAAATCAAGAAGGACTAATAAACCATCAAAATATTGCTTATTGCAATGTGTTGTTGTTGTTCAGTCCCTCAGCCGTGTCCAGCTCTTTGCAACCCCAGTGAACTGCAGCATACCAGTTCCCTGTCCTTAACTGTCTCCTGGAGTTTGCTCAAACTCATGTCCCTTGAGTCATTATTGCAATGACCCCACCACTAACATGTTCATCAGATATGCGTAAGTTATTTCAGGGGAGTCATTTCCATAAATATTTGATTAGGAAAATATTCTATTTTCTTAGCAATTCTTGTTAAGTGTTACATTTGCTAAATGCAAATATTTTGTTGATGATATATAATTATTAATGGTCTGGGGTAGATGTAGATGATAGAGTCACTGGACAAATAGATTTTTTTACAAGATCTTCATATTCTTTCATAAAAATTGACACAATGAAATTTTTAAGATGAATTAGTTGGTTTCCTAAAGAGTAATACAACTAATATAAAAACATTGAAGTAGAAAATGCTTTGTGCTCTAAAGGGAGGCTAAGCTTTATAAGGAAAAAGTGTTAGGGCCAAATACAAGAAGTAAAGTCTTAAAATCTTTGCTAATAAGCAAGAAGGGTTTTTGCCAGAGGGCAAACTACTTCTCTCCAGTAATAAATTAGGTTGTCTTAACTGTGACAGCATTATAGAACTGAAAGCAAACAAGCAAATGTGTATGTCAACTTATCTAATTGCTTGGTTTTGTAGATAAGATATAGCCATAGAGAGGTTAACTAATTTGCTCAGTTAGGCATCAGAAACTTTGCACTGCCATATCACACAAAATAATAACACTTCTAGTTATAATGATGGTTTATAATCATCCTTTTCAAACATTTTCAGCGTGCCCTCATCCACACTTCCTCAGTGGGTATTTAGTCTTATGGCTTTGGTCAGATACTGGCATAAAAGTGAAGTTTAAAGCTAGAGGTAGCAAATGTTAAGTATGCTACTTTTGATTTATGAAAATGAAAAAAGCCCTAAGGCTGAGAGAAGTAAAATCTTTTTTATTTATAAAGAGCAGTGAGGTTAACTCTCAGCTTTGACCTTCTTATTACTCTTATATTTAAAGCGTTCTATGCTATTACAGGAGATGCATTTGCAAAATTCCAAGTGTTGGTGTCTGCCTAAATTGCTTGAAACTTTCTTTTCTGTCAATGGATATCAAAACATATTTTGAAGCATCTATTGTGCCGAGAATTGTGCTAATTGCTCAAGCTATAAAAGGAAGAAAATTAAACAGTATCTCTGCTCTCCTTAAGTGTACAATGTAATGGGGGATCGTAAGATAACAAAAAGTCATTGCCACAAAAGCTTTATTTGTGGTCTGCTATGTAAAGTACATTGTATCATTGTGTATAGGAAGGGTGCTGGATTTAGTTGACTCTTGCTAAAATAATGATGCATAACAAGCCACTATAAAATTCTATGCCTTCTATTTATGACGGAACAATTGATTTTGGAGTAGTCCTCTCATTATAGGTACCCACAAATCTGTACATAAAAGATAAAGCAAAAAAAAAAAAAAGATAAAGCAATGTATTTTAAGGAATTGGACAGTAAAACAAAACCCTAATAAGATCCAAGGGGAAACGTAATTTGAAAATTGAGTCCTTTGAACATAGAGGGACTTGTGTAACATTCTAGGCTTTCAGAAATGTTTCCTAACATGATAAAACCAAGAATACACAGTTAGAAGTGATCACCCAGTAAAGAAACTGTACATTATGACAAAATCAACCCTTTTCTGAGGAAAGACACAGATTTCAAAGTCTTTTAAAATATAAATTAAGAATGCCCAATGTACAACACTTAAAAAACCAATTATAAAAAATAACAAATACAGGGCATTTACTCCCACCATAAGCAGTTAAAATAATTACACAAAATATATGAAATGTCCATTTGTATATTGGCCAACAGGCAGTTGATGACATCTCCGAACTGCGCAAATGTTACCTCTGTGATAGCTCTTTGTGTATGGAGGCACTTTATGCTTCAAGGGGAGTTTGTTGAAAACTAAGTTGAACATGGCAATCTTAATGAAATAAGGAAAGCTTTTATTAGAGTTCAAGGGAGCCAGGAATTATTCAGGAAAAATATCTGTGAGGAGAAAGCTATAGGGAGACACAGTTCCAGAATTCTTCTTGGATATCTCCTTAAGTTTAGGCTGTAACAAGTGATGGTGGTTCAGAAGACTGAGTGACTAACACTTTGCCTTTTGGCTTGAGGATTGTTTTTTCTGAAGGTCTTTGAAAATAAGCAGATACAAGAAAAGCTCCCTGCCCTCTACTGTTTATGTAAAAGCAGAATATAAATTCACGAAAGGAAAGTGTCCCTCCTTTGTTTTCTACCAAGAATGATAAAGGCTAATCCGTGGAGACAAGTGCCTTACCAGTGGAGAAGGTATAGGCTTACTGCCCAGCAAACTTGGCTCTTTTTCACCATGCTTTTTCTGACTACCTTCCTTCCTATAACTGATCTACCCCAAATCTTTCTGTTTTCTGTCTTTAACTGAGGGATAGTATTTCCGTCTGAGGTCCAAGCCAACTCCGAGAGTCACTCATTGTTTTCCCCAAGGAATCTCTCATGCGTGCCTGAGGTGTACTGTTAACAAACTTTCGTTAGTTTTTCTTCTGCTAACCCATACATTGTTAAAAGGGCCCCAGTCAAGAATTCATAAGGGTGGAGGGAAAGTATTTTTCCTCCCTTGCAACTAAATAATAAGTTATGCATTTGTAGACAAAGACAAGGCCAGTAAAATAACGATTGTTGGGATGATCAATTCTTTGAACTCATACAAGATCGGGAGATGTTAAACTCTCACCGGTTGGAGTGGTGATTCAAACTCCAGAATAGTCATGTCTTAATTATAATGTTCAACTATTCTATTTACTTTAACCCACGTAGTATAAAGATGCTCAAGAACATAAAGAAATTAAGGAACATACAAAGAGGAGAAATAAAATGTATAAAAAATTAAATGGAAGTGTTGGAAAAAAACAAGAAAACTTTTTTTATCATAGGATGGAACCAATGGATAGGACCCTGCAGACCCAAAAATAATTTTGAAGTTTGAGAGTTGAAAACAAAAAACCTGTGAGATAATACAGCTAATACATGTGTACAGAGTCACAGTAGAAAAGGAGGGAAGATGCAGCAAATATACTTGAAGAAATGATGTTCTCATGGTTTTCAAACTTTCATGGAAACTGTAAATCCTAATAAAAGTGAACCAGGGTAAGCACAAAGAAAAAGTTACCAGGGCAGTTCAAGTTCAAAATGAGAAAGTCCAGTCATAAAAGGAAAATCATAAAATCAGCCAGAGAAGAGACAAATCATTTGCAGAGGAAAAAAATGTAAGAATTACTACTTAATTTTCAGAAACAATGTGAAGGCAAAGAAAATGAAATGCCTTTAACTTGTTAAAAGGAAAACAAAATATGTCAATGTTGAATTTTTATCCATGAAAACAGCATTCAGAAATAAAGCTGATAGAAAGATCTCTTACAGAGCAAAAACTACCTAGAAAATGTGTTTCCAGAAGACTTGCACTTTGAGACATATTAAAGAAAGTACCTTAGACTGAAGAAAATGAGACAGTTGTAAAGCTTGTTATATGGAAAGAAATGAAGAGTACTAGGGATGGTAAAATACATTAAAAATATAAATACACAATTTCTTCATCTTTTTAAAAATACCTTGAAATACAGTTCAGCTAAAGACAAAGTAATATAAATGTATTTTGAGGGTTTATATCATGTAGAATTCAAATGTCTAATAAATACAGCTCAAAGGCTGGAAGGAACAAATGGAATTAATTTCATAACATACACAAAGTGGTATGATATTATTTGAAAGTAAACTGTGATATCATAAAAAATGTACAACTGCTAAAAATACAGCATAATAAACAAGCTAAGAGTGGAAACAAAATGGAAGCTAAACATCTTTATGCAATTAATTCAAAATAAGGCACAAATCAGAAAAATAGATGTGTTCACTTCTGGAGGAAACAAAATGAGGTAGCAACTTTGGAGAACAGTCTGGCAGTTCTTCAAATAAACACTGTCGTAAGACACAACAATTCTGGTAGGTAAACATGTGTCCTCTTCTGTCTGACTTTTAACACTTAACATAGTATTTGCAAAGTTCACCCATGTTGGAACACATCAGAATTTCTTCCCTTTTGAGACTGAATATTTCACTCCATGTATATACCACCATCATTGGAAAAGTCCCTGATGCTGGGAAAGGCTGAGGGCAGGAGAAGAGGATATCAGAGGATGAGATGGCTGGATGGCATCACACATGATTGATTTGCCCCATATCCGATGCAGTGGACATGAACTTGGGCAAACTTCAGGAGATCGTGAGGGTCAGGCGGCCTGGAGTGCTGCAGTCCATGGCTTCGCAGAGTAGGGCATGATTCCACAACTAAACAGCAACAATATATCACCATGCTTATCCCTGTGGCTAGCACTTGGGTTGCTTCCACTTTAACCTTGTCTCTGCACATATAGGTATACAAATATTCCTTTGAGATTCTACTTTTATATCTCAAGACATAGCCAAAAGTAAAACTGCTGAATCATATTAACTCTATGTTTAACTTTGTGAGGAGCCATCAAACTGTCTCCAATAGCAGCTTTACCATTTTATACTTCTACCAACATTGAAAAAGATTCAGATATTTCCCTCCTTGTCAAAACTTATTAGTCCCATTTTTTTTTTTTTAAATAATAGCTATCCTAACGGGTGTGAGGTGAAATCTCATTTTGGTTTTGATTTGATCAGTGATTTTTTTTAAACACCCTCTCCCTTCATTTTTTCTTTTTTTCAGTTTATGTGCCATGTATTTTTCCCCATGTAGTTCTGATGTTAGGTGGGTGTATGTTTATAATTATTGTATTTTTCCTAAATGACTGATCCTTTCATCCCATTCTAAAATATCCTACTTTATATGTAGTTACTTTTAAATTTTGTTTGTAAACTGATTTTGTCTGATATTAGTATAGTAATTCCAGATCTCTCATGTCTGCCTTCTGGATTTTATAACTTAAAAAATATTTGTTTGCTTTCAACCAATTGTTAAGTGCATCTCTAATACAAACAGCATAGTGTTGGATCATTGTTTATTTTATTCAGTCTTCTAATCTCTGCCTTTGGATTGTTTAATCCGTATATGTTTAGGGTAATTAGTTACAAAGTAGGATTTATTTGTAAATTTGTTAGTTGTTTTCCATATGTCTCATGCCTTTTGGTTTGTTTCTCTACCCTCCATTGGACTTTGCTGGTAGCTCAGATGGTAAAGAATCCACCTGCAATGCAGGAGATCCAGGTTTGATGCCTTGGCCTGGAAGATCCCCTGAGGAAGGGAATGGCAACCCACTCCAGTATGCTTGCCTGGATAGAGGAGCCTGGTGTGCTACAATCCAGCAAAGAGTCATACATAACTGAGCTACTAACACATATAAACATGCATCCCTCCATTAGTACCTTCTTTTATGTTAAATATTTTCTAGTGTACCATTTTTAATCCAGATGTCATTCCTTTTACTATTTTTTTCAGTTCCTTTTCTTAGTGGAGTACCTGGGGATTTGCAGTTGACTATTTTATTATAATCTAGATTAGATCAATACCATTTTAATTTCAATTGGTATACAAAAAACTGCTTCTGTAATATTTCCTTTGCTTCCTACTTCCTTTGAGCTATGTTTCTCATAAAAATTACATCTTCATTCATTACTTGTGCATCAACACAGATTTCTAATTACTTCTCTGTGCACCTGTCTTTTAAATAAGGTAGGATAAAATAGAGTAATAAACAAAAAATATATTTATGCTGACTTTTGTATACTATGTGATTTCTGTTGCTGATTATTTTTATTTCTTCATGTAGTTTTGATTTATTGTCTACTACCATTTCAGTTCTGTCTAAAGATTTCCTGTGGCATTTCTTGTAGGGCAGTTCTGCTAGCAATAAATCTCTCAATTTTACTTATATGTTAATGTTTTGATTTTTCCATTACTATACCCACCTTGTTGCATATAAAATTCTTGGTTAACAGGCTTTTTCTCTCAGTGAAATTGAATATTTCATCCATGGCCTTCCGACTTCCATAGTTTTGATGAAAAATAGGTTGTTAATGCTACTGAAATCCCTTGAAAATGTTGAGTCACTTCCCTCTAGTTCTTTTCATTTCTGGCTTTACATAGTTTGGTCATGTAATACTGTGTCTGAAATCTTTGGATTTAAACAAAACAGAGTCATTGAATTTCTTAGGTGTTTAATAGTGAAGTCGCTCAGTCGTGTCCAACTCTTTGCAACCCCATGGACTGTAGCCTATCAAGCTCCTCCGTCCATGGGATTTTCCAGGCAAGAGTGCTGGAGTGGATTGCCATTTCCTTCTCCAGGGGAACTTCCTGACCCAGGAATCGAACCTGGGTCTCCCGCATTGCAGGCAGACACTTTACTGTCTGAGCCACCAGGGAAGCCCAATTTTTCATCAAATTTTATGCTATTATTTCTTCAAATATTTTTCTTCCCCTTTATCACTCTCTTTTCTTCCTGCAAATGTCTATATTGGGACACTTGATGATGTTCCACGTGTCTTCAAGACGGTAGGTAAGGAGACATTTTAGTAAAGAGATCTGCAGATGTAGAGGCCACAGGCAGAAGCAGCAGGAGCACAATGAATACAGTAGAAGATGATGGGAGAACAGGGCCAGTATCAAAGATGTACCACTTTGCTGTGATTGGTCCATCTCAGAAGGGCCCTCTACTTTGTTTGATGCTCTATGTCACTGTCATAAAATCATCAATGATTTTTCAGCAGTGACTCAACGTTTTCATTCGGCATCTGGCCCTGCATATTATGTAACTAGTCTTATGGTAGAGGACAGGATTAATGGGACAGGAACCAGAACTCAAAGAACTCCTACACTGAATCTCAAAGTGAGATAGCCAGACATTCAAGTGTACGAAGCAAGGGAAACTTATGGACTGTTTGTAGAGTGGCAAAGTGGTTAAGAATATCAACCCTGAAGTCAAACGGCCTGGGTTCAAATCCAACTCTGCTACTTAGTAGGTATGTGATTTTGGATGATTTACTTAAATACTTTGTGCTTCATTATCCTCAGATATAAAATGGAAAAAAAAGGATATAACTTATTTCATTGGTTGTGGTGAAGATGGGGTTAAAACATGAAGTGGTTAAAAGAATTATAGATACCTTATAAGAATTTATATAAATGTTTCTACATATTTTCATATATATATATGCATATATACATACATATAAATCATTTATACATATGACTAGTAGCACTAATAGGGTTTTGCAAAGTGTGTTGTAAGGGTATTGCCGGTCATCTTGCTAGAAGGCAATGAAAGCTATAGGGAATGTGGGCAAATCTGAAATCTCCACGGGCCAGTTCTTGTAGGTCTCTGTGGATTATAGGGAGATGTTTAGATTTCAAGTAATGAAAAAGTTGCAAATAATGCTCTAATTTGTATTTATTCTCATAGTTTCATCTCTTCATTAAAGATTTAGGTGAGGATCTCCATGTAAAGGCCACTAAAAAAAAAAAAATAAATTTTAAAATTCTTGCTGCTTCTTGAGGGAGGCAAAACAGCTGAATTGAAAGCCAGCTCAATTCAGTTCAGTCAGTCGTGTCTGACCCTTTGTGACCCCATGAATTGCAGCACGCCAGGCCTCCCTGTCCATCACTAACTCCCAGAGCTCACTCAAACTCAGGTCCATCGAGTCGGTGATGCCATCCAGCCATCTCATCCTCTGTTGTCCCCTTGTCCTCCTGCCCCCAATCCCTCCCAGCATCAGAATCTTTTCCAATGAGTCAACTCTTCACAGGAGGTGGCCAAAGTACTGGAGTTTCAGCTTTAGCATCAGTCCTTCCAATGAACACCCAGGACTGATCTCCTTCAGAATGGACTGGTTGGATCTCCTTGCAGTCCAAGGGACTCTCAAGAGTCTTCTCCAACACCACAGTTCAAAAGCATCAATTCTTTGGCGCTCAGTTTTCTTCACAGTCCAACTCTCACATCCATACATGACCACTGGAAAAACCATAGCCTTGACTAGATGGACCTTTGTTGGCAAAGTAATGTCTCTGCTTTTGAATATGCTATCTAGGTTGGTCATAACTTTTCTTCCAAGGAGTAAGCATCTTTTAATTTCATGGCTGCAATCACCATCTGCAGTGACTTTGGAACCCCCCAAAATAAAGTCTGACACTGTTTCCACTGTTTCCCCATCTATTTGCAATGAAGTGATGGGACCAGATGCCATAATCTTAGTTTTCTGAATGTTGAGCTTTAAGCCAACTTTTTCACTCTCCTGTTTCACTTTCATCAAGAGGCTTTTTAGTTCCTCTTCACTTTCTGCCATAAGGGTGGTGTCATCCGCATATCTGAGTTTATTGATATTTCTCCCAGCAATCTTGATTCCAGCTTGTGCTTCTTCCAGCCCAGCGTTTCTCATGAGATACTCAGCATATAAGTTAAATAAGCAGGGTGATGATATACTTTCTCTAATCTTATTTGAAGACAGGGATGGGCCTGAGGCCATCACTTTAATATATGCAAGAAGTGGTACAAATTCAGGTTCCATAATAACCTACTCACCTGTAAACTTGTTGAAAATACTCACATTGTAAGCCCTTTCACAATCATCACTAATGACCTATTTGTTACTCAACACTACTTCTCTAACAAGGGCTGAGGCAAACTTCTGGCTCCTACAATCCATTTCCCTCCTTAACCTCCCTACAGTTTTTTTTTTTTTTTTCAGGGAAAGGAAGGATTTATTAGTTTAGTAAGTAAAGAGAACACCAGAGACATTTCTAAAAGCAGTGACTCTCCCAATAGCAAAACTGGGGAAGTTGTAAGCTAAGCTAAGGGTACAGTATGTTCATGACAGGGCTTGGGTGGTAGACAGAGACCCAGGCTTAGTTGACTAAAGTCACAAGGGTCAGAAAAGGCCAACGTCATCATCCCTTAGGTTCTAGTTGACCTGGTGGTTGAGCTAATCTTTAACACTGAAAGAGAACTGGAGGTCTTTACAACTGATATGACATCTTTGATTGTATTACTTTTCTTGCCTCCTAACAGTTGTTTGTTCCTGCCTTCTTTTGTTCCCTTAAGATTATTACTGAGGCCTTTCCAAGGGCTTTCTACATTTTTTATTTCTCCACTAAAAGATATTTGCGGGTGCCAGTCAGTTCAGTCGCTCAGTCGTGTTCAACTCTTTGCGACCCCATGGATTGCAACACACCAGGCTTCCCTGTCCGTCACCAACTTCCAGAGCTTACTCAAATTCATGCCCATCAAGTCAGTGGTATGATCCAACAATCTCATCCTCTGTTGCCCCCGTCTCCTCCCGCCTTCAATCCTTCCCAGCATCAGGGTCTTTTCTAGTGAGTCAGTTCTTTGCATCAGGTGGCCAAAGTATTAGAGTTTCAGCTTCAGCATCAGTCCTTCCAATGAATAATCAGGACTGATTTCCTTTAGGATTGACTGGTTGGATCTCCTTACAGTGTAAAGGACTCTCAAGAGTCTTCTCCAACACCACAGTTCAAAAGCATCTATTCTTTTGTGCCCAGCTTTCTTTATAGTCCAACTCTCACATCCATACACGACTACAGGAAAAACCATAGCCTTGACTAGACAGACCATTGTTGGCAAAGTAATGTCTCTGCTTTTTAATATGCTGTCTAATTTGATCATAGTTTTTCTTCCAAGGAGCAAGTGTCTTTTAATTCCATGGCTGCAGTCACCATCTGCAGTGATTTTGGAGGGCCCCCCCCAAAAAAAAGTCTCTCACTGTTTCCATTATTTCCCCTTCTATTTGCCATGAAGTGATTGGACTGTATGTCATGATCTTAATTTTGGGAATATTAAATTTTAAGCCAACTTTTTCACTCTCTTCTTTTACTTTCATCAAGAGTCTCTTTAGTTCTTCTTTGCTTTCTGCCATAAAGGTTGTGTCATATGCATGGCTGAGGTTATTAATATTTCTTCTGGCAGTCTTAATTCCAGCTTGTGCCTCATCCAGCCTGGCATTTTGCAAGATGTACTCTGCATATAAGTTAAATAAACAGGGTGACAATATACAGCCTTGATGTACTCCTTTCCCAGTTTGGAACTAGTCTGTTGTTCCATGTCCAGTTCTAACTGTTGCTTCTTGAACTGCATACAGATTTCTCAGGAGGCGGGTCAGGTGGTCTGGTATTCCCATCTTCTGAAGAATTTTCTACAGTTTGTTGTGATCCACACAGTCAAAAGCTTTGGTGTAGTCTATAAAGCAGATGTTTTTCTGGAACTCTCTTGCTTTTTTGATGATCCAACGGATGTTGACAATTTGATCTCTGGTTGCTCTGCCTTTTCTAAAGTCAGCTTGAACATTTGGACATTCATAGTTCATGTACTGTTGAAGCCTGATTTGGAGAATTTTGAGCATTACTTTGCTAGCAAGTGAGATGAGTGCAATTGTGCGGTACTTTGAGCATTCTTTGGCATTGCCTTTCTTTGGGATTAGAATGAAAACTGACCTTTTCCAGTCCTGTGGCCACTGTTGAGTTTTCCAAATTTGCTGGCATATTGAGTGCAGCACTACAGCATCACCTTTCAGGATTTGAAATAGCTCAAATGGAATTCCATCACCTCCACTAGCTTTGTTCGTAGTGATGATTCCTAAGACCCACTTGACTTCACATTCCAGGATGTCTGGTTCTAGGTGAATGATCACACCATCGTGATTATCTGGGTTGTGAAGCTCTTTTTTGTATAGTTCTTCTGTGTATTCTTGCCACCTCTTGTTAATATCTTCTGCTTCTGTCAGGTCCATACTATTTCTGTCCTTTATTGAGCTCATCTTGGCATGAAATGTTCCTTTGGTATCTCTAATTTTCTTGAAGAGATCTCTAGTCTTTCCTATTCTATTGTTTCTCTCTATTTCTTTGCCTTGGTCAGTGAGGAAGGCTTTCTCATCTCCTTGCTATTCTTTGGAACTAGCACCTAAATTCTGTGGCTAAATACAAAACCCAGTTATCCTCCTGTAGGGGAAAATAAAACCACAGTTCAAAATAATTTACAATAGCTTACTAGTAAAAATATTGAAACCAGTAGCTTCTGAAAGGGACTGTTGCTGTGGAGATCTCATTATAGTCATCCTCCATGGCAGTCAGTTGGGTAAGTGGCTAGAACAATCATTAGTAACCACATTCAGTTTTAATATATCCAAGTCAGAAGGTCTAGCAAAACCAGTGCCTTGCCAATTATTTGACTTTGTCTGGCTTGTTTATTTCTGTGTAACAAGTAGAACTGTGGAGATTAGCAATATTGTTTCATTACTGGCTGAAAGCTGCAGTATTTGGGAGATAGTTAGGACACATATTCTGCTATGAAGACCATGTAAGTGTACTGCAAGGAAAAACCTTAGAACAGGGAAGTTTGTTTAACTTGGTAGATCTCATATAACAAGAAACTGGGACAGTTCTAGGACCTAAGGAATAGTAATTATATAGGTAGCATGTCATATATACTACAAAAACTTTAGCTTTATAGGTTCATCTTGAATAAAAATAAAAAGACAGAGTCCTCAGCTCCAGGGGAAAAAAAAAAAAACATCTACTGTAATGTTTTTAGAATATGGCTGAGGAATCCTTTGTAATACTAATGTAAGATTGCAAGAAGGATGCATTTTAAAAGTAGGGTAGGCATGACAACAGTGACTTTCCCTCTGATTCTGGTTTCATGTACCTTGGGCAAATCAACTAAAGTTTTCAATCACATTCATCATAATCTGATAAATTAATTTACTAATATATATATATTTTTGCTAAGACTCACCTATCCTTGTTTCAGATTATTTCATCATTTAGGAAAAACAATACTATTTAAAAAATTATTTAGTTATTTTGGCTGTACTGAGTCTTCATTGCTGCATTCAGATGTTTCTCTAGTTGCTGTGAGCAGGGACTACTCTCTAGCTGAGGTGCATGGCCTTCTCACTGAGACGGTTTGTTTTGGGGAGTGAGCTTTTAGGGCATGCAGGCTTCAGTAGTTGCGATGCATGGGCTCAGTAGCTGGTGGCTCATAGGCTCAGCAGTTGTGGCACATGGGCTTGGTTACCCTCTGGCATGTGGAATCTCCCCGGACCAGGGGTCAAGCTGGTGTCTCCTGCATTACAAGGTGGACCCGTAAGCACTGGACCACCAGGGAAGGCCCTATGGCTACTGTGTCCAGTCAGTTATTATTATTTTCAATCTGTGCTCATATTTTAGTAAGTAGCTCTATCAGAGATCTTAGGGAAATTTGGATGCAAGAGAATAAGTGTCAGTGCTTGCAGCTCCATAAAACCTAACTGCTTAAACACCCTTTTCTTGTTTTAAGAAATTTACCCAAAGCTAGTAGGCCAGTTTTCCTCCAAGAGAGAGCCATGCTCTGCACTGAGATTTTTTTTGTTGTTGTTGTTGTTTTTCAACTTTCAGATGAGTCTTATTTCACGTTGATGACAGGAAAGGTTTAAAGACATCCAGAACAGTACATTTTACATTTATTTATTCAGCTTGTCTTCATAACACCTAATTGTTCCAGACTTTGGAGATATGACAACAAAGGAAACAAAGAAAGCCCTGCTTTCCAGGAGATTACATTTTAGAAGTAGAGAGGAAGAAAACAAATATACAAACACATGTGTAAGATAATGTCATTCATTGAGACATTTTATGCAGAGAAGACGAGGTGAGGGAGTAGATGGTGATGGCAGCAGAGTGGTAGGGATAGGGGCACCATTTAGGCAGGAGAATCAAGGGTAATCCTTCTTATGTGGTGAAATTTAAAAAGAGAATAGAGCCACGTGAGCGGAATAAATATTCATAGGAAAAATATCAAAGCCAGAGGCACCAGCAGGTACTAAGACGGGACAGGAGTGTCTCAGCAGGTTCAAGGCACAGCAAAGAGGCCAGTATAAAGGGGCTCGAATGAGCTGTGGGGCAGTGGTCAGAAAGAAGACCAAGAAGGGGAGGCCCAGCACTTAGGGGTCCAGTAGACCATGATGAAGTTTATGGTTTTTAAAAATAGAATTCTCAGTGATCTTAGAAACTCTTGGATTGCTTTAAAGAGAGGAAGGTCATGTTGTAACATTAAGTTGTTTTCTATTATTGAGGTAAAAGTCACATCATATAAAATGTGCTATTTTAACCATATTTAATTGTACAGTTCCATGGCACTAAGTTCGTTCATTTTACTGTGCAACTCTCACCGTCATCTATCTCCCCAAATTTTCACCTTCCTAAACTGAAAATCTGTCCTCATTATATACCAACTTTCATTCACTCCCCCCATTCCCCAACCCCTGGCCCCTGGTATCTATAAATGTACTTTGACTGCATGAATTTGACAATTCTAATTATAAATGGAATCAAACAGTATGTATCTGACCCCAGTGTATATTGGAATGCCTTTTTAAGATTAATGTATGTCCTGTGAACAGACTGTGCCTTCTGTTTCTTCCTAGTGCTATGCACTAGGTTCTTACTAGTTATCTATTTTATGCGTAGAAGCATCTGTTTTATACATTGTGTGTGTGTGTGTGTGTGTGTGTGTTCATCTCAATCTCCTAATTTATCCTACCCCTCTTTGCCCTCCTTGATGACCATATGTTTGTTCTCTACATCTGTGTCTCTATTTCTGCTTTGCAAATCAGCATAGATACAATGTAGTGAATAGATTGTAAAGTGTAAAAACTTTGTATTTAATGAGTGTGTTCATTATAAGAATTCCAAACTTTTCAAGGGGCATTTAGGTCCACAGAGACCTTATCTCATTTACTCCCTCAGAAGAAATTTGAGGGCACATCAGGAAGTAGTCTGTTCACATACTTTCCTTTAATAAAGGGAAAATAGGAAAAAGGGAGGGTATAAAGAAGTCCACCAGGCTTTTAAGCTTTGAAGTGGGGATGAGGGAGGATTGGAAAGGAAATTTGATGCTTCTAGTTCCCCAAAGAGAATAAAAATCTAATTTCAAAAAAGTAATGAACGTGTATAAAATCTTTTCTGCCATAAAATATGAAATGAGGCTTGGTTTTGATTAATGTTTTATTGGTGTTTTAAAGGCCCAAGAAAGACTACAGCTGGGCCTATGTAAGTTTAAAACTGGCAAAGCCAAAGAACCATCTGGAGCACATATATTTTTCTTTGTCTATAAAAATATCATTGAAGCATGTAAATATTTTTATCCATATAACTACTCACCTGATTTTTGACAACCACTGTCCAGCATCTACTGGATTATAGCCTCCCATACATCTTACTGAAATCATTATGGTTGCAGATTGGGTAAATAAACTTCTCATCCACCCCCCAAAATTATTAATTACCTATTAAGATAAAAACAATCTGGAAAATAACTTATGCAAGAAGGATAAAGGATATAATTACATTCTTATTAAATTCTTAGGAAACAAACAAAATCCTTTAATTAGTATTTTTTGACTCTCAACAAGACAGAAATTAGATGTTTATAGGAGAAAAATTGTTTGAGGTTATTGTGTAAATAAATGGAGAGACATTTTGTGCCATTATCCAGGGATTTTTTAAAGGATGATAATATTTTGACTCATATTAATATGAGTGCAAGATAGTGTTATCTTGAAAAATCCAGTCTTTTTCTTCCAATAACCAAAATCAAGAGTTTCTTTTAAACAAGACAAATCATTCCTCCTGCTAAGTCTCTCTCTCTCACACACACACAAATATACTGTGTATGTGTCCAATTTCAAATGCATAATAATTTTCCTTTTGGGCATTTGTGAATATATTCATGTGTGTATGGATACCTTTAAGATAGATATAGGCAGTGCTTATTAAGGGGTTACTGTTTGTCCTATTTGTATGACCTCATTTAATTGTTAAAGGGAATAGCTATTGTTATCATGAGGTATGCCAACTTATTATTTCCAATTTACTGGCAAAACACACAGAGGTTAGCCAATTGTCTGAGGTAACACAGTTAAGAAGGTGAACAAAGAATTTGATGAGAAAAGCCTGACTGCAAGTCTTTGCTCATCGTCATATTGTCACCCTTCTAGTGTAGTTTTGTGTACACTCTTTAAGGGTTGTAGATATGCACATGGTGAAGTAACTTTTGGAACTTTGACCTGGAAGTGTAGTATATTCTGAGTCACAAAATTGAGACCCAAGCTCAGAAAGGCTTCTGAGGATTTCCTATAAAAGATTCTACCACCACCAGCATGCTTGCCCTAACCCTTGGCCTAAGCAAAGCATACAGGGCAACCTTCAGAGAGCAGTGGGTTTTCCTTGTTTATTAATCTTGAAGAGAAGAACAGGCAACATTTATATCTATGGTATGTTAAAAGAACAACAGTTACCTGTCAGGTCACCTGGTGAAGTAGGAATTTCTAGAAACTGCACAGTATGAATTAATCAGACAAATCTATCTTTAGATTATCTGAGGAAAAGAGCACGCAAAGCACCCTAGATCTTAAGTATAAGGCAATTAGCCGTGGCAGTCATTAGTGTTTCATGCTGCAAATTGCAGACACGTTTAAGTAAATTTCACTCAAATTTCAAATTAAACACATAGATAACAAAGGAAGAATTCATTAATTTATTTAAAGAAAGTGAGAACAAGACAAACCTAAGCAAAATATTTCCTCATAAACAGACACTGATTTTCTAAAAGTGTAATGATTTCAAAGTAATCTGTACCTGGAAGCTTCTGTACCAAATTCCTGTCATAAGAACATTCTCTGATTAACATTTGAGGTAGCTGAAATACCTCCCTCTCCTTGATCTTATGTTCTCGTCTTATTTCTCTAACAGTGTAGTGCACCTCGCTTTAGTACAGTCAGAGCAGGCAGTAAAACTAAGACTGTAATTACTCAC
Source organism: Capra ibex (assembly GCA_006410555.1). Taxonomy (NCBI): domain Eukaryota; kingdom Metazoa; phylum Chordata; class Mammalia; order Artiodactyla; family Bovidae; genus Capra; species Capra ibex. The sequence goes on from SJYO01038983.1 coordinate 14,886,334, forward strand.
CTCGTTTTCCCCAAATAAAAAATACTTTGGTCGCTATAAGGATAGTTGGTAGATTTTTTAGAGGCTCCATACATAGGAAACCATGCCGAAAGAAATTCCTTTTCGAACATCCATTGAATAACTCCCAATTCCCTACTCTAGGCCTAACTGTAGACAAATGAAAAGACATAAAAAGGTACATGAAGCAAGCATCTGTATTTGAGGGATGGGGATAATTTTCCATGTCAAATGACTGATATGCTAATTTGGTGTGTCCATTTGCACAACCTAGATCAGCACAGTGTATTCACTGAAACTGCACTGGGTGGTCATTAAACTATATACACTTTCATCAAGGTATGTATTTACATGTATAGAAATGTAAACATATGAGAGTATTCATAAACTGAATTTATGCATCCACGAATTAGAGTGTTCACAAGTACCAGAAATCATGAACATATAGAGAAACTACTATATTAATGGCTACAATAAGCAAGTGCAGACAGGAGTGTGCACAAATGCATACTGTGCACATACGTGTGTATGAAAAATACATGAACAACTACTAGGGTTCAGTTGATGATGATAGAATTATCTAAACATTATTAGTGAATTCCAGTGTCCTGAACTTGAAATGCATAACCCTCAAATAAGACGATCATGAAAGGAGAAACAGAAAGTGAGCTTAACATAGCAGAGGAGAAAAATCTGCCCTAAATCTTGATCCCAAAAATTAGTCTCTATTATGAGATGAATAAGGATATGTCTTCAAGGGTTCATATTTTTCCACCATTTTAATTTCTTTAATTATGACCAGGAGTATAAAATGTGAAAAGCCGTTTTCTTTTCCAATGATCATAGTGTTCATTTCACCAATTCGATACTAATTTACTTTTTTGAACATACTTCCCTGATTTCTGTCCTCCTGATTCAGAGAAAGCTTGTCTCTATCTCAAACCCTTCCAAACATTACCTGGGCTAATATGCAATTAAATACTGATAGCTACATATTCACCCTGTAACAAATGACTGGAAATGCGTCTGGTAAATACATTCAGTTTTATTTATGCCTCATTTATGCATCTACTTCAGAGGGATTTGTCACAGAGTAAATGAATGGATTTAAAAAGTGCTCTTAATTACCTGTTCCTTTTATCCATAATGTCCCTATCTCTTACCCACATTGCACTGCTCCTCTTTCACTATGTTAGAATCACCTGGTGAAGGCATTCTCAGGGGGTTTCATAAGCAAAATGTTAGCAGCCTGTTTTACTCCTATTGGAAATGTGACCATTTCAAGATGTACACTCTCTGCCAAGTGTACACTAAGATTTACATACTTACTGTGTTATTCCAGTGAAAGGCGAGGAGGTTTGGGGATTTCCAGCCCAAATGATCTTTAAGTTTTGGGATCAAGATTAAAGATACTGGAAGCAGTCAAATGGAAATTTGCAGGAGAAAAACCGCCGTGTCACCTTGAATATGCTGTCACTTTAGCAGGAGCCTAGCAAAGATGTTCATCCTCTCCTCCATTCTGTTGCATCCATTAACCTTGAGCCAGAACCTTCTGCTTAGTATCTGTCTCTTGATTTACTGGGTACTTCATCATGAAAAAAGTGGCAAAGATGAGGCAGAGTTAGAAAGAGGATGTGACCCACTACAGGATGCTGTCTCTTTTTCTCACCCTTGGTAGACACACTGCCCAAGGAAGTAGGCCCATTTGGTAATCAGGTGCAGTAGTCACCTGCTTCTTCCAGGAGCCTCAAGTAAAGTGCCTGATTTTGGGGAGAAAATATATTACATTATATGACCTTCCGAAGATGCCGTTGGGTCTACATGCTATTAAGTGAAACAGTGTTCTCAAAGGAAATAAGGAACTTAGGAGTGAGGAGGGGAGGGGGTACACACATACACAGCACATTTGCTTTATTTCTGATGCAAATGCTGTAATGGTACAAGATAATCCTGGTCAATCATCATGATTCTGAATGTGTGGTGTTTCTGACAGAGAATATAAGTGAAATAAAATTTCTATTTTTTCTGTAAGAAACCTGCATTTCATTGTCATCTATACCTAATAGACTCACGTATATTAACAGAAAACAATGGTAATTTTTCCATATGATGCTTTCTTTTTTTGAACAGCACTAATTCACAGCTGTTTTGAATACAAGCATTCACTCTCAAATATTGCTAGTTAATATCTGTGAAAGTGAAAGTGAAGTCGCTTGGTCATGTCCGACTCTTTGCCACCCCATGGACTGTAGCCTACCAGGCTCCCCAGTCCACGGAATTTTCCAGGCAAGACTACTGGAGTGGGTTGCCATTTCCTTCTCCAGGGGATCTTCCCAACCTAGGGATTGAAGCCGAGTCTCCCACACTGAAGGCAGACACTTTACCGTCTGAGCCACCAGGGAAGCTAATATCTGAGAATCCTACAAAATTTAATTTTAAGTTTCAGACATTCATGAAAAATATTATATATTCATTAAAATTAGTTTAATATCAGTTTCTTAAACTGCACACAGCTATGATACACTCATACCCACCATTCCACCCCATCTTGAGATGTAAGGAGAACCTTGTATAGCAGTCATACAGTTTTCTGTGTCCTTCCTTCATTAACATTGTCTCTTTCTCTAAAGCATAAGCTCCATGAAAGCATTTGCAAGAGACAGTGTAGTGAAATAGTTAAGCACATGGATTCCAGAAACTCAGGTCAGATCCACAGCCACCTCCTACCTCTTACTAGCTGTGTAGTCTTGGGCAATTCAGTTAACATTTTTTTATATTAGTTTCCTCATCTGTGAAATAATGATTACTATTATATCTGTTCTAAATAACCCTGAGAATCAGTTCAGTCACTCAGTCATGTCTGACTCCTTGTAACCCCACGGACTGTAGTACACCAGGCTTCTCTGTCCATTACCACTTCCCTGAACTTGCTCAAATTCGTGTCCAACAAGTCGGTGATGCCATCCAACCATCTCATCCTCTGTCATCCCCTTCTCCTCCTACCTTCAATATTTCCCAGCACCAGGGTCTTTTCCAATGAGTCAGTTCCTCTCATTAGGTGACCAGAGTATTGGAGCTTCAGCATCAGTCCTTCCAATGAATTTTCAGGACTGCTTTCCTTCAGGATGGACTGATTGGATCTTCTTGCAGTCCAAGGGACTCTCAAGAATCTTCTCCAACACCACAGTTCAAAAGCATCAATTCTTCAGCACCCAGCTTTCTTTATGGTCCACAACCATACATGACTACCGGAAAAACCATACCTTTGAGTCAGACAGACCTTTGTCGGCAAAGTAATGTCTCTGCTTTTTAATATGCTGTCTAGCTTTTCTTCCAAGGAGCAAGTGTCTTTTAATTTCATGGCTGCAGTCACCATCTGCAGTGATTCTGGAGCCCAAGAAAATAAAGTTTCTCAGTGTTTCCATTGTTTCCACATCTATTTGCCCTGAAGTGATGGGACCAGATGCCATGAACTCAGTTTTTGAATGCTGACTTTCAAGACAGTTTTTTTTTTTTTCACTCTTTTCCACTTTCATCAAGAGGCTCTTCAGTTCCTCTTCTCTTTCTGACATAAGGGTGGTGTTGTCTGCATATCTGATGTTATTGATATTTCTCCCAGCAACCTTAATTCCAGCTTGTGTTTCATCCAGCCCAGCATTTTCCATGATGTACTCTGCATATAAGTTAAATAGGTTGAAAATATACAGCCTTGACATACTCCTTTCCCGATTTGGAACCAGTCTGTTGTTCCATGTCCTGTTTTAACTGTTGCTTCCTGACCTGCATACAGATTTGTCAGGTGGTCTGGTATTCCCATCTCTTGAAGAATTTTCTACAGTTTGTTGTGATCCATACAAAGGCTTTGGCATAGTCAACGAAGTAGATGTTTTTCTGAAATTCTCTTGCTTTTTCGATGATCCAGCGGATGTTGACAATTTCATCTCTGGTTCCTCTGCCTTTTCTAAATCCAGCTTGAACATCTGGAAGTTCTTGGTTCATGTACTGTTGAATCCTCACTTGGAGAATTTTGAGCACTACTTTGCTAGCATGTGAGATGAGTGCAATTGTGTGGTAGTTTGAACAATCATTGGCATTGCCTTTCTTTGGGATTGGAATGAAAACTGACCTTTTCCAGTCCTGTGACCACTGCTGAGTCTTTGAAATTTGCTGGCATACTGAGTGCAGAATCTTGAGAATACTAATGATAAAAAATCGAAACCATGGCTGGTATATATTATGTGCAATATTAATATTCATAATTTCTACTTTTGTTTACTGTTTTACTATTGGGCCCTCAAAATAAGTGGATGGTAGGCACATTTTAGAATCTCAAAGAATATGTAGTGAATGAATGACTGACTAGCTCAATGAATGGAGAGGGAATCGTTGAGATCATGTTATTCTGTGATTTTCACAACACCTTAGATTTTGACTCCTTTTCTTCACTAAAAGTATATGCAGAATGTTAGCCCAGTAAATAAACTGTATGAAAAAATAGCTATCCTTCTTTAGAAATGTTGTTCAGTTGCCAGGTCATGTCTAACTATTCATGAACCCCCATGGACTATAGCATACCTGGTTTCTCTGTCCCTCACGATCTTCCAGAGTTTGCCCAAGCTCATGTCTAATGAATCGATGATGCCATCCAACCATCTCATCCTCTGTTGCCTTCTTCTTCTGCCTTCAGTCTTTCCCAGTATCAAGGTCTTTCCCAGTGTATCAGCTGTTTGCATCATGTGGCCAAAGTATTGGAGCTTCAGCATCAGACCTTCCAAAGAGTATGCAAAGTTTATTTCTTTAAAATTGACTGGTTTGATCTTCTTGCTTTCCAAGGGACTCTCAAGTGTCTTTTCCAGCATCACACTTCAAAAACATCAATTCTTCAGTGCTCTGCCTTCTTTATTGTCCAGGTCTCACATCCGTACGTGACTACTGGAAAGATCATAGCCTTGAGTGCATGGACCTTTGTCGGCAAAGTGGTGTCTGCTTTTTAACACACTGTCTAGGTTTTTAATAGCTTTCCTGCCAAAAAGCAATCATCTTCTAATTTCATGGCTTCATTCACAGTGATTTTAGAGCCCAAGAAGAGGAAATCTGTCACGGCTACCATCTTTTCCCCTTCTATTTGCCATGAAGTGATGGACTGAATGCCAATATCTGGATTTTTTTTTTAATATTGAGTTTTAAGCCAATATTTTCACTCTCCTCCTTCACCCTGATCAAGAGGCTCTTTAGTTCCCCTATTAGAGTGGTATCATCTGCATAGCTGAGGTTGTTGATATTTTTCCCAGCAATCTTGATTCCAGCTTGTAACTCATCCAGCCCAGCATTTTGTATGATGTAATCTGTGTATAAGTTAAATAAACAGGGTGACAATAAGCAGCCTTGTCATACCTTCTTTTTCAATCCTGAACCAGTCAGTTGTTCTATACAGGGTTCTAATTGTTGCTTTATGACCTGCATACAGGTTTCTTAGGAGACAGGTAAAATTGTCTGGTATTCCCATCTATTTAAGAGTTTTCCACAGTTTGTTATGATCCATACAGTGACAGGCTTCAGTGTAGTCGATGAAACAGAGGTAAATGTTTTTCTGGAATTCTGTTGCTTTCTCTATGATTCAGCACGTGTTGGCAATTTGATCTCTGGTTCCTCTGCCTTTTCTAAACCCAGTTTGAATATCTGGAAGTTCTTGGTTCACCTAATGCTAAAGCCTAGTGTGGAGGATTTTGACCATAACCTTACTAGCATGGGAAATGAATGCAATTGTCTGGTGGTTTGAACATTCTTTAGTACTTTAGTACTACTTAAGGCCTAAGCGCTTAGTAACTTATACTAAAAGAAATCAAGTGACTTGTGCTAGTTCAGGTAAATGTCCCAGCTGGGTTCCAATTAAAGAAACATACATGGCATATGAGTGATGTCTATTACATTAAGCTGTATTCCAAAATTCATCCTGGAGTGCCATATCTATAAGCTTTCCCTTAGATATGGTTCAGCAGTAAAGAATTTACCTGCAATGCAGAAGACACAGGAGAGACAGGTTTGACCCCTGTGTCAGGAAGATCCCCTGGAGAAAGAAATGGCAACCTGCCCCAGTATTCTTGCTGGGAGAATCCCATGTACAGAGGGGCCTGGTGGGCTACAGTCTGCAGGGTCACAAAGGGTTGGATGTGACTGAGCACAGAAGCATGCACCTGTCTACTCTGCTTAAAGTCAGTCACATCTAGAGGCCCAAAGAAAACCCTTTCAGATAAAAAGGCAAAGGAAAAACAGCCCCAAATCAAAATAAACAAAAACATATTTATTGTCTTTTCCTAAAAGACGTTGTCATGATTTCCTGTTATATACTAGAGCATGCTACCTTATTTCCTTCTTCCCTGGATGCTTCAGGTTCTGAATTCATTCATTCAACAGATATTCGAACAGCTTTTATGGAGCAAATAGTTCTAAGCACTTGAGACTCATTTGCAAACAAATAGACAAAAATCTCTGCCAACATGGAACTCTATTATAAAAATGGGTGGTGGGGGGGAACACTAAAAAAGGGTTTTATTGGACAGAGGCAAAGAGAGATTGAAGAAATTTCCAGGATGAGATTTCAAAAAATTTCTTAGATCATGAAACACATAAGCAAGTACTATTTTAAAAGTTAATATGTGTTTTTCAATTAGTTTATGTAGATATATACATAATGGTCTTGAAAACAAACTTTTATTGAGCAAAAATAGGCCATTTTCTGCTACCTTTTATTCTTCACGACTTGACTATCAATATTATGTAATGTAACCCAGATGAACAAATAGTTTGGGGAAATTTAAGAATGTATTCATGACTAAGAAAATGTCCCCTAAGTAGCCATTTTCATTAGTCTCTCAGTCTGACCAGTTAACCTTACTCACTGGTGTCACAGGTAAGTTCAACCTCTACTTCAAGTAGTGCTGATTATAGTGTCTGAGGTACAAAAATAAAAGATTCCATTTTAGCAAAGTTCACAAATACTGTTTTAATCCAGCTATCCACACTGTCCATCTAAAACAGTAAATGTCCCAGTCTTAGCTTTTTAAACCAGTATACTTTATGAAACAAATGCTGCTCAAATAGCACTTCAGTGCTAAATATAGGATTAAAGAATGAAAAAAAAATTAGTCATGGACATTCAGAATGTATTCAGAGATTTGAGATCACACAGAAAACCACATCCAGGTGAGTTAATTTTTCACTTTTCATCTTGAAAATGTTGGCACAGGATAGACATAGGCAGCTTTCATTTAGGTCTTACACATTTTAGGCACTAGTTTACACAGTTAATGCATATAAAAGGAAACACAAAATCCAAAACTAATTTCCAACTTAGAATGAGTATATAGCATTGCTTAGTTTTTGAAAATAACTAGAAATAATAGTTAGCTGTGGTAGTACCTATATTAAGTTATTCCATTGGAAAATGCGTTTGTTTCTCAATAGGAACCAATTTACATTCTGCAAAGCATATGTAATTTTTCACTGTTTACTATTACAGTACCTAGTAGAACTGTACTATCTACAGTCTACATTCAGTTGATTTCTTTTTCCCCATATGCAGATAGCTAGGCTACAAATGTTAGCCCCTCAAAAATAACATCTGTTTATATAGAAGTTACTTTAAAAAATAAGAAATGGTACCTCTCTTATGTACAAAAGCCACACATTTGTAATGCATTTTAAACCTCTCTGATGCTATTTTAAACCAATTAATGGATTGAGATAAATAAAATGCATTCATAAAGTCAAGTAATAGTACACACTAAAAAGAATTCTGTGATTAACTGTTAAAAGGAATTTCTAAAGTATTTAAAAATGTTTATGAAATTTTTCTATCATAAAAGTTTTGTTTTTTTAACAAATAATGCAGTGAATATACCACAGTAAACTCTGTGGGATGAATAATGCTACCTCTTGTTAAAGAAGTATGTGTACATTATAATCAGTTAAAGTAATTAAGAGAAACAAATTGATTATATTAATGGACTAGAATAGAAATTCAGACCATAGAAAAAATAATTTACAGATGAAGCTGTTGATTAATATTAAGCCAGATTCTCTTTCATTATGTTACCCTCTAAAATTTTCAGAAAAATACCAGAGTGACTCTTTATTATTTCAAAGATTCCTCAAGACATACACAGTGCAATGGTGATTAACTTTCCATAGGATCCATATGAACTAGGATTGAAGTTGGAGCCATGGGGAGAGAAGTAGGAAAGTACACCTAAATTAAACTAAATTACCTACTTCCCTTTCATAAACCTTTAGAGATGGTTAAGAGTTTCTCGGTACAGTATGAAAATTACAAGAAATAAGACTTGGGAAACTAGCAATATTCCATCTCATCGAATCAAATGATTTTTAGAGCTGAGGAGTCGGCAAGAACTTCAGGCTTGATCACTTCTTCTGTCCTGATCATTTCACCCCAAGACTCTACAAATCATCTATAAAACTAGTTATCTTTCTTAGGTACCTTAGACGTATCTTAATGTCACAGTATTACTTAGACATATCTTAATATGTCACAGTATTACTTTTACTGTTAATGATAGTTTGGCATCTCTCCAGATCACTACATTTCTTTGAATATGTCATTGTGATCAAAGTTGGGCCATTACATCCCACAATTTAAGTTCATCTATTGATTACAGATTTCATTTTATATATATGTAGCTTGCCAGCATATTGTGCTCCAAATTAATTGTGGCTTGGCAGATCTATTCTAAAAAAACAATGGTATTATGTGTTTTGTACAGAATGAGTCCAACCACCAGAAGTGAATATATTTGGTGCAGACAACCTAACCACATCATTTAACCCACTAATTTTAGTCTATAAGTTTGATCAGTATCAATTCCTCTTGCTTGAGAGGAAGCAGACTATTCAAGAGTGAATTTATTTGATCAGTGGTACTCTATGATTTTGAACAAATTCCGGGAGATAGTGAAGGACAGGGAACACTAGTGTGCTGCAGTCTGTAGGTTTGCAGGGTCAGACACAACTTAGCACCTGAACAACAATTCCTATGTAGAGTCCCAACGTCAGAGATTCCCACAGCCATTAATTATAATTTTTTTCAAAATATACAAATTGGGGTTCATTAGTTCTATAAGGCTATTTACTTTCAAGTCTCCATTTTAAGATGTATACTATCTGCTTGCATGTTTGTATCCTGGTCCCCTCTTCCCATCCCACATTCTGTTACCCAATTTCATATCTAAATTCACACTGAGCTTGATTTGTAACTTGGAGTAATTCCAGCAGACAACCATAAGGGTGTGTCTATAGAATGCCAAAAATCTAACCAATTGTGTCAGTAACTTAGACATTCATTCTTGATATTTTGTCTACATCATACTAAATGTATTTAATGAATTTTCTTAACTAAACCCCTGACATTGTTAGACATGGCTCTAAATAATAATGAGAATAGCAATGAATGCCATCAAACAAAGGATACATTCGGATCAGTACAGATTCCAACCTTAAGGAAAGTGATTCCAGTTAACCAGCATGGACTAAAATGTAGTTTCGAATTGTATTCTAAGGATGTTAAGGATCTACAACGTTTAGTTATTCTCCAGTTGATTAAAAAAAAAAAAAAAACTGGATCAGGGAAGTACTGCCTACCCAACTTAACCAGAAATATTAAATGTTATTTTGCATTTGATTTATAAAAAAGACCAATTTATACTGGGCAACTTACTAATGACAATGACGACTTGTGACTGCAGATATCCATTTTAATTAGGTTATTGCTTAAGGATCATAATTGGCCTGAAATCTTTTGGAAAATTTGTAGACTACTTTATAAAGTTACATAAAATTGTGAAAAAGTTGCATGCTTTAAAAACTTAGTATTTCCATCAAGCTTGTGGTCTAAAAAGAGTATGAATACAAGAGCAAATGGATATTTTTTAACACAGTTTCTTGGTATTTACAGTAATTTTTTTTCTCTATTTGCTGTCCCTTCAGTGTCAGTCATTGGATTTTCTGGTTTCTTTTCCTCATCACAGTCAGTACAAGGAGGCACTGGTTCATCCTGTCAAACAATATGGAAAAGATAATTAGACTCAAAAATGTTTAATGTAAAAATTAAACAATAACTCAAGTATCTCAACAAACTTCTTACAGAAAACCAATGCCAGGCGGAAAATGTTAACACTTATTTATGTTAACACTGTTACTTTGTGAAAGCACATAAAATATGTTTTACAAATAGAAAAAATTTTCAAAAGCTTTTCTGAGAAAACTTTGGCCAAACCATTCAAGAGTGAATTTATTTGATCTTGATTAATCTAACTCCCAAACTGAAAAATGTTGTGTTAAGTAAAATGAAAAGACCCTGATGCTGGGAAAGATTGAGGGCAGGAGAAGGGGATGACAGAGGATGAGATGGTTGGATGGCATCACCAACTCAATGGACATGAGTTTGGGTAATCTCTGGGAATTGGTGATGGACAGGGAGGCCTGGTGTGCTGCAGTTCATAGGGTTGCAAAGAGTTGGACACGACTGAGCAACTGAACTGAAGTAAAATGACTCTTAATAATTGCTATGATGCAATATATTTGGCCAAATATAGAACTACAGATAGAGTTCAGAATTAAGCTCCTGAGTTATGTTTGTTTTGTGGGGGATACATATGTCTTTCTACCTTCTGTTTCTCAAGTCTTCATTTATCTTCTTTGTCCTCTAAGGAATGTAAGTGTACTTTTTGTTTTCTGTTTACGTTTGTTTTGTTCCTTGCTTGCTGGGGAAGGGTAAGACACCTCCCTTGCCCTTTTTCTTCTAGGACTTCAGCTAATCAGATCAAAGCTTAGTGGCAGGCACAGTGGCCATGGAAAGGTCCAGAGGCAATAGGTAAAAAATATATGTTGTATTAGCTAATACAACATCTTGGCTTCAGCTAGAGCAAGAGAGAAAATCATAGAACCCATGAGCTTCAAAAAAGTGTTTTCTGACAATCAAAACAACCAACCAACCAAACAAAATACCTGTGGGACAGGTGATGATTCTGCAGTGTCATTGTTTGGAAGATTTTCATCATGCTTCGTAGAACAGGCCGTGCTCTCCTGAAAAACCTGCGATTGAAAGAAGGTCAATGAAGTTAAATGAAGGAAAGGAACAGAAAATCTCCTTGAAATCTTCCCATTGGTAAATTTCCTTCACTTTGATACAAGCTGAAAGGTCAAGCGAGGGACAAAATGATCACAACATGACTGAGATCCCAGGGAGAGGGCAATTATTCACAGTCCATTTGGAGGTCTCAGTCATGCTTATGACAGACAGCTACTTAAAAAAAAAAAAGCTCAATTCCAGTGAAAAATTCTTTGCAAAAAATTTTAAAAAATAAAGAGTTGCACAACTACTATATTCTATTATCCCTGATGTATCTAGACTCTAAGATTTAAATATGTTCATGGTCTATATGCCTGCAGGAACATCAAGATTGCAAGCCAGAAAACAATGTAAACATTATGATCATGGTAAAAAATAAATAAATAAACTGAAATCACAGTTAAATGGAATCAGGAGACCAAAAGGGGAGCTCTCACATGCCGCAACAATAGTAGAGCCCAACAAGATGAAGACAGACTCCTCTTCTTTCCCGGCAACAATTCAGCCCATGAAGAGGCAAGAACTCTGTTTATTGTAGCCCTTCCAACCCTCTTTTACCCTCCATAAAAAGTTTTTTCATTTGCTTTGGGGGACTTGGACCTTGCTCACCATGATTGCAGACACCCAAATTGTAATTCTCTACCGATTCCAAGTAAACACATAATTGCTGAAGACATGTCTATCCGTCTGTCTGTTTTGGTCAACATCAATCTGTCTAGCAAAAAATTTTCAACACCTTTAAAAAGATTCAGTTCAGCTCAGTTCAGTCGCTCAGTCATGTCCGACTCTTTGCGACCCCATGAATTGCAGCATGCCAGGACTCCCTGTCCATCACCAATTCCCAGAGTTCACTCAGACTCACGTCCATCGAGTCCGTGATGTCATCCAGCCATCTCATCCTCTGTCGTCCCCTTCTCCTCCTGCCCCCAATCCCTCCCAGCATCAGAGTCTTTTCCAATGAGTCAACTCTTCTCATGAGGTGGCAAAAGTACTGGAGTTTCAGCTTTAGCATCATTCCTTCCAAGGAAATCCCAGGGCTGATCTCCTTCAGAATGGACTGGTTGGATCTCCTTGCAGTCCAAGGGACTCTCAAGAGTCTTCTCCAACATCACAGTTCAAAAGCATCAATTCTTCAGTGCTCAGCCTCCTTCACAGTCCAACTCTCACATCCATACATGACCACAGGAAAAACCATAGCCTTGACTAGACGGACCTTAGTTGGCAAAGTAATGTCTCTGCTTTTGACTATGTTATCTAGGTTGGTCATAACTTTTCTTCCAAGGAGTAAGCGTCTTTTGATTTCATGGCTGCAATCACCATCTGCAGTGATTTTGGAGCCCCCCAAAATAAATTCTGACACTGTTTCCTCTGTTTCCTCATCTATTTCCCATGAAGTGATGGGACTGGATGCCATGATCTTTGTTTTCTGAATGTTGAGCTTTAAGCCAACTTTTTCACTCTCCTCTTTCACTTTCATCAGGAAGCTTTTTAGTTTCTCTTCACTTTCTGCCATAAGGGTGATGTCATCTGCATATCTGAGGTTATTGATATTTCTCCCAGCAATCTTGATTCCAGCTTGTGTTTCTTCCAGTCCAGCGTTTCTCATGATGTACTCTGCATAGAAGTTAAATAAGCAGGGTGACAATATACAGCCTTGACATACTCCTTTTCCTATTTGGAACCAGTCTGTTGTTCCATGTCCAGTTCTAACTGTTGCTTCCTGACCTGCATACATATATTTCACTAACCAGGATATCCCTTCTTACTTACTAGCTTCCATAGTCTTAAAGAAAATGACTCACTGGCAGCATATTCCAGTCGGCTTTCATTTTCATATTAACCAAGGGTTAAAATATTGAATTTCTCTTCTCTCCATCCCTCTCTTTCTTCCTTCCTCCTCAGTCAGCCTCCTTCCCCTCCTGTTTTCCTCACTGCCTCTCAATTCTCCCTTTATCTCTTCCTTTTCTTTTCATCATTTTTTTTAACTTAAACACAATTTTATAGTAAATGTCAAAACTGTTTAAGACTGTGTACTTTTTAGTGATATTTCTATAATCCTTTCCCTGTAGAAAATGTATAAAACAGAGACTGAGAGTCTAATACTTCATGGCCCCTGTGTAACTCTAACCTTGAACAAGTTAGTTGCTTTGAAGTCAGACAGGGAGGATACCTAAGTTGGCTTTGAAATCTAACTTTCCATAAATTCTAGGAGTGGATGATAACTAAAGAAATTGTGTAGGATACTTAACCTACTCCACCTCAGATTAGAAATCGAAGTTATTCTTACCTGCTCCCTATTATTACTCTACATGGCTCCTAAGTGAACGTTCAGCATGCATCTGTGTAGCATGCTCTCCCCTCTACACCTTTGTAATAGTCCTTGTTCACTGTGCGGTCCTGAAGACCAGCTAGTTTCTCCCTTCCTAGCACATTATTTTCACCACTAGACAGGCTCATCACACTTTCACTAAAGGTACAATGCATTAGAAACATTGACACTAAATGATTTTATATGTATATGTATGTCTGATTCCTCAATATATTGTAAGTTCCATGAAGATACAGCCTATATTTTTCAGCCCTAGATCCCAGCTAGATGCCTATTAGATAGCAAATGGTCATACATAGTCACTGAGTAAATAATAAATGAATAAAAGGAACATTGGCTATGAAAATATTTTAGTCCTTTCGAATTTTCATAAGTGCCTGAGTTTGTCAAATGATGAGATTTAGTTATATTTGATAGCAGCTCCAAAAGGGTTATACTTAGCCCCTTCTTCAAAATAAGTCTACAGTGTATAGAAGAGTAGTCAAAACTTTGACTGCCTTAGTCCAAAAATTTTAGGCAGCTACATGAGGAATCTTCTATACTAATTTTTTTTTCTTTTTATGTTATATGGGTTTGAGTTAGACCCAGAAACTAAAATTTTCTCGGAATATTAATGTATTTTGTTTTTATTGTAATAATACAACTGACCTTTGTTTTTATTATACTTGCCTTTGGCCTTGGAGGGGGAAAAAACTGAAACAAATGTACAAAATCAAGCTCAAAATGCAGAAAATAACCAGAAGAGTGTAAGGCTTCCTAAAATATATTTTTGAATAGTGGAGTATATAAGTTACAGAAGTTTGAGGAAAACTTTACTTGAACATTAAACAATGGTATTTAACGTAGTTCTTCTCAGAGTCTTTAACACAAAATTTTTTAAATCTTTGGCCTTGAATGATCTTCTCGAATAATCATACAGGGTGATTGTTAAAATAATACTCCTGGGTGATAATTCAGTCTTCTGAATATAGGGCTTGCATTTTTAATCAGCAATGCAGCAATTCAAATGAACAGTGAAATTTGAAATCCACTTCTTCGAAATGTATAAATGCACTATAAATCTCTTAGGAGATATAACCATTTCTGAAATCCATTTGACCTTAAATCATTTTTTGTGTGTGAGGTATTACCTGAGGTCATTGTCTTGAGAAAGATAACATAGGATTTATGGTGGAGTATGGTAAGCACAGCTGACTATTTGAGACAAGCCTTTGATCATCTGAAAATGAAAACTTATCAAATTTCAACATTAAAGAAAATATTATGTGGCTGGAAGACAATTCTAACCTTTTTGATACTTTCATTTTACAATGAACATAACCTTTAAGTATATTTTTGTGTGTGCCTCCCAGGCATTGCAGAAACTTCATGAGATGGGATTCATAAAATCCCTAGTGTTATTCAGAAAGGCAACAGGTTTAAGCACTTCTGAAGGCACAATTCCAGATGTTCAAGCTGGTTTTAGAAAAGGCAGAGAAACCAGAGAACAAACTGCCAACATCCCCTGGATCATGGGAAAAGCAAGAGAATTCCAGAGAAACGTCTATTTCTGCTTTATTGACTATGCCAAAGCCTTTGTGTGGATCACAATAAACTGTGGAAAATTCTGGAAGAAATGGGAATACCAGACCACGTGACCTGCCTCTTGAGAAACCTATATGCAGGTCAGGAAGCAACAGATAGAACTGGACATGGAACAACAGACTAGTTTCAAATAGGAAAAGGAGTATATCAAGGTTGTATATTGTCACCCTGTTTATTTAACTTCTATGCAAAGTACATTGAGAAATGCTGGGCTGGAAGAAGTACAAGCTGGAATCAAGATTGCCGGGAGTAATACCAATAACCTCAGATACGCAGATAACACCACCCTTATGGCAGAAAGTGAAGAGGAACTAAAAAGCCTCCTGATGAAAGTGAAAGAGGAGAGTGAAAAAGTTGGCTTAAAGCTCAACATTCAGAAAACAAAGATCATGGCATCCGGTCGCATCACTTCGTGGGAAATAGATGGGGAAACAGTGGAAACACTGTCAGACTTTATTTTGGGGGGCTAGCAAATCACTGCAGATGGTGATTGCAGCCATGAAATCAAAAGACGCTTACCCCTTGAAAGGAAAGTTATGACCAACCTAGATAGCATATTCAAAAGCAGAGACATTACTTTGCCAACAAAGGTCCGTCTAGTTAAGGCTATGGTTTTTCTGGTGGTCATGCATGGATATGAGAGTTGGACTGTGAAGAAAGCTGAGCACCGAAGAATTGATGCTTTTGAACTGTGGTGTTGGAGAAGACTCTTGAGAGTCCCTTGGACTGCAAGGAGATCCAACCAGTCCATTCTAAAGGAAATCAGTCCTGGGTGTTCACTGGAAGGACTGATGCTAAAGCTGAAACTCCAGTACTTCGGCCACCTCCTGTGAAGAGTTGACTCATTGGAAAAGACTCTGATGCTGGGAGGGATTGGGGGCAGGAGAAGGGGATGCCAGAGGATGAGGTGGCTGGATGGCATCACTGACTCTATGGATGCGAGTCTGAGTGAACTCTGGGAGTAGGTGATGGACAGGGAGTCCTGGCGTGCTGCGATTCATGGGGTCGCAAACAGTCGGATACGGCTGAGCGACTGAACTGAACTGAAGGCACAAACCTTCAAAATACTCTCAGTTAGGTAAAATTTAACGTGATGAATATTGTACCTATTTCTAGAAACTCAAGTAATAATGTATGAAGATTGATCAGGAAAGTCTGCACCGATTTACCTACTTCAGTGTGCAGCTTAACTATTAATTATATAGGCAACCTAGCTGGGTCTGTAAATTATGAAATGGGATGAGCCATGAACATATCTTTATTGAAGTAATTATGCACTCTTTCTCACATACACATCTTCACCAACACCTCCAGAATCACCAGTTTGTTTCTGTGCTTTGGGCACAGATTCAGTTCAGTTCAATAGCTCAGTCATGTCCGACTCTTTGTGACCCCATGAATCACAGCACACCAGGCCTCCCTGTCCATCACCAACTCCCGGAGTTCACCCAAACTCATGTCCATCGAGTCAGTGATGCCATCCAGCCATCTCATCCTCTTTTGTCCCCTTCTGCTCCTGCCCCCAATCCCTCCCAGCATCAGAGTCTTTTCCAATGAGTTAACACTTCACATGAGGTGGCCAAAGTATTGGAGTTTCAGCTTCAGCATCAGTCCTTCCAATGAACACCCAGGACTGATTTCCTTTAGAATGGACTGGTTGGATCTCCTTGCAGTCCAAGTGACTCATAAGCGCCTTCTCCAACGCCACACTTCAAAAGCATCAACTCTTCGGCACTCAGCTTTCTTCACAGTCCAACTCTCACATACATACATGACCACCAGAAAAACCATAGCCTTGACTAGATGGACCTTTGTTGGCAAAGTAATGTCTCAGCTTTTGAACATGCTATCTAGGTTGGTCATAACTTTTCTTCCAAGGAGTAAGCGTCTTTTAATTTCATGGCTGTAATCACCATCTGCAGTGATTACAAAATGTTACATTATGGCCACAAAAGTAGGCAAAGTAATAACAAATTTAGTTGAGACAAGCCCTTTAATTATTTACCTCTGTGTGAAAAAAAATACATAATCCTACCATGTTGGTGCAGACTCTAATACTGGAGTATCCTGAACAATGGTCAGGATTCCCATTTTAATGGCTTGGGAGTCATGCACAAACAAATTTGAGTCCTATCTCCATCTCCTACTATCTTTATAAGGAAAAAAAGAAAACCACCTTTTTATTTGCATTGAGGTATAGCCAATTAACAGTGTTATAATCTTAGCCATACTTATACCTGTATCCATTCTCCCCCAAACTCCCCTTCTATCCAGGCTGTCACATAACATTGAGCAGAGTTCCCTGAGCTATACAGTAGGTCTTTGTTGGTTATCCATTTTAAATATAGCAGTGTGTACAAGTCTATTCTAAACTCCCTATTCATTTCCCCCAAAATTCCCCCATCCTCACCCCCTGCAACTGTAAGTTCATTCTCTAAGTCTGTGAGTCTCTTTCTGTTTTATAACTAAGTTCTTCGTATCATTTCTTTTTAGATTCTACATATAAGGGATGTCATATGAGTTTTCTCCTTCTCTGACTTACTTCACTCAGTATGACAATCTCTAGGCCCATCCAGGTTGCTGCAAATGGCATTACTTTATTATTTTTAAAGGCTGAGTAATATTCCAATATCTTTGATAATGAGCTTTGAGGTTTCTGATATTATGAGGTTTATTTGATATTTTACAGAAAAATAGGATTAAACACCAATAACAAATTTTTACATCAGAACAAATAAACCAACAAGCAAAATCCACTGCTAGTTTCAGCAATATTTCAGAGAAGGAATAACATTTTAATACTAATATATATATAGGATCAACTATCAAAAGAAATTATTTTTGAGAAAGAGAGATTGGCTCATGGAAAATCCACTAACATTCTGTTATTTGATATTAAATGTCAGTTTTCTACATTCCTATACTGTTGAAAGACTTCCCTGGTGGCTCAGACGGTAAAGCGTCAGCCTGCAATGCAGGAAACCCAGGTTCGATCCTTGGGCTGGGAAGATCCCTTGGAGAAGGAAATAGCAACCCACTCCAGTACTCTTGTCTGGAAAATCCTATGGACGGAGGAACCTGGTAGGCTACAGTCCATGAAGTTGCAAGGAATCAGACATGACTGACAGTCCATGAAGTTGCAAGGAGTCAGACACGACTGAGCGACTTCACTTTTTTTCTTTCTTTCTATACTGTTGAAAACTTCATGACAGGCCAGTACTTGTTAGTGAAATGATGGATGGGAAATACCAATTTGACTTCACTTTTCCTTCATTTGTGAAATGAGGATAATGATGCATACATTCAAAATTTCTGACATCAAGTGAAATGGTTTAATGAAGGCAACTCAGCTAGGTGAATGGAATAAAGAGTCCATCGGGGCTAGAATTCCTTTAGCTCTTATTTGGTGGGTACACTTGGGAAAGTTACTTTACCTTAAGGAGGTTCTGATTCCTTATCTGTAGGGTAGGCAAAATGATCCTTACCTGATAGGAGTTTTGATGAAATAAAATTTATACAGTGGTTTCTAAAGTAGTGTTTTGCATGTATTAGATGCTCAATTAGGCTTAGTTCCTACCCTTTCTTTCCCTTCCTAAGCTTTTTTCCTTCTGTCAAAATTTCTCCATTTTGTTGAAAAATATATGTATCAGAATAGAAACACAGGTATTCAGTCATTTTAATTTTCAGTCGTGGTGTCAACATAATGACCCTGGTCATTGGATGATCTTGACATTGTCAAAGAATGTATGGCTGTCCTTGATCCTTTCCTGTTCATGATTTAACAGGGCAGGAAAAATGTCATATTAACCAACCACTCATCTTCCTTGAGAAATCTTAACCTTGGAGAATGTCTTTATCCTTTCTGAATTTTCATTTGTTTTCCTCCTCAAGGCAGAATCAGCAGATCAATCTAACCAACTTAAGGATTCAGGTGCTTCAGAAAGTTTTCATTAAGGAACGTTCATGTCTTTGGCTTCAGTGCAAATATCCCATTTAGAAAATATGGAAATAAAGTTGTATATTTAGAATGACCTTTGTTAACGGGCACCGTGAATAAAATTACTCCATAATACTGTTGCATCGGCATCCATTGTATGTAGTTAAGCGGCCTTCAAGGGCCTGAAGCTGACACTAGGCCCCAGCACCATCCTCCATTGCTTTTCCTAGATAACAGCCAGCAGAGACGCAAAGAATTTTAAGGTCCTAATGGGACTTCTGCAGTGCTGCTGGTAATACAGTTCCTCCTGTTTCTCAGCTCCTTTGCTTGTGAGACCCTTAGGTAAGAACTCTGTGAAGCTTATTGAAACTCTGCTACTGCTCCTTTCAGTTTGAAGTGGCCAATCCAGCCTACCCTGGAACCTCAAGCCCTCCATACCAACCCTAACAGAGGCATATGCCCCAGGTCCTGCTGCTTCCTTTTGACCTGGACACTCCCATGTAGCTCAAGGAGGAATGCCTTGTGTTCCTCCAGGACCTGTGATTAGCAAACCTCTGTATTTCAGTTTCCCTGAGCTTGAGGTCTTTCTCAAACCTTGGGGCACCATCTGATACCTAGGGCTTTACTTAACAAATGTTAACAAAAACCAAAACAGGACTATGATAGAGTAAAAAAATTACTGGAAAGCCTATAAAAGAAAAGCCTCTTTTGCATTTTAAGTTACACTCCATTCTCCCTCTGAAATAAACAGTAATACTTTAAGAATTAAAGCAGATGAGATGATTTATCAGAGATTCATTTAAAGTCTTCTCTGGGTTTTAATCTCTGATTCTTTTGATTACAGTAACTTTGTTAATGGTATTGAGCATTTGGTTCTACTTTACAAGAGGCATTAGTTTTGTCTCTGATGACTTTTCTGTATACATTAAAAGAACTCAAAATACTTAATATAAATGCATTCTGGGCAACCTGAAATTCTACCTAGAAAAAAAAAAAAACATCTGACAGTTAAAAGGTCCAATTCATTCTTCATATTTAATTAATATCTGGGACAAACTGGGGGCTAAAAACAAGCATGATTTTCAGAATATATAAAAGAAAAAATGAAATTAAGTATCAAGTTTTTAAGAAACATTGGCTAAATTTTTCTCTCATGTGACTTTTGAGCGTGAATTTTTTTTAAATTATAGAATGATACTTTAGTACTGTTTTAATATTAAAAAGGCAGAAACTGGAAGAAGGTCAAAGATTAAAAATGGAATGTTGAGTCAAGATGATGGTAGGTAGTAGAGGAACAGTGGCCTGGGAGGGAGGCAGGGTCTGACACTGATGTCCTCTGTTACCAGGCTCCTCCAGGCAAGCTGCATTCCCTCTCTGAACCATAATTCACTCATTGCATGAAATAGTTACAATTTGGAAACGGGAAGCCCTAACATCATCATTTTAGATATTTTGGAAAACTATTTAAAATCATCTGTTAAGATTTGCATTTTGTTTGGTTCTGAAGGAAATATCAGTACTTTTATATCTGTTCTCAAATTGCCTATTATCTAATGCAAAATGAGAACCTTATACATATAATCACCTTGCAAGAGGGACTGTGATACGGGATAAATCATGTTTAAGAGCCAAGCACTATGGAGACCCAGAGGAGAAAACCATTTTGTCTCAGGGGAGGTAAGAGAGGTCAAAGAGTTATCAACAAGATTAAGCCTATTTCCTTATAATAATTATTAACGTGCTTATTAGGCTATTTATATTTACCAAATTATAAGTTACCCATTATTCTTATGGTTTCTATATGACATCTGGTAAGAAAGCATACTTAAGTTTACATTTTGCATGATTTAAATTAAGATGTTATAGGAGGGTAAACATGGAAATCTATTATCTAATGTGAAAAGCAGAAATTTATTCCAAAGACCTTAGGTAACTATCTGTCCTTCCCATATAATCTGGAGGCATGCCTGTTCCTTCTTAAAAAAAAACCACAGGAGTACAATGAATAATGCCTATTATGAAGCCAACCTCTTCAGATGGTCTGATGGAACGTAGCCCAGAATGACAATTGTGTATGGTCACTCAGCCCAATTACAGTAGGGCATGACTCTCCTAGAAAATTTTTGTTAATATAGTGTCTGCCAACAATTCATCAGGGCATCAAATGTCACACAACGAATATTGGATATAATTGTAAACTAGAACTCTAAAAATCTCTGCCAAAATTGTTTTAATATGAAAATGCTGGCATAAGTTTCTACTAGCAGCTCTAGATTTATTTCCTGCACACTTTATGCTCTCATTTTCCTAGACAATGCTTTGCTGTTGAATAAACTCCCTTTGGTCAGGGACTTGCGGGCAGGTGCAATGGCAAGATTCTGAGTAAGGAGTACTTACAATGCTAAATATAAGCCATTGTTGCCTTTCATTTCCTCGGCACATTAAGAAAAGTTAAGTGTGTGCTATCTAGAGGAGTCAGAAATATTATAAAACACATTTACACTGAGTAGTAGGTCTTATTCCTTTTGTCAAAATTAAGGTAAACTGCTCAGTATCTTTAATTCTTGATATGCTATTAAACAATATGAGGCACATTTGCAAACTGCAGGAAAATGGGATAAAGCAGGTACATCCTTTGCTTTCTCCCTGTGACTACAAAATTATCATTTGAGCAAAACTACTTTCAAGGGAACTTAAACATTCCCCCAAACTTATAGTCCAATATGTTGTTAAGCTCTTGTGGATCCATTTCAAGTTCTCTACATCCACTAACAAAAGGGCCAGCAAACCCAGAAGCCATTTTCCTAAGTGACCCTGCCTGGTTGGATAGGGCAGGAAGTAGAACATATCTAAGAATATGCAAGGGCCCTAATTCCAAGATTAGGACCTTGCCATACAAGATATTAAGACCATGAATATGGAAACGGCAGAGTAAATTCAGACTGAACCTATAAGGACATCCATGATAAAACCAAACACTGTATAGTTAATCTCCATGACTACAATCGTCATGATAAGCCTATAAGAAAGAAACATGAAAGATTCTGAAGCATGTTTAACAGGAAATACTGATGGAAGAATATCTAGGAGGGTTTATTCAGACAACACACATTCCTGGTCTGTGCCCTAGATCTACTGATTAATAATCTGTGGGAGTGGAGCCTTACCACAAGCAGTTTTATTTGAAAATGGTTGATCTGAATTTTATAGAAAAGGGATCTGAATAACAAAATCACTTGCCAATAAGTGACGTGTTAGGAAAACAGCACAGCGGTAATTTCCAGGTTCTTTCTAGTATGTTATTTAGTCTTGGGTATGACCAATAGAAATCCAAATCAATCACCTTTGCTATTTATTTACTAAGAAATTGCATGTGCTCTCATCAGCACTCAGTGAGGTTGCTGATCATCCTAGAGTCTTGGAACAGAAAGAGATGCTCTCATGATAGCTCTTTTCCTCTATTCTAAGGCTTCATTTCCTGACTACATCACAGAATGGTTGTTTCTCATTATTTAATTATATAATATACCATGTCTTCTATTCTATGCTAATTCTATTTTCAGAAAATTTTCATTGAGTTCACTTTAATATTTGACTGAAATATTCACCTTTTTATAGCTGTTTCCATCAGTTACATCTGCCTCTGCCCTAAGAGTGAATCAGATTAGGTTTTTTAATGATGGCTATTCTGACTGATGAAGGTGGTAATTCATTGTGATTTTTATTTTCATTTCTGTAATAATTAGTGATGCTGAGTATCTTTTCATGTGCCTATTGGGCATCTGTATATCTTCTTTGGAGAAATGTGTATTTAGGTCTTCTGCCTATTTTTCAATTAGGCTTCTTCTTCTTTTTTTTTTTTTTTTTTAGGTTATTGCATTATATGAACTGTTCATACATTTTGGAAACAGCCTGGTTGGTGGCATTATTTGCAAGTTATTTCTCCTGGTTAGTAGGTTGTACTTGTTTATGGTATCCTTTCCTGCACAAAAGTTTGCAAGTTTGATTAGGTCCTGTTTGTTAATTTTTGTTTTTATTTCTGTTTCCTTGGGAGACTGACTTAGAAAACACTGGTACAATTTATGTCAGAGAATGTTTTGCCTATGTTCTTTTCTCAGAGTTTTATGGTGTCATGTCTTATAATTAAATCTATGAGCCATTTTGTGTTTATTTTAGTGTATGGTGTGAGGGTGTATTCTAACTTCGTTGATTTACATTTGGCTGTCCAGCTTTATCAATACCGCTTTCTGAAGAGACTGTCTAACTCCATTGTATTATCTTGTGTTCGTTGTAGAAGATTGATTGACTATAGATGGCTTCCCAAGTGCCTCAGTGGTAAAGAATCTGCCTGTAATGCAGGAGATTTGAGTTCAGTCTCTGGGTCAGGAAGTTCCTCTAGAGAAGGAAATGGCAACCCACTCCAGTATTCTTGCCTGGGAAATCCCATGGTCAGAGGAGCCTGGAGGGCCATGTTCATGAGGTCTCAAAAGAGTCAGACACTTTTGGGTTCTGTATTCTGTTCTGTTGATCCAAATTTTATGTCAATACCTTGGTGTTTTGATTACTGTCCCTTTGTGGTAGGCTTCCCTGGTGGCTCAGGGGTAAAGAATCTGGTGAAGAGATGCAGGTAAAGAGCCAGGTGCGCTAGAGTCCATGGGATCGAAAAGACTGAGACACAAGTTAGTGATGAAACAACAGCCTTTGTAGCACTGTCTGAAATCTGGGAGGGTTAGGCAGCATTATTTATAGTATCCAAGACATGAAGGCAATCTAAGTTTCTAGATGAATAAACAAAGTGTTACATAGAGAGGAACATATATGTATATGAATATTATTCAGACATAAAATGGGAATTCTTCCATTTGTGACAACATGGATAAACACTGAAATACAAAGAAAAGATATTAAAATCAAGAAGGGAAAATCTACAAATAATATATACGGGAATCCTCATAAGTTTATCAGCTGAATTTTCAGCAGAAACTCTGCAGGCCAGAAGGGAGTGTCAGGATATAGTTAAAGTGATATTATTATTAATCAAAAGAAAGCTGAAGTAGCCATATTAATTTCAGACAAAGCCAGCTTCAGAGCAAGAAAAATATCAGGGATAAAGAGGGACATCTATATAATAGAGGGGTCAATTCTACAAAAAAAAAAAAATACACAACAATTCTTAACAAAAATACATCTAACAACATATTTTCAAGATATATGAGACAAAGCTAATAGAACTGCAAGGAGAAACAGAAGTGAACCAGTACCACTGGATAGAGAGTTTCAACACTCTATCAATAGTGGACATATCATGAGCAGAAATCTCCAAAAATAGAGTCGACATGAAGAGCACTACAAATCAAATGGATCTAACTGATATTTAAGGAATACTTCATCAAACAAGAATAAAATACAGATTCTTCTCAAGGTAGCATGGAACATTAGATAGACTGCATTTGAACAAATGTAGAGTATGCCATCAGACTGTAATGGAACTAAATGACAAATCACAGAAAGATAGTTGGTTGCTGTATGGAACTCTCAACTATTGCTCAATTACTCTGCAAACCCTTCAGAAAGACACCATTAAGAAAATGTAAAGACAAGAAACATCCTGAGTAAGAGAAATATTTTCAAATCATACATCTGGTAAAGGATATATATCCAGAATATGTAAGGAATCTTGCAACTTAATACCAAGAAGACAGACAACCCCAATAAACATGGGGAAAATATCTGAATAGACATTTCACCAAAGAAAATATGTGAATTCCTAATAAGATATAAAAATATGCTCAAATTTTTAACCATTTGGAAATTAACATTTAAGCCTGGATGAAATTTGATTTCAGACTCCTTAAATTTTATTTTTAAGCAAAAATTCAGACAATAGCAAGTGGTGACAAAGATGTAGAGAAAATGGAACTCTCATAATTGCTAATTAAGATGTAAAATGGTACAGCCACTTTGTTAATGTCTGTCTGTTTCTTAAAAAGTTAAGAAAGTATTTACAGTATCCTATTCTACTTCTGGGTATCTATTCAAGAAAAATAAAACATATGTCCACTTGAAGATGTTTATGTAAATGTTTATGATTAATTCATAATAGCCAAAAAGTGGGAAAAAATCCAAAAGTTATCAGCTGGTGAATGGATAAGGAAAATGTGATAAAATCATACAATGGATTCTATTCAGAATAAAAAAAGAACAAACTACTGAAATATACTATAATATAGATGAAACTCAGTCATTATGCTACATGAAAAAGGGAATGCAAAATGCCACATGCTGTATGATCAATCTATAAAATCTATGGAAAAGGCAAACTTATAACCAGTGGAAACTAGGTTAGTGGTTGTCTTTATAGAGATTAACTGTAAAAACGGGCATGTGGGATCTTACTAGGAAGATAGAAATGTTCTAAAACTGGCCTGTGGTAATGGTTGCAAAACTTGGTAAATTAAATAAATGCATAACTGAAATATATACTTAAAACCTGTGATTTTTACAGAATGCAGATTGTTTTTAAAAGCTGTCATATTCATGCAGATGACACCACCCTTATGGCAAACAGTGCAGAGGAACTAAAGAGCCTGTTGATGAACGTGAAAGAGGAGAGTGAAAAGGCTGGCTTAAAGCTCAACATTCAGAAAACTAAGATCATGGCATCCGGTCCCATCACTTCATGGGAAATAGATGGGGAAACAGTGAGAGACTTTATCTTTTTGGGCTCCAAACTCACTGCAGATGGTGATTGCAGCCATGAAATTAAAAGATGCTTATGACCGACCTAGACAGCATATTCAAAAGCAGAGACATTACTTTGCCAACAAAGTCCATCTAGTCAAGCCTATGATTTTCCCAGTAGTCATGTACAGATGTGAGAGTTGGACTATAAAGAAAACTGAGCACCGAAAAATTGATGCTTTTGAACTGTGGTGTTGGAGAAGACTCTTGAGAGTCCCTCGGACTGCAAGGAGATCCAACCAGTCCATCCTAAAGGAGCTCAGTCCTGGGTGTTCATTGGAAGGACTGATGTTGAACCTGAAACTCCAATATTTTGGCCACCTGATGTGAAGAGCTGACTCATTTGAAAAGACCCTGATGCTGGGAAAGATTGAAGGCAGGAGGAGAAGGAGAAGACAGAAAATGAGATGATTGGATGGCATCACCGGCTCAATGGACATGAATTTGGGTGGACTCCAAGAGTTGGTGATGGACAGGAAGTCCTGGCACACTGCGGCCCAGGGGATCGCAAAGAGTCAGACATGACTGAGTAACTGAACTGAACTCAGTACAGACTGAAAATGTATGTATGTATATATGTGTGTGTGTGGGCTAAATTATTACCCAAATTGGCTAGAATGTAAACATTATGATAATATAGAATGAATCTATCACTAGTTTAAAAAAAAAATGCAATATTCTCCAAACCCAGTTTGAGAAACAAAGAATACAATCATGATTTCTCCTGCTACCAGGAAGTTTTTAATGAGGTGGATGAAAGTGGAGCTGATTATACAGAGTGAAGTAAGCCTGAAAGAAAAACACCAATAGAGTATACTAACACGTATATATGGAATTTAGAAAGATGGTAACGATAACCCTGTATGCAAGATAGCAAAAGAGACACAGATGTATAGAACAGTCTTTTGGACTCTGTGGGAGAGGGAGAGGGTGGGATGATGTGGGAGAATGGCATTGAAACATGTATAATATCATATATGAAACGAATTGCCAGTCTAGGTTCGATATAGGATGCTTGGGGCTGGTGCACTGGGATGACCCAGAGGGAAGGGATGGTATGGGCAGGGAGGTAAAAGGGGGATTCAGGATTGGGAACACATGTACACCCATGGCAGATTCATGCTGATGTATGGCAAAACCAATACAATATTGTAAAGTAAAAAAATAATAAAAATTTTAAAAAATAAAAAACAAATAAAAACTATCATTTTTCATAAGCAATTAGCTCCAGTGTGCTAATTTTTGTTCATTCTAGTTATTAAGACAGCACAAATCTCTCCTGTTAAGGAGCAAATGGACAAAAATTACCTTAAAATTTCTACTATAGTAATTATTTAATTTAATTTAATATTATTATACAATTTCTCATTTTATTTGAGAATAAAACTATAATTGTTCCAGTCAACCAAGATGAAAATAGAGACTCATATTAGACTTCATCCTTATTCTTGCATCTTTGCCACAATTCTGGAAATTTCTCATTCTGATATTCTGTTTATTTCATGCTTTTAATCATTTGTTATTGGCTTCATTCAGATCCCTAGTTTATCTCCCCTTTTATTATTTAAAAAAATTTCCTCATTGGGTAGTTTCTAGATTTTTTTAATTTCATAGAGCAGGAAAACACATTAAACAGAAAAGAAATGGAAATAAATTTTCCAACTATTAATTTTTTCAAGTAAAGCCACCAAAATTAAAATTTAACTCAACAACTACCATGTATTTTCTCTCTGTAGAAAACTAAGTAGCACTGATTAGTTTCTAATTAAAGTCTTTTATAAAAAAGCAGTGAAAATACTTCAAAATACACATGAAATATACAAAACATAAATGTGAAAAAATAACTGTATTAGGTTCTCCAGGGAAACAGAGCTAACAGAATATATACATAGATGTATAAGAGGTTTTTTTTGTTTTTTAGTAGGAATTGGCTCATGCTATTATGGAAGATGAGACATGCCATGATATGCACTCTCTAAGCTGGTGAATCAGGAAAGCTGGTGGCATAAAATTCAGTCCAAGTCTGAAGGGCTGAGAATAAGGCTGTTGTAATTCCCAACCTGAATCTCAGGCCTGAAGCCAAAGGCCTGAGAACTGGGGTGAGTGGCCTGCTGGTGTTAAGTCCCTGAGTTGGAAGGTTCCACAAACAGGAGCTGAAGAAGATATATAGCCCAACTCAAAGGGAAAAGAAGAAATTATGCTTCCTCCATCTTTTTGTTCAATTTGGGCCTTCTAGGGATTAGATGTTGCCTGCCATGTTTATGAGGGAAGATCTCTTCATCTACTAATTCAAATGCCAATCTCTTCTGGAAATTCCCTGTCAGACATACCCAGAATTAATATTTTACCAATTCTTTGGTCATCCCTGAGCTCAGTCATTTTGATGCATAAAACTAACTCTCACGGGGCCACCTCTTGTCAACCTGGAACAGAGATGCACTTCTTTACTCATATTCAGTCTCCAAACAAAGACAACAAGAAGGTTATATTTTTGCCAAACATGTTAAAACTATCCTTCCTTCAATAGAAAATGCAGCAATCCCTTTACCAGAAGACGAGGTAAATTTCTCATTTTTCCTTTATGAAATTATGTTTTGATACCTTATTTGGATATTCAGTTAAAGCAATTCAAATTGAAGCTTGAATCCCTAGCTTGTTAGAATCAAGCTGAAGCTATTTTCACATTGCTGTATTGAAATGGAAGGAATGCATTTCATGATATTTAACACAAATCAGAATATTTTGGGTGAATTTGGACAAGCTGAGTAAGGGTAGTTCTCACAGATCCAAAGAGCCCTTCACTTTTTCCTGTAAAGTGGAGAAAGCCATCAAAATGATTCTCTTACTATTGGGGAAAGCTGGAAAGGAACTCTAGAGCTTTCTGTGATTAATTATACTCTGAGTACTATAGCTTGGGGAGATGATGGTATACTAGCTCTCTCATGGAAAGCTTAGCTATGGACAGAAATCGCACATCAGTTTCCTGATCAATTTCACAGCCCTGCTGCTCTTAGATTTGGTTGCAAAATAAGCAGAAGGTTCTGGGATGGATCCTCTCTACCTACTATCAAAAGTGACATCATAGACTTTCATGGCTACCATTACAGAGCCTCAGTTAGGCATTGCTGTCTCTCAAATGTGAAACTCTGTTACTAAACAACATACTAAAGGCATTATGTCTTATTTAAACCAATCTTTTTCAAATTAAGGCTCACAGACCATCTCTTTCAGAATCACTTGGATTGGAAAGTGTTGTCAGGTCCATGTTTAAAAAAAAAGTTACCTTTAGTCCCCTTTACTTAGAATTTACTGAATTTTTCGAAATCTTTATTTTTAAAAGCTCCTCAGATGATTTTAAGAATCATGTACATATGAGATACATTGTTAGTAAAACAGCCTGCATATTAGAATTACCTGGTCATCAGTATTTTATAAAAATCCTCCATATGATACTACAGTGAGGATATGGCTAAGAACTACTGATCTAGAATTGGAAAAAAAGAATTCACAATAGTCTCCCTCACTCCTACTGCTTACACCTGGCTTATTTCACTCTCTTATGTTATTCACTTAGCCTTTAAATGTAACTGAGCCTGCAGACTATAAATATTGAACACTCTGCACTGGCAAGTGTGGGTTCTTGGAAGTAGAGACTTCAAAGACGAAAATCTAGGGAACGGAGATCAGGTTAGAGAGAGAGTGTTCATGCTGGTACAGGTAGAGGAAGCTTTTTGAAGCAACCCAGTTGGGACCGCCACCAAGGTAGTAGCTGCTTACGCCACTTACGAAGGGAGAGGAGCTACTGGTGACGAGGAAGGGCAACAAAAATAGAGTGGAACAAACCAACAACAACAAAGAATTTATACCTCTCTCTTGACAAGAAAAGCACACCAAAATATTGCTTTGAGGAATCTTTGCAAAACACATAGAACTTTTCAAAGTTTGCCTTAAATGGAAATATTTTGTTTCTTAAGTTTGATCAAGTCCTGGTTCTTCTGTTCTTTCAGATATTTTGGCCACTTCAATACATGAACAGTTTGCTCATGGCACAGGTATACCAGTACAAGTGCAGGAAGAAAAGCAACTGAATCCCTCCTAATCCAAGGGCTCAGAGCAGGACATTTAAGGATCAAGCCTGAGCATTACCCTGAAGGGTGCAGGCCAGAAGCTTTCAAAATTCTAATTTGTTTCAAAGTCTGTTTGTTTTTTTTAATTGAGATATCATTGGCATGTAACATTGTATTAGTTTTAGATATGCAACATAATGATTTGATGGAGAAGGCAATGGCACCCCACTCTAGTACTCTTGCCTGGAAAATCCCATGGATGGAGGAGTCTGGTAGGCTGCAGTCCATGGGGTTGCGAAGAGTTGGACACGACTGAGTGACTTCACTTTCACTTCTCACTTTCATGCATTGGAGAAGGAAATGGCAACCCACTCCACTGTTCTTGCCTGGAGAATCCTGGGGATGGGGGAGCCTGGTGGGCTGCCATCTATGGGGTCACACAGAGTCCAACACGACTGAAGCGACTTAGCAGACTTAGCAGCATAATGAGGTGATACATGTATATACTGCAAAATGATTTTTAGGTAGTTTTAGGAAACTGTATCAAGAAAAAACGGCCTTAAAATTAACCCAGTGGTCTTATCTCTTAACTGGACATAAACATGTGAAAATCTTAACTATATGCCTGCGTGTTAAGTCGCTTCAGTTGTGTCTGACTCTTTGTGACCCTATGGACAGTAGCCTTTCAAGCTCCTCTGTCCATGGATTCTTTAGGCAAGAATACTGGAGCGGGTTGCCATGCCCTCCTCCAGGGGATCTTCCCGACCCAGGGATCAAATCCATGTCACTTACATGTCCTGCATTGGCAGGCAAGTTCTTTACCACTAGTGCCACCTGAGAAGCCCATATCCCTAATTCAAACCAAACACCTTAGCTTGAGAACCCAGTGCCCCTCCTACCTAAGTCCCAAATTATCTTAGCCACACATCCCACCATTTTCTGTCCGATACTCTCTACTCATATTCTGATGATTTCTTGTCTCTGATATTGACTCACACTGTCAAAAACCTATCTGTTCTTTAAACTATAGCAAAATTTGTCCTTCCATCCCCAACTCTTCTTGACTTCTTCTTCCCTTGGAAGTAAACTGCAGAATTTCTACTTCTCATTAACCTTATATTCTAAATTTTTGGCTTTGAACATGTTTCAACATACAAAGATGTGAAAGCCAAATTGCTGAGAAATTAGTATTTCTGAATTTACTTTGGCAGTCGACAGAGGAAAAAGAGATTGACTTGGTTAACTTGTTTCTATGCTGCCTTATTTCCTTTGCTATCTCCTGATTTCTTTTTCCACCATGAATAGTTTCAGCAGACACTTTCCATTTTGTCAACTAGATTAAAGGCTATCTTTGAATATATTAAATACAACTGACGTTTGCCATTTTTCAAGCCCAGATATGAGAGATCGTAATTGTGCCAAAGTTCCAGAGTTAAAATTTCATTACACTTTTTAGAGTAAAAGCACAGAGTAAAAATTCCTCATTTCCTGTTATCATTTGAAGGGTAAAAATTTCCTTCCTCTATTGTAATATCTCTATAATTCAAGGTTTATTTGCTTTATGGGGAGAATACTATTGAATCACATTCTTTGTTTGGAGTTGTGTTTGCTTTTAATATTTTAACAGCTTCCAGCCGTATGACTGTGGGAATGACCACCTTATCTCTCTGGCAGTTCAAGTTTATGAAAGTGAAAGTCACTCAGTCGTGTCCCACTCTTTATGACCCCATGGACTGTCCACGGAATTCTCCAGGCCAGAATACTAGAGTGGGTAACCATTCCCTTCTCCAGGGCATCTTCATATTCCTGATTGTCTGATTACACCTCTTAGTAGAATAACCACATGAATGATATCCAAAGAACATCTGCATCATCAAATGAAAAGTATAATGTTTAGATAGCAGAAGTGAAAGAAAAGTGTTAGCTGCTTAGTCATGTCCGACTCTTTGTGACCCCATGACTGTAGCCCACCCAGGTCCTCTGTCCATGGAATTCTACGGGCAAAAATACTGGGGTGAGTAACCATTCCCTTCTTCGGGGGATCTTCCCAGCCCAGGAATCAAACCCGGGCCTCCTGCATTGAAGGCAGATTCTTTACCATCTTAGCTACCAGGGAAGCCCTTAGATAGCAGATGTTACATGTACATAGACAGTTTCATGGCGGCAAAAACTAGGATTTTTAAAATGCTTATGTCCCATCCTTGTTTTCATGTTGAATGTTGTTAAAAACAGGTAAAATTAATCTTACAATTTGAGAGTCGCAGTCAGGGGTACGGAGTAGAACCTCTTCCCTTGTAGTCTCAATTTGCGGGGTTTCATTGACTTCAGTAGTGACTTCTTGAGGCTGGAGAGAAAGAGAACATTAGGAGGGAAATAGTTTCATCAAAGAGTTCCTAATGCTTTTGTAAAACAAGCTATAATGGCAACCTCACACTCAAGGAAAAGGAATAAAATGAAAATGTGTATATATCAGAGACCTTAACTGTACCTTAAATATTAACTATGAAATTGAATGAAATAATTTCTATTCAGTTTTGTATGAGTGCTGTCCAGTAGGACTACTTTCCTACTGCAAATGTTTATTTCTTGCATAATAAACTTTTAAGGATTCTGGTTCTTAAAAAAAAACAAAAAAACAAAAAAAACCAGGAATCCTATCTTTCCTCTTCATTTTAACCTCATATCTATCTGGGAAATAATAAGTATACATCTTATTTTCTTAACAGTAAATATGATATTTTCTAACATCTCATTGTAAGTTACAAAAAGAATTATGTTGACTCCAATGCTTCACCTACCAGTCAAATACTGTTTTATACCTCAAGAAGCCCTACATATTACTCTAAATGTCTTTGTGCTACTTTCTACACAGAAATGCACATGATCTAAACTGGGTCATCAAAACCTTCATTTTTGGAACTAAATACTGACTAGATTAAAAAGAGGCTATAAATAGGTATATTAATTTCAGTAAATTCACTTGTCCAAGTTGTTTCTACAATGAGACACTTCTTATAGTTCACATTCCCAGTCTTCTGAAGCATCCTCTGTTTCTGTCCATCCCCAACTTTGTTACTTCTGCCTTCTCCCAGATAGTATGAGCTCCTGATGTTCTACCATTAAAATCTCCTTCACTTAATTTGGTAAGGGTCAATATTTATTGCTTGTAAACACAGAGATGTGAATGATACTGAGAGTCAAATCAGCAAAATAAAACTGTCATAACAACATAAGGGTTGAGATAGAAACCATTTGCTATTGAAACCAACAGGAAGGAAAACTAACCCAGCTAGATAAGCTGTAAAAAATGACACAGGTTCACCAATGATGGAGATTACATTTAAGAGTAGGTATTCAGTATCTTCCTTAAAATATAAATATGCCCATATTGAAAAATGTTAGTGTTTGTTAATTATATTTTCTTATGCAAATATTGTACATTTATGGAAATGATTCCAGACATTGGTGGTGAGGTTTAGGTAAGAAATATGAGCAGAATAAAAGCTTTTGTCTATCTACTTATCAATTTTTGTAGGCCTTGGCTAACTTGGACAAGATATAAAAGGGGCTTCATTTACTATTAAGTTCACAGAAAGCAGGTGGGAAGAATGACAGTGTAATTTTCCTCCTCCGTAAGTTTGCCGAAGTCTACCCTTGTGCTCATATATTTCACAACTGGGTTGGCTGGTTTGTCAACTTCTGCATCTGTTTACAAAAGTTATTTTAACTTGCTTCAGGAAAGAAAATTACATAAATTAATTTCTTTTAACGACTGGAGGAAATTATACATCACCTTCATCAATGTGAGCAATAAAGCATGAAAAGTTAAATTACTTTAAATACCAAAACATAATATTTCTTTTTAGAACTAGTTGCATTAAACATAATACATGCAGTCCTTAATGCAGGCATTTGCTACCAGTGAAATAGCTCTTTCTAAAAGAAAGAAGCCTTATTGAGTCTGATGAATTAACAAAGAATGGGAACTGGCTTTGGGGAATTATAGTGTATTTTGGTGTTTAAAAACATGTGAATTCTGGTTCTGGATTAGCACATAAATAAATTAGGGTCTTAGACACTACATATGACTTTGGAGGGCCTGTTTTCTACTGCCATACTAAATTCGGTCAAGAACACCTAAATTGCAATATTTTTGTTGCTGTTGTTATTTGTTGTTTAGGATAGTTTTAGCTTCAGAAAAAATTGATAGGTATAGGGACTGTCCATAAAGCCCCAGTTCTTACAAATGCATGGACTCTCCCATTATCAACATTATTCACCAGAGTGGTACAAATGTTACCAAAGGTGAATGGACATTAACACATCATAATCACTGAATGTCCATGGTGTATATTAATATTAGGATTCACTATTAGATGAAATTCTATAGGTTTGGACAAATGTGTAGTAACATATATCCATCATTATGCTATCATACATAGTATTTCCACTGCTCTAAAAATCCTCTGTATTCTTCCTGTTCATCCCTGCCCTCCTCACCCTTGGCAACCTTTAGTCTTTCAATTTTTTCCATAGTTTTTCCTTTTCTAAAATATCCATAGTTGTAATCATACAGTATACAGCCACTTCAGATAGGATTTTTTCATTTTGTGATATATATTTAAGGTCTCTCAGTGTCTTTCTATGGCTTGGTAGCTCATATCTCTTTAATGGTGATAAATATTTCATTTTCTCCATGTACTACCATCCAGTAATAGATGGATTCACTGGTGAATTCTATCCAACAATTAAAATAGTTAATTTATAGCAATTCTTTTCAAGAAATTCCTGTCAATTTCTTCCAAGAAATAGAAGAGGTGAGAACACTTCTAAATTCATTTTATGAGTCTAGCATTACCCTAATACTAAAACCAGATAAGGATACTGTGAGAAAATAAAATTATAGGCCAATATTCTTGATGAGGGATTCCCTGTTGGCTCATTGGTAAAGAATCTGTCTGCCAATATAAGAGTCATGGGTTCAACTTCTGGGTTGGGAAGATCCCTGGAGAAGGAAATGGCAACCAGTTGCAGCATTCTTGTGTGAGAAATCCCATGGATGGAGGAGCCTGGCAGGCTACAGTCCAAGGGGTTACAAAAGAGTCAGACATGACTTAGTGAGTAAACAAGAAAAATAACTTAATGAATATGGGTTCAAAAATTCTCAACAAATCTTAGCAAATCATATTCAACAATGCACTAAGCAAAACAAAACAATCTAATTAAAAGATGGGCTGAAGATATGAACAGGCTTTTTCCCAAAGAAGTCAAACAGGTGGCCAACAGGTTCATGAAAAGATGCTCAAAATCACTAATTATCAGGAAAATGCAAATCAAAACCACAATGAAATAGCACCTCACATCTGTTAGATGGATATTATCAAAAAGATAGGAAATAACAAGTGTTGGTGAAGACATAGGAAGAGGGAACCTTGTGCACTCTTGGTGGGAATGTAAAGTGGTATAGCCACTATGGAAAACAATATGGTTATTTCTAACAAATTTAAAAATAGAAATGAAATATAATACAGCAATCCCACTTAAATGCATCCCCAGCAACCTAAGAGTACATCATTTGGACACACTGATAACGAATATATGGTATATATGTATATAGACTATGGAATATTATTCAGCCATTAAAATAATGAAAATTTGACATTTGGGGTAATGTTAATGGAACTTGAGGTTATTATGTTGACTGGAATAAGGAGACAGAGAAAGACAAATTCTGCATGATCTCACTTAAAAAAAGAAAAATATAAGCTCATAAACAAGCACAAAGGTTTACTATAGCACAGGGAACTATAGTCAATATATTATAATCTATAATGGAAAATAATTTCAAAAGTAATATATGTTTATATGTATAACTTATACTTGCCATGTACAAGTACCTTGCCATGTACTTTAAACACTGTAAGTCAACTACACTTTAATAAATAAATATATATATACATATATAATTTGAAAAAAAAAAAAAGAATATAAGCTCACAATTACAGAAAACAGATTGGTGTTTGCCAGAAGTAGGGTTTGGGGAGTAGTGAGTGAATTGGATGGAGGAGGACATATCTCCCTTATAAAGAGGACCATAATATGAATGGAGTGATTGAAATCATCTTTTTGGTTGATTTAATTTAATTCCCAGGAGTCCTGACCAATAAGATTAGGAACATTTTAAAGGCGAGGACAATGCCTTTTTCAGCTCTGTAACATCTCACATCAAGGCAATCTATAGGAAGCTGGTGAGCAGAAACATCATGGAACCCTTCAGATGAGGCCACATCTGAACCCTTTGAGGCTCCATCTTTTGAGTAGAGACTAATGTCCTCCGAGTCACCAAAGTAAAACAGGTAGAGCTAGTGATTTAACCCAACCTATCAGATGCCAATTTTATGTCCATTCAACTCCATCTTAATACTTCTTTACTAGGTATGATAGTGGTTGACAGGATGTGTCAGCCACTTACTTAAATACTATATAAGCCCCCATTTCACCCTCTAATCACATAATTTTCTGCAGGGGTCTAGTTTTTGTATTATGAGACACTGGTAAAAAGAAAGAGGATATCTGTAGAGTATTCTTGACCTTAGTTAGGGTCTAGTTTTCTAAACTATGCTTTAACTTCATTAAAGCTTGCTTTTTGAACAAGTATTAATAATTGTTTTAGTAATATTAAAGAAA
This sequence comes from Capra ibex, assembly GCA_006410555.1. NCBI lineage: Eukaryota > Metazoa > Chordata > Mammalia > Artiodactyla > Bovidae > Capra > Capra ibex. The sequence continues at coordinate 14,922,819 of SJYO01038983.1, forward strand.
ATAATGGATGTAAAAGTTATGCTCTACTTGAAGGATACAAATACCCATATCTGTTAATTAAAGTAAACCTGCCAAACAGCATTTTATTTTTCTACATCTTCATTAATTTTGTTCTAGTAAATATCTCTTATGGTTTTATATATTTACAGGTTACTGACGGAGCAAATCATCAGCAGGGGTGACATGCTTATCATTCAATCACAATCTTCCCAAAATCATTCCTTCTTGACCTTTAATTCACGGACTAAAATGAGACAAAGTGAGTGACCAGAAAAAATGTCTGTAATGATAACTAAAAATATTTTTGGAGGATATGGCCTAGAGTGTTAAACAAGGTGAAAGGACAATGCTTTCTCCTTGCTTTATCTCCCTCTCTGTCTTGAACATAAGGTAATATGGTACAGCACACACACACACACACACACACACAGAGCTTAGAAATTATACACAGTTAAAGTCTAGGGTAGGAATTGTGCATGAATGCACAGCTAATATCAACCATATTGATAATGCTCCAAACATGTTTTTATGTTGGTTGGTGGACCTATGTGTATTTGTTTTACTATTATGTACACAACGTAGGTAAACACATAAAATAATTAAATGTTATATCAGTTATCAAATATATCTATTTGATAACAAGTGTCAATAGATTGAAATGGTTGAAATATAAAATTGTTGAAATATGTAATTGTTCATACTTTGTTAATGTAAAATGGTTCAAAAAACATTACACACAGATTCATCCTATTCTGTGAAAATGTATTAAATATATACTAAAGTTTCTGAGAGAAAGTATGAGTTCTTGTTTCCTACTTGGTGGAATTATGAGATTGTTTTATGCTGTTTTAAAATCTTTTGCCATTTTCTTTTTTTCTGAAATAGATTATTTATAAAATTAAAAAATGCTAAAAATTATAAATATTGTATATAAGAGCAAGATCTATTTTAGTCAAAAGAATTTTAAGAAATATGATGGAGAAATTGAAGCTAGAGACTTTACTTGAGGACTGTTCTTATAGAATCAGATTTGACATAAGGAAAAGAGGATTCGTATCTCATAAAAGGTAAAAAGAAGAGAGTTCTAAAACAAAATGAGGTTTGTGAGAATGAAAACTAGTATATGAACATGCTTTAATGATAAAAAATAGTGGAGAAATCAGCTATGTCAAGTAGTTGGTAGATTTGACCTCCAGACTGAGGAGTTTAGACTTTGTCCACTAAGTAATAGAGAACTTAGTTGGTATATAAACAATAATATTTAACACCTTGATAACTGTAGACATAGTTACTCACAGGGTTTGTGTTCGTAACTTCAGTCTTTACCACACAATTCAGTTAACTATGTGTACACACAGACACAATTTTATATACTATAAGAATAACACCTATGGAAATTGAGAAGGAAAAGTCTTCATGGGTATTTCTAAAGTTAATTTCTAAAAAAAAAGTTGGTAATAAATTATGAAGTAACTGGAACATAAATAATTGCATACATTATTCAAGATAATTATTCTAAATTAATCATGAAAAATAAAATATTAGTGTTTCCAAAGTTTTGAATATGAATACTGCTCTACTAAATGAATCACTAATTATTCTACAAGTAATACATGTTCATTAATATTTCAAAGTGACATATCTTTATATCAGAAGATTCATTTAACAATAATTTATTTTCTGAATAATAATGAGTAAATACACTGCTTATGCCCTGAGGTACTGCCAATAATTTTAAGATCCTAGAATAAATCAGGAACCTGACTGACCTCAAATACATGGATGTGTGTGGCCCCTATGTGTAAGGAGTATGATTTGAAAATGGGTTGGAAGTTGCATGGATATGTTCTGATTAAAATTTGGAACAATGGGATTAATTTAGGTGGGAGTAAACACTTATTGATTTAAAAAAGTTGAAATAACTATAGAAGTAAGAAAATAGTACTATTTTCTTTTTCTTCTATTTTTTGAGGAGGTGCATGACAATAACAGTCTACATTTATATAGTCCTTGCCATGTTTTAGAAAAAGCTATGTGCATTATATCTCTGTAACAAACTATGTTACCTTTCAAGAATAAAGAAACTACAATTCAAAGGTTAAGTGACTTGCCCAAATTCAACAAGCCAGTAAATGATAGACTTCATTCAAATATTCAATTTTTAATCATACTGAATCCTAATAAATGGCCACTTTAAAAATTAATTAGGAAAAGTTGATACTTTAACTCAATAAGCTTTTTTTTTTAATTCTTTATTTTTTTACTTTACAATACTGTATTGGTTTTGCCATACATTGACATGAATCCACCACAGGCGTACATGAGTTCCCAACCCTGAACCCCCCTCCCACCACCCTCCCCATATCATCTCTCTGGGTCATCCCAGTGCACCAGCCCCACGCATCCTGTATCCTGTATTGAACCTAGACTAGCAGTTCATTTCTTACATAATAGTATACATGTTTCAATGCCATTCTCCCAAATCATCCTACCCTCTCCCTCTCCCACAGAGTCCAAAAGTCTGTTCTTTACATGTGTCTCTTTTGCTGTCTCGCATACAGGGTTATCCTTACCATCTTTCTAAATTCCATATATATGTGTTAGTATACTGTATTGGTGTTTTTCTTTCAGGCTTACTTCACTCTGTATAATCGGCTCTAGTTTCATCCACCTCATTAGAATTGATTCAAATGTATTCTTTTTAATGGCAGAGAAATGCAAATCAAGACCACAATGAGGTACCATTTCATACCAGTCAGAATGGCTGCGATCCAAGAGTCTACAAGCAATAAATGCTGGAGAGGGTGTGGAGAAAAGCTTAAGTTTTTTAAACCTACATTTCTTATAAAATGCTTTCCAAATACAGCATCTCTATCCTAATGAAAAACATTAGAAAAACCATATTTACAATACAACAATTAATCTCCAGAGATTAAATGGTTTGTAATTACTAAACTTTAATTCATCTGTGACTTTCCTGTTAAAATTTTAAATGCATTTCCTTTCATCTCATTTTATTGGAAATACAAAGAAGCTAAAGTTTACTGTCTAGCAGTATTTCTTTAGAAACACAGAATGCCCAGATAACCTTCAACTTCTCAATCTAACTTCATTTTCATAACTTTCTAAAAAGAACCTTTAATACAAAGTTTTTTAAACTAATGTCCATTGGTATTAAATTACAGGTATTATTTTCTGTAGACAGTCCACTGCTTGTATAAAATTAAGAATTCTGCAAAATCCCAAATGATTAAGGACAACTGATTTAAAGTATTTACATCCCTTCACCAATAAGCATCTTTGCCACAACCATTAAACACACTGTCTTCCTTTTTAAGTTGTAAAATGTATGTCACTCATTTACTCAAAAACTACTTTTGACCATGATGTGGCCAGAATATGGCAGACAAAACTTATGGAACACCCAGTCCGAAGAAAGAACTGCATGTAAAATAAGTACTTCCAGGAAACTAAAGTTAAATACAATTTGGATAATGATTTTGAGTTAAGATTTTAGATTACTTTGAGGAACAGCATATGGTAGGGTGAGCTGACCCATTTGGAGGGTCAGATAAGTTTTCCTGAAGAAGTGGTATTATAAACAAGGCCTGAAGGATGAGCAGTGCCTGCCTCCCCAGGTGAAGAGGCCAGGGAAGGGATAGGAAGAGGCATGGGACTGAGGAAGGAGGACACTAACTTTAAGGATCCCAAAGAAAGCAGTTATAGCTGGGGAAAGGTGAAAGCAGTGAAGCATCCATTAGAGTGCAAGGCATAGATGTCTCAATGTCTGCCTAATTCTGCCTTCCAACTCAGATGTTCAGCTCTGCTTTCAAAGTCATCCACATCACATATAGTTACCTCTTTGTTCCCCACCTCTTTTCCTCGCAGGTTCCCTACATACCCCTATGTTGCATCTTCCAAAATGCTGACAGGGCAACTGTAATAAAAGCAAAGCTGAAACAGATAATGCTGATCTTCCTCTGTTGGTTCCCTCGTATGTTCAGGTTAAGTGAAAATTCCTGGGTCTGGAAACAGACATGCCTATAAAACCTGCTCTTTAACCTCTTTCTTCGGTTGCCCAGTTTCTCTCCCTCTCTGTCCCTCTCCTCCTGAGTATATGTTTCTCTACATTTCTTGTCTTTCTATTCCCTCTCTCAAGTGTATGTGAGAAACACACATACACGTGGGTTCACAGAAAGTGTTTTCATGTCTTCCAGCATTCATAACAGTTCCTCTCCTGGCTCTGTCTCTTTGCCGTGGTTATTTCTTCTACTTTCCTCCAGATCGTTTTCCTTATACATTCCCACTTATTTTTGAAAATATAATTTGCATATAATCTTCACTACAGAATATTCCTGAAATCTGTCCTGTCTGCGCTTTTGTGGTATCATTCACAAAAATCCACGACACAATCTAAGCATAAAAGCACACCAGACAGATCCACACTGAGAGACAGTCTGTAAAATATCTGATCACTAGTCCTCAAAAGTGTCAAGATCATGGAAACATAAGGAGTGAAACACTGTCAGACAAGAGGAGACTGAGACATGACAAGAGAATGCAATGAGGTTCCCTGAATTGGATCCTGAAACAGAGAGAGAAAACAACAACAACAACTAGAAAACCTGGTGAAACCCAAGTTAGGTTTGTAGTTTGCTAATGGTATTATACTATTGCCAACTTCTTAGTTTTGATAACTATGTCATGGCTATATAAGATGTTAACTTTAAAGGATGTAAAGGAAATATAGGAACTCTCTGTACTATCTTAATGTTTTTCTAAGTCTAAAGTCATTTCCAAAGAAAAAAAATTTAATGAGGATAATAAGTCTTTCTTTAAGAGACTTGTGAGTATCAAATAAGTTCATATGGGTATAGCACAACTCAATAAAAATACCAGCTACTATTAGTATATTTACTAGTAACATTAATTGCTAAAATTGTCATGACAAATATACATTAATTTCATAAATAAAATAATTAACATATTATTACAAATGGTTACCGTTGGATGACGTTATATCTTTGAACATATAACAACATTTTGGCTACCATACATATGTTCAAAATATGAGTATCTCAAAGCACAAGCAAATGGCAAAAAGTGACAAAAAAATACAAGTAGGAAATCAGGCAGTCTTAGTGAATTTTTTTCACATATTTTAATGTTGAAAAAATATTTAATCTATTTTGTGCCAATGAAATATTAAGCATATGGAGAAGCTAGAGGAGTTCTGTTTTTAACATCATGGAAAGTGAGGTGTCCATTGCTCAGTCATGTCCAAGTCTTTGCAACCCCATGGACAGTAGCCCACCAAGCTCCTCTGTCCAAGGGATTCTCCAGGCAAGAATACTGCAGTGGGTTGCCATTTCCTTCTCCATGGGATCGTCCCAACCCAGGAATCGAACCTGGGTCTCTTGGATTGAAGGCTGATTATTTACCAACTGAGCCACGAAGTAAAAGCTTAATGAGACTAAGGCCATGTTTCTGATTGTCTCAGTGCCATGCAATGCAGTTTGAGATCCTACTGGGCCATTGCTGGGGTTCAGCAGCATCAGCAGGAATGATGAGGAGGAAGTGAGGACCAACAATTCAGGGAGAGAGCAACACCTTCCTAATTGTGAAGAGTGGGTCTAGACAAGGGTCCAGTATTTATAATGCCAAATGGCTGTGACAATTTCAGGCATAGTTGGGCAACTGTGTGGGGAGGTTGGCAGCTACTGCTGCCAAGTCGCTTCAGTTGTGTCTGACTCTGTACGACCCCATAGACGGCAGCCCACCAGGCTCCCCCGTCCCTGGGATTCTCCAGGCAAGAACACTGGAGTGGGTTAACATTTCCTTCTCCAATGGATGAAAGTAAAAAGTGAAAGTGAAGTCACTAAGTTGTGTCAGACTCTTAGCCACCCATGGACTGCAGCCTACCAGGCTCCTCTGTCCATGGGATTTTCCAGGCAAGAGTACTGCAGTGGGTTGCCACTGCCTTCTCTGGAGGTTGGCAGGGACAGATTTCTATCAGTCAGGTGAAACAGCATTACTGGCAGCAGGTAGTGAAAGCACCATCATCATTACACTATCTTATTCCGTCACAGATTCAAGGAGATGTAGGGAGTAGGAGGATGTTGATTTTTGCCCATTGAGAGACCTGGGAAACATCACTCGTGATTTCTTAAGTGCTCAGTAAAGCAGGCGGGCATTCATGAAAGAACTCCGATTCCAGTATTAATGGGAAACTGAATCCCTAATCTGTGAAAGTAAGATGAATTCCAGTTTTAGAAATGGTCAATTTTGTAGAAAGAGAGTAGGAAATTCTGCTCCTGTGTCTTTTTAAAAGCAACCAGCGAACATCCCTGTTATCTACATCCTTCAATACCAAGCTGCCACAGGTGATATGGAGTGTTGTCCAATATACGTTTTAACTGCATCGGGAATGATCCTGGAATAGATTACAACTTGGTAGTAAATTTAGCCTTAGAGAATGAGCAGTGGCAAAATTAAAGGCTCATGGGAATTCAGTGAATTCACTAGCCATATTTTGTATTTTAATCAAGGTCAAGACAATAAGATTTTTTATTTAAAAAAATAAAACTGTTTTGTAAAAAACAAACAAAAAAAATTTTGGTATGTCTCAGATAACTTAAATACAGCTGTTGTATCATCATCCATGAAAAGGACAGTCATAGGCATTCATGGCTTTTATGTTTTATTTTAAAATAAAATTAGGATATTTTACAAACTATTGGAAACTAAATGGGCAGAACTTCCTGCTTACTTTTCCGTTCACGCTACTGTAGCCTCAAGTGGGATAATTAACATAAGTAGAAGAAAGTACTACGGGAAAGCTGTTCTATCATGGATACTGAAATTCACAATGTACTCATGACTAATGATGAAATATGAAAAGCACATATGTCTAATTTGAAAATTCATAGCCACTGCTGTCATGAAAATGAATATGTTTACTCTCCATGATAGAATTATTTTATGGATATGAACAGCCTTAGAGACAGATATGATTGCTCATGGATACATTGTAATTTGGCTAATGTGGGATCATTCTCTTTGCAAAATTCCTCATTTATTAATTTATTCATTTGTTTGTTCATCCATCTAACATTTGCTGTTAGTCACAGTATATTGTGATGAGCATGGCTTCCCTGATGGCTCAAGTGGTAAAGAGTCTGCCTACAAGGTAGGAGACACAGTAGATGCAGATTTGTTCCCTGGTTTGTGAAGATCCTCTGGCAGGGGAAATGGCAACCTACTCCAGTATTCTTGCCTGGAAATTCCCATGGACAGAGGAGCCTGGTGGGCTACATTCCACCAGGGGTCAGGAAGAGTCGGACACAACTGAGCATGCATGTGTACAATATATTGTGATGAACATTAGAGGAATGCTAATAATGAAGATATGCCCCAGCCCCCACCTTCCAGGAGTCTGCTGTTCTGAATTAAACCATCAGCCATGATGTGACATTTAGTGGCATTATTGGCAAATTTCCAAAAGCATCAATGATTTTAAGTTTTTAGTATAATGGAAATATCAGCTCAGTTGATAATCTCTTGCCTACCATGAGAAGCTAACACTAATTGAGGACTTGTGAGTGTGCTGTACATCCATTATCATATATCCTATAATGGGTCAGTATCCAAAATCACTGGGTTGGCCAGAGAGTTGGTTTGGGTTTTTCCTGAAAGCTGTTACAGAAAGACTTGAATGAACTTTTATATAAAGAAATCAAACAACTCAACAGCAAGAAAACCCAACAATTCAATAAAAAATGTTCAAAGAGTTTAAACAGACATTTTTCTAAAGAAGACATACAGATGGTCAACAGGCAAATGAGAAGCTGTTAATCATAACTATAGGGGAAATGCAAATCAAAACCATAATAAGATATCAGCCTAAACTATTAGAGAGGCTCTTATTCCCAAAAAAGTTTAAAAACACTAACTTGTAGAGATATATAGATATACACACCCCTAAATTCATCACAGCATTATTTATTTACAATAACCAAGATGTGGTAACTACTTAACTTGGACTGAGTGCTGAAGAATTAATGCTTTCAAATAGTGATGCTGGAGAATACTCCTGAGAGTTCCTTGGATTGCAAGTCCAAACCAGTCAATCTTAAAGAATATCAACCCTGAATATTCATTGGAAGGACTGATGCTAAAGCGCCAATATTTTGGCCACGTGATGTGAAGAGCTGACTCCTTGGAAAAGACCTTGATGCTGGGAAAGATTAAAGGCAAAAGGAAAAAGGGTGGAAGAGGATGAGATGGTAAGATAGCATTATCAACTCAATGGACATGAATTTGAGCAAACTCTGGGAAATAGTGAAGGACAGGGAAGCCTGGCTAGCTGCAGTCCATAGAGTTGCAAAGAGTCAGAGATGACTTAGCAACTGAACAACAATAATACAGTGCAATTTTATTTGAACACAAAATAATAAAATCTTGCCATTGAAAACAACATGGATGGACCTTGAGGACAATACACTACGTGAAATTAAGCCAGACAAAGACAAATACCAGTTACCATATGATCTCTCTCATATTTGAAGTCCACAAATCTTTTAAAAAAATGAAAACAAACACACAGATACAGAAAACAGATTGGTGGTTGCCAGTGGAAGGGCATGGGATGTGAAGACTGGCAGTTAATTGCATGGTAAAAATGGTAACTAGACTTATTGCGTTAATCATTTTGTAGTGTATACACTACAGACAGGGCTTCACAGGTAGCTCCAGTGGTGAAGAATCTGCCTGCCAATGCAGGCCACGTGAATTCCATCCCTGGGTCAGGACGATCCCCTGGAGTAAGAAATGGCAACCCACTCCAGTATTCTTGCCTGCAAAATTCCATGGGCAGAGGAGACTGGTGGGCTACAGTCCATGGGGTTGAAAAGAGCTGGACATAACTGAGCATGAGCAGGAGCAAACCTGAAACTAATATAATGTTATGCACTAATTTTGCCTCAGTTAACTAAAAATAAGCCAGAAAAAATCTCAGTTGTCAATGACCCAGTTTTGAGACCTAAGATGGGTTACTAGCCTCTATGAGCCTTAGTCTTCCTCTCTTACAACATCAGAATACTGTCAGTACCACTCACAATGTTTTTCTTGATTTTAACTTGTGTAAAGCCATCAGCAGCAAGTCAGTCACCCAGAGTGCTCTATACATTTTGTGTTGTGATAACAGAAGAAGCACTGCATATTTAAACATCTATTGTTTTTGTTAGCATATCTTTAAGATTCTAAGTAATACACATTTTTGAGTGGGCAGTGTGTTGCACTACACTTGGCATAAGAAACCTGGATTTTAGTTGAAGTTTCTTTTTTAAGTAAAATGGTTATAGTTGGATATGCTGTATTTATTGTGATGATCTAATAAAATACCTTAGCAATAGCCATAAAGAACTATACAAATTAAAATTCTCACTATTATTATTACTACTGAACGACTGGAACCATAGTTGGAATCCATGCAATAGCCTTCGAAAGGGAAAAGTTTGCTCTTGGAGTATAATTGATGTGAATAACTTCCTAGTTACTCAGCTGCAGACACTCCAGAAATATTGTTACTTTCACAAAGAGATCAAAGATGGCCACATATGCCAAAGGAAAGTCTAACCCCAGCACTCGAGGGAACTCAAAAACACTGTCTATGATTTCTTAAAATCCTGAATATCAATGCATCTTATATAGTGATGAAAAGCAAGGATATTACTTCTAATTTTCTTTGAAACATTTAAATCTAATTCACAATGCACTGAGGGTGGATCAAAATGATAAATAATTTTCTTGTCTTTTGCCAGTGCTGGCAAAATGTGTAATAACTTTCAGCAAATATCAAGATTTTATGTTTCCTATTGCTTTTGTAAATTCTTTTGTGGGGATTCTTTTGAACGTTGAAATTATTTTCTTATTGCCAACCTCGACGTAGAACTGTGTGATGGACACTTTGGTAGAGAAGGACACAAAATAATATCTTATTAGACCAAATAAGCTTGAGAATAATAATATACAGCTTATCCTTACAACAACCTTTTGAAGAAAATGATACTATTATTCCCATATTACTAGGAGCGAACTGGTTTAAAAGTTGTGTCTGTTACACAGCTGAGGAGTGGCAGAGCAGAAATTCACATCCAGACAATTTGGCTTTAATATCTGTGCTCTTAAACACTAGATACACTACATGCCAGGCTTTATGCTGTAAATTTAGCCTTTTAGTTAATTAGGCTCATTGTTTTATACTGCTAGCTCTATTTCACAAAAAGAATAACCACAGTCTTTAGTTCAGTTTCCAACATTTTACAAATAACTGGCTAAATCCAGGATTTACAATCGGTCTGTTGAATTCCAAATTCTGTGCTCTCACACACATGGTTCTTGGCACTGGGTATCTGATGTTTAGTCACAGATGCCAACACAGGTTTCCAGGACAGCAATGTTAAAGAGAAACCTGCAAATTCAGGGCACACACCTGAATGGAACTTGCTAATGCCTGAAAAGGATTATTGGGAAGAAGTATAAGCCTGCTAAGGATCAAATTTTCATTGGAAAACTGTAGGCCACGGGGTATATTATTCTTTTTGAACTCCTGTCCATCTACATAAAGATTCATCCACACCTTCATCTTTTCCAACTTATCTCTCCTCTCAGAAGCTGGTATGTCTTTACTCCACGTCCAAGTCTTCACCTTGTGATTATATTCATATTCCTTAATGCTGCTTCTGAATTTTAAATCCGTATTACATGTTTCAAGCTTTGTCTTCATTACCTGTTTTGCATTCTTCACTCTATATCTTACTAAAAATGTACATAATCTCCTGCCATCCTACTAAGTCCCTGAAGATTTGTCCCCTCTCTTCTCAGCTCATTTCCTTAGCATAATCATCTAGTCTTCCCACCTTCACTTTCCCACATTTCCCTTAAAATTTTATGTCCTTTGCATTTCTCAAATTCATTCCCTGTTCCTTTCCTGCCGCTACTGTCTCATTGCTCTTATCAAGAATATTATTCTCCCAATAATTTTGTTTCTATTATCTTATCCTCATCTTTCTATGTTACTACTGGAATTATCTTCTTAAAACTAGAATCTCATCAGGTTTCCCTTGTTAAAAAACTTCTAGTAGATTCCAAATTACTACAAGATATTCAAGTGAATGAATTCCACCAGCGAGAAAAAAAGGAAATACTGTCAATAAAATGATCCCAGGAAGGTGGTTAAGGGCTTCTCTGGTGGCCCGGTAGTAAAGAATCTGCTTGCCAGTGCAGTGGATTCAGTCCCTGAGTCAGAAAGATCCTCGGGAGAAACAAACGGCAACCCACTCCAGTATTTTTGCCTGGAGAATTCCATGAACAGAGGAGCCTGGTGGGCTACAGTCCAAGGGGTTGCAAAGAGTTGGATACAACTGAGCCGCTAAAGAGCAAACAACAACCAAATTAGTTAAATTCCATATAGATGTCCTTTTCTTTTGCAAGCGTTATAAGGAAATATCTCTTATAGTTGTTTTTTTTTTTTTAGGATTAAGATTTTACTGCATCTAAAGAGACAAAGGTTAGATTAGAATTTATAGTTTTAAAGAAAAAAATATCTTGTATTGATAATTAATGGATGGGAGGTTGAGGGCTCTCTTACTTATGAATAGCCAACTGGTGATGAGAAGCAACACATCTTTAAAATAACCATCTTTGAAGATACCATGAAAGTCAATACTATCTGATGAGCATCCAAGAAATTCTAATAAAAATACAGGACAAGATAATGGAACAAGGCATCTGGTGGTTCTCCCACCACCTCTGCTGTGTAATATAATAACCCAGCCACTCACGCAGTTCAAGGAGTGGCAGTGGCCTGCCGTCCAGGCCCGGGGCACACGGCAGGAGCTGTCATCACCAGGATGCCCAAGAGGAAGGTCTGATCTGTCAAGGAGTTTGTGATCAAGCATCACAAGAGGAGAGTGATGATGGTGTCATTTAACCTTCTACCACAAAAGTGTAAATAAAGTAAAAAAGGCGGCCAGAAAGGATGAATCTTCACTTTTTTTAAAAAGTGCAAAGAAAAGGATAAAGAGCCTCAAGTGACTAACCATGATAACAAAGAAGATTTAGCTGTGGAAAACAGAGAAACTAAAAAGGAGAGTCCACTATCTGATGAAGTAGGTAGAAAGAGGCCAAGTCTGATTAATATCATATGGGGCTTCCCAGGGAGCTTACTGGGTAAAGAATACACCTGTAATTCTGGAGACACAGGAGACCTGGGTTTGATTCCTGAGTCTGGAAGATCCCATGGAAGAGGGCATGACAAACCACTATAGTATTCTTGCCTGGAGAATCCTATGGATAAGAGGAGTCTGGCAGGCTACAGTCCATATGGTCACCAAGATTTGGACACAACTAAAGCAACCAAGCCCACATGTACTTACCACATCTAATCACTGGTTCCCATCTCCCTTCTAAGTATAATCCAAGTGAATATTTTCATCAATTATTTTGCAAATACAACCTTTTTTTTTTTAGTAGCTCTAGAAACATTTTTAAGAAGGAGGCAATCTCACCTTATCACATTTTATTTATTTATTTTTTAGTGTAAATGCTTCATTTTTAAGAGGTTAACTCATTGCTGGTTGCCATGGGTGGTGGTTTTTTGTTTTGGTACAACCAGAAAAGAGCAACATGTTAAATATGGGAGGTTTTGATAGTCTTGAGTGCTAAATATCCATAGGTAGGGCAGTAGCTTTTATATCCTATAATGCTTAGCATACTAAATGACAATTTGTAGTTACAGTTGTGCATTGACTATGCCTTGAACATTTACATTACTTCTGTTCTCGTGTTTTCTTAGTATAGTGGTTTCCTACAGAAAATCACTCTTTGATCGTGCCTCCTGTCAGGATGACATGTTCTCCATAACATCCTTGGTGGCAGTGATCTAATTTCCCTAGTAACCTTGTTATTGTGCTGTGAAAGATTTAAAATTTGAATCTGTAGTGCATATGATATTAAACTGTCAATTAGTGAGACTTATATAATAGTTTATCAAAATTTGAAGATATTGGTACTTGATATACTCTTAAGAAAAATTTGCTTCCAAATGTCAAGCTGGAAAGTCACTGGAATAACTGTTTAAAAGAAATTATAGCTACATGCCTTTTAAAATTTCAGTTCATAAGAAATGTGTACAACCAATAAAGTCTCAATTATAAAGGAAAAGAAAGGAAAATGCAAACTGGTGGTCATTCTTTATATAAAAGATATTCAGTAGCATTTTCTCTGAATATCAGTATGCTTTCCTAAACTTATGTATATTAACATTATTATAAAAAATGTCTTGTTCCTATTTTAATTTCAGAAGGATTAAATGAATTTTATCCTCATGGAGCTAAAATGTCTTTAAAATAAGTTCATAGAGATATCCAAATAATCAATTTATCTGTGTAATATTTTATTACAGCATACATGTACCAAGGATGAAGAATAAATGAGAATTTGGTTTCAGACTATTTCAAGGTACAAATACGCACACCAGTGTTAAGGGGCCTTTGTTGTTTCCATTTTTATCTATATCATATTAAACAATTCTTTGGCCACCTGATGCGAAGAGCTGACTCATTGGAAAAGACCCTGATGCTGGGAAAGATTGAGGGCAGGAGGAGAAGGGGACGACAGAGGATGAGATGGTTGGATGGCATCACTGACTCAATGGACATGGATTTGGGTGGACTCCAGGAGTTGGTGATGGACATGGAGGCCTGGCGTGCTGCGGTTCATGGGGTCGCAAAGAGTTGGACATGACTGAACGACTGAACTGAACTGATATTAAACATACATCTTATAATTTATAGTGTTAGTTTAAAATATTTATGTGTATATGTAATATATATATTCATAGAGTAACACGTAAAACATTATATAATTTAAACTTAATTTCCTAGCCACAAATATGCCACATCTACTGGGAAGTAATTAAAAAAGCAATTATGATCTCCTAAGACCAAAAATGAAACCCAAACAAAATTCCTTTTATGTAATGTTGTATTTTATGCAGATATTTTAGACTCATGTTTTCATTTTTATTCTCACAATAACCCCGGGCATACAAAGATATAAAACATATTTTTGTAGCATGGAAAGAACATGAACAGCTGTTTGGTGAAGGCGATGGCATCCCACTCCAGTACTCTTGCCTGGAAAATCCCATGGACAGAGGAGCCTGGTAGGCTGCAGTCCATGGGGTCGCGAAGAGTCGGACACGACTGAGCGACTTTCCTTTCACTTTTCACTTTCATGCATTGGAGAAGGAAATGGCAACCCACTCCAGTGTTCTTGCCTGGACAATCCCAGGGACGGGGGAGCCTGGTGGGCTGCCGTCTATGGGGTCACACAGAGTCGGACACGACTGAAGTGACTTAGCAGTAAATGGTTAGCTAAGGACAGAGAGCTGGTAGAAAAACAGATCTTTCTAAAACTGAAAACCTCTGGGCTAGTTGGGAAATCTCTTTCAGAAACAGGAAAGTTGGGGGAAAGGACAAGCTTACTTCTGCATTGTGTTGTTTGGCTTTTAAATCATGCCTGATTCTTTGAGACCCCAAGGACCGTAGCCTGCCAGGCTCCTCTGTCCATGAGATTTTCCAGGCAAGAATACTGGAGTAGGTTGCCATTTCCTCCTCCAGAGATCAAACCCGTGTCTCCTGCATTGGCAAGTGGATTCTTTACAAGTGAGCTACCTTGGAGAATCGTTTCCTATTCCTACAGTAAAGATTTTAATACCTCTCAACCTTGGCTGTAAACATGAATAATCTGGGAGCTTTGAATAATCTCCAGAATTACCCTGCGCTTCTACTGGAGTACAATAGAATTGAAAATATTGGCATCAGGTGTGAGCAAAGCTCCCAATGATTAAAAAAATGCAATCTCGTTTGAGACCCTTTGGTCTATGGTAATTCCAGGTGCACTTCTTTGAGAGTTCTTAGAAATTACTTTGCAACAGATTTTTGGCAGAAAAAAAAAAAAAAAAACAACAACAGGGAAAACAAATCCACCTTGCTTTAAACCTCCAGGCACCAAGCAGAATGCAATTTTCACTTGGATACCTTGAGGCTCCTGAATAGGGCCACTGTTGCCTGTTGCCCTAAAATGACTTTGGCATTTCTACCAAACTGGAAAAAAAATTAACAAATCATCCTTGTCCAATTAAGTTGATGCCACAGCTGTGACCTTTACCAATGTCAACTGCAGCTAAAGTTGACTTTGAATTGCATGGCAAGAAAAACAAAGATAGAAGATGGTGACTCCCTGGGATGGAAATGAAATAATGAGCTTTCATAACATAATTTCATCAGTTTTTTATCTACACTACTTTTCTGAATTGCTTCTCACTTCTGCTGTCTTTTGATATTCTTTCTTTATGACATTTACTATTGTGATCACTGACATTAAATGTATTGTGAAGATTCATCCATACTTTTTTTTATAAGCCAGATTTTATTTTATTGCTACATTTTCCCCACACAAAATAGGGTACATTTGCTTCTGCCTACCTTTTCTATTAATATAATACTAGCATGGTTTAGAGTTGTTTAAAAAACAAAAAGCAAATCTGGATTGATCCTCTCTTTACAAAGTAGTTGATTTCTTTATACTGCAACAATTCAGCCCCTCCAAATACACAGCTTCCAATGGGCAAAAAATCAGGTGTCACAAACTATGGATTAAAAATACGCAGGCAGCAGGCACTGTACCTGTGCATTTAATATTACTGAATTCTACGGCTTCTCCAAACCAGCTACACTAACAGCAATTCCTGGAGCATCTAGATAGACTCTTAATCCTGATGACAGTACGTGGTTGTCATAGGGTCTAACAGGATACCTGGGTTATGCCTTTGGCCCGCCAAGTGGGAAGAGTACGCAAAGACCACATCTAAATACAGCAGGTCTTCAAGCTTACTATCCTGTCACAATTTATAAAGGTGAGGAAGTAACTGTTGGTAGCTGCACAGTCAAAATGGCCAGAGAACAGATATACTCCTACAGTGCATAAGATCAAGTCAACCATCTTGTGGATCCTTGATTGTCTCTGGATGTGATCTCAAACACTTGAAAAGGATGCTTCAAGTATGCTGGGAGATAGTAATCAGAATGTTTGGGTATCTTTGTTCCTGAATATCAAGTAACAGGGCTCACATCCATGTTACTTCTTGCAGTAAGCACAGAGGGCAACTCCTTAGAGACGGCTTATTATCAATACTGAGCCTCGGAGAGTTCAAGGGGTAGGTGGGCTCAGGACCATCCAGGGCTGAGTAGAAGATTCTGTAAGCCAACCTGACAGCCCTAAGTCTTATCCTGGTTCTGAGAACATTTCAGTTCGGCTCCAAGTCCACTTTGCTCCAACTCTGTGGTGACAGACATTTGAACTCACTGGGTCTGAAGTTAAAGATATCCCCTAACCTGTAGGTCTCTTCTCGATCAGTGGCATAGAAGAGCTGAACTTGGCTGGCCACGCACTGTGCCTCAGCATCATTCAGAAATGTGGAATCCATCTCTGCTGCCATTAGCACTGTACCATTTTCTTCCTTAAGTGCAGGGTAGTGATATAAAATCAGCTGACTGGCCGCAGCTTCCCCTGGGATCTGAATATTTGTAAGTGCAGTGAAGTGGAGTTCAGTACCTGTCCAGTGCCAGACAAAAAACTCATAACCTTCCCTTCTTGGTAGGCCACACAGAAATGTTGGACAGGACTAAGCCCAGTTCCAAATCAAATCAAACTTTTCTTTAGGAATAACTGTGTAGACTGTTATCTTTTGCTGCAAAATACTGCTGCCAAATCTGTTTTATTTCTTCGGCAGTTTTGTCTTTCACCATCTCAGTGTTGAAGATTGAACTGAGAGACTTGTCCTTAGTGAATCCTCGGCTCACAGGCTGTTTCCCCAGTGTCTTCTGTTCCACACATGTGATAGAGTCCCCTTGCTTGGAGTGCCCCACTGGCTGCATGCTAAACTCAACTGCGCTTTTCTAGTCAGGACTCAAAAGCAGCTGGGTCAGACCTGCACAACTGCTGGATCTTTTTGCAGCAGCGGTCGTAGAAGGGGTTGGCCTCGAGCACCTTTCTGACCCCGCTGCCACTGGCGCCCTTGGCTGGCCGGCCTGAGGGGCAGCGCATGGCTGACAGGAGCCCCAGGCCCAGGGCGCAGCTGCACACTGTGCCCAGGCCGCCCTAGAGGCCGGCCACCTGCAGGATGGCCGGGCCCCGCGTCACCGTGGCAGCCACGGGCGTTCCCACCTCCTCCCTCATCCATACTTTTATGCTAAAAAATTGCAGCTGTGCTTATTTGAATGTGTTCTTAATTCTGCACAGTGAAACTAGGTAGTTTTTGTTTAAATTAATATACTACCAAAAATCTTCTCCAAGTATTGTCTTCATTTCCACATATATTAATAGTACTTATTTTGAACATTTATTGACTGTTTTCCAGTATGAGACACTATTTCATATACTAAATGCTCTATGTTAATTTTCTTAATCTTCACAACAATTCGATAAGGATGTGCTGTTATTGTCTTCATTTTATATCTATGGGAGTACAATCTAAGGGGTTAGTTGATCAAAATTTCAAAATTAGGAAGTCTTAGAAAAATATATTTACATAGTAGCTTTAGCGATATCAGCATGATATAGTAGTTTTGATACTGATATTTGCTTTTAGTATAACTTATTGTAAATGTATATAATTAATATTTAATAGTAAGTGTTTAATGACTACTATAAACTCTGAAAATTTGTGTAACCAGCTTTTATAGGTATGTATCAGCCATCTCCAGCACACCGCTGGAGTATTCACTGTTTTAAAACCTGATTGTTTCCTTGGCAGAAACTTAAGCTGTGGGTCTAAATGACTATGTAGCAGACATGCTCCAGAATATTTTAAAAGTGCCAACATGTAAATTATTTTTGAATCTTTCATCAGTAAATTCTCATAATATTGTACTTCTCAATTAACGAAATCTGCAGCTTTTAAAATCCACAGTGAGTATATAATTTGTATGTGAAGTGCATATGTGTATTGGATTCATATATACACATATATACCCACATACATGATGCAATAAAAACCTGTCTGCATTTATCTAATCTTCTGGAAAAAATAAAAACAAAATGACATTTTGGGGATGATTTTGCTTTTTTTCCAGATGTAGGTTAAAAATTGCTTACTTGGATTTGTTTTACAGATTTTAGGAAAAACCATTCAAATACACTTTTCAAAGAAGAGGCAAAGATTTTTTAAAAATGTGGATTATAACAGCCATATATCACATGTATAATCATAAGAGATTTGATTTAGGTCATACCTGAATGATCTTGTGGTTTTCCCTACTTTCTTAAATTTAAGTCTGAATTTGACAATAAGGAGTTCATGATCTGAGCCACAGTCAGCTCCTAGTCTTCATTTTGCTGACTGTATAGAGCTTCTCCATCTTTGGCTACAGAGAACATAATCAATCTGATTTTGGTATTGACCATCTGGTGACGTCCCATGTGTAGAGTCTTCTTTTGTGTTTTTGGAAGAGGGTGTTTGCTATGAGCAGTGCATTCTCTTGGCAAAACTCTATTAGCCTT
This sequence comes from Capra ibex, assembly GCA_006410555.1. NCBI lineage: Eukaryota > Metazoa > Chordata > Mammalia > Artiodactyla > Bovidae > Capra > Capra ibex. The sequence continues at coordinate 14,941,446 of SJYO01038983.1, forward strand.
TGCCCTGCTTCATTTTGTACTCCAAGGCCAAATTCTCCTGTTACTCCAGATATCTCTTGGCTTCTTACTTTTGCATTCCAGTCCCCTATAATGATAAGGACATCTTTTTTGGGTGTGGGTTCTAGAAGTTCTTGTGGGTTTTCACAGAACCATTCAACTTAAGCTTCTTCAGTGTTACTGGTTGGGGCATAGACTTGGATTACCGTGATAGTGAATGGTTTGCCTCAGAAACGAACATTCTGTCGTTTTTGAGATTGCACCCAAGTACTGCATTTCAGACTCTTTTGTTGACTATGATGGCTACTCCATTTCTTCTAAGGGATTCCTGCCCACAGTAGTAGATATAATGGTCATCTGAATTAAATTTAACCATTCCAGTCCATTTTAGTTCGCTGATTCCTAAAATGTCAATGTTCACTCTGCCATTTCCTGTTTGACCACTTCCAATTAGCCTTGAATTATTGACCTAACATTCCAGGTTCCTATGCAATATTGCTCTCTACAGCATCAGACTTTACTTCCATCACCAGTCACATTCACAATTGGGTGATATTTTTGCTTTTGCTCCATCCCTTCATTGTTTTTGGAGTTATTTCTCCACTGATTTCTGTAGCATATTGGGCACCTACCAACCTGGGGAGTTCACCTTTCAATGTCCTATCTTTTCACCTTTTCATAATGTGAACGGGGTTCTCAAAGCAAGAATACTGAAGTGGTTTGCCATTCCCTTCTCCAGTGGACCATGTTTTGTCAGAACTCTCCACCATGACCCATCTGTCTTGGGTGGCCCTACATGGCATGGCTCATAGGTTCATTGAGTTAGACAAGGCAAATAGGGGAAACTGACTAAGGGGAAACTGGGTCTTGTTCTGATGGGCAGGGCCATGCTTCAGTTCAGTTCAGTTGGTCAGTTGTGTCTGACTCCATGAATTGCAGCATGCCAGACTTCCCTGTCCATCACCAACTCCTGGAATTCACTCAAACTTACGTCCATCAAGTCGGTGATGCCATCCAGCCATCTCATCCTCGGTCGTCCCCTTCTCCTCCTGCCCCCAATCCCTCCCAGCATCAGAGTCTTTTCCAATGAGTCAACTCTTCTCATGAGGTGGCCAAAGTACTGGAGTTTCAGCTTTAGCATCATTTTTTCCAAAGAAATCCCAGGGCTGATCTCCATTAGAACAGACTGGTTGGATCTCCTTATAGTCCAAAGGACTCTCAAGAGTCTTCTCTAACACCACAGTTCAAAAGCAGCAATTCTTCGGCTGTCAGCTTTCTTCACAGTCCAACTCTCACATCCATACATGACCACAGGAAAAACCATAGCTTTGACTAGACGGACCTTTGTTGGCAAAGTAATGTCTCTGCTTTTGAATATGCTATCTAGGTTGGTCATACCTTTCCTTCCAAGGAGTAAGTGTCTTTTAATTTCATGGCTGCAATCACCATCTGCAGTGATTTTGGAGCCCCCCAAAATAAAGTCTGACACTTTCCACTTTTTCCCCATCTATTTCCCATGAAGTGATGGGGCCAGATGCCACAATCTTAGTTTTCTGGATGTTGAGCTTTAAGCCAACTTTTTCACTCTCCTCTTTCACTTTCATCAAGAGGCTTTTTAGTTCCTGTTCAGTTTCTGCCATAAGGGTGGTGTCATCTGCATATCTGAGGTTATTGATATTTCTCCCAGCAATCTTGATCCCAGCTTGTGNCCACTTTTTCCCCATCTATTTCCCATGAAGTGATGGGGCCAGATGCCACGATCTTAGTTTTCTGGATGTTGAGCTTTAAGCCAACTTTTTTACTCTCCTCTTTCACTTTCATCAAGAGGCTTTTTAGTTCCTGTTCAGTTTCTGCCATAAGGGTGGTGTCATCTGCATATCTGAGGTTATTGATATTTCTCCCAGCAATCTTGATCCCAGCTTGTGTTTCTTCCAGCCCAGTGTTTCTCATCATGTACTCTGCTGCTGCTGCTGCTAAGTCGCTTCAGTCGTGTCTGACTCTGTGCGACCCCATAGACAGCAGCCAACCAGGCTCCCCCGTCCCTGGGATTCTCCAAGCAAGAACACTGGAGTGGGTTGCCATTTCCTTCTCCAATGCATGAAAGCGAAAAGTGAAAGTCAAGTCACTCAGTTGTGTCTGACTTCACGACCCCATGAACTGCAGCCTACCAGGCTCTTCTGTGCATGGGATTTTCCAGGCAAGAGTACTGGAGTGGGGTGATGATGTACTCTGCATATAAGTTAAACTTAGTAAATCTTTAATCCAATTTTCTGTCGGTGTCCAGGACTGAGTTCCCTTCCTGTTGTTTTTCCTGAGGCCAAACTATAGTGGAAGTAATGAAGATAATGGTGATCTCCTTCAAAATGTCCCATGCACGCATCACTGCACTCAGTGCCCGTGACCATGCAGCAGGCCACCGCCAACCCATGCCTTCGCTGGAGACTCCTGGACAGTCACAGGCAAGTCTGGGTCGGTCTCTTGTTGCACTAGTCAAAGCTATGGTTTTTCCAGTAGTCATGTATGGACTTGATAGTTGGACTATAAAAAAGCTGAGCACTAAAGAACTGATGCTTTTGAACTGTGGTGTTGGATGAGACTCTTGAGAGCCCCTTGGACTGCAAGGAAATCCAACCAGTCAATCCTAACTGAAATCACTGGTCCTAAATATTCACTGGAAGGACTGATACTGAAGCTGAAAGTCCAATACTTTGGCCACCTGATGCGAAGAACTGACTCATTGGAAAAGACCCTAATGCTGGGAAAGAGTGAAGCAGGAGAAGGGGATGACAGAGGATGAGATGGTTGGATGGCATCACTGACTTGATGGACATGAGTTTGAGTAAGCTCCAGGAGTTGGTGATGGACAGGGAAGCCTAGTGTGCTGCAGTCCATGGGGTTGCAAAGGGTCGGACATGACTGAGCGACTGAACTGAATTGATATCATGTGTATCAAGGAAATTAAGAAAATTTATGATTTGTAATGCTCATGTCACAACAATGACCTGAGATAGGCACTGAGGAAACTGAGGCACAGAGAGGTTAAGTGATATGATGGTCTCACAGCTCCCTCTCGGGCACATATCACTGAGGCTATAATTGTGTGTTAATCTCTCAGTCGTGTCCAACTCTTTGTGATCATGAACTGTAGCCTGCCAGGTTCCTCTGTCCATGAAATTCTCAAGGCCAAAATACAGGAGTGGGTTGCCATTTCCTTCTCCAGGGGATCTTCGTGACCCAGGGATCGAACCTGGATCTCCAACATTGCAAGCAGATTCTTTACCACTGAACCACCAGGGAAGCCCCGAGACTATAATTAACCAACTCCAAAGACTTAGTAGTTTGAGGTCCTCATTTGAAAGTTAACATTTTGGATAAAAATTGTTCCATGACTGCAAAGTTTACTTCTCCTACATACACCATATATCACGTTTTATTATTCAGGATTTTTCAAATATTATCTGTGAGGTGCCTGCACAGAGATTCAAGTTCCAAGAAAAACAAATAGGGCTTCCGCAGTGACTCAGGAGGTAAAGTATCTGCCTGCAGTATAGGGGACAGAGCAGATGTGTGTTCAGTTCCTGTGTCTGGAAGGTCCCCTGGAGGAGGGCATGGCAACCCACTCAGTATTGCTGCCTGGAGAAGCCCATGGACTGAGGAGCTTGGCAGGCTACAGTCCAATGGGTCACAAGGAGCTGGACATGACTGAGTGAGTGACTAAGAAGCGAAAGGCAAAGGAGAAAAGGAAATATATACACATCTGAAACTGAACAAAGCACACACACACGTACATAAAATACAACTGCCACCATATTTGAAAAGATAAATAATATACGCAAAAGAGAAATGCCAGAGAGGTTTTTAATGCTAATTTGTAAAACAGAATGCTCTATGGTATATCAACTTAGATTTATTGAACTTTATCTTAAATAATTAAATATTATTTTTTTTAAAAATAAGCATTCTGTAAACTACATGCATCTAAATGCTTCCTGTGTTTTCCTGTTAAACCTAGAGAAATAATAATACATATGTATTATTTATTTCAATGACAGGATACCTATTTATTAATAAGTCAGTTAAAGTAACAATCAGTAATTTCTTCCATATATTCAGGGTCATAAAGAGCCCCGTTTTAATAATGAGCCTAATAAATATACCTTAAGTTGGAGACAAGTGTCATATGCCCATAAAATCACAAAGCTGCTTTGCTCCAAGTCACTGGACTTAATACGGTTGAATCTATGCTTCTCCCTTAAACTAACCTGAAGTGGAAAGAGTATGTGGCCTTCTGATAGGTGGCAGAGATTGTGTAAGGTAGCTGTACACTTAACCAATAATCTGCTTCAATACATTTACCAGGAATTTTTTTAAATGTAAAAATATATTATTATGCAACTTTCTTCCCTGAGTTTGGTTAAATTAAACAAACAACAACAACAAAAAACCCCCACTGTTTTCAAAGGAGGATCAGAGAGATGTAAAGGTGAAAAATATTGGTCTAGATTTTTTGAGATTCTTCATTACATAATAAAAACAAAGAAGATAATATAAAATGGAAAGACTTATTTCAAATGATTTTAACAGAAAAAGAAGGTTACACAGATTAATCTGTCTTTGAGAAATCAACGCGTTACAGGAGAAAAACAAAACAGTAGATTTATTTTGTTTGACTTAATTTTGACTCTGCATCGTGAAAACAGCATTCCCCTTATCTACAGATTGGCCACATCCCCAGATGACTGTATTGGTAGGTATTTGTAACAGTGGTCCTCAGGGATTTTTGCCCACCATCCTCTAGCCCACCATGGATTTGCTTTAGAAGTTGGACTCCTCTCTATAGCATTTATTTCAACAGCAAGTGATCCTGAGGCAAGTGATAAAAGAATTGCACCTTCAAGTATACTGCCTGAAACTAAACTCCTTTCTTTAATAACAATTTCAGATTGTCAATATTTATTTAAAAGTAGAGCTTGCAAACTGAAGGTTCTGATGATTGAAACAAAAGCAGAACTGAAATGCCCTCTTTTGTCCTGTATAAAGTAGAGTGATGGCAGGGATTTGCTTAAATTCTTGTTTAAGTTGCTAAGTCGCATCCAACTCTTTTGAAACCCCATGGACTGCAGGCCACCAGGCTCCTCTGTCCATGGGATTTTCCAGGCAAGCATACTGGAGTGGGTTTCTAGTTTCTATTTCCTTCTCCAGGGTATCGTCCTAACCCAGGGATGGAACCCATGTCTCCTGCATTGACAGGTGGATTCTTTACTGCCGAGCCACAGGGAAGCCCTCCTAATCCCCTAGGGAGCTCTTAAAAACTAATGATGACTGGAGCCAAACCAGGAAAAATTTGTCTGAGGTGAGCCCCAAGTATTAAGACTTTTTTTTTTTTAATAACAATCCCATGTGATTCTAATGTACAGTTACAGTGTTGAGAACTACAGGCTTACTTTCTGAAAAATGTATCCACTTTTGTAAGGATGGTGGTTATACCCTAGAAGAAAGTATTTTCCATAATAAACCCCTGGTGAAAACTGGAATATAATTCAAGATATTTTCTTATAATATTGTAAAATAGTGATGATAATAATTCTGCCTAAGAAACACCTTGTTCTCTTATAAAGAAAATTTGTTTCCCAACATTCTCCAAGTGACTATGAAAACTTTACAAACTGGGTTACTATCTCCCGTTTACATCCTGATTTTTCAATGAATTTGCTATCTTACTTGGATTCACTTTGATGATAATACAGATCGAAGTCAAGAAAGTACCTTGGCTGTTGTTCTTACATATGCAGTCCTCGTGTCACTTATCATGGTTGGGACTGATATCTGAGTTCGATATGGCCTGAAGGGATTCAAATGGGGAGGATGCTGATCACGGAAAACAGTTGAGAGGCAGAGCTGTACAGTCTCTTTCATTGCTTTCAGCTGTGACTCCTATAAAAACAAGAGAGATCACAGTTTTTACATGTGGTTCTGGTCATCATTCACCTGACTAGATTCTCCCTTTCCTCCTAGCCTATACTCATTCCCCAAACACATATTAGTTTTAATACATAATTGCCCAGCATAAATTCCATGATAACATACCATGTAATGCACACTCAGTCTGTTTTTTAAGAACTAATGTGTTTCATGATATATTTTGATCACTAGAATTCAGAGACATAGCTTACATTTTTTCCCCTTGAATTGACATGATTTCAATTATGATACCTTGATGGCAAGGAAATATGCTTTAGAGTCACTCTAAATTGGATCCTTTTAGCGTCTGCCATCTTTACCATAAACCTCCTTTCGAATCACTCCTCTTGTGATGTTTCTCCTTTTGTTTCTCAAATCAGCCTTTATCTCTACTCAATTAATGCTAAAACTCTTATTTCCTTGGGTCCTGTTAAGTAGTAGGAGTTATTCAGATATGATTGTAAGTGATAATCAAACATCTGTGAAACTGGCATTATTATTTCTGTTTTACTATGAATGTAACAAAATTTCAGGTTCTAGACTGTTTTCTTCTCTTTAAATTTTTATTTTACATTGGAATATATTTTGGTTTACAATGCTGTGTTACTTTTAGCTGTACAACAAAGTGATTCAGTTATACATATACCCCTTCATTTTCAAATTCTTTTCCCATATAGGTTATTACAGTATATTGAGTAGAATTCTCAGTGCTATATAGTAGGGCCTTATTAGTTATCTCATTCATATAACAGCAGTGTGTATATGCTCATTTCAAAGTGCTAATTTATTCCATCTTTCCCCTTAGGTAACCATAATTTTCTAAGCTTGTGAAGTCTATTTCTATTTTTTAAAATAAGTTTATTTGTAACATTTTTATATTCCACAAGTTGTATCATATGATATTTGTATTCCCCTGTCTGGTTTCCTTCACTTAGCATGATAATCGCGAGGTCCATCCATGTTGCTGCCAATGGCAGTATTTCACTTTTTTTATGGCTTAGTAGTATTTTGCTGTATATATGTACCACGTCTTCTTTATCCACTCCTTTATCGATGGGCATTTAGGGTGCTTCCATGTCTTGGCTATTGTTAAGTAGTGCTGCAGTGAACACTAGGGTGCATGCATCTTTTTGAATTATGGTTTTCTCAGGATATATGCCGAGGAGTGGGACTGCTGGATCATATGGTAGTTCTGTGTTTAGTTTTTAAGGAAACTCCATACTGTTCTCCACAGTGTTTGTACCCATTTACATTCCCACTAACAGTGTAGGAGGGTTCCTTTCTCTCCACACTCTTTCCAGCATTTATTGCAGAACTACTTTTTCTTTAGGTTTACATTCCAAGGTAGACTGAACTATATAGAGACAACCATCTCCAACTGCCACCCAACCTCCAGATCCCACTGCTAAAAATATTTTAAATTGCTTATAAGTTTTTAAAATGATGTAAAGTTGAGTCCCAGTGACAGAGACATCCCCAGGTACCAAAATAAAGAGAGACACACAACCTTGAGGAAATCTCATGGTAACACAGGGGTAACTGGGGGCAAGCATACAGACCCTAGTAAGACAATAACATATAAATATCCACTTCAAGATATGAAATGTGGCCTCTGGGGCAAGAGAGAAGAAGAAAAGAGAATAGTTGCTGGAGTCATATCCAGCAAACAGGCACAATTGGCGTTTACCCTTTTTGTGTAGTTCCATGTTTGGATCAGTGGATCCAGTGGATCAATGAAGCAGAAAAGTCTGTTGTCTTCTCCTGTCACAGTAGTATACTCCCAACAAAACTACTGTCTTTTGTATATAATGTCAGGAATATATCTACAGATAGCATCCCATCCTACTTATTGTCTCCTATACAGCCCCTGGGGTCAATTTCTTGAGAGTGACTATGGCTTTGATATTTCCCAATGTTCTCTGTTTCCTACTAATATGTGGCATAAGATTTATCTTTAAGATGAGAGTGTATATTGCTAGAATAGCAATTTAAGAAATCTTTCTTTTTGGTCATATCAGGAGATTAAAAAAAAAAAGACAACAGTAAGAGCTGCAACTGGAAATACATAAGAAACAGGACATAGATGTATTTCCCTCACATTAACCTTGCCCTGTCATATTTCATAAAAATCTGATAAGAGCAAAATAAAAGTCTGTTAAGAAATAGGATGGAGGGGCTTTGTTAACTGGACAGGGGGGAGTAAAGTTGAATAAAAAACTTATACTCAAAATGGTCCCTTTTATTTGCTTGCCTGAGTAGCTAGAGACCTGCTATGGCTGATTATGTTTGTTTTCTTTATATAATTTACCACTAATTTTAATTTACTTATATATATATATATATGTATAAGTTGTCTGTTTTGTTCAGAACTGTAGAGCTAGCACCTAACACAATACCTGACATATGAGAAAGGACACATAAATTTTTTTTTTAAATAAATACTTAGTTGAAAATGTTATTTCTCTTTTGTCAGGGAAAGAAGCTATCTCAATAAAAAGAAATGAAGTAATGATTCAGATCACCCTTCCTATTGAGTCTTTGTTATAATCTTGGATGGCCCTAACCTTCTATTACTGCAGAATAAGTGTGGGTGCTGTTCTCTGGAGTGAGATNCACCTAACACAATACCTGACACATGAGAAAGGACACATAAATTTTTTTTTTAAATAAATACTTAGTTGAAAATGTTATTTCTCTTTTGTCAGGGAAAGAAGCTATCTCAATAAAAAGAAATGAAGTAATGATTCAGATCACCCTTCCTATTGAGTCTTTGTTATAATCTTGGATGGCCCTAACCTTCTATTACTGCAGAATAAGTGTGGGTGCTGTTCTCTGGAGTGAGATGTTCCAGGTTCCACTGAACAATTTGGTTATGTTTTCTGTTTCTCATAATACAGTTAGATAATGGAAATAGAGCTAATGTGACGACGTCAAGCAGGTCTTGGCCAGGACTCAAAGTTAACATAGCTTTGAAATGCAGATTTTTCAATGCTCATTCATGCAGGAAGTTATTTGATAGTTATTTGATTCACTGCATTCATATCATGGCTCCTCTCAACACAGTATATATTTATAAAAGTTAGATCTACGACAGGCACAAAATATATATGTATGCTGCTGCTGCTGCTAAGTCACTTCAGTCGTGTCTGATTCTGTGCAACCCCATAGACAGCAGCCTATGTTGACATAATAGACAACTTCCTGAGCAACAGCTAAACGCAGATGCCAAAAGTAAACAATGAATGGCATCAACCTAATACTTCATTTTAAGTAAATATTCTTTAGGCAAGACAAAATTCCCAGTGGAGCGATCGATATATTTGAACGTGGGTGAAATCATCTCATCTGCTCATCCAGCCCTCCTGACATTTTCGGGGTCACTTCGGAGAGCAGAATCAACAATACATAGATGTAACCTCCAACTCCTCACCTTTCATAGCCATTGTAGTAAGCTATCCTTCCTCTTATGTTTCAACCTATTCTGAATCTCATGGTTTTTTACTTCCTTTCTTTTTTTGGATCACAAGCTTGTGAATTGGCCTCCTATATTAGATTCTGGATTCACTCCTTCATTACGCTGTAGATTTTTCCTGCCAGAGACCACAGATTTCTGTGAACAATGCTTCCCTAATTTGTTCATCTTTCTATTAAAAAAAAAAAAGAAAAACAGCTCACATCTTTCCAGTTAGTCCCTCTAACTAAATAAAGCCTGTAATTGACACTACTCAGGTTTGGCTTTACCCATCCATGAGCAAGGCTAAGACAATGATTTTACACAATGTCATTACATTTTCATTTATATTGCTAGCTTTAGTCTGTTTTAAAATTGCAAGTAAGGCCACTGTTCACTTTGAAGTTCACTGGAACAGGATGTCACCTAATGAAATATGATGTGACTTATACAAACTATACTTTGCCCTAGATCTTACAACATATCCCCTCTGAGATTCAGCTTTATTTCTGCCCTTGATCTTCTTCCCACACCAAACCACATTTCCCATTTCCTCTGCCGCATGATAATAAAATGCAAAGTCTTTAAGGATATCCTGCTTGTCACAATGCCCTTTGTTTATAGTCCATCAAACGTTTCAAGTTCATTCTCATCTAGGAATCTTTACACTCAGAACTCTCTTTCCAAATAGCTACATAGGAAACTTCTACTTAAAATGTATGTTTCAGCTCACATATTATCTTCTATGAAACATAATCACTGATTACTCTATCAAAGCACACTTCTATCTCAAAGTCTTTATCATATAGTTCTTAAATTAAAGGTCTTTTGCAGCCCTTGTCATCAGTGCAAATTATCTTATTTTTAATATGTTTATTGTTTTATCTGTTTCTATTTCAGTGTTGGGAAACGGTGTTTGCTATGACCAGTGTGTTCTCTTGATAGAACTGTTAGTCTTAGCCTTGCTTGATTTTCTACCCCAAGGCCAAACTTGGCCTGTTACTCCAGGTATCTCTTGACTTCCTACATTTGCATTTCAATCCCCTATGATGAAAAGGACATTTTTGGGAGGTGTTAGCTCTAGAAGGTCTCATAGGTTTTCATAGAACTAGTTACTTCAGCTTCTTCAGTATCAGTGGTTGGGGTATAGACTTGGATTACTGTGGTGTTGGATGGTTTACCTTGGAGATGAACTGATTTGGTCGTTTTAGAGATTGCACCCAGGTACTGCATTTTGGACTCTTCTGTTTACTATGAGGACTACTCCACTTTTTCTAAGGAACCCTTTCCCACAGTAGTAGATAAAATGGTCATCTGAATTAAATTTGCTCATTCCCTTCCATTTTAGTTCACTGATTCCTAAAATGTCAATGTTCAATCTTCCCATTTCCTGCTTTATCTCATGCAATTTATCTTGATTCATGGACCTAACATTCCATGTTCCTATGCAATATTGTTCTTTACAGCATCAGACTTCCACCACTAGACACATCCACAACTGAACATCATTTCTGCTTTGGCCCAGCCTCTTCATTCTTTCTAGAGTTATCAGTAATTGCCCTCTGTTTTTCCCCAATATGAAGAGTATATCATGCAAACTGCTGGGCTAGATGACTCACAAGCTGGAATCAAGATTGCCAGGAGAAATATCAACAACCTCAGATATGAAGATGATACCACTCTCATGGCAAAAAACAAAGAGGAACTAAAAAGCTTCTTGATGAGGGTGAATGAGGAGAGTGAAAAAGCTGGTTTAAAACTCAGCATTCAAAAAACTAAGATCATGGCATCCAGTCCTATCACTTCCTGGCAAACAGATTGGGAAAAAGTGGAGACAATGACAGATTTTATTTTCTTGAGCTCAGAAATCACTGTGGATGGTAACTGCAGCTACAAAATTAAAAGACATTTGCTCCTTGGAAGAAAAGCTATGACCAACCTAGACAGCATATTAAAAAGCAGAGACATCACTTTGCTGACAAAGGTTCATATAGTCAAAACTATGGTCTTTCCAGTAATCATGTAAAGATCTGAGAGTTGGACCGTAAATAAAGCTGAGTGCAGAGGAATTGATACTTTTGAACTGTGGTGCTAGAGAAGACTCTTGAGAGTCCCTTGGACAGCAAGGAAATCAAACCAGTCCATCATGAAATCAACCCTGAAAATTCACTGGAAGGGCTGATGCTGGAGCTGAAGCTCCAATCCTTTGGCTACCAGATGCAAGAGCTGACTCACTGGCAAAGACCCTGATGCTGGGAAAGATTGAGGGCAGAAGGAGAGTGGGGCAACAGAGGATGAGATGGTTGGATGGCATCACTGACTGAGTGGACATGAGTTTGAGCAAACTCTGGAAGATGATGAAGGACAGGGAAGCTTGGTGTGCTACAGTTCATGGAGTTGCAAAGAGTTGGACAAGACTTTGAGATTGAACAACAACAACTTCCCCAGTAGCATATTGGACACCTCTGACCTGGGGGCTCATCTTCCAGTGTTGTATATTTTGCCTTTTCGTACTGCTCATGGAGATCCATAACACTGTAAAGGAGGCTGTAATACAAGAAGGCAAAGTGGTTGTCTGAGGAGGCTATACAAATAGCTGAGGAAAGAAGAAAAATGAAAGGCAAGGGAGAAAGGGAAAGATATATTCAACTGAATGCAGAGTTCCAGAGAATAGCAAGGAGAGATAAGAAGGACTTCTTCAGTGAACAATGCAAAAAAAACAAGAAACAAAAAACAAAAAACAGAGGAAAACAAATAGAATGGGAAAGACTAGAGGTCCCTCAAGAAAACTGGATATATCAAGGGAACATTTCATGCAAGGATGGGCATGAAGAAGGACGGAAACAGCAAGGACCTAACAGGACCAGAAGAGATTAAGAAGAGGTGGCAAGAATACAAAGAAGAACTGAACAAAAAAGGTATTCATGATCAAGATACCCATGATGGTGTGATCACTCACCTAGAGCCAGACATCCTGGAATGCGAAGTCAAGTGGACCTTAGGAAGCATTACTACAAACAAAGTTAGCTGAGATGATGGAATACCAGCTGAGCTATTTAAAAGCCTAAAAGATGTTGCTATTAATGTGTTTTACTCAATACATCAGCAAATTTGGAAAACTCCACAGTGGCCTTGGGAGTTTTCATTCTAATCCCAAAGAAGGGCAATGCCAAAGAATGTTTAAAATACCATACAACTGCTCTCATTTCACATTCTAACAAGGTAATGCTCAAAATCTGTCAAGCTAGGCTTCAGAAGTATGTGAACTAAAAATTTCCATATGTACAAGCTGGGTTTCAAAGAGGCAGAGGAACCAGAGATCAAATTGCCAACTCTGGTTGGATCATGGAGAAAGCAAGGGAATTCTACAAAAACATCTACTTCTGCTTCATTGATTACACTAAAGCCTTTGATTTTGTGGATCACAGCAAACTGTGGAAAATTCTTAAAGAGATGGGAATACCAGACCATCTTACTTGCCTCCTGAGAAACCTGTATGCAGGTCAAGAAGTAACAGTTAGAACTGGACATAGAACAATGGACTGGTTCAAAACTGAGATAGGAGTAGGACAAGACTGTATATTGTCACCCTGCTTATTTGACATATATGCAGAGTACATCATGAGAAATCCTGGGCTGGATGACTCACAATCTGGAATCAAGATTGCCAAGATAAATAGCAACAACCTCAGATATGCAGATAATACCCCTCTAATGGCAGAAAGTGAAAAGGAACTAAAGAGCCTCTTGGTGAGGGTGAAAGAGAAGAGTGAAAAAGCTGGCTTACAACTCAATAAACTAAGATCATGGCATCCCGGTCCCATCACTTTATGACATATAGAAAGGGAAACAGTGGAAGCAATGACATTTTATTTTCTTGGGTTTAACATTCACTGTGGATGGTAACAGCAGCTATGAAACTTAAAGACCCTTGCTCTTGGAAGGAAAGCTATGATAAACCTACAGATGATAGTAAAAAGCAGAGACATCACTTTGCCAACAAAGGTCCGTATAGTCAGAGCTCTGGTTTTTCCAGTAGTCACATACAGATGAGAGAGTTAGACCATAAAAGAGGCTGAATGCCAAAGAACTGATGCTTTTGAACTGTGGTGCAGAAGACTCTTGAGAGTCTCTTAGACTGCGAGGAAACCAAACCAGTCAATCCTAAAGGAAATAAATCCTGCATATTCACTGGAAGGACTGATGCTGAAGCTCCAATACTTTGATTTGAAGGGCCATCTCTTTGGAAGAGACTGATGCTAGGAAAGATCAAAGTCCAAAGGAGAAGAGGGAGTCAGAGGATGAGATGGATAGACACCAATACCGACTCAATGAACATGAATTCAAGGAAACTACGGGAGATAGGGAAGGAAAGGGAAGCCTGGAGTGTTACAGTCTATGGGGTCGCAAAGAGTTGGGCATGACTGAGTGACTGCACCACACTGCAATGTAATTTCTTTGAGGGCTGATGTATTTTAATTTTTATTATATATTGGAGCATAGTTGATTAACAATGTTGTGTTAGTTTTGGGTGTACAGCAAAGTGATTCAGTTATACATATACATGTATCTATTATTAATTTTTTCCACTCATGTTATTACAGAATATTAATCAGTGTTCTTTGTACTATACAGCTGGGCCATTTTTTTTTTTTGCACTATCAATGGTTTCTAAATAAACAAATATTTGTTAAAATATAAAAGGAAATCTCTAGAGGATAAGTTTTATATAGAAAATAACATACTATTTTTCATTTCACCCCATATATTATGTAATATAAATGTATTATTTTGGACATTAAAATACTAGTGCTTATGCTATAGCTTTGTAAAACTTGTAAGAAATTATTATTTATATATATGTTTGTAGGATGGTGGGAGATTTAGAAGCCATTTTTTTTCACATCTGTATATGAGTAGTTTTCTCAAGAAAAATGCATTTTTGTGGGGATGCCTAGATACATATGGCAAAGACAACAGTGTCCTCATTTCGTATCTCCTTTATAAAGTTCACAAGGTAATATTCATGTCTGTCTTCATTTATTTACATGATGTGAAATCCTCAGAGAGATCTTTGTTTACCAATGGCAGTTGTCTTTGGAAAAATCATGAAGGACTGGGAATCCAAAGGCTTTCCCCTTTCCCTACCTTTATTTCACCACAAAATTATCTCTGAATCCTAAAAGGTCATTTGACAAACAGTTTTATTTCTCTGTTCTACATGCTTTGGCCCTTGTACGTAGGATGAATAGCACATACGTTAATTTACGAAGTTAGATCTTCATCTGCCTGTTTAATCAGTAACAATTTACTATGCTCTTGCCATGTGCACAGTACACTTTCATAATGTTTATTAGGTATTTAAGGCTATTTGAGGCCCAGATGTAATATTCTTTGGAACTAGACACATGAAGACAATTTTTAAAGTCTTGTCTTATATAAAAATGGTGAAGTGACGTGAAGAGCAATTTCATTAAACTGTATTTTTGTATCCATTTTTGAAGTGAGCGAGCGTTTCTACCTGTCTTTATGACAGACAGTTTACGAGTCTCATATGTATCTTACATGAGATTTGTTGAAATCAACCTCTGGTAATATGCAGTGCTTTTATAGTTCACTGTAGCAAATGGAGTGGCAAGATCCTGAAGGCTAAAGAGAAAAATTACCACAAAGAAGCAGTCTCTCTAGGTTCTCATTCACTAATAATAGTAGTTACTATGCTTATTGAGTATTTTTCACGTGCCAAGAATTCTCAGGACTTTACTTTTACAGATGTATATAATTTTCCCATCATCATAATACAGTGAATTTTATTATCGTTCTATTTTATGGTGAAGTATAAAGAGTTTGAGGGATCTGAACATGGTCATATGGTGAAAGGGTTATGATCTGAACACAGACTGACTCTGGAGAACCTTCTTAAATATTACAGCATATAGTCTGTCATCCCAAATCTAGTCTGGCTTAGTGAGAGCTAAGCAAATAGTGGTGGTGGTAGAAATGGGGAGGAGGAAGACATAGAGTGGATAAGACAAGGAGAGAAAATTATTTTATCTTGAAGTTCTGTGACTCAGGACAAATTATAACTTGCGCATGATTATCATGTGGCGCCACCAGCTTTTGTAACACATGTACTTAAAATATACGTACTCACTCTTCATGTTTCTCTGACTTTATGGTTCCACATATAATTATTTCCTAATTTTTGGTGCCCAACAAAATTGTGAGGGATGCAGTGTTTTCTGTTTCTCATAGCACCTAGTACACGGTGGTCACACAAAAAACATTTCAAACCCAGTGAGTCACTCACTGACTAAATGGGTTATTTGAAGTCACATCATGGGAAAGGTTTAATGTTATGAAGAACATTCCAACAGTCACAGTTGTTAAATCTAAGAAGGGGGCCAGCCTGCCTCAGAATCTTGGAAATTCAGTGTCTTCAGAATGTAAAACATACTGCAGAGATTTTGCCAGGGATACCAAAGAAAGGAAATATAAAAAGATGATCTAATTGGACTTTCTGGTTATACATATCTCTGATTTTCTGATTCCACCAATTCCATAAGGAATCAGTTCCCATTTTAAAAATAATATTATGCAGCATGAGTTGGATATGGTCAGAAATTAGCATAATTGGTATAAATGTCTTCTTTCCTAAAGTTAAAAAAAAAAAAAAACTCCTAAAGCTGAAATCTTGGTAAGGTGAATTATATTTGAGCTAGTCTATAAAAATGTAGGCAGGCTTCCCTAAAATTATTAACTATTACATTAAGTACTTGGATAAATATAAAATGAGACATGTCTGTTTTCTTTATATTGATCAGATTGCATTCTCTCTTTATATGACTAGAAATATTTTTATTATATATAAATGAACCAACAATTCCCCATATGATATAAAGAGAGGGTCTCTTTTTCCACTGTTAGAATGATTGCTAACTCCAATCTAATCAAGAATAGATTTCAGACAGAGGATGCATTGAAAAGTTGTTAAAATGCAGATTATTGCAAAATTGGCCCTGTTGCTTCAGCATAGACTTTATATGCATCTGATTGAGAGCAATGTGGGTTTTTGTATTTCCAAGTCTGAAACACTATGATTTAATTTTCAGTCAGAATTCCCTGTATTAATATTTGCTAGATATATGTTCTAGAAATTAGATAAAACTACATCCATTCAATAAAGGGATGCTGAGTGAACAGAGAAATAATTTCAAAAATCATTTTACCCTTTTCTTCAAGTGAACTAAAGAAAAAATGGAATATTTACTTATAGTTTAATATAGCTGATTTAAAAATGACAGGAGGCCTTAAGAAATTTTTCCAAATACCATAAATATAAACCAGCAGAACCATAATTCTAAATTTTATGACTAATTCCTCCCTCTATATTTTTATTTCCCTTTCTATATACCAATGCCCTATTCTCCATGTATGTCTCATATGAAGAGCATTGATAGGCAAAGGTAGGTATCAGACAGGAATTGTGGTTTCTTTCTGAGCATATATAATTGTAACACAATGAGACACTGACAAAAATAAAATGAAGTAGATGAAATAAGATAAAAGAAGGCAAAGAAAACCTTTTGGAATTAATGCTGATGAAAGTACAACTTTGTGAACTTTAAAAATGTGACCTTTATGATATGTGAGTTTTATTTCAATAAAGCTGTTATAAAGACAGAATGCCAGCCACTCCTGCATTATTTTTGCATAAACAGAAGTGCTAAGATAGCTACATTCTTTGATGTCTCTTCCTCCTGAAATTTAAGATTTCCAAAATAAAAATCATCAGTGACTACTTCCATTTGCTTTACAACTCAGCCATGCAAATTTAAGACATGGCATCTTTGTTGATGCTTTAAAGTATGTCTATTCATTATGTTATGGAATAAGTGTACCAGTAAGGTGAAAAATAAAACCAATGCAATCATCACAGAGCCTCAACCTTAAGTATATTTATTGGAGCATCAAAAATAAGAACCATCTATAACCATCTTGCAAGCACAGCATCTGGAACTGCACTGATAAAACAAGAGAAACAACGAGTATACCCTAGCTTCATCTGCTACAACCAAAGTCGTGATGGCTCATGGTGTAATCAACTTACCCGGTCAAGAGCCGCTTTCTCCAGTTCTTTTTTCGCTACAGCTAATTTTTGTTCCAGATCGGTAAGCTGTTGGGCCTGTAAAATGAGAGAGGTAAATATTTTTTAGTAAATTCTATAATCTTCCCTCTCCACTTTTAAATATCTGTCATTCACTGTCAAATAATTTAAAAAAAAAGAAAACTATTGAAATTCATTTAGAATTTAGGTTAAATATATCCTATTATGTGGTCATTTGTTTAAGCTGCAGAAAATGTTATTCCAGATGAATATGCACTAAATGCTTCACTGGATCAAAACATATAGTTGCAAAGTTCCAGCTCAAGTCTTTGAAAATATCTGTGATATAAAACCATCAGTTGTGTTTCTAGTCATTATGGACTAAATTTTGCCCATCCCTAAAACTCATGTTGAAGCTCTACATCCCTTCCCGCATACCTTCTTAGTGTATTTGGGGGGGTGAGGGGGGCAGATAAAGCCTTTAGGGAGGTAACTGAGGTTAAGTGAGGTCATAAAGGTGAGGCCCTAATCCCATATGTCCTTATATGAAGAGGAAGAGATACCAGAGATCTCTGTCCATCTTCACAAAGAGGCAAGAATCAGTGGGAAGTGGCCATCTGCAAGCCAAAGAGAGCTCTCACTAGAAACGGAATCTGCCAGCACCTTAATCGCAGAACCATGAGAAAACAGATTCTGTTACATCACCCATTCTGTGGTAGTTTGTTAAGGTGCCCTGAGAAGACTAATACAATAGTATTCACTTAAAAAAATTTTTTTTCAGTATTACACCAATACAATTCTATCCTACCATAACTCTGTATCTTTGCAAATATCACAACTGTATTGTTAAAAGAGACTCAGATTTGGAAGACCTGTCAAGTCCTGCCTTCTCCAACTGCTAATTACTGTATATGACTAGTTACATACTGACGAGGAGATGTTCTGCGGGCTCACAAAGGGCCTGCTGCTGCTGCTAAGTCACTTCAGTCGTGTCCAACTCTGTGCAACCCCATAGATGGCAGCCCACCAGGCTCCCCTGTCCCTGGGATTCTCCAGGCAAGAACACTGGAGTGGGTTGCCATTTCCTTCTCTGATGCATGAAAGTGAAAACTGAAAGTGAGGTTGCTCAGTTATGTCCAACTCTTAGTGACCCCATGGACCGCAGGCCCTTCCATCCATGGGATTTTCCAGGCAAGAGTACTGGAATGGGGTGCCACTGCCTTCTCGGCAAAAAGGGCCTACAGAAGGGCCCAAATCCCTCATCCTCAGAGCCTCTTTCTACCTCTCACTTTTGCCCATCTCCTACATTTTAACCAATGAAAACCCTTCAAAACTGGAAGGAACAAGGCTTGCTCTGATGTTCTTGTGAGGCAAGGGGGTTGAGTTCACTTGCCAGAAATCAGAAGAGGGGGCTTATAACTTCTGCAGTGACCAGGACATCCCCACTCTGAATCTCCATCCTGGGCACTATGATGCTGTGGGCCTGGAGCAAGACTATGTATAGCCAACCAGCAAAGTGCCTATTTGTCTGTTGCTCTTCGTTTCTCTCCCTCACAGTCTGGGAAACAGCACCCTGCACTTCTGTCCTTAATTAACTTTTTTTCTTTTTCCCTAGAGCGAGCCCTAGGCAGGAGGAGAGGGTGAGGATATTTGTCTTGATTATGAAGACCTATATACATTCTTTAGGTGCATGCTTAGTTTTCATCCCCTAAACTGATCTGTACTACTTTCTACACTTGACTCTCTTGTAAAAGTATTTTCCTGTAGGCACCTGTAGTCCTTACACAGTAACCTAATCATGTACATAAAATATACATGAGCACTTCTAAACATCTAAGCCACACTTCCCCGGTGGCTCAGGCGGTAAAGCATCTGCCTACAATGTGGGAGACCCGGATTCGATCCCTGGGTCAGGAAGATCTCCAGGAGAAGGAAATGGCAACCCACTTCAGTATTCTTGCCTGGAAAATTCCATGGATAGAGGAGCCTGGTAGGCTACAGTCCATGGGGTCGCAAAGAGCTGGACACCACTGAGTGACTTCAATGTCAATGTCAATGTCTAACATCTAATACTGTTTAAAAATAAATCATTCTGAGTAAGAGAGCGAGTGAGAGAGAGGTGATGAAGAGAGTTGTTTCCAATCTGAGGCACCTACAAGTGAGTGGACACTCAGACACTCTGAATACTGGACTCCCCTTTGACCATGTCCTCCTCTTTCTGATCACCTGACCCCACCATCAAGAGGGCTGTGGGACTATAAGACTCAGTCTTGCAATCCTGGCCTGGGCTTGGGCCACTCTGCTGGCTGTGAATCATGGCTGCCCTGGTTCCAGCCACATTCCTCAACCACAGAGCACTCCAGACTTGCTCTCTGACCATGCCTGCTACCATGGTCCCTGCCAGAGCTAGCTTCTGTCCCTGGGACTGAGTCCCAAAGGAAGGAAGAAGAGTTTCCCTTCCATCTATTCCCAGTTTCTAGGCCTATGACAGGAGTTAGGGAAGACACAGGAGGGGCAGTAACTGGGCCTTAGTGGGACAGTGGTCATCCCACACCCCCACTGTGACTGTAGGCTCCAGGAGAGGTCCCTGGAACTTGTCTGTGATGACGGCAAGAGTGTCAGCACCAGCCTCAGTGCCAATCAACCATCTTGGCCACCAGCCACCCAGAAATCCCCTGCATTTTAACTCCTTTTTACTCCCACAAAGCACCTCATGATGTTTGCTTTCTTAGGGACCCTTTTGGTGGGCAGCTATCCTCCTCATGATGCTGTCATTCATTATCTGCAGTCTAGAGGGGGTCTGCATAGATATAAGTCCTCCTGCATCCATCTCTCCCTCTCCACGTGTGGGTTTCAGCCCAAATCTGTCATCCACACTCTCACTGAAGGATGAATTCAGGGTGGACAGTGACATGGTGATTCAGGGACCCTGTTTCAGAACAGGTGGGATGAATTCCAACAGAAAAACCATATATGCCTTCAAAAGCTTATTGCCATGAGTTCTCAGGATTTCAAGTATTTACTTCTCCTAAGAACTCATTGAACTTGGTAAAATCTGCCCAAGAGATCTTGGGAGACAAAAGGTTAGAAAAATATTAAGAAAAGTATTCATAGGATTTCAGGTACTTACTCATATTATCATACTTTGGTCTTAGTTTTGAAAAGATCAGCTACTGGATTAGATCATAGGTAATATTTACAAAACTATAGAAAATAAAAACTGTTCTGTGAGTTTTAAATCATCAGAAGACCTATGAAAGGCAGCAGAGTTTATCAGACAGTGAATTTTATCTGCTGTAAGTCATTTATTTTCTCAATTTAACTCCCATGGTGGGAAAAATGGGTAGGGTTACTTAAGGGAAGGTAGTCATGAATCTAGAGTAGCTTTCACTTACAGCCAGTCCATTGAGTAAGTATCTATGAAGTGATTAATCTTTTTTCAGACTAAGAAGGAAACATCATCTATATACAGAGGTTGAAAATACATATGAGGTAGCAAGCATGTAAAGTGAAATCATGAGGCTCTAACTGCTAAGCTGAGTGTGTGTAAGCCGCAGCAGAGAACAGCAAGGGGTTTTTCATAGTGGCCTGAGAAGTCACAGTGTTCTCCTCATAAGGCTAACACCAAATGAAACTGTAACAGTTAATTTTTATATATTTTCTCATTTGAGATTTTTTACATGAGAGGCTAGAGTCCATATAATAATTCTTAATTTGCTTAAAAATTATGATGCTCCACAACTCGAGTTTGTATAGACCACAAAATACTGGAAACTGGTTTGGCTCTGCCATCCAGCCTCTTATGTCTGGAACTGTTCCTAGCTGTTTTTCTCAAGGATCTACCTTAAACTGAGTAAGGTTATTAAGGATGGAATCAGTGCTATATTTATAGCAAAAATCATATATATATATTTTCTTCTAAGAAACAGGCATGCATAGTCATACAGAATGAAGGAAACAGAAAGGACATGATGTTAGGGAGTTGCATTTTATCTGAGATTTCAATGAACCATTTTACAAAATTTTGGCAAATGCACACATCTGCAAGGTTCTAATGCATTATTCATACATCATGTGTATAATTCAATATTTCTGGAAACTCACTGGGACAAAGATTATATTAATCCTCCCCCACTTCCTTCCCTCTAGGTAAGGAGATCCAGTTACCTTCTTTTTAATTTTTTTTGTTGAATTTCCCTGAGGTTTGTGGAGTATGAAAGTATTTACAACTCAAAAGGACCTGAAACAACTTTAACACTAAATGTATTAGAATCTTAAACATAAATCAAAAGCACAGAGTCTATGGAAAAGACATGTGTCTTGTGAATGGGATGTGAAGGTAGATTATGGGTAGTGAGAGCAAAAGGAGGCATTAGTCATGGGGCCTATGGAGCTCTATCCATTTGTCCAGATTGTGCTGCTAATTTGCTCCAAGACTTCTGGCAGCCAGGTATTTAAAACAAATTGATAAAATGAAAACTACAGGCCAATCTCACTGATGAACATAGATGCAAAGGTCTGCAACAAAATTCTAGCAAACAGAATCCAACAACATATTAAAAAGATCATACATCATGACTATGTGGGCTTTATCCCAGGGATGCAAGGATTCTTCAATATTCACAAATCAGTCAATGTGATACACCACATTAACAAATTGAAAGATGAAAACCATATGATTATATCAATAGATGCAGAGAAAGCCTTTGACAAAATTCAACATCCACTTATGATAAAAACTCTCCAGAAAGCAGGCATAGAGGGAACATACCTCAACATAATAAAAGTCATATATGATAAACCCACAGCAAACATTATCCTCAATGGTGAAAAGTTGAAAGCATTTCCCATAAAGTCAAGACAAGGGTGCCCTCTCTCACCCCTACTAGTCAACATAGTTTTGCAAGTTTAAGCCACAACAATCAGAGAAGAAAACGAAATAAAAGAAATCCAGATTGGAATAGAATAAGTAAAACTCTCACTGTTTGCAGATGACACGATCCTCTACGTAGAAAACCCTAAAGACACCTCTAGAAGATTATTAGAGCTAATCAATGAATATGGTAAAGTTGCAGGATATAAAATTAACAGAAATCTCTTGCATACCTATACACTACAATGAGACAACAGAAAGAGAACTTAAGGAAACAATTCCATTCACCATTGCAAAGAAAAGAACAAAATACTTAGGAATACATTTATCTAAAGAAACAAAAGACCTATATATAGAAAACTATAAAACACTGATGAAAGAAATCAAAGATGACACAAATAGATGGAGAAATATACCATGTTCATGGATCAGAAGAATCAATACAGTGAAAATGAGTATACTACCCAAAGCAATCTATAGATTCAATGCAATCCCTGTCAAGCTACCAATGGTATTTTTCACAGAACTAGAACAAATAATTTCACAATTTGTATGGAAATACAAAAAAACCTTGAATAGCCAAAGCAATCTTGAGAAAGAAGAATGGAAATGGAGGAATCAACCTGCCTGACTTCAGATTATACTACAAAGTCACAGTCATCAAGACAGTATGGTACCGGCACAAAGACAGAAACATAGATCAATGGAACAAAATAGAAAGCCCAGAGATAAATCCATGTACCTATGGACACCTTATCTTTGACAAAGGAAGCAAGGATATACAATGGAAAAAAGATAATCTCTTTAATAGTTGGTTCTGGGAAAACTGGTCAACCACCTATAAAAGAATGAAACTAGAACACTTTCTAACACCATACACAAAAATAAACTCAAAATGGATTAAAGATCTAAACGTAAGACCAGAAACTATAAAATTCCTAGAGGAAATCATAGGCAAAACACTCTCTGACATAAATCACAGCAGGAAAAAAAGAAATCACAGCAGGATCCTCTATGACCTACCTCCCAGAGTAATGGAAATAAAAGAAAAAATAAACAAATGGGACCTAATTAAACTCACAAGCTTTTGCACAATGAAGGAAACTATAAGCAAGTGAAAAGACAGCCTTCAGAATGGGAGAAAATAATAGCAAACAAAGCAACTGACAAAGAATTAATCTCAAAACTATACAAGCAGCTCATGCAGATCAATACCAGAAAAATAAACAACCCAATTTAAAAATGGGGCAAAGAACTAAACAGACATTTCTTCAAAGAAGACATAGAGATGGCTAACAAACACATGAAAAGATGCTCAACATCACTCATTATCACAGAAATGCAAATCAAAACCATAATGGGGTACCATCTTATGCCAGTCAGAAGGACTGCGATCCAAAAGTCTACAAACAATAAATGCTGAGAGGGTGTGGAGAAAAGGGAACCCTTTTATACTGTTGGTGGGAATGCAAACTAGTATAGCCACTATGGGGAACAGTGTGGAGATTCCTTTAAAAACTGGGAATAGAACTGCCTTATGACCCAGCAATCCCACTACTGGGCATACACACTGAGGAAACCAGAATTGAAAGAGACACGTGTACCCCAGTGTTCATCACAGCACTGTTTACAATAGCTAGGACCTAGATATCCATCAGCAGATGAATGGATAAGAAAGCTGTAGTACATATACACAAGGGAATATTACTCAGCTATTAAAAAGAACACATTTGAATTAGTTCTAATGAGGTGGATGAAACTGAAGCCTATTATACGCAGTGAAGTAAGTCATAAAGAAAAACACCAATACAGTATATTAACATATGTATATGGAATTTAGAAAGATGATAAAAATGACCCTATATGCAAGACAGCAAAAGAGACACAGAAATAAAAGCATACTTTTGGACTCTGTGGGAAAGGCGATGGTGGGATGATTTGAGAAAATAGTATTGAAATATGTATATTACCATGTGTGAAACAGATCAATGCCGGGGTCCAGCCCCAGGGAATTCAAAGCGGGGACAGCGTTGGCAATATAAAAAAGATTAAAAAATAGTATAGTAGGAAAATTTAATAGAGAAAAGATGCTAAATAACTTGGTTTACAGGGAAAACCAATAATATCTCAGGACAAGAGATTTGCACCATCTACATTGGGCCACCGGTGCCCACTTGAATATCAAAGGGTGCCCTGCCATAGGCTCCCTTTCGTGCTGGTCTTAGAAGCCAGGGCAAGTAAGTAAACGTGGTGAGCCTTCCCGCTCCAGATGGGAATTCAGCCAGAAAAGGAGAGAAAGGGAGAGTGAGAAAAAGAGAGACAGATACGGGGGGAGCCAGATTCCCAACAAACTAGGTCGAGAGACTAGTCGGAGAAACTGGTCCATCCTTTATTTTTCAGAAGGCTTTTTATACTTTTGACAGTACATAGAGATCAATGGGTAACACAAAGTTATGCAGCGTTAGCAGCCCAAACTCTTATCAAAACCAGGCTTTTCTCTCTGCATACCTAGTTGTATACCCAGGTTGTAGGTGATTTACATCATCTTCCGGCCAAAGGGCCAATTAACATTTTACATCCTTTTTTCTGATAAGGGTTGGTCAACCAGAAGACTTATTTGTGTTGTTCTTCTCAAAGTCTGGTGCCACTCTCAGAAAACACTAAATAAAGTTACACTCTTATATAGCAAAGATACAGCAATTTATAACAAGTAAAAGGAGTACAGTGATTTGTAACAAAAGAAAAGTAATTAACTCAAAAGCCTAGTGTTGCTAACATCAAAACTATTATATATCTTTTTCCATATCCCATTTACATTGATTAACATCCTCCCAGGTGCCTAAAAGATAAAGAATATGGAGGCCTGGCAGCAATCAGTAAGTCAACAGTGAAATCAGTCACCAATATGATTTTTGGCTCTTTAGAAAAGGCTCTGTATCTTTAAGATGTTTTTAAGCTTTGTGCCTCTCGAGGTTGGGGGGCTGCAAGCAATTCTTAAGCTGTAAGAGGTCTGGGGGAACCTGTTAGGCAAGCTAGAGAGTTATCAGAGGGGGTTTAACTGAAACATCCCTTTCAAATGCAGAAGTTAAAGCCCTGAGTTGACTTTTTCCAGAGTGTGTCAGAAGAGTGGAAAAGCAGAGTACAAAGGCCAGCAGATTTTTGGTTTTTGGGGTCCATGCTCAGGAAAGACGAGGGGGACACCCTGAGATCTGACACGCCTTGCCCATCAGGCCTTTGCCGCATGACCTTGTCATGGGTGAGATTCCTCATGCTGGCTCCCGGCAGATCAACAGTCCAAGTTTGATGCATGAAACAGGGCACTCAAAAGTGGTGCACTCGGACAACACTGAGGGATGGGATGGGGAGGGAGGTGGGAGGCGGGGTTCAGGATGGGGGACACATGTACACCCATGGCTGATTCAAGTCAGTGTATGGCAAAAACCACTACAATATTGTAAAGTAATTAGCCTCCAGTTAAATAATTAATTTTAAAAACGCCAACAAATTGTTTCCTCCAAAATTGCCCACATCAGAGACAGTAAACATACCAGAGCCACAGATGGGGCAGGTTTTTCCAAACAACAGGTTCTAATACAAAGTTATAACAAACGGATGATCCAGTGGATGTTAGCAATTTGATCTCTGGTTCCTCTGCCTTTTCTAAAATCAGTCTGAACATATGGAAGTTCACAGTTCATGTATTGCTGAAGCTGGGCTTGGAGAATTTTAAGCATTACTTTACTAGCATGTATTATACCCTGTATATGTATATAATACCTCACTATTGCACTCATCTCACATGCATTACTTTTCTACATGAACCATGAACTTCCAGATATTCAAGCTGGTTTTAGAAAAGGCAGAAGAACCAGAGATCAAATTGCCAAAATTTGCTGGATCATCAAAAAAGCAAGATTTCCAGAAAAACATCTATTTCTGCTTTATTGACTATGCCAAAGCCTTTGACTGTGTGGATCACAATAAACTGGAAAATTCTGAACAAGATGGGAATACCAGACCACCTGACCTGCCTCTTGAGAAACTTGTATGCAGGTCAGGAAGCAACAGTTAGAACTGGACATGGAACAACAGACTGGTTCCAAATCAGGAAAGGAGTATGTCAAGGCTATATATTGTCACCCTGCTTATTTAACTTCTATGCAGAGGACACAATGATAAACGCTGGGCTGGAGGAAGCACAAGCTGGAATCAAGATTGCTGGGAGAAATATCAATAACCTCAGATAGGCAGATGACACCACTCTTATGGCAGAAAGTGAAGAGGAGCTAAAGAGCCTCTTGATGAAAGTGAAAATGGAGAGTGAAAAAGTTGGCTTAAAACTCAGCATTCAGAAAACTAAGATCATGGCATCCGGTCCCATCACTTCATGGCAAATAGATGGGGAAACAGTGGAAACAAGTGTCAGACTTTATTTTTCTGGGCTCCAAAATCACTGCAGATGGTGACTGCAGCCATGAAATTAAAAGACACTTACTCCTTGGAAGGAAAGTTTATGACCAACCTAGACAGCATATTAAAAAGCAGAGACATTACTTTGCCAACAAAGGTCCGTCTAGTCAAGGTTATGGTTTTTCCAGTGGTCATATATGGATGTGAGAGTTGGACTATAAAGAAAGCTGAGTGCCGAAGAATTGATGCTTTTGAACTCTGGTGTTGGAGAAGACTCTTGAGAGTCCCTTGGACTGCAAGGAGATCCATCCAGTCCATTCTAAAGGAGATCAGTCCTGGGTGTTCATTGGAAGGACTGATGTTGAAGCTGAAACTCCAATACTTTGGCCACCTGATGCGAAGAGCTGACTCATTGGAAAAGACTCTGATGCTGGGAAAGATTGGGGGCAGGAGGAGAAGGGGATGACAGAGGATGAGATGGTGGATGGCATCACCGACTCCATGGACATGGGTTTGGGTGAACTCTGGTAGTTGGTGATGGACAGGGAGGCCTGGTGTTCTGTGATTCATGGGGTCGTAAAGAGTCGGACACAATTGAGCGACTGAACTGAACTGAACTAGCGTGTGAGATGAGTGCAATTGTGCAGTAGTTTGAGCATTCTTTGGGGTTGGAATGAAAACTGACCTTTTTCAGTCCTGTAAAATAAGGGCAATAAATTCATAAAAGAGATGTTTTCAAATGCTCAGTAGGGTGTATCTGGTATTTTGGTGAATGGATAATAATAAGATTGCTTTTTTATGTATGATTCAATGCATCTGCTGCTGTTGTTGCTACGGCGCTTCAGTCGTGTCCGACTCTGTGCGACCCCATAGACGGCAGGCCACCAGGCTCCTCCATCCATGGGATTTTCCAGGCAAGAGTACTGGAGTGGGGTGCCATTGCCTTCTCCGTCAATGCATCTATTAGTATATATATGAAGTGTATGCACCCTGCTCAGCAGCACTAACATAGAAGCTGTGGATAGTACTAAAGAGATATAACACAGAACAAAACATCATCACCATCATCTCTACCTTCTACTTTACCACTGAGTTAAGGAGGTAGGAAGTCAACAAGCTCTACTTGCTTCTACTCACTGTCATGAAAGTATAAAGTTGTAGCACCAAGATTATCTTTGGTCATCATTCTCTGATGCTACTCCTGCTCACTTCAACATTAATACTTGGGAGTAATTCTGAGAGACTTGGAAGTGAATGACTAATATATGTAAAAGGACCAAATTTAGATCTCAAATTACACAGGTATAGCTTAGCATAACATCTGGTTAAAGCACTATTAAAAGTAAATGTTAATATGTAAAAAATTAAAAGGTTCAGTAAAGCCTTTACTGGAAAAAAAGAGCAGACTTTTTTTTTTTCTCAAAATTAAATTTTAGAAGTATCTTATGCCATTATGTGTATGTGTACATACATCAGCCATACATTTTAGGAGACATTATCTCAACACTCAGTTCCAGAGATGAGGAGGCAGTTTCTTAAGGAAAACAAATACTCTATCTCAACTCCCTAGCCAAATGAGTGTAGTGGGTTTAAGTGAAAGTGAAAGTCACTCAGCCAGGTCCGACTCTGCGATTCCATGAACTATACAGTTCATGGAATTCTCTAGGCCAGAATACTGGAATAGGTAGCCTTTCCCTTCTCCAGAGGATCTTCCCAACCCAGAGATCGAATCAAGGTCTCCCACACTGCAAGGAGATTCTTGACCAGTTGAGCCACAAGGGAAGCCCAAGAATACTGGAGTGGGTAGCCTGTCCCTTCTCTAGGGGATCGTCCTGACCCAAGAATCAAACCAAGGTCTTCTGCATTGCAGGCAGATTCTTTACCAACTGAGCTATCAGGGAAGCTGTAGTGGGTTTAGACATCTAATTAATGTCAGGCCAGAGACAAGAAGATATTTACTGGTGTATTGTGTAATGAAAGCTGCCTCTCTGCCTCTGAAGGAATAAAAAGTATATTCTCTTTCTCTGGATAGCATAATATGAGGATATTTAAGTCTAAGCTTAATAGGCATTATTTATAAAACAAAAGAGAACAGCATAAAGTTAAAACCATCCTATAGAAGAAAGCAAAGTATATAAAATAGTAATATATATATTTTTGTATATGTACAAAAATACAAAACAGGATACACATACACACACACACAAACTCTGCTGACTTATACAACTTCACAACCAAACCACGTCTGAAGGTAAATGAACCTTGTACTTTCAATTACTGTGAGTAAATAACACTCATTTTTATTAATTAAATGATTATGTATTTATATTTTTGTTATTTAAAAATAAAATGATTCAAAATGTCTGCTTTTTGACTAGTAGCTGGGTTTGAACTAGTCCTCCGTCCACAAACAATGACAAGCTAACTATGCCAGCCTGTGAAACTTGAAATATGGGAAACTCACTAGGTAACACTCATGACTATGGATTTCTACCTGAGGACAGTTTCTTGACTGAAGGGCAAAGGGCTGAGTCCACACAGACCACTGTAGCTGCACTGAACTCTGGAGGCAGATACCAGAG
This sequence comes from Capra ibex, assembly GCA_006410555.1. Taxonomy (NCBI): domain Eukaryota; kingdom Metazoa; phylum Chordata; class Mammalia; order Artiodactyla; family Bovidae; genus Capra; species Capra ibex. Next base: position 14,970,827 of record SJYO01038983.1, read on the forward strand.
TTTGGGGCAAATTAAATGCCTGGAGTATCTGGGGCAGGGCATCAGAGAAAAGTGAGGATAACAGGACAGGGCCTCCAAAAGTCAGGTTGATGAGGAATGTGCTGCAAGTCCCTGGCTGAGAGTTGGGCTGCACATACTCAGGGCAACATATTACACAAGGCTAACCACAAAGTAACTGTTACATGGCTGACAGCAGACCAGAGATGGTAGACAGTGAGCACTGCAGAAGGATGTGAGCATTCCGTAGACACTCATAAACCTTATTAATACCACAGACATCAGTGACAGCCTGTAGATTAACAGCCTTGCACTAGGGAAATGGCTGGCAAACTATAGCCCAAATTCCAAATCTGGCCTATTGCCTGTGTCGGTAAATAAAGTTTTATTGGAACACAAACACCTTCATTTATTTATGTATTGTCTAGCTGTTTTTGTGCTACCATGGTGGAACTGAGTAGTTGTGATAGAGACCATATAAATTTGCAATGACTAAAATATTTCCTGTATGAGAATTTATAGGAAAAGTTTGCTGAGTCCTTTTGTATTATGAAGTCTACTTTAGGCTTGTCTTAAAGTCTAAATCAAATCCTAGAAATAATTCTGGGAGGTGAGACGGGGAAATTTTTGCAGATTTAGCTCAGTCAAGTGAGAGGACTTAAGTTTTATCATGGACTTTTCATATATCTGCATAACAAAATATAAAGCCAACTCTACATCATGTTAAATATCAGTGTTTAACTGTATTATTGGACAAAACTTAATTATGTTCAGAAGAAGATAAAATACAGAATCTCTGTTACACATAAATGACAATGCCCAGCACAAAATGAGATCTTACCAGTATTCAAATAAATGAAATGTATGACCCAAAGTTAAAAGAGAAGATGATGTTAGCCAATATCTAGATGGCTCATATGTTGGATACAATAGGTAAATACTGTAAGGCCAGTCATTGGAAATACTATCAAAAAATTAAAGGTAATGTTGTTGATTAATGAAGGGATAGGTAATCTTAGCAGAAAAACTGTATTATAAAAAAGAATCAAATGGAAATTCCAGAAAAATTTCACTGGATTTATCAAATGAAAATGACATGAGAAAGATCTACTAAATATGAAGTGATATCAACAAATTATCCATTCTGAAAAGCTGTGAGGAAAAAAAGTCTGAAGAGACATGAATGATCCAAGACATCTATAGAAGAACATTTAAAAAAATAACGTGTTTTGGAATAATGGAAGAAGAGTGTAAAAAAGGGAAAAAAAATCATTTAAAACTTTGAAAAAAATGAAAAATGTAAAAAATCTTTGTTGTAAACTATAAACGTTACTGACAGAAATGGCAGAAATTCTAAATTAGTGGAAAAATATGTCTATGAACTAAAACATTAAATCCTGTTGAATGGAAATATTCAATATTCTTATGATATCTGTGCTGCCCATATTAATTTATAGATAAAATGCATATCAGGTTAGCATTCCTATAAGGTTTCTTTTTCTTTTGTAAATTTATTAAGCCACCCCTATAAACTATACTGAAATCAGCAGATGAATGGATAAGCAAGCTGTGGTACATATACACAATGGAGTATTACTCAGCCATTAAAAAGAATACACTTGAATCAGTTCTAATGAGGTGGGTGAAACTGGAGCCTATTATACAGAGTGAGGTAAGCCAGAAAGAAAAACACCAATACAGTATACTAACACATATATATGGAATTTAGAAAGATGGTAATGATAACCCTGTATGTGAGACAGCAAGAGAGACACAAATGTAAAGAACAGTCTTTTGGACTCTGTGGGAGAGGGAGAGGGTGGGATGATTTGGGAGAATGGCATTGAAACATGTATAATATCATGTAAGAAATGAATTGCTAGTCTAGGTTCGATGCAGGATACAGGATGCTTGGGGCTGGTGCACTGGGATGACCCAGAGAGATGATATGGGGAGGGTGATGGGAGGGGGGTTCAGGGTTGGGAACTCATGTACACCTGTGGCGGATTCATGTCAATGTAGGGCAAAACCAATACAGTATTCTGATGCAGGATACAGCATGCTTGGAGCTGGTGCATGGGGATGACCCAGAGAGATGTTATGGGGAGGGAGGTGGGAGGGGGGTTCATGTTTGGGAACGCATGTAAGAATTAAAGATTTTAAAATTTAAAAAATAAAAAAATAAATAAAAATAAAATAAAACATAAAAAAAAAAGAAAAAAAAACACACTGGAGTGGCAGGACTTATGCTGTTTGATTTCTAGACTAACTATAAAGCTACAATAATAAAGACCATGTGGTATTAGCAAAAGAATAGACACATACTTAAATAAATGAGAAGAGAATCCAGGAATTTTCTCAAGCATATAAAGTCAATTGAAAACATACATAGACATTTTGTTTTTGAAAAAGATGAAAATGCAATTCAATGTATAAAAAATAATTTCAACAAATAGTGATAAAGGAATTGATTATGTAAATGTGTGTGTAAAATTGTTTGACCTTTTCTTTACACCATTCACAACAGCTAATTTGAAATGAATTATAGACCTAAATGTAAAATATAAAAGTATAGAACTTCTGGAAGATAATTTTTATGACCTTGAGAAAGGCAAAAATTTCTCAGGTAAGACTAAAATGTCCAAACATCAAAACACCTGATGGATTAGACTATCAGTTTAAACATTTTCCTTTTCAATATACACTAACTATTAAGAGAATAAAAATTCAAGTCATAATTAATAAGAAGTATTTGCAAGATATATCAGATACAGAACTTGAATGCAAGGTATATAAATGAAATAAACTCAACAATAAGAGTATGAACAATCAGTTTTTTTATAAGGGCAGAAAGAACTGAATAAGCTGATGCACAAATGACAAATAAGCTTATGGAAACATGATCAACACCATTTATTATCAAGTAAAGCAATTAAAACCACAATGAAATCTCATTTCCTTCACTAGAAAACTTAACCATAACATTTTGGTTAATCACTAAAACTCTCTGAAAAATTACTCCAAGAGAGATTATTGACCTCTGAGTCAGAGTTGCTGCATGACCTTGGCCACTTAATGTTTGATCTCAAATTCCTTGGGTAAAAATAGAATTTTAGAGTAGACTATTTTTAATATCTTTTCAAGATAATGGAATTTATGATTTCTTGGGTGCTTTCCAGTTAATGTACTAGAGTAGGCAAAATAACATCTGATTATATTTCCTAACTTTTACAATATATTGTGGTTCATCACTCAGTCACTTCTGACTCTTTGTGACCCCCTCAGGGCTACAGCATGTCAGGCTTCTCTGCTGCTACTGCTTCAAAGTCGCTTCAGTCATGTCCGACTCTGTGACCCCATAGACGGCAGCCCACCAGGCTCCCCCGTTCTTCAGGCAAGAATACTGGAGTGGGTTGCCATTTCCTTTTCCAATGCATGAAAGTGAAAACTGAAAGTGAAGTCGCTCAGTCGTGTCCAACTCCTAGCGACCCCTATCCATCATCAACTCCTGGCGCTTGCTCAAACTCATGTCCATTGTGTCTGTGATGCCATCCAACCATCTCATTCTCTGTCATCCCCTTCTCCTCTTGTCCTCAATCTTTCCCAGCACCAGGGTCTTTTTCCAGTGAACTGGCTCTTTGCATCATGGCAGAGTATTCAAGCTTTAGCATTGGTCCTTCCAATGAATATTCAGGATTGATTTCCTTTAGGATTGACTGGCTTGTTCTCCTTGCAGTCCAAGGGACTCTCAAGAGTCTCCTCCAACATAATATAAGCCATATTTTTAGTATTCTATATACATCTTGTCTAATCAAAGCTATGGTTTTTCCAGTAGTCATGTACGGAGGTGAGAGTTGGACCATAAAGAACGCTGAGCGCCAAAGAACTGATACTTTTGAACTGTGGTGTTGGAGAAGACTCTTGAGAGTCCCTTGGACAGCAAGGAGATCCAACCAGTCCACCCTAAAGGAAATCAGCCCTGAATATTAATAGGAAGGACTGATGCTGAAGCTCCAATACTTTGGCCACCTGATGAGAAGAACTGACTCATTAGAAAAGACCCTGATGCTGGGAAGGATTAAAGGTAGGAGGAGAAGGGAATGAGAGAAGATGAGATGGTTGGATGGCATCACCAACTCAATGGACATGAGCTTGAGCAAGCTCCAGGAGTTGGTGATGGACAGGAAAGCCTAGCATGCAGAAGTCCAGGGGGCTGCAGAGTCGGACACAACTGAGAGACTGAACTGAACTGATGTACATTTTGCATTGCTCCTTTCTTAAATTCTATTCCCAATACCTTGTCAAATCGGTAGGTATAATTCAACATTTTTTATGTAAAATTATGGTACTATTTTATTAATGGTTTCAGTAAGTAGAAAGATATTTGCTAAATATCAGTAATCTATGTTTTTTTTTCTCAAATTGCTTTCAAATTCTATAATTTCATGTTTTAGATTTCACTCAGAAATTATTTCAAAAATCTTTGGAATTCATTCAGCCTTTCTGTGATTCACTGAACCATGAACATATTGCTTTTGATAGTCATCAAATTTTATCTTTTATTTCTGGGCATAAGATATTCCAAAGAATCTTTGATATGAATCAATAAAGTTCACATGTATTATATTTTGCCTCCTCATAAATTTGAGTGCAGGTGTGAGGATAATGCTGATGAAATGAAGCAATTTTATGCCAGATAAATCTCATAGATAACTCACTATGCCATTCATATTACTAAGAAAATAACTTCTTAAATATAAAATGGAACTAGTATTATGCATATAGATTTGATATCAAAGAAAAATTGAAAAAAAATAACTGGAGGCAAAGAGGAGTGATTTTTCTACCTATTCAGTATTTACCATTATAGATTAGACAGTTGCCACAGGCAAATCATCTTTAATGCCCAAATATATTTTTATATATTTTTGTTCTTTAATCTTGAGAATCATGATGGGAGCTTCAAGCTACTTTCCTGAAACTCCATTTAGCTTTTTAGACCTTAACTAGCATGTCCTAAGTCTAAACTACCTACCTAGAAACTCTAAAACATGGGGAAAAGTATCTGGAAATTTTTTTCACCATGACTGAATAAAAATGGATGATTAGACAATTTAAATATCTTGCTTTTCAGTACAAACAGACAAGAGAATAAAAATTCAAGTCATAACTGATAAGTAGTTGCAAAATATATATCAGATAAAGCACTAGAATACAAGTTCTATAAATGAGATATATAATAAGAGTATGAACAAATACTTTATTATTTATTACTAAAAATAAAAATGCTTGCCATCATGAAAGATGGATGTCAGGTGCTTCCTTCCTTACACTTCATTGAGGAGTTTCTGTGATCTATACAAACTCGGATTGAATACACTGCTTTGAGATATGGTCTAGAAGGGTGTCATTTTTCATTACTGACTTCATGAAGGTAAAACCTTTTGTAAGTTACTATGAATCTATTCTGTCTTTGTATATACTAACTTTTGAAAGAAATGATAACTCCTAGGAGTGATGGGTCCAGATCATACTATCCTATGTAATTATCAATTTGAAAGACTGAGAAGTAATGGTTATCTGAATTGTGCCTTTCTTAGGCAGATATCATCAACTCAATATATACTTGCATCTGTTAAAATCCTGGATGAGAAATAGTCCTCAAAACTACACAGTTGGCTTTTGCTGATTAATCATAGAAATTAATGGATACCTCAAACAGTTGAGAAATGAGCATGAGTAAAGGAGAAAATACTTTTTGTTCACTGTATTTATGAGTATTTCTTGTACTCACATATATTCTCTTATCTAATATTAGTCTGTTTTCTTCTTATTCTTTCTTTGTTATCATCTAACGAAAAATATATCTTTATAATTTCTACATTGTGGAAGATGTATATAGATTCCCATACACTACCTCAAAATTTTATCAACCTTAAGAGGTTAAATAGTATTAACCACGTTTCACAAAAGAGGAAACAAAATAAACAAGGGACTAGAAGGAAGTTTTGGTACCAAAGTGTCTGATGCCAAATATACTGTAGTATGCTGCTTTTGTACTAATGATTCAAAAGCTAAATTGAATAACAAGCCAACAAACAGGAGTTCTTCCTGTGTGTGAAGTACATCACAAATGTAAGCTATTAATTTGGAATTTATATTATAGTCAGATAAACTATTTAAGATTATAATTTATTCATTTTATTTTTTAAAAAATTTGTCTCCACTTTTAATAATGGTATGCTGTGAAAAAACAGTATACTATCATACCCATTTAAAGTGAGGTCATTTTATTCTGTATTATGTGTTTTGTACATGTAATTTCTTCACTATATCTTTCTCCTCTCCCATTCAGTCTTTCAAGAGTATTTACTGTAAGCCCAATCAATTAGGGCAATACCAAAGAATGTTCAAACTACCAACCACAGTACAATTGTGCTCATTTCACATGCTAGCAAGGTAATGATCAAAATCCTTCAAGGTGGGCTTCAACTGTACATCAACCAAGAAATTCCAGATGTACAAACAGAATTTAGAAAAGGCAGAGGAACTGAAGATCAAACTGTCAACATCAGCTAGATCATATTAAAAGCAAGAGAATTCCAGAAAAACATCTACTTATGCTTCACTGACTACCCTAAAGCTTTTACTGTGTGGATCACAAAAAACTGTGGAAAATTCTTATGGAGATGGAACTACCAGACCATCTGACCTGCCTCCTGAGAAACCTGTATGCAGGTCAAGAAGCAACAGCTAGAACCAGACAAGGAAAATGGACTGGTTCCAAATTGGGAAAGGAGTGTATATTGTCACTCTGCTTATTTAACTTATATGCAGAGTACATCATGAGAAATGCTGGGCTGGAAGAAGCTCAAGCTGGAATCAAGGTTTTCTGGAGAAATATTAATAACCTCAGATATGCAGATAACACCACCCTTGTGGCAGAAAGTGAAGTATTAAAGAGCATCTTGATGGAGCTGGAAAAGGAGAGTGAATAAGTTGGCTTAAAACTCAACATTCAAAAAATGAAAATCACAGTGTCTGGTCCCATCACCTCATGGCAAACAGATGGGGAAAAATTGGAAACAGTGGCAGATTTTATTTTTTGGCGGGGGAGCTCCAAAATCACTGTGGATGGTGACTGTAGCCATGAAATTAAAAGAAGCTTGCTCCTTGGAAGAAAAGCTATGACAAACCTAGACAGCATATTAAAAAGTAGAGACATCACTTTACCAACAAAAGTCCATATAGTGAAAGCCACAGTAGTCATGGCAGTCGAAAAAAGACTACTTTTCCAATAGTCATGTAAGGATGTGAGAGTTGGACCATAAAGAAGGCGGAGTGCCAAAGAATTGATGCTTTCGAACTGCGATCCTGGAGAAGACAGTAAGGGGCTCAAACCAATCAATCTTAAAGGAAATCAACCCTGAATATTCACTGGAATTACTGATGCTGAAGCTAAAGCTCCAATACTTTGGCCGCTTGATTTGAAGAACTGACTCACTGGAAAAAAACCCTGATGCTGGGAAAGACTGAAGGCAGGAAGAGAAGGGGACGACAGAGGATGAGATGGATGGATTGTATCACTGACTCAATGGACATGAATTTGAGCAATCTCCAGGAGATAGTGAAGGACAGGGATGCCTGGCGTGTGTCAGTCCATGGGGTAGCAAAGAGCTGGACGTGACTTAGTGACTGAACAACAACAAACACTGTATAAGCTTTATATGCCTTTAAGTAGAGGACCTCCCACCCTTCCTCCTTTCCTCCCCACCTTTATTCCTTCTCTCCTTCCCTTTCTCACATTTGCATTTACCATATATTACTTTCTGAGCTCTAAGATCAGTTATGAATACAACACAATCAACGCCTCTAATTCTATGAAGCTGACAGTCTAAAAGGGTACTTAAGCAGTTCTGCATTCACCACTAAAGCTATCAATGTGTCTTTCACATAGTGAGACAAAATTATATTGGTTTTCTATGTGGTATCCCAAGAACTCCAACTTTACTAGTAGAATTGTACCTATTTTACTAGGCTGTCAGAAACGAATAGATAGTTTGACCCAATGGACGACGTGATGTCTCATTAGCCTTCTTTACAGTTCACTGAATGAAGTGTATTCTTATACACCTCAGGGTCATCACATGTGCCTGTTCTTTGTGCCTAGAATCATGGAACATTCCCCACTACCTTATTTCCCCTGATCAAGTCCTTCTCATCCCTTAGATTCTGGTTGAGGTGCTAATTACTCATCAGAGAGATACATTTCTGAACATTTAAGCATAATTGTAGTATCTTTTAAAATATTCTCTTGTGAAATATTATATTTTCCTTTCTATTACTTTCACTAGTTGTGATATTCAAAATATAAAATGATTGCTCTGGTACAGACATGAACCAGTAGATATGACTCTCCCCTCAGTGCTGGAGCAGGGTTCTGGGAGCTTTCTGGTTGGCAGGTATCAAGCTATCAAACAGTCTGTAAGCAGCAGCATTGTGGCAGCTCCTAGGTGGTTTGCCACTCTCCCACAGACTCAGCCAGGAAAGAGACATGAGCCCAAATCACTTTGGACAGTTTATTATTCATATGCAAAGCATAAGGAAGATCAGCATGGCATTGGCAATCCACAAATCAAGTATCAGTGGATGACATCAAACCGCAGTTGCCATGTGACAGACAACACAGGCAGAGTTTCCCTCTGCCACTGTGATCCAACTCTGAACTACAAGAAAGCAGTTTTCTAGCTTTCAGCTTTACCCAAAGGAGGGGGATAGGTTTAATATGGAAAGTCTTATATGCCTCACTGGCCTCAGGAAGGCAGACAGGATGTTATGCCTTTTGGAGTCTCCTGTGAGGTATGGAGGGAAATGAAGAGTAGTCTTTCAACAGCTTCTAACAAGACAACCTATACTTCTGTGTTCCATGGAGGATCACAGGGCATTCCACCAAGACCTAGGTTACACTCAGATTAGCCTTTCGGGGAAATATGCAAGGTCATCAGATGGTCATGCAGAGCCATTTTGCTACAATAAGTTTTAGTCATTTATTGCTGAATGACAGGTATGTGTGTGTGGTGGAGGGAGGAGTATACAATTCCAGGAGAAGGGCCAAGATGTAGGAGATAAAAGTTATTTTCCAGTTATTGTCTTATTCACAATAGGAACTGCTTCCCTTTTGCCAACTGCTTCCAATTTGCTAAACAGATTACTGTTAAAATTGTGCTGAGTACCTGGTAGATATGTAATAAATATGGGATGAACAAAAGTGCAAATGAGTAAATTTGACATTGATACCACATACTGTACTATTAAGAAGTACAATTAAGAATACCACATATTAAGAAGAGGTGGTAAGAATACACAGAAGAACTGTACAAAAAAGATCTTCACGACCCAGATAATCATGATGATGTGATCACTAATCTAGAGCCAGACATCTTGGAATGTGAAGTCAAGTGGGCCTCAGAAAGCATCACTACGAACAAAGCTAGTGGAGGTGATGGAATTCCAGTTGAGCTATTTCAAATCCTGAAAGATGATGCTGTGAAAGTGCTGCACTCAATATGCCAGCAAGTTTGGAAAACTCAGCAGTGGCCACAGGACTGGAAAAGGTCAGTTTTCATTCCAATTTCAAAGAAAGGCAATGCAAAAGAATGCTCAAACTACTGCACAACTGCACTCATCTGACATGCTAGTAAAGTAATGCTCAAAATTCTCCAAGCCAGACTTTAGCAATATGGGAACCGTGAACTCCCTGATGTTCAAGCTGGTTTTCAAAAAGGCAGAGGAACCAGAGATCAAATTGCCAACATTCGCTGGATCACGGAAAAAGCAAGAGAGTTCCAGAAAAACATCTTGCTTTATTGACGATGCCAAAGCCTTTGACTGTGTGGATCACAATAAACTGTGGAAAATTCTGAAAGAGATGCGAACACCAGACCACCTGACCTGCCTCTTGAGAAATCTGTATGCAAGTCAGGAAGCAACAGTTAGAACTGGACATGGAACAACAGACTGGTTCCAAATAGGAAAAGGAGTACGTCAAGGCTGTATATTGTCATCCTGCTTATTTAACTTCTATGCAGAGTACATCATGAGAAACACTGGACTCGAAGAAACACAAGCTGGAATCAAGATTGCCGGGAGAAATATCAATAACCTCAGATATGCAGATGACACCACCCTTATGGCAGAAAGTGAAGAGGAACTAAAAAGCCTCTTGATGAAAGTGAAAGAGGAGAGTGAAAAAGTTGGCTTAAAGCTCAACATTCAGAAAATGAAGATCATGGCATCTGGTCCCATCACTTCATGGCAAATGGATGGGGAAACAGTAGAAAACAGTGTCAGACTTTATTTTTTGGGGCTGAAAAATCACTGCAGATGGTGATTGCAGCCATGAAATTAAAAGATGCTTGCTCCTTGGAAGAAAAGTTATGACCAACCTAGATTGCATATTCAAAAGCAGAGACATTACTTTGCCGACTAAGGTCCGTCTAGTCAAGGCTATGGTTTTTCCTGTGGTCATGTATGGATGTGAGATTTGGACTGTGAAGGAGGCTGAGTGCCAAAGAATTGATGCGTTTGAACTGTGGAGTTGGAGAAGACTCTTGAGAGTCCCTTGGACTGTAAGGAGATCCAACTGGTCCTTTCTGAAGGAGATCAACCCTGGGATTTCTTTGGAAGGAATGATGCTAAAGCTGAAGCTCCAGTACTTTGGCCACCTCATGAGAAGAGTTGACTCATTGGAAAAGACTCTGATGCTGGGAAGGATTGGGGGCAGGAGGAGAAGGGGACGACCGAGGATGAGATGGCTGGATGGCATCACTGACTCGATGCACGTGAGTCTGAGTGAACTCCGAGAGTTGGTGCTGGACAGGAAGGCCTGGCATGTTGCGATTCATGGGGTTGCAAAGNGGCCACCTCATGAGAAGAGTTGACTCATTGGAAAAGACTCTGATGCTGGGAAGGATTGGGGGCAGGAGGAGAAGGGGACGACCGAGGATGAGATGGCTGGATGGCATCACTGACTCGATGCACGTGAGTCTGAGTGAACTCCGGGAGTTGGTGCTGGACAGGGAGGCCTGGCATGTTGCGATTCATGGGGTTGCAAAGAGTCGGACACGACTGAGCGACTGAACTGAACTGACTGTACTACATAACAGGTTTCTTACAAGCACTTATTTTTTTTAAAAAAAATGATTTGTGTCTGAAGAGCTTCAGTGTTTACAAGAACTCTCTATTTAGTTGAACATTTTGAGGATTTCTGATTCTCATTTTAACCGTCCAAAGAATGCTCCTCTAGGGGCCTTTTCAGTCTATCATGTAAATCTCTTATTTTGGCAGTTAATGGCCATGTCAGACAATGGCTGCACTACCTTCTAAAAGGCACAGGAATTGATGTTTTATTAACATTACTGACAAGAGTGCTGAAGGGACAGTGAATTAAATCCAGCACATAATTTTGTAGGTGTCAGGATTAAGTCAGTGGTAAATATTTTGAATAGGTATTTTTTTTTTTTCCCTTTGAGAATTTGCCTGAATGTCATAGTCCCCTCTATTTGTGCGAATCTTCTTGCCATTTGAAGGCTGGATGAAGCCAATTGTTTAATTTTGTCACTGCCAAAGTACAGCAGCTGCTCTGCATACTTGTTCCAAACATCCTTTCAAAATGTTTATTCCACTAAGTGAATTTTGTTGAAAGCAGCAGGTACTGACATGTCTACAAACCAGCTTGTCAAATTTCCTACTCTTCAAAATCTGTAACTTTTTCCCTTTAAACTCATTTTAATGCATTTTACCAGGGATTTTCAATGTATTTCCAAGACCTCTTTCCCAACAGATCTCTTTTGTTCTTTTCACTTGAATTTAAAAGTGGAACCAGAAGACAGGATTTGGCAGTTACCCAGGGTAAGCTACCCTCTGCTGCTGCTGCTACGTAGCTTCTAGGGAATACCTAAAGTCTTAGAAGTGTGTTTTGCACCCTGGAATGAAACAAAGAGCCTTGCAACCTATGGCAATATCTATATATCTATTCTATATATCATGCAACTATATATAACATGATTCATGTTTTTTAGCACCTTCTACTTTTTAAACACACATTAAATAGTGCTCAGTATATGCAATTCAAGCAAGTTCTAAATAATTTACACATATATTTAATAGGTAAAAAGATGAACAAATAAGTCTTCTTTTCTGGTTTTATTAGATGTTCAAAAAAGTTTGTGGAGATCCAGCAAACTATACAGATAATACATAGAAGAAAAAAATTCAAACTCAGATTTTTATGATTCCAAAGCCCACTCTTATCTGTCTCAAACTCTTCCCCTCTTTTAATTCTTGGTTCAAGTGTTACCTGCTTAAAGAGTTAATTTTAGACTTTTAACATTGCAGACAACTTTACTTCCCATTTGAAATTCCTCATCCTCTATTTCTCTCTACTTTTTCTTTTTCCTTTACCACTTAACCTCATAATATACTATATAAATTACTATTTCCATTTATTGGGTATTGCCTGTCACACCTACTTGAACATAAAGTATACCAAGTAAGAAGCTTTTGTTCACTGATGAACCATATAAGCACCTGGAAAAGTGCCTGGTAATATTAGTCTCTCCAAAAAAATGTGCTAATTGAAGCATTATCTTTACACTATAACATGACTTAGACAGTCTTTGTACGGATTGGAAACACTTTTAAATGTGAGCAAGACATATAGTTGGTGTTCAACAAAAGAAAAAGATAATGATAACAAGAATTTATATTATCATTAAAAAGATATTTCTTCATTTTTAAATTAAGCTGCTGCTGCTGCTGCTGCTAATTAGCTTCAGTCGTGTCCAACCCTGTGCAACCCATAGACGGCAGCCCACCAGGCTCCCCCGTCCCTGGGATTCTCCAGGCAAGAACACTGGAGTAGGTTGCCATTTCCTTCTCAAATGCATGAAAGTGAAAAGTTAAAGTGAAGTCGCTCAGTCATGTCCGACTCTTAGCGACCCTATGGACTGCAGCCTACCAGGCTCCTCTGTCCATGGGATTTTCCAGGCAAGAGTACTGGAGTGAGTTGCTATTACCTTCTCCGTTAAATTAAGCTACTACCACATTATTTAATATTTAGTCATCTTATTAGCAGATCTAAAATTCTCCCCAATCTCAGTTATCAGTACAACTGCCAAATTGTTAACAAAATGATGACTTGTATTCAAATAAATTCAATGTGGTTCCACAAATGTTTATCAGTTATCTATCCTGTGCTGGTCAATATGCAAATTACAAAGAATATGAAGATGTGTAACATACAGACTGTGCCCTCCAAGAAGGGGTACTGTATGGGAGATGTCATGCATAAACTAGCAATTACTTCCCATATGAAACAGGGTATGTGTTACAATAGAGAATGGTATAGGTTTGGGTGGGGTATTTCAATTCTGACTTACTATTAATAAGAGTCCTGACACATAAAATACTTGTGCCTTGTCTTTCCTTTTCTATTTAAGATTACCACCAATACCCTTATTTTCTCAAATCTTCAATCTTTTCATATGCAAAATGGGACAAATAATACCAGTGAAAAGTTATGGAATATTTACTACAGGCTAAGAATTGTGCTGATACTTACATATTATTTGGCTAAATTTGCAAAGCTCTTTAAGTATTATTTTTACAACAATTCAGCAAAGGAGGCAAGAAAATCTTAAGGAGGCTTTACCTCTGTGGCCCAAATGTGTCTTATTAGAATTTGATGGTAGGTACTCAGATTTATCTGCTTTATTGACTATGCCAAAGTCTTTGACTGTGTGGATCACAACAAACTGTGGAAAATTCTTAAAGAGATGGGAATACCAGAGCACCTGACCTGCTTCTTGAGAAATCTGTACTCAGGGCATGAAACAACAGTTAGAACTGGCCACGGAACAACAGACTGGTTTCAGATCAGGAAAGGAAAGGAGTACGTCAAGGCCGTATATTGTCACCCTGCTTATTTAACTTCAATGCAGAGTATATCATGAGAAATGCTGGGCTGGAAGAAGCACAAGCTGGAATCAAGATTGCCGGGAGAAATATCAATAACCTCAGATATGCAGATGACACCATCCTTATGGCGGAAAGTGAAGAGGAACTAAAGAGCTTCTTGATGAAAGTGAGAAAGGAGAGTGAAAAAGTTGGCTTAAAACTCAACATTCAGAAAATGAAGATCATGGCATCTGCCCCCATCACTTCATGGCAAATAGATGGAGAAGCAATGGAAACAGTGACAGACTTTATTTTTCAGGGGCTTCAAATTCACTGTAGATGGTGACTACAGCCATGAAATTAAAAGACACTTGCTCCTTGGAAGAAAACTTATGACCAACCTAGACAGTATATTAAAAAGCAGAGACATTACTTTGCCAACAAAGGTCCATCAGTCAAACCTATGGTTTTTCCAGTAGTCATGTATGCATGTGAGAGTTGGACTATAAAGAAAGCTGAGCACCAAAGAATTGATGCTTTTGAACTATGGTGTTGGAGAAGACTCTTGAGTTCCTCGGAATACAAGGAGATCCAACCAGTCCATCCTAAAGGAAATCAGTCCTGAATATTCATTGGAAGGACTGATGTTGAAGCTGAAACTCCAATACTTTGGCCACCTGATGCAAAGAGCTGATTCATTTGAAAAGTCCCTGTTGCTGGGAAAGATTGAAGGCAAGTAGAGAAGGGGACAACAGAGGATGAGATGGTTGGATGGTATCACCAACTCAATGGACGTGAGTTTGAGCAAACTCTGGGAGTTGGTGATGGACAGGGAGGCCTGGTGTGCTTGCAGTCCATGGGGTTGCAAAGCGAGTGGACACAGCTGAGTGACTGTCCTGAACTGAACTCAGATGCTTGATTCCAAAACCTTCATGCAATTAAGACTATTGATCTGAGGTTATGTAAGATAATGGACAGCTTTCTCCCAAGTTATTATGCTGTTCAGTGCTTCATTGAATCCCAAATGATAGTAAACTGTAATGGCACATTAAACTTCTCCTTCACTCTTGACCAAGAACAAAAATGCTGAAATACAAACTAGATTTTTCATGTGAGAAGCATTTCATGAAACCAGAACACATAACACAAAAATAAAACAGAACCTTTCAAATCAATGTCTTGATTAATCAAATTTTCATGTGAAGGATGTCACAGTCTTAAAAATTTAGAGCATTTCAATACAAACAACCTGACAAAAATAGTGACTCTAATTCCCTCTGTGGGATTTCCTTCTTAGTAAAATGGTGCTAAAATAGGTTGTTCTAAAGCTTACATCAGGTAACGAATGCAAAAAAATTGATGTACAATTTCTTTGAGTGGCCTTTGGAATAATTTTCTGGTAGAGCTGTCACTTTGGTTTCAGCAAAACAGGTCTTTGTAGCCCAATTCATTAGCTATATTGCTTCTCTATAGACAATAAAAGAACTGCTTACATTTTTTGTTTGCCGTACTCATATGTCATTGGTCTATCCTCACATGTAGAGAGGTTACATGACTTGTAATTGTAGCTGTCAAAATGAGGGTCAAAATGTGTATTTCACTGTCTTGCAGCTATCACTAAGCTTTATCTACTCAGCCTCCAGGGGGTTCAGTGTAGTCCTGTGTCAGTGATTACCATCTAATTCTGAGAAACTCACACCTGGAGAATGAATGAATAAACCTCTTAAAAATAACATATTTTTACAGAACGTGGAAAATATTTTCTGGGCAATCTGGTAAACTAAACGTTGCATAGAGATGTTATAAAGTTTACTGTTCCTCTTCTTTAGGTATCCCCTATGGGTCATTCATTCACTCAGCTCATTCAGTTCAGTCACTAGTCAAGTCATCCACTCATCATTTATCCCTTCACTTGCACACCCTTATCCTATTATCTATTCATGCCTCCATTTACCTACTCATTTTCCATCCACTTATCCATCTCTGCCTTCATCCACCTCTCTGCTCATCTACCATCCATTATGCATCCATTCATTCACCTACTCAACCCAGTAATCGAGCCAAATAGCTCAGGGTGGACATTTGAAATACAAAGAAGAGCTACATTAAGCTCATCTTAAAGATAAAAGCAGAGAAACTTAATCTCTCTTAGAGAATTGAAACGGATATTCAGATTAATTCCAAAGATTCTAATCTTTTATACACATTTAAATCATGAATTCTTAGAGTAATGTGACTGTGTATGAAAATAACTGCTCTCCCACCCAAACCACCTGGGGCAGCATTTTAAGTGTCTTAGCATGGGCTTCAGTGTTTTGAAATATCTGCGCAAATTTCAATTCCAATCTATTATTAAGAACCACTGTCTCCGAGTGTGGTTTTCACTGAGGACCATGATTCCGTTGGCTTGCCCCATTGGAATATGCACATCCTAACTTATGCTTAACAATAGTATAAATCCCTTATATTCCCAAGACTGAGGTAACCTCAACATCAAAATGTTACTCAAAATGTTTCATAAATGTAGCTGCTTAAATTAAACCAGTATGACCACTGATGTTAGTGAAGAGAAAGATATATTTTAGAAATGCTTTGCACTATGTCTGCAAATAGAAAATAAACCAAATCTGTGCGTGTAGTTTCAGAAGGAAGTTTCCTCTTTACTCTCCAAGAGTCAAGAACACACAAGAAGTAGTTTCCTCAATCTTCTCTCCACTGTTTTTCACTCAGGGAATTGGGGAGGTGTGGCTTTTATGAGTGATGAACTTTCAAATTTCTAAAAACTCATGAGCTCTTTTTTTTTTTTTTAATACTCAGAAGGTTGTCCTTTTATAGTCTTTCAAAAATCTTTCTATCTTGTGACTGTTCTGCTTTAAGAAATGCGGGGCCCAGGGCACAATTTTTGCAAGCAGTTGCGGAGTCAATCCCTGCCCCACTCTTGGGATCTTATATATGAAGATTTGTTTTGCATTGTAGCTGGACTAATATCTGCCTCACATATCAATTTATCTTATGCAGGTGTGACTTAAGTGGCCTGGGGTGAGTGAGGGCAGTAATACAGGTTTCAGATATGGCTTTTGGTAGCCACAATCCCACCTTCTAAATCCTGGATAAGCATGTTTTATATTTCCATTCTGCTGATAGCTGTAATATTTTTAATTGGGTCAAACCATAAAGATAAAAAGTATCATTTTAGTAATATCTTCAGGGAAACCTTTAAGCGATATTTGTATACTTACATATATATGTATACATATATGCTAATTGAAACTAAATATATATTTATATACATCTATAAAATTTCAGCACTTTTTGAAATGTGACATGACCAAATAGATCATATGAGACACTTCCTCCATCTTCTCAATTTATTCTTCAACTGGAATTACTATGGAACGGTAGAAGAGATCAGCTTATCAACATTTGCTCATAAGCTTGATTCCAGCATAATCCTTAGTATCTCCTTACCCTTCACCTACCACATTCAGGTTATGGCTAAGCCATCTACAAATCACCTTCTCAGTATCTTTCAACTCTGTCCATTCTCTCATTTACACTTTAGCTTCTTGGTCCACATTACTACCATTTCCATCTGGATTGCTTCAGTAACTTCATGTGTAGAAAAATACTTACATGGGCAAGATTGAAAATGCTAAACTTACAAACATCTGCATAATAGGTTGGAGATTGGATTTTGGTAAGTTTTCCACTAGTCACTATTAAGAGTTGCTCAGTGAGCCATACTCTTTGTGCAAACAGTATGGATTATGCTGAAAACCTGCTTTCCTTCTGGGAGTTTGGAATCACTGTATGTACTAGGCAGAGGTGCACATGTCTATGCGTCTAGCCCCCAATAAAAACCTAGGACTCCCAGATTCAGGCAAGCATTTCCAACAGAAAACATTTCACCTGTATTGTCACACCTACTGGCAGGAAGGAAGCATGTCTATGTGACTTTACTGAAAGAGAACTCTTGAAATTTATTGTCTTGTGCTCTCAGGTTTTGCCTTTATGCCCTTTTCCCCTTTGCTTACTCGGAGAAGGCGATGGCCCCCCACTCCAGTACTCTTGCCTGGAAAATCCCATGCACGGAGGAGCCTGGTGGGCTGCAGTCCATGGGGTCGCTAGGAGTCGGACACCACTGAGCGATTTCATTTTCACTTTTCACTTTCATGCATTGGAGAAGGAAATGGCAACCCACTCCAGTATTCTTGCCTGGAGAATCCCAGGGACGGGGGAGCCCGGTGGACTGCCGTCTATGGGGTCGCACAGAGTTGGACACGACTGAAGTGACTTAGCAGCAGCAGCAGCAGTCTTTGCTTACTTATCTTGCTCTGTATCTTTTGGCTGTAATAAAACCATAGTCATGAGTATGACTAGATGCTGAGTCTCATGAATCTTCCTGTAAAGTCATGCAACCCTGGGAAGGTCCTGGGGACTTCCGACTCATCTTTGAACTGGTTCTCCTTCCTCTAAGTTGCCCTCTCTCCGAAAGTAAAACACATCTCTGTGATTATTTGCCCTGTAAATGTTTTTTTTTTTAATAAACTTTTAATTTCATATTGGAGGATAGCCAATTAACAATGTTGTGATAGTTTCAGGTGGACAGAAAAAGGACTCAGCCATACATATACATGTATACATTCTCTCCCAAATTCCCCTCCCATCCAAGCTGCCACATAACATTGAGCAGTTCCCTGTGCCCTTTGAATATTTTGATTAAAACATTTCAATATGTTCTATTACTGTAGAACTAGGGTTGACAAACTTATTTCTGTAAAGGGCCAGATACTTTGGAGGGTCATATAGTCTCTTCACAACTACTTAACTCTGTCTTGGCAGCAAAAGAAGCCATAGACAGTAAATAAACAAATGAGTATAGCTGTATTCTGATACAAGGTGATTTTTGGACACTGAAGTTAAATTTCATATAATGTTTAACTGAGATATTATTCTGCATTTTATTTTTTAAAATCATGTAAAAACACAAAACCCATTTCTAACATTCAGGCTATATAAGAACATGTAATGGCTATAGAATTGCCTATAGCACTATAGCATTAAGTTGCCTATAGCATTAAGTATAGAGGAGTGTCTCCAGACCTGAGAGCCAAGAAAGAGGAGAGAGTGCTAATGAGTTTGGAACTTGATTGCATAGAATTGGCTATCGTTTGCTCACCACTCTTCTAGAATTAAAGACAAAATCCTGAACATACCCTAAAACCCCACATTATCTCAATACAGTTGACTTTTGAACAGCACAGATATGAGTCTGTATAGGTCCACTTATACTTGAATTTTTTCCAATAATATGTATTACAGTACTGTAGGGTCTGCAGTTGTCTGAATCAGTAGATATTGAACTCTAGATAAAGGAGGGTTGACTATAAAGTTATAAGTGGAGTTTTGACTGCATAGGGTCGGCACCCCATCCGCACGCTGTTCAAGGGTCACCTGTTCTACCTACTGCTCTAACTCTCTCTTTCACTCTGCCCTCCTTCACCTTGGCTGTTACACGCACAGTAAGCTCACAGATCCTGGGGTTCCATGCTCGCTCTACTTCTGGGTGGTGGGCATGCCTAACCCTCTGCTTTGAACTCTTCCCCTAGTCAAATAGCATTTGCTTTTTTATTTCATCTCAGTCATCCCTTCCTCATCCTAACTCCAAGGACAACAGATAACACTGTTAACTCCCTGAACACTGGGTACAGGTTTGTCTCAGTCCTTCTCATTGGTTAAATCCATTTATTTACCTCTTTGCTCAATATTGTTTCATCTATGCTACATGTCAATAAGGTATAGCGTTTGTTAGCGTACACCTTTGTCCCTCCAATACTTTAGACAGTATTTGGCACAAGGTTTTCTCTCAAAATGCATGTGTTAGATTAGCTCATCAATATTTATGGTGTGTTTGGTGCTTACCTAGTTACTAGAGACACAAAGTAAAATGTAATTGAAAAGTTAACAGATATTAACTTAGGTGAAAGAAATATATAATTTAAATGTAATTTAGTAAGCACTGAAATATACATATGTGTATATATTTATATGGCTCATTAAGCATAGAGGAGTGTTTCCAGACCTCAGAGCCAAGAAAGAGGAGAGAGTGCTAATGAGTATGGAACTTGACTGCATTTTGGAGGCTAAGTAGGGGTTGGTGAGATAGATGAATAGGAAAAAAAGTTGAGGAGCTTAGGACTTGAGAATACAAACATTAGAAAAAAGAAAAGACTTTTAATATAATGTAGGAAGACAGAATGGCCCCATACCTCAACCTAGGGATTCAGGAAAGGTTTTAAGGAGAAAACAACACCTGAGCACTAGTTTTAATTTTTTTTTTTTTTTTTTTTTTTTACTTTACAATACTGTATTGGTTTTGCTATACATCAACATGAATCTGCCACGGGTGTACATAAGGTCCCACTCCTGAACCCCCCTCCCACCTCCCTCCCCATACCATCCCTCTGGGTTATCCCAGTGCACCAGCCCCAAGCATCCTGTATCCTGCATTGAACCTATGCGATTCATTTCTTATATGATATTATACATGTTTCAATGCCATTCTCCCAAATCATCCCACCCTATCATCCCGCCCTCTCCATATCCCACAGAGCGCTAGTTTTAAAAATGAGTAAGAATTGACCAAGTTTTCCAGAATGGTGGTGTGACAAGCCCTGTGACATCTTCAATGAAATAATCATTTGATAGATGAAAAATATTTTTTAAAGCCATTCAAGGTCAATAACGGTTTATAGACAATTAACAAACGAATATTTTAAAAACTGACTAAATCTTGTTCACAATAACTAGGTCTATGGCAATTGAATCACCTTCTTGTAAGAGTCTCTAGCCTGTATGATGAAAACTCTTAAGTGTTCTACTCTAGGAGAGTAAAGCCAAGAAGACAGTTTCCTCTCCCCTAAGCTAAGTCTGTGACTATGGTTTCATCCTGTCAGGAACAGGCAAACAGTATTTCTCATCAGCCTGTAGGACTGGGTGATAAAAGCTCTATTTTGAGTATAACAAAGAAAGAATGGTGGGGATCGATCCTCCCCAAATCCCCATCTCAGCTCACAATGCCGAGGTTCTTCCCGGGGAGGAGCAAGCCAAGAAGCCCAAACGCTAACTGTTCTCAGTCATGCCCACTTGTAGAGCATGTCACTCAGGGAGAAATGGGCAGCTGTCTTCCCCTACAGCCCAGGTGCAGTGGTACACAGTTTCTGCCCAAGGGGAGAAGCAGGCCTTAGTGATCATGAGCTCTGCAATATGCCTGAAAGTGCTGATTTTAGAAGGGAGCTAAAATAATTTCATGCCTGAGGTCATTGTAGAAAACAAGGAAGGGGTTTAAAAAGAAAGTGGTGACCTCCTGATACTCCTAAGAAAAAAGGAACCACAGAGCAGCCAGAAGTTTCACAAAGAAAACTGGGGAAAGAGACAGTCTGAAAGAGTCCTCCTGGGATTACTCACAATTCTGGGTGTCAAGACTATATACACATGTACTGGGCTACACTCACTCAGGATCAATTAGAGAAAAACATAGACAGATTGGAACTCTTTCCTCAGTCACAAGCAGATTCATCAGCCAAGGGCAGAAGTCTCAACAGCACAAAGGGCTTAGGTACAACTTCTGACCAAACACTAAAAAAAAAAAACTACAAGCCCCTCTGACCCAGGACAACTCCCCGGAGCAAGGTTAGTGAATAAATCCTAATCAACACTGATGATATGGAAGAATGGAAGACTGTGTCCATGCTAAAGGCTGTGACCTATTCAGATGAAGAAAAAAGGAAACTTTCAAGGTACTAGTTCCCGGACGAGTGAGTCAAACTTGTAAATTCCTTGAGCTATGAACACAGCTTATTTACACCTTTTGAAGGTTCAACAGTAAAGGGTGAACATCTTTAACCAACAAGTTCCATTATGTTAGACCAGGAGGGGCTCCTGTGTAATCAATCTGAAAGGAAAATATGAGCAGGACCATCCAAGGCTATACAGTGAAAGAAAAAATAGGCTTCATAGGTTTAGTTTAATGAAATCACTAAATAAAATAATGAACAAGCAAACAATAAGAGCAAGTCTCAGGAGAGGCAGAGAATCAATAATGAGATTCAGTACAATGTATTATCTAAAATATCCAATTTTCAACAACAAAATTTTACAACATGCAAATAAAAAAGAATGTATATCTGATACACAGGTTTAAAAAAGGCAATAGGGATTGTCTTTGAGGCAGCCCAGACAGTGGGCACAAGATGAAGAATTCGAGAGTTACTATAAAACATGTTAGAAGAAATAAAGGAAACAATGCTTAAATAATTAAATGAAGATATTAAAAATGCCTTATCAAATACAAAACAGCAATTATGAGACTGGAATTATACAAAAGAAGAAAATGAAAGTTATGGAGTCAAAAGTACAATAACTCAGTGGAAACAAAATCACGAGTGAGCTCAACACCATATTAAGAAACAATGAAGACCAGAAGACAGTGTGATGATGTACCCAAAAGAGCGAAGGAGAAAAAGTCACCCAAGAATCTTGTACACGGTAAACCTATCTTTCAAAAAGGAAGATAAAATATGAATATTCCTAGATAAAGGGGGAAAAAAAGAATTTGAAGAATTCTTTATTTGAGCTAGTAGGTCTAAAACCCTCAAGTTAGTTTTTTTAGACCTAAAGCAAGTGATGAAAGATTCAAATACACATGGGAAAAAAAGGAGCACTGAAAAGTTATTTCAGTTCAGTTCAGTTCAGTCACTCAGTCGTGTCCAACTCTTCGCAACCCCATGAATCGCAGCATGCCAGGCCTCCCTGTCCAGCACCAACTCCTGGAGTTCACTCAGACTCAGGTCCATCGAGTCCGTGATGTCATCCAGCCATCTCATCCTCTGTCGTCCCCTTCTCCTCCTGCCCCCAATCCTTCCCAGCATCAGAGTCTTTTCAAATGAGTCAACTCTTCGCATGAGGTGGCCAAAGTACTGGAGCTTCAGCTTTAGCATCATTCCTTCCAAAGAAATCCCAGGGCTGATCTCCTTCAGAATGGACTGGTTGGATCTCCTTGCAGTCCAAGGGACTCTCAAGAGTCTTCTCCAGCACCACAATTCAAAAGCATCAATTCTTCGGCACTCAGCCTTCTTCACAGTTCAACTCTCACATCCATACATGACCACAGGAAAAACCATAGCCTTGACTGGACGGACCTTAGTCGGCAAAGTAATGTCTCTGCTTTTGAATATGCTGTCTAGGTTGGTCATAACTTTTCTTCCAAGGAGTAAGCGTCTTTTAATTTCATGGCTGCAGTCACCATCTACAGTGATTTTGGAGCCCCCAAAAATAAAGTCTGACACTGTTTCCACTGTTTCCCCATCTATTTCCCATGAAGTGATGGGACTGGATGCCATGATCTTCGTTTTCTGAATGTTGAGCTTTAAGCCAACTTTTTCACTCTCCTCTTTCACTTTCATCAAGAGGCTTTTTAGCTCCTCTTCACTTTCTGCCATAAGGGTGGTGTCATCTGCATATCTGAGGTTATTGATATTTCTCCTGGCAATCTTGATTCTNTTCTCATGATGTATTCTGCATATAAGTTAAATAAGCAGGGTGACAATATACAGCCTTGACACACTTCTTTTCCCACTTGGAACCAGTCTGTTGTTCCGAAAAGGTATTTAGTGATTATAAAAGAGTATATTTCCATCTTTTTTTTTTCTTCTTTTAACTAATTATAAACAATTGCATAAACTATACAGATTTCCCTTGCTTTTCAGAATCTCACTTTATGCCACTTTACTTTGTTTTTCCAAACTGAAAGGAATGTGAATGTTTTATCTCAACTTGTTTTGTGTATCTATTGGCAAGATGTGTCCTAAGGCAACTGCTTTTTCACATTATTCCATTATCAGCTTAGGAAAAGTTTCATATAAATGCTCTACTTTCCAATAGCAGAGGAAGCTAATATACACACACACACACAAACATACATGCATTTTATACACACACATGTGTATATTTAATGTGTGTGTGTTAGTAGCACAGTTGCGTCCAACTCTTTGTGACCCCACAAACAGTATCCAGCCAGCTCTTCTATCCATGAAATTCTCCAGGCAAGAATACTGGAGTAGGTTTCCATTTCCTTCTCTAGGAGATTTGCCGACCCAGAGATTGAACCTGAGTCTCCTGCATTTCAGGCAGGCAGATTTTTACCACCTGAGCTACCAGGGAAGCCAAAAAGAGAGGATTATAGATATAGATATACATATATGTATAGATATATAGATACATGGATTGCATTGTTGGTCATGTAACAAATAGAAAGGCAATATATTTGACAATAATAGCATATAAGTAGAAACAAAGCTGAATTGTAGTAATAAATTGATAACTTTGGTAACTTAAATTCACAGAAATAGTAAAAATAAAGAGAAGCTGAAGTCTCAAATAAAAAGGCTAATAAAATGCATTTTTTAAATTCTTTAATTGCTTTACTTTCTTTTAAATTCTTTAAAGACAAAAAATATACATAGTTAAAATATGAATAAAAATAATAGAGAAGAGTGTGTGTGGAGAAAATGAAGCTATATAGGTGTAAGTTTTCTATCCTTCACTGGAAATAAGTTAATATGAATCCAAAGTACATACTAATAATTTGATGTGTATTGTAAGCCCTAGAAGAAACATTAGAAACACAGCTTAAAAAATATAGTTAATAAAAAGGAATTGAACTATTACATTAGACGATAATGCATTATACAAAGGAAGGCAATAAAATAAGCACAGCAATAACAAAATAGTCATGAGGCACAGAATATAAAAAGATAGTTGACACACACTTAAATTCAAACATATACATAATAACACTAAATGTGAATGGATAAAACAATTCAACCAGAATACAGAGATGCTCATCTGTAGAACTGTTAGAAGTGTACATGGAACAACAGACTGGTACGTCAAGGCTGTATATTGTCACCCTGCTTATTTAACTTATATGCAGAATACATCATGAGAAATGCTAGGCTGGAGGAAGCACAAACTGGAATCAAGATTGCTGGGATAAATATCAATAACCTCAGATATGCAGATGATACCACCCTTACGGCGGAAAGTGAAGAAGACCTAAAGAGCCTCTTGAAAGTGAAAGAGGAGAGTGAAAAAATTGGTTGAAGTTTCAGCATTCAGAAAATTAAGATCATGGCATCTGGTCCCATCACTTCATAGGAAGTAGATGGAGAAACAGTGGAAACAGTGAGAGACTTCATTTTGGGGGGCTCTGATATCACTGCAGATGGTGATTGCAGCCATGAAATTAAAAGACGCTTACTCCTTGGAAGGAAAGTTGTGACCAACCTAGATAGCATATTCAAAAACAGAGATATTACTTTGCCAACAAAGGTCTGTCTAGTCAAGGCTATGTTTTTTCCAGTAGTTATGTATGGATGTGAGAGCTGGACTATAAAGAAAGCTGAGTGCCAAAGAATTGATGCTTTTGAACTGTGGTGTTGGAGAAGACTCTTGAGAGTCCCTTGGACTGCAAGGAGACCCAACCAATCCATTCTAAAGGAAATCAGTCCTGAATATTCATTGGAAGGATTGATGCTAAAGGTGAAACTCCAATACTTTGGCCACCTGATGCCAAGAGCTGACTCATTTGAAAAGACCCTGATGGTGGGAAAGATTGAGGGCAGGAGGAGAAGGGGACGACAGAGGATGAGATGGTTGGATGGCATCACTGATTAAAACGACAAGAGTTTGGGTAGGCTCCGGGAGTTGGTGCTGGACAGGGAGGCCTGGCGTGCTGCAGCTCATGGGGTCACAAAGAGTCGGACACGACTGAGCAACTGAACTGAACTGAAGAAATAGGTAGTGATGGTCCTTGCAAACCATCTAAGGAGGCTGGATTTTAATCTATAATGGCTAGACAAATAATGATGGATTCAGAAGTGGAATAGGGACAAATTTAAATTTTAAACCGACAACGCTTTTGACAATGTGGAAGAAACATTGAAGGAGTAAAGTGTTGAAGTCAGGGAACTCTGCCCCCGACTCTGGAGAGATGAAGAAAGTCTGAACCAACACAAAGAATATGAATATGAAGAAAAACATTTAGAAGGAAAATTTTACAATTACTCTTCTGTGTAGTTATAAATAAATGTGTAGTCATGTTGGAAACATCTCTCTGCTTATTCTTGTAGGCTTCTGAGTTCCAGAATTAGATAAGTAAGGTCACCTGCTTCATTCCTTTTAGGTTTTCCTATTATGAAAACAGCAGGGACGAGCATGGGAGGATGCGTTTTGACATTCAGTTATATTGCTAATCTTTGGAACTGGCAAATAGGAGTCTATTCAGGGAAATGTGCTTCTTGCCAGTGGCATCTGGCAATTAAGGCTGAAATGTGGTTTCCAGCCTGCAAATAACTTAGGATTTCTTTGCAAGATTTAAAGAGAAGAATTGGTACTCTCTGCTGTCTGTTACAATGTGCTCAAAATCCAAACTGCATAAATGTAGATATGAGTATATGATGTGCATTAATGGTGACTCTATCCACATTAATCTTCAATTAAATTCAGCAAAGCTAATAAGTGGTAAATATTCCCTGAACTTGGAATACAAGATACTCCAATACCTGACTTAGATACACCTTTCTGCTCTGACTCCATGTCTCAGCTTTTTCCAGGTTATTGCTAGTTCCTTTTACTATTTGTCAGTTTCAGACTTCTTATGGTCTCTGATTCCTCAGACCATTTGGCCAAGCTGCCACATCTTCCCTCAAAGAAACTTCACCAATTTTATACCTGCATAACTACTTCTCTTCCCAAACTCAGGTGAAATGTCAACTTACTTTTAAAATGTTTCTTAAATGCTCCAACAACAATATCAACAACCATCCCCAAAAGTGATATGACGTTTTCCAATTTTTCTTCTCTCTATATCAATTGTCATATATCTCCAATCTGTCTTTATATATGACATATACTTACTTTATAAGTATGTGTATGTGAATATATAATCTTATATATGCATAATGTAAAGGCAATTCATAAAACATAATGTTTGATTGCGTGGGGTCCTGGAGTCAGAATGCTTTAATCTCTTAGAGACACACAATTACTTCATCTGAAATCTGTGGCTGATAATGAAGGACTGGCCTTAAAGCAGTGGTTCCCAAACTTGCCTGTTTATTGAAGGCAACTGGAAAGTGTAAAAATATACTTTTTCCCATTTCCAGACATTTTATTTAATTGGTATGGAGTCAAGCCTGGGGCTTTGGAATTTCTTAAAAAATTTTTTTTCACATGATTCTAAGGGGCATATAAGTTTGGAAACCACTGCCTTAAAGGAAAGATCATATATAGTCATGTAAGTATGTTAGTAGCATATTGATCAGTATTTGACACTTAAAATAGTAATTGCTATTATTATTTGTGGAATTTTTGAATGAAAAACTGTACCTTATTACTATTATTATTTTTTAGCCCGTAGCATATAAGTGAAATAATTAGTGCAGGAATAAATCAGTATTAGATGAATTCTTTTCACAAAAAAAGGAGCTTTTAGCTCTAGAAAGAAAGGCTGCAGACACACAGATAATTACAGTAAAACCCAGCATGGGACAGCTGAGCTCAGAGCACCACATTATAGCAGTATAGAAGAGAACTGGGCAAAAGACATTTTCCTTGATTGAAACAATATGTTAATGGAAGAAAAGATGAAGGAAGAAGAGGCAGGTAAGAAGAGGTAACGTTTACAAGGCATTGAAGAAAGATATGAGCTTTCCCAATTTTACAGATGAAGAAATTAAGACCCAGAAGTTGAAAAAAAGTTGCCTAAAATCACTGTAGTCAGTGGCAAACTTTTTTGCGTAGTCTAGTTTCAGAGTACCTAAGTGGTGCACTGCAGGGTAAGAGCAAGGAGTCATAACATACCCCTGATCAATAGAGTTGTATCTGGACTTCCCATGTAGAAACCCATGAATGAAGTGCTGTGTTTCTGTACTACTCTGGGTATGCTTCTATACCATCATTGGTCAGTTCTCAGCTCAGTCATCACTTCGTTAAAAATAATTATGGTGAAACTGAAACAACTGAATATCAATATAGAAGAAAAGGTCCTCCCAATTCACCAACTCATACTTCATACAAAACCCAATGAAATGGACCACAAACCTAAGTATAAGGGCTGAAAAATATAAAATGTCTAACAGAAAACACAAACCTTGCCCAAAGAGGCAACACTTTATGACCCTGGATTAAGCCAATATTTCTTAGATAGACAAAAACAGTTTTAATATCAAAGGAACATTTATAACTGATTTAATAAAAAATAAGATTTTTTTCCCTATGAAAGTCACAGCTAGGAAAGTGAAAATTCAAGCCACAAAGTGGGAGGGATCACTTGTAAAATATACATCTGATAAAGAACTTCTACCTAGGATGAATATATAAATAACTATTAATATTCAGTTATTAGAAAGCAATCCAATACACAAATAAAACACTTTTATAAAAAGAACAAAGTATTTAAATAGACATTTCAAAGAAGATATATAAATGTAAAATAAGCATATGAAAATTATTCAATATCATTAACCTTAGAGAAGCAAATAATAAATTATTATGCTTGATGAAGATACATGATTAGAAAAGGCAAAACTTAAAAGACTGACCCAACCAGTATCGGCAGCAAAGTAGAGTACATTGATACACTCTACTGGCAGGAATGCAACTATACATTCAATTTAGAAAAAATGTGGCAGTTTCTTACAAAATTAAACATAGCATATGACCTAACTATCTTACTTCAGAATTTACTCATGAACAATGAAAATATATGTGCACGAAAGATTTCTGTTTGAGAGCTCATAGCAGCATTATTCACAATAGTGCCAAACAGGAAACAACCAAAGTAATAATTAACTGGCAAATGGAGGAAAAAACAGTACCTCTTAATCTTCTCAGTCTTGCCTATGAGCAACATGAAAAAGGGAGGGGGCAAAAATTGTATATTTCTGTCTGTATATATTAAGAAAAAATAAACTAGAAGGGAAGATGAAGGAAACTGCTGATTCACATACATTATCTATACAACCAACACTTCTATAGAGTAGTAATGATTTTGCCATTTTACAGATGCAAAAACAGCTCAACAAGGTTATTCAACTCAAGAAAATCTGGATTCCACCTAAGTTAGTGTTAGAATCACAAAATCATGCTTATCAATACTATGATCAAAAGAATGATCCTGTTTTTTAAACAATAATAGATAATAGTAACTGCACATTTAACATGTATCAGATACTACTGTATCATTAGATTCTCAAAATAAGTGTATTATATAGAAGCTATCATTAATCTCATTTTACATGTGAGGGGAAAAAAAAAGGACATATGTTTACTTATCTTGTTCAAATCCATACTGAAACTGACAGTATTAAACACAGAGGCCTGATTCCAGAGTCTCTGCTACTAACTGATGCATAATCCTGCCTCTTCTATGGGTTGGAGATGAAGATAGTAAGAACAGTTGTGAGTGAAATACAGGCTTACTAAATGCCTAAAATAGGTAAGACAGATCCAAGTGCTCCCATTTTTCCTTAATACCCAGAATATTTTATTCTACTTCTCTTTTCATAGCCTAGTAGATAATTTTAAATGAGAAAAATTTTATACCCCATTAAGTAGCAATACAGTTTCCATTTTCATTAAATTGCTTATTAAAAAGAAATATGAAAATATTAGATTGTAATGTGGGTTTTTATATATTTATTTTTTTTTATTTGTTGTCTGAGAATAATGCCTCTATATCATCAGGCTTCTTTCTTCTCTCCTTTTGTCCTATATCTACTTTGAAGTCAGAAGACATTTTTAAGTCATTAACCAGTTTAAAAAAAGGGAAGAAAGAAAACAGAACCGGAACCTATAGGCCTGCTGATAGGTCAGAAGCACCTACTCAGTGTCAAGCTGCTGCTGGCATATACCTCACTGACTGGAAGGATAAGCCATGCCCCAGGCCCCACGGGAGGAGGAGAGGGAGTCTTAGAGATCCGAGAGGGAAGCTGATATTCAAATACAAGCCAGCAGGAAATGGACCATTTTTCCCACTAACAAAGAGAAGCAACTATTCATACATTTATTGACACTTTGAAAGTATTATTTTCTTTAAAAAGAAAAAGTATTGGGTCTATCTGACTTACAATGTCTTAGTTTCAGGTGTGCAGTCGAGTGAGTCAGGTACACACATACCTCTAGAGCCTTCTCCCATATAGGCCGTTACATAGTAGTGAGTAGAGCTCCCTGTGCTACACAGTAAGCTCCTTTTCTGTTCTGGAGGATTTATTTACTCATTTATATGTGGTTGTGGTGGGTCTTCATTGCTGTGTGCAGGCTTTCTCTAGCTGGAGCGCGCGGGGGCCTGTCTTCCTTGCGGCTCACAGCTTCTTTTTGAAGTGGCTTTTCTAGGGCATGCAGGCTTCAGGGGTTGTGGTGTATGGGCTTAGTTGCTCTGAAGCATGTGGGATCTTCTCAAACTAGGGATCAAACCTGTGTCCTCTGCATTTGGCAGGCAGATTCCTAATCACTGGACCACAAGGGAAGCCTCGGCTCTTATTAGTTGTCTATCTTATATACAGTAGTATGTATATGTCAATTCCAGTCTCACAATTTATCCCTCCCACCCTTATCCCCTGGTAACCATAAATTTGTTTTCTATATCTGTGATTCTACTTCTGTTTTGTAACTGACTTTGTTTGCATCCTTTTTTTAAGATTCCCCATATAACTTATGTCCTGTGATATTGGTCTTCTTGTATCTGACTTACTTCACTCAGTATAACAATCTCTAGATCCATCCATGTTGCTGCAAAGTGGAGTTATTTTGTTCTTTTTATGGCTGAGTAATATTCCATTGGTTTTGAAGTCAATGGGGTTGCAAAGAGTCAGACATGACTTTAGCAACTGAACAGCAACAACAAGAGATTTTGATGATGGCCATTCTGACCACTGTGAGGAGATACCTCATTGTAGTTTTGACCTGCATTTCTCTGATAATTAGTAATGCTGAGCATCTTTTAATGTGGTCAAAATTATTAATAATATGCCCGTTAATGCCCCTCTTGATTTGGCATCATTTTGTCTTCGTAATCTCTTCTAGCTTCTTTCCACATTTACCATACATTTCAACAAGTTCCTATAATAACTTCCTAAATAGTAATGTATGTTATGCTGTTTTCTCAAGAAAGATAGCATTCTTCATTTACTGACTCTTCCCTCCTTTCCTATTTCCTTCATTTCAAAATATTTACTGAGTAAATATCAAGCATAGACTTTGTTGCAATGCCCTCAAGATCTAACCCAATGTCACTCTTCCATGATGCTGGTCCTGATGTAGTCATTGATCTACTGATCTCTCTCATGCCCTGTCTTCCAAGAGTGGTAGATAAGATTCTATGTATTCTAATGACATAACTAGTTTTTGCTTTTGCATGGTTAGAGACACTGCATGAGAGTATTGTGCTGTTTGACAACTTTTTCTGTTTATAAATATGCACATGGCTTATTTTTCATATTTAATGACAATATATTATGTCACTGCACTGTTATACTTGCCAGTCTTTCAGTGTGCCCCTGACTATGGATAAGTGCCTATATCTGCATCTATGACTGAGGGATTTCCTCCACCCCACCCCCAATCACTAAAAGACATTCTGGCCATGCTCAGGGCCAGTGGGAAGTGATGAAGAATTACCACCACCTTGGAACAGGCCCCAGCCTATGATTCTTGGGAATCAGGATGCCACAAGCAGGATAATTCTAAAGTATATGATCTCATTTTCATATTTTTCCCATGGAGCTGTCTCACTCCCAGCTGTGGATGCCTTGATAATGGACCCTTTACTGACCTTCTTTCCTTCCCTGACTCACTTCCCTAGTCTCCTTCTGGTATCCCTTTCCCCTCTCAAATAAACTAATTTTGCTTCGGGGTGGGGGGGGGAAGCACTTACCATAATGTATTAAGAGTAATTATAAACTAGCCTATCTCCTTTACTGAGGGAGTCCAGTCAGTTTTGTTTTGTGTATGTCTGCTACAAAATGTCAGCTATGATCAGTGAAAACCAAGGGGAGGAGGGCAGATGTTCAATAACAAATGCAAATACCTGCTTTCAAAGGCCCATATACCAAAGAAACATTCGTAAATTAACTGAAAAGTCTGAAAGGGAATTCAGATCATCTAATTTCAAATGCTCCTTCATTCTCTAACACCAATGTCTAAAGAATTTTTAAATTAAGAAAAAGAAAAGTAAAACCCTTTAACATCAGATTAATTAAATGCCCTAGGGCCTCATAGACCAATACAGTCAGTACTGCCTAAGGTCCTGCTTGAAATGCAGAATCTCAAGCCCCATCCCAGACCTAAGGACTCAGAATATCCTTTTAACAAGACATATGGGTGGTCCCTATATTATGTTAAAATTTATGAAATACCAACAGACCATCCTCATTCAGTAAAGCTGAGTATCATTATTAAAATAACCATAATTGAATAGGCAGTCTATAAGATTACTACCAAACTCTTACAGATTAACATTAAAATCCAAGCAGTATGCAAATAAAAGGGCTCAGATAAGTGAAAATGTTAAATATAAGATCACAGTTGTCGACAATGCACCTAAAGCAAGAGCAAATGCGACACATGAAGAACGGGAGAGTGTGATAATCCTGAGTTAACACAGTTTCTGCTCAACTTGAAACAAAAAGAAAAACGCAGAGGACTAAATTCAGTATTATTATTTTAGAAGATTTTATAGATTTTAATGAATAAATTATCAGTATATCAGCATATCAAATTTGTCCAAGATAAAAACCAAGCAAGAAACCTAATTATTTAAAGCAAAGGCTTCTTACACAAGTAATGAGACTAGATTAGAGACAATATCCATTTATTATTCCCATAAACAATACATTAAAGGCAGCTGGAAAGAAGACTGTCATCTTCCCCATCTTTGTTCCAAACAATGGTCAAGTGCGATTATATTAAGAAATTGCATCTAGTTCTTGGTCTCTACATTCATTTTTTAAAAAGAAACTTATGTAAAACTTTATTAGGAAAAAAATGTATCCCAACAATTTCATTTTTAAAAAGCTTTATTCCTTTAGTACTTCATTGTTATATAAATACTTTAAAAATATGAGTTCTCTCTAGAGTGTTCTGAAGATCCTTTTGCCTTTGTATATATGTGTGTGTATCTGTGTGTGTGTATACACACACATTTGCCTAAAATGAAGAAAATCAACTAACTGTTCTTCTCCAGGCTTCCCAAACAACTCTAGATCATAAAGCTTTATATATTCTGGAGACTACAAAGTATGAAGGTTTGAGTTGAAAAGTTATGACATAATTCTTGAATGCGACTATGAACATATATTTAACTTATATGAAGAGTACATCATGAGAAACACTGGGCTGGAAGAAGCACAAGCTGGAATTAAGATTGCTGGTAGAAATATCAATAACCTCAGATAAGCAGATGACAACACCCTTCTGGCAGAAAGTGAAGAGGAACTAAAGAGCCTCTTGATAAAGTGAAAGAGGATAGTGAAAATGTTGGCTTAAAGCTCAACATTCATCTGGTCCCATCATTTTATGGGAAATAGATGGGGAAACAATGGAAACAATGTCAGATTTTATTTTGGGGGGTTCCAAAATCACTGCAGATGGTGATTGCAGCCATGAAATTAAAAGACGCTTACTCCTTGGAAGGAAAGTTAGGACCAACCTGGATAGCATATTAAAAAGCAGAGACATTACTTTGCCAACAAAGGTCCATCTAGTCAAGGCTATGATTTTTCCAGTAGTCATGTATGGATGTGAGAGTTGGACTGTCAAGAAAGCTGAGCTCCGAAGAATTGATGCTTTTGAAGTGTGGTGTTGGAGAAGAATCTTGAGAGTCCCTTGGACTGCAAGGAGATCCAACCAGTCCATTCTAAAGGAAATGAGTCCTGGGTGTTCATTGGAAGGATGGATGCTAAAGCTGAAACTCCAGTACTTTGGCTACCTCATGGGAAGAGTTGACTCATTGGAAAAGACCCTGATGCTGGGAGGGATTAGGGGCAGGAGGAGAAGGGGATGACAAAGAATGAGATGGCTGGATGGCATCACTGACTCGATGGACATGAGTCTGAGTGAACTCTGGGAATTGGTGATGGACAGGGAGGCCTGGCGTGCTGCGATTCACGGGGTCGCAAAGAGTCAGAAACAACTGAGCAACTGAACTGAACTGAAGAACAGTATCTGTTTAGACTCTGAAAATGGGATCTGGTATATATTAAAAAATATATTTCCCTCTAGAAATAAAAGACAAAAACAATCATTGATAATGGAATGGTTGCAAGAAATTTTATAGAATTTCATATACAATCTCATTTGATCCTATTAAATAACTTTGAAGTGTGTGTATTGATCTTATCCACAGTTTACTGACAGGATTAATACCCAACAAGGTTATGCGACTAATTAACCTTAATTTCTAGGCAAGAGAAAGATGCTTCCCTGATAGTTCAGTTGGTAAAGAATCCGCATGTAGTGCAGGAGACCCCGGTTTGATTCCTGGGTTGGGAAGATAACCTGGCGAAGGGATGGGCTACCCACTCCAGTATTCTTGGGCTTCCCTTGTGGCTCAGCTGGTAAAGAATCTGCCTGCAATGTGGGAGACTTGGCTTTGATCCCTGAGTTGGGAAGATCCCCTGGAAAAAGTAAAGGCTACCCACTGCAGTATTCTGGCCTGCAGAATTCCATGGACTGTATATTCCATGGGGCTGCCAAGAGTCAGACACAACTGAGCGACTTTCACTTTCAAAGGAAAGAAATCATAAAGAACACAGATCCCCTGACTGCAAGCACGTACTATTTTTGTCACATCAAGCTACATTCACTAAGGAAGAAGAAATAGACAAAATATTCAGAAGATGATGCTTAGGGTTGACATAAGTAAGACTTTTTACACATGGATTAGTCAAAATTGTAAACTAGTCTTAGCTGTGCTATTTTCTCTTTCTCTTGTAGCCTACAAAGCACTCTTAGGCCCCATAGTAAGTGTTTCTTAATTGTGCCAAGTTTTATCTAACTTGCTGCAAGAAGCACTGAATAAGCTAAAAGATTTCACCCCAAATATTATATAATCATAGAGTTTCTACACATATATATCCCATATGGATTTTTCCAGCCTCAGGGAATTTTCATACTCTACTTCTAGAGGAGTGGAGTAGCAATGGTTGGGGCAGGATGGGAGGATATGCTAATCATGACTTCACAAAAAAGAAGATTATTGGTGGTTGCTGGAGGCAGTGGATGGGAGGTGGATGAAATAGGTAAAGGGGGCCAAATGGTACAAACTCCCAGTCATAAAAGTTATGGGGTTGCAATGTACAGCATGGTGACTATAGTTAGTGATACTGAACTGCATATTTAAAAGTTGTTAGGAGAATAAATCTTCCTTAAAAGATCTTATCACACACACAACTGCAATTATTTATGGTGATGGATATATACTAAACTTACTCTGCTGATCACTTTGTAGCATATACAAATATCAGATCACTATGTTGTACTCCTGAAACCAACCTACTGTCATTTGTCAAGTATACCTCAAAAAGAAAAAAGGAAGAGATTACGTGATTGGGAAGAAAACTGAAAAGTGTGCGCTAGTGACTGTAAATGTTGGCTTCTGCTGAAGTAGCATGGATTCTGAGCATTGAAATGAGTTTCGTTGCCTACTCAAATAATGCACCCCACTTCACCTTCCCAGGTTATTTCATCACTAGCAGTAAACTGAGGTCTACTCTTGGTTAAGAAACCTCAAATGTTTTTCAGACTGAGAAACAATTACATCACATAATTAAATTCTCCTTCTGAAGGCCTTTTAGTGGTGACGGCGTGAAGAAAAGAAAGGGCAAATAGAGACAAAGAATAAGGAAGAAACCACAAGAGGAGACTGTTGGGGGGGAAATGCATTACTTTTTAGAATGAGCTTGGCATCTCTGTGGGAATCAGGTGTATAAAAAACTATACTTGAGTGTGAGAAGGGGATTCTTCAATAATCAGAATTCTGTAAGAAGGAAAACGCCTGCTTTGGAATGTTGTGAACCTTAACCACTGAATATTTACAGCCAGACTCAATGCCTCTAGGGATGTGTATGTGCGCTAAGTTGTGTCTGACTCTCTGTGACCTCATGGACTACAGCCTACCAGACTCCTCTGTCCATGGAATTTTTCCAGGCAAGAATATTAGAGTGGGTGGCCATTTCCTCCTCCAGGAGATCTTCCCAACCCGGGGATCGAACCCTTGTCTCCCCCATTGCAGGTGGATTCTTTA
This sequence comes from Capra ibex, assembly GCA_006410555.1. Taxonomy (NCBI): domain Eukaryota; kingdom Metazoa; phylum Chordata; class Mammalia; order Artiodactyla; family Bovidae; genus Capra; species Capra ibex. Next base: position 15,007,143 of record SJYO01038983.1, read on the forward strand.
CCACTGAGCCACCAGGGAATCATTACATGAGGGATAATAGCCAATACTGTGCAAGAACTGGAGTTTGGTGTGTTACAGGATCCTTCTAATGTGAAGGTTCTATATTGTTGAAAATTTATGTAACAAGTTAATCTGATGTGTTTTTCAAATGGGGTTTGTTAAGTTAGAATGACAATAGTAGGGAAGAAGATACAGAAGACTCCCAGTATGCACTGCTAACAGATTCTGCTCTTGCCTTCATAAGCAGCATATTCCTTTTTATAAACTATGAAGTTTACGGAGAATTTTCCTATTTAAAATGATTCTAAATTGTTTCTGTTGCAGCAGCTTTCCATTCAATTACTTTCAGAGTAACTGCTTTCTTCTTTTTTATTATGCATAGTTTAAGAAATATTCTAGTAACTGAGGAACAGCAGTGAAATGAAATGGAATGGAATGAAAAGTTAGGTTCACAAATACGCTTCTTAAATGTCTCCTGCCAAGACAAAGGAGAACATCTAAATGTGTTACCAAAAGAAGCACTCAAAAGAGAACAAAAATCTGCCCTTGTTTTCTAAAATTATGGTTGGCATCACCATTAAGATAAAGGATATAGAAAACAAGGCATTTAAAAACTGTGTGATGCATGAAATTGCTGTGTGTTTTCTTCATTGTTCTTTTCATTTCATATTCAAAATAAAGAATTATGTTTAGCACAGATAGTATTGTAATTGCTTTCTATTTTAATTAGAGATGAAAAGCTATCTGGGGATGGCACATGGCCCTGAGCAGTATGCCTAATGCTCAGATTGACTCTATGAAAGGTTATAATTGCTAATCTATAATTTCAGAATTTAAGACAACTTCTGATCAGAAGCACATGTTGAACTTTTAGAGTACTCAGAAGAAACTGATGTCTCTCACTGGGAAAGAAAAAGTTTAAATGTACTTAAAATAGAAGCATTTAGGACCTAAAGAAAGGAGTGCAGCAATTGCTGGCTGCTGCGCCTAGAAATGAAATAGCAGTCCCCCTGTCAAGTGCCACAAAAAAAGGTGATTTTTCCCAAAGGTCTCATGATGGTGCCACTGTTCTATATATGACCCAAGCAGGGGCCTGTGCCAAGTCAGCTGAACCTAGCAAAGACTGAGGGCCACTCACAGTGGGAGGACAGTTTGATAAACCCAGATATATATGCAAAATTATGGATAGAAGAAGAATGGGCAGCAAAGATCAGCAGTTCAAGGCTCATTCTAATATCTTAGACCCAAGAAGAAATGTTCTAGGGGTGGTCTAAAGTTCATTGTACTCACTTTGATTTTTTGCAGAAAGATTCACACTTATGCCTTATTCCCTAAATTCCTTAGCCTTTAGACCTTTTCTGTACAAAGACTTTGCAACCCGTAATGGCTGTCCGTTTGCTACAATGGTAGGGCAACAGTGAGCAAATATTGCAGTCTCTTTCTAGAAACTGGAGACTGGCTACATGCAAAATAGTTAGAGCTCATTCAGGGATGGCAGATATACCAACTGTGACTAACTTTTAGGAGTTGCTTGGAATGAGAATGATGCCCAGACTAGATCTAAGCTCAGTGGAAAAGAACCCCATGAATCATTAGCAAGGGAAAAGATAGGCAGGCCCAGGGTATGGGGTGGGGACACACAAAGAGAGTCACTTTTTAAAATGTATTTACAGTACCTGGCTTAAGTCACTTAACGTGTCTTATTTTCCTATGTAAATTTTTTTCAAATTATGAATTAATGATAAAACGTGATTAAAGTGGTAAAATTTAAAAATGTTATTTAAAGTTATAAACATTTTATAAAAATAATTTCTAACAGAATCATCAACCTGGCAGTTATAGAATACACCTGAGTCTTCTAATAAGTGAACAGAGTAAGAAAGAAAACACAGAAACTTGGAATAAGCACAGTATTCTCAATAACAGCCAGAGATGGCTCTGCTTATCACTGCCTAAACATGCTTAACATGGTAGAAGGTGAGGGCCAGGATGTAAAGCAATGGTTCCTAAACAGTTAAATTTTGGATATGTATAGATCATTTGATAATCTGATAAATTATATAAGCTCTTCTCCAAGAAAAATGCCATATGCAACTCTATAAGAATTATGAAAAAATTCTGAGGAATCAATATCGTCCTGAAATTCACCCACTGACTTTAAATCCCTTTGAAGTGTGAAGGAATCTTGGTCCAATGAAAAAAACTCACTTTGCTCAATTCCTGACAGATAATGCATTCTCAACCAATAATTTTAGAGGACTGAATGAACTTGAAGTCTGGAACTTAGACTGAAGTTCTGTAATCACAGAAGAAGTCACTTTATAAAGTTCTGCATTTGGCTTCTTTTAAAGACCTGCACTTTTAGTGACTTGCAGTATTTTAGTGACTTGGAATATTTTCAACATTTTTGGAGAAAAGTTAAAGTTTAGTAGACTTAAATTTGATATGACTTCTGCTAAGAAACATGCATATATTTAAAACATTTAAAACATGCATATATATTCCATTATCTGGTGAACAATAAGAAAATAAGTCAGGCTAGTTGGTTTTATGTTTTAAAGCATGGGGGAGGAGCAAGTCTGAAAAGTTGGGTTGATTTGGGCAAGGTCAATTAAATTTCTCCTTTTCTTTTTTCAAACCACAGAACATACTTTTAAAACAATACTGTAGTTTTAAAAACTAGTACAGCAGATAATAAGAATATAGGGAGTTAGAAAAGAATCTGCTCTTTCAAGCAATTGCCAATTCTAAACTGAAACCATCTTATTTTTATAATAACAATCCTTATATTTTCAAGCAAATGCATTGAATATTAGTTTCTGACAGATTATTTTTATGTTGACAAGTTATATTTCCATCTATGCATATTTGCCCTTTTAATACTTTTTAAATTTAAAATATTTTTTAATTGGAGGGTAATTGCTTTACAATGTTGTGTTGGTTTCTGTCTTGCAATAAAGCAAATCAGTCATAATTATATATATGTATCTTCTTGCTTTTGAGCCTCCCTCCCCCACATACCACCCCTCCAGGTTGTCACAGAGTGCCTAAGCTCCTTGCGTTATACAGCAACTTCCCACTATTTATTTATTTTATATATGTTTATATATATAATTATATATGTCAGTGCTACTTTCTTAAATTTGTACCATCCTCTCCTTCCCCCATTTTGTCCACAAGTCTGTTTTCTATGTGCCCTTTTAATCTTTGAGTACAGTAGAAAATATTTCTGAAAAGTATAATCTATAAATCCCCCCAAGAATCAAAGCAGAAATGTAACTGTGAAAAATGTGACATAGTGGAGCCACAGGACTTAGATTAGAATAACACTCTGCCACTTACTAGTGCTATTATTTCGGACAAGTCTTTTACCTTCTCTTGGTCTTGTTTTTCTGATACACGGTAAGGTGACAGTATCACATACCCTGAGTGATCACAGACTTATTTTGAGGCATGAATGGATGGCATCACCAACTCAATGGACATGGGTTTGGGTGAACTCCGGGAGCTGGTGATGGACAGGGAGGCCTGGCGTGCTGCGGTTCATGGGGTCACAAAGAGTCGGACACGAGTGAGCGACTGAACTGAACTGAGGAAACATTAATGTAAACTGTTTTGAAATGACCAAAATGACAACAACAAAAAGTAAGTATTGATAAATGAAATTAAATGGATTACATTTCAAAGTAAATGTTTAAACTGCCCAGAAATCATTTTTATGGCAAATTAAAACAGTAATTTTCATTTTATAATTCCTCAAGGTTTGTTACTGCTTTATTGTATGTATTACTTAATTACTGCAATGAACTGAACTGTCTCCCCTAAACTCATGTTGAAAGCCTAGCCCTCAATGTGACTATACTTGAAGATTGGACCTATAAGGAGGTCATTAAGGTTAAATGAGGTCATATGGGTGGGACCCTGACATTGTAGGATTAGTGTCCTTGTAAGGAGAGACACCAGAGAGCTCGTTAGCTCTCCTCCATGTGAGGACACAGGTTTCTACCTGTCAGACTTATCCCAGATTTTCCAGCCTTTAGACTGAGAAAATAAATTTCTGTTAAGCCACCGGGTCCATGGTACTTTTTATGTCAGCCTCAGCAGACCAACATATTTACTTAAGTGTTAAGTCCTTCAGTTGTGTTCAACTCTTTGTGAACCCACGGACTGTAGCCCACCAGGATCCTCTGTCCATGGCATTCTCCAGGCAAGAATACTGGAGGGGGCAGTCATTCCCTTCTCCAGGACATCCTCCCGACCCACGGATCAGACCTGAGTCTCTTGCATTGCAGGCAGATTCTTTACTGTCTTACCACCAGAAGCCTCTTTCATTTATTCTAGTTTCCTTAATGAGAATGCCCAGGTCTCTGGATATGTCTATAAAAGCCTTACACACATTTTTTTTTCTTAATACACTGATGGGATAGGGAACTATGGTTAACAATGGGGTATTGCATCATTCAGCACTGCTGAGAGTAGATCTAAATCACTCTCTTATACACCCAGAAAAACTGTTAACTATATGAGGTGAAGGATGTTAGTTATTTTAATCTTGGTAATCACCCCACACTGTATATCAAATCATCATATTGTATCCTTTAAATATACGTGATTATTTTTGTCAGCTATCCTCCATTCAAGCTAAAAATCCAAATCCAAAAATGATGTGTGTCAGGTATCAATACATTAAATTTTTTCAGTAACTTTAGTGAATTACTTTATAGTTGGATATATGTTCAATAAAAACTATACTCAAGTTAAAAATAAGACATTTTCCATCAAAGCATAACTTAAAATTATAATACACATTTTTTGCCATAATACACAGTTTTAAAACTTTTCATTTTATGTTGTAGTATATTGATTAACAATGTTGTGTTAGTTTCAGGTATACATCAAAGTGATTCAGTTATACATATACATGTATCTATTGTTTTTCAAATTCTTTTCCCATTTAGGTTGTTAACTAATATTCAGCAGAGTTCCCTGTGCTAATAATCAACAGAAGGTCCCTGTTGGTTATCCATTTGAAATATAGCAGCGTGTGCATGTCAATTCCAAACTCCCTATCTCTTCCCTCCCTCCTCTTCTACCCGGTAACCTCAAGTGTGTTCTGTAAGTCTGTTTCTATTTTGTTAATAAAAGATACCTTTATAAACATGTAAAAAAGCAGAATATATATAATCTATATATTATGATTATTAACATGTACATACATTAATCACAAAGCAGATATGCCTAATACAAAAGGAACTAAATAGCGATACAAAAAGAATATAGTATATGAATACTAAGTTAGAAAAAGTGAAAAAGAAAATAATTGTTAAATATTTTATAAACCCTATAGTATGTATAGAAATTGAATATTAAAAAAATGACACAGCACCTTTGGTTTGGGCTACTTAAAAAAAAATTCTTTCTTAAAATAATATTTATTTATTTAAACAAAAATTTCAAAATATTGAGTATGTTCCAAGTAACGGGTTTTAAGTGTTTTGGGTTTTTGTTTGATTGGCCTTATACATTTAGACATGTTTTGAAATTTTTCTATAATGAGAAAATAATACTATCAAAATTTTAAAAATAGGTATATGTAAAAGTAAAACAGAATAGCACAATGGAGTGTGGGTATTCCAGAGAATATCAACTCCAAATTGAATTAAGGAGGATAAAAAGTACTCAAGTCCTGGACAAATAATCCTCACTTCTTTCCTTAGTATAGAATGTTTACTGCTATTGGCTGCCTTCCTCAATCAAAAGCCAGCCCTCAAATATTAATAAGGACACTGAATTTATCAACCTGCCTTGCAACTGTCAGCATATTCCATTATTTTTAAGATAAAATTAATGTACTTTAGTAGTAAGCACTGCTCCTTCAAATACTATCTTCACTAAAAACCATCAAATCTATTCAAAATTGAATAGATGCTCAGGAAACTACTTTCAGGGAAATAAAATATTCTACTACTTATCTCAAGATTCAGCAAGTTATTACCCAAAATATTTTGTGGACTCATTTGAATAAGCGCATAGATAGATTCTGATCACAAAATTATAATGTTCCTACTATCTACTGCCCTGGCCTATATATTCATGTGCATGTACATATGTGTGTATATTTTCACTCATTCAATTAACATGTTTATACAATATCTAAAATGTACACTATTGATATAAAAGTAAGCAAATGAGATGATAGAAATGTAAGCTGTCTCAAGATGAGTGAATGAGTACATTGCAGCAGAAATTGTCTGGGTGGTTCTCCATTAACAATTAGGTTTCTTTACTTCTAAAAGAAGCAATTTTTCACAGTAGAAGTTGAAAACACTGAAGTCTCACTTTTATACACAGATGCACACCCAAGTTTGGGGAGACTTCTTAAAAATGTACTTCCTTTATAAAAATTATGACACTTAAGGACAAACGTTTCCCCCACACCCTTTGACTCTGTACACAGTCACATAGATCTCTAGACACTATCATTGTACAATGAGGAATTCAAGTTTAGAACAAGTCAGTTATCATGATATGAAAATGTCTGAAATACAGACAAACAATTCTGGGTCCTTGCTGACATAGTTTAGGTACTAAATAAGTTAATTTAGCTAAAAAATTGCCATGCTTCTAGACCTCCTGCTATTGGATGTAAAAAAAAATCTAGAGATTAAATTGTTTGGGAAGAGAATAGGGGATGACATTCTAATTTATGCAACTTCATGGTCTATTCATACACAATTCACCTGATTTCATATATAAGGGTTCTTCTCAAATTGACATAAAATAATAAGGTTTACAAATAATGTCTCACATTTTCAACCAATCCTGGTTTGGGTAATTTCTGAAAGTTGATAAATTACTAATCTATATTTGAAAAAAGTGAAACTGTTAGTCACTCAGTTATGCCTAACTCTTTGCAACCCTGTGGACTGTAAACTGCCAGGCTCCTCTGTCCATGGAATTCTCCAGGCAAGAATACTGGAGTGGGTAGCCATTCCCTTCTCCAGGGAGTCTCTCTGACCCACAGATTGAGCCTGGGTCCCCTGCATTGTAGTCAGATTCTTTACAGTCTAAGTCACCAGGGAAGCCCAAAGAGCTGTCATACAACAAAGAAGTAAATCATGGAAAGTTATTGGATCTCCTTATTCTTTTCTCCAAACTTTTCTATTATAACTCTTCAATTTGAGAATGGATATTCAACAAATTTTAAAAGCCTCATATGATCTTCTATCTTTACATAAATCTCCCAGCCTTATACTCCAAACTTATCAGCTCTAGGGAGCCTGGAATTCTTTTATTATATTCCTAATCTTATTATGTCAAGCAAATCAAAGAACTAGACATTTCTTTGCAAATATGAACATGCACACACAGTTGTTTTGTTTTGTTTTTCCAAATTTCAATTATTTATTGTTGATGACTGCAAGAAGCTAAAGCTGAGCTGAATGTAAGTTAAGATACCCTGAGCATGAGTCTCAGAACTTAGGCAAAACACTCTCCGACATAAATCACAGCAGGATCCTCTATGACCCACCTCCCAGAATACTGGAAATAAAAGCAAAAATAAACAAATGGGACCTAATTAAAATTAAAAGCTTCTGTACAACAAAGGAAAGTATTAAGCAAGGTGAAAAGACAGCCTTCAGAATGGGAGAAAACAATAGCAAATGAAGCAACTGACAAACAACTAATCTCAAAAATATACAAGCAACTCCTGCAGCTCAACTCCAGAAAAATAAGCGACCCAATCAAAAAGTGGGCCAAAGAACTAAATAGACATTTCTCCAAAGAAGACATATGGATGGCTAACAAACATGAAAAGATGTTCAACATCACTCATTATCAGAGAAATGCAAATCAAAACCACAATGAGGTACCATTTCACGCCAGTCAGAATGGCTGCGATCCAAAAGTATACAAGCAATAAATCCTGGAGAGGGTGTGGAGAACAGGGAACCCTCTTACACTGTTGGTGGGAATGCAAACTAGTACAGCCACTATGGAGAACAGTGTGGAGATTCCTTAAAAAACTGGAAATAGAACTGCCTTATGACCTAGCAATCCCACTGGTGGCCATACATATCAAGGAAACCAGAATTGAAAGAGACACGTATACCCCAATGTTCATCGCAGCACTGTTTATAATAGGCAGGACATGGAAGCAACCTAGATGTCCATCAGCAGATGAATGGATAAGAAAGCTGTGGTACATATACACAATGGAGTATTACTTAGCCATTAAAAAGAATACATTTGAATCAGTTCTAATGAGGTAGATGAAACTGGAGCCGATTATACAGAGTGAAGTAAGCCAGAAAGAAAAACACCAATACAGTATACTAATGCATACATATGGAATTTAGAAAGACGGTAACGATAACCCTGTTTGCAAGACAGCAAAAGAGACACAGATGTATAGAACAGTCTTTTGGACTCTGTGAGAGAGGGCGAGGGTGGGATGATTTGGGAGAATGGCATTGAAACATGTATAATATCATATAAGAAATGAATCGTCAGTCCAGGTTCAATGCAGGATACAGGATGCTTGGGGCTGATGCACTGGGATGACCCAGAGGGATGGTACGGGCAGGGAGGAGGGAGGGGGGTTCAGGATGGGGAACAAGTGTACACCCGTGGCAGATTCATGCTGATGTATGGCAAAAGCAATACAATATTGTAAAGTAATTAGCCTACAATTAAAATAAATTTAAATTAAGAAAAAAAGAAAGATTGAAGGTACACAGGAAAACATTAATACCTTGGATTTTCTACTTTTATCTATCATATACAATGAGCAGAGGGCTGAGAGTCAGAGAGCATTAATGAGAATTAATTCACATTTTCCTTGGTGTGCTAAAGAACATTTTGTTATAAAAGAGGTTAAAGGAATGACAGGAAGCATGTTTATGCATGACTAAATGGTAAAATATTCCCAGATTCATGACTTGCATGGAATAAGAATTTAATAAATATTGGTTCTCATGACAGGAACACCTTTGCATGACTCTAATCCCAAAGTAAATGTGTCAGAGAAAAGTGAGAAGTTATTTTTTACTGTTTTCATGAGAAAAACTAAAGAATTTTCCAAACACTAAATTACATGAAGAATTATCTCAAATTAAACCTGAAGATAGATTGAAATGATCACTGTAGTGGAAACATTTTTGAAAAACAGATATTACACATAAATTAATTTACATTTACTTATTAAACAAAGTATTATTCCTAGTACTAAAAGCCTAATATTCTATTGTTCTACTGCATTTGGGAATGCAGGTGTACCACAAGCACAATTAAAGGCTCAGCTTCTCTGCTCAAGGGAGATAAAAGGAAGTATCTGTATTAGTTTCTTCTTGCTGCTATAACAAACTACTTTGATCTCAGTGACTTAAACAACACAACTAATTCTCTTAAGAATTTGCAAAGTTGGAAGTTTGAAATGAATTTTACGGAGCAACATCAATGTGTTGAAAGGGCTGTTTATCCCAGAGGCTATGTGGAAAAATCCTTTGCATTGTCTTTCCTTCTCCAACTTCTCCAAAGGTTACATATTTTTTTTTCACTTAAGCCATCCTGTATTACTCTTATTAAAAACGTGTGCAGTATACTCAGGATACATCTAGATAACTTAGGATAATCTTCCCACCTCAAGATCCTTAACTTAAGGACATCTGCAAAGTCCCTTTTGCCATAAAATATCACATTCATGGGTTCTAGGGATTAGCAAGTAGATATATTTGGGAGGCATTAGTCAGTTAACCATAATCATAGTGTGTGATAGATGTCTACCTACAGTCTTGGAAAGTATAAATAATGAAAATCAATCAACCATGATTAAATATAAAGATTATAATAAAAAGACTAATGCAGGGATCTCTGAAAGTCAAGAATATAGGTGGCCAGTGAACCTGGTCTCTCGAAAATTGTTCAAAATATGCTCACTGTAATGTAAGCATTCTGAAAGGCAGTATTCCTCAATGTTGAATTAAAGTAATTGAAGTTTACAAAGAGACTTTAAACACCTTGAAATGAAGTCTGCCTTTGATTAAGAATGTACCCAGGAAGCCATATCTATATTTATCTCCATTAATTAAGTAGGCAATAAAATGAAAGCACCTTCAATTCAGTCAAATATAACTCTAATTCCTGTGAAAACCTGGAAATTAAATTTAAGCTAAATGGTATTATAGATAAGTCTAGGTATTGAACCAGCCAGTTGGAGGAAGTAGGGAGAAAGATGCTTACCTTAAATAATAAATCCTTCTTCCCATAACGAAGTTCCTTCAGCTGGGATTGAACTTTTTTTGACTGTAAGAACAAAACCATGAATTAGAGACTTAATTTCATTTACATTTTCAAATGTCAAGATTAAAATGCCTTTAACTGCACAAGAATGAACTTTGCAGCCAAACAAAAAAAAAAAAGAGTTCAATTAGTCTAGAAGTGAAAGAGAAAAGCTTAATTTCTGCTTTGGGAGTCAGACATCCAGCTATTCTAGGCAGGAAGAAAAAACCGAAACCTGTTCAAAAAACTGTACTGTTTAAAAGGTAATATTTAAAGAAAGTGGCTTATTGTTCTTCTCTTCAACCCTCCCCTGCATTCACACACACAGAATGAATCACCTAAGCATACCCACTGAAAGATGAACTCCCAATATGCTACTGGAGATCAATGGAGAAATAACTCCAGAAAGAATGAAGAGACGGACCCAAAGAAAAAACAACACTGAGATGTTTATGTGACTGGTGGTGGAAGTAAAAAGTCTGATGCTCTAAGAACAGTATTACATAGAAACCTGGAATGTTAGGTCCATGAATCAAGGTAAATTGGAATTGGTCAAACAGGAGATGGCAAGAGTGAACACCAACATTTTCGGAATCAGTGAACTAAAATGGAGAGGAACAGGAGAATTTAAATCAGGTGACCATTATATCTATTACTGTGGGCAAGAATCCCTTATAAGAAATGGAGTAACTTTCATAGTCAACAAGAGAGTCCAAAATTCAGTTCTTGGATGCAGTCTCAAAAATGACAGAAATCTCTGTTGGTTTCCAAGGTAAACCATTCAATAATACAGTAAGACAAGTCTATGCCCCAATCAGTAATGCTGAAGAAGCTGAAGTCGAACAGTTCTATAAGGACTTACAAGACCTTCTAGAACTAATACGCAAAAAAGATCTCCTTTTCATTATAGGGGACTGGAATGCAAAAGTAGGAAGTCAAGAGATACCTGGAGTAACAGGCAAACTTGGCCTGAAGTACAAAATGAAGCAGGGCAAAGGCAAACAGTTTTGCCAAGAAAACATACTGGTCATAGCAAACACCTTCTTCCAAAAACACAAGAGAAGACTCTACGCATGGACATCACCAGATGGTCAATACTGAAATCAGATTGATTATATTCTTTGCAGTCAAAGATGGAAGCACTATACAGTCAGCAAAAACAAGACCAGGAGCTGACTGTGGTTCAGATCATAAACTCTCTACTGCCAAATTCAGACTTAAATTGAAGAAAGTAGGGAAAACCACTAGACCATTCAGGTATGACCTAAATAAAATCTCTTACAATTATACAGTGAAACTGAGAAATAGATTCAAGGGTTTAGATCTGATAGACAGAGTACCTGAAGAACTATGGACGGAGGTGGAGACATTGTACAGGAGGCAGAGATCAAGACCATCCCCAAGAAAAAGAAATGCAAAAAGGCAAAATGGTTGTCTGAGGAGGCCTTACAAATAGTTGAGAAAAGAAGAGAAGCTAAAGGCAAAGGACAAAAGGAAAGATATACCTATTTGAATGCAGAGTTCCAAAGGACAGATAAGAAAGCCTTCCTCAGGGATCAGTGCAAAGAAATAGAGGAAAACAATAGAAGGGGAAAGACTAGAGATCTCTTCATGAAAATTAGAGATACCAAGGGAACACTTCATGTAAAGATGGGCAAAATAAGCGACAGAAATGGTAGGGACCTAACAGAAGCAGAAGATATTAAGAAGAGGTGGTAAGAATACACAGAAGAACTATACAAAAAAGGTCTTCATAACCCAGGTAACCATGATGGTATGATCACCCACATAGTGCCAGACATCCTGGAATGTGAAGAAATGAACCTTAGGAAGCATCACTATGAAAAAAGCTAGTGAAGGTGATGGAATTTCAATTGAACTATTTCAAATTCTAAAAGATGCTGCTGTAAAAGTGCTACACTCAATAATACCTGCAAATTTGGAAAACTCAGCAGTGGCCACAGGACTGGAAAACATCAGTTTTCATTCCAATCACAAAGAAAAGCAATGCGAAAGATTGTTCAAACTACCACACAATTGCACTCATCTCACACACTATCAAAGCAATGCTCAAAATCCTCCAAGCCAGGCTTCAACATAAGATGATCCATAAAATTCCAGATGTTTAAACTGGATTTGGAAAAGGCAGAGGAACCAGAGATCAAACTGCCAACATCGCTGGATCATCAAGAAAGCAAGAAAATTCCAGAAAAATATCTACTTCTGCTCTATTGACTACACCAAAGCCTTTGACTGTGTGGATTACAACAAACTGTGGAAAAGTCTTCAAGAGATGGGAATACCAGACCACCTGACCTCCTGAGAAATCTGTGTGAAGGTCAAGAAGTAACAGTTGGAACTGGACATGAAACAGTGAACTGGTTCCAATTGGGAAGGAGTATGTCAAGGCTATATATTGTCACTCTGCTTATTTAACTTATATGCAGAGTACATCATGCAAAATGCCAGGCTGGATGAAGCACAAGCTGGAATCAAGATTGCTGGGAGAAATATTAATAACCTCAAATATGCAGATGACACCACCCTTATGGCAGAAAGTGAAGAAGAAGTAAAGAGCCTCTTGATGAAAGTGAAAGAGGAGAGTGAAAAAGTTGGCTTAAAACTCAATATTCAGAAAACTAAGATCATAGCATCTGGCTCCATCACTTCATGGCAAATAGATGGGGAAACAATGGAAAAAAGTGAAAGACTTCATTTTGGGGGCTCCAAAATCACTGCAGATGGTGACTGCAGCCATGAAATTAAAAGACACTTGCTCCTTGGAGGAAAAGCTATAAACAAACTAGACAGTATGTTAAAAAGCAGAGACATTACTTTGCCGATTAAGGTGCATCTAGTCAAAGCTAATGTTTTTCCAGTAGTCATGTATGGATGTGAGAGTTGGACTGTAAAGAAAGCTTAGTGCTGAAGAATTGATGTTTTTCAACTGTGGTATTGGAGAAGACTCTTGAGATTCCCCTGGACTGCAAGGAGATCAAGCCAGTCAGTCCTAAAGGAAATCAGTCCTGAATATTCATTGGAAGGACTGATAATGAGGCTGAAGCTCCAATACTTCGGCCGCCTGATGGGAAGCACTGACTCACTGGAAAAGACCCAGATGCTGGGAAAGATTTAAGGTAGGAAGAAAAGGGGATGACAGAGGATGAGATGGTTGGATGTTATCACTGACTCAAGGGACATGAGTTTAAGCAAGCTCTGGGAGTTGGTGATGGATAGGGAAGCCTGGCATGCTGCAATCCATGGGGTCACAAAGAGTCAGACACGACTGAGAGACTGAACTGAACTGAGGCATATCTATACATATACCTGCAGATATGTATTGCTCAGTTTTACTGCTTATTTTTATTTTATAAATTGTTAAAGATTAAATAAACATGAGTTTCAGTTGACAGTCAAGTTTATATTTAGGTTATATATTGAATATAAAGGGGAGGTAGCAGGCAAATGTTTCAGGAGGTGAGGGAAGTTGCTAGAATGCTAAGAAGTTAAGGTGAACAGTGTTTGTTAAGATAATAAACAGTGTTTATTAGAATAATGCTTTTTATGAGGACTATTACAAACAAAAAAGTGTTTGTAAGAAAGACATATCTCCCAGCAGATATGTTTGTCTACTGTTTGGAAGACATTCTGGTGAGCTACAGATGGCTGATTAAGCATTCCTATTTTTCCAGAGCAGACCCAATTTCAAACATTCTAACATTAGGACCTCAATCATTTGTCTTTCTACATCTAAGACTATAGGTTCTGATTCTTCAGCAGGATTAAAAAGAATATATGCAAATAGATTATCACAGTTACATGAAGTGATATTTGAAAAATAGGTTAGTGGGAATGCAAAATGCTATAGTCATTTTGGGAAACTGGTTGATAGTTTCTTATAAAATAGGCAGAAATTCTTTGTAGGTATTCATGCAAGAGAAATGATAATATATACATAAATGCTTATAGTATCTTTATCCATAAGAGTCAAAAGCTGGAAATAACCCATATGTCCCTTAAGTGGTAAATAGTAAACAAATTATCATAGATCCATGAAATGGAATGCTAAAAAAGAGTGAGCCATGTTTTAAATAAAGTCTGAAATATATAACAATATGGGTGGATTTCTAACGTCTTATACTATGTAGTCACACAAAAAAGCTTTATTTTGTATAACACCATATATATGATATCCTAGAAAAGACAAAAGACTAGGGATGTAAATCAGGTTACTAGTTGACATGGGCTGGGGGGAGGGGTTGATGGTAGAGATTATAAAATATCAAGTGGGAGGTTTAGTTGTTTTTTTGTTTAGTCACTAAGTCTTGTCTGACTTTTTTATGACCCCATGGACTGTAGCCCACTGGGCTCCTCTGTCCAAGGGATTTCCCAGGCAAGAATACTGGCTGCTGCTGCTGCTAAGTCACTTCAGTCATGTCTGACTCTGTGCCACCCCACAGACGGCAGCCTGCCAGGCTCCTCTGTCCTTGGGATTCTCCAGGCAAGAATACTGGAGTGGGTTGCCATTTCCTTCTCCAGGGGATCTTCCCGACTCAGGGACTGAACTCATTGTATTGCAGGCAGGTTCTCTATCACTGAGCTATGAAGGAAGCCCCTAACTTCCAAAAGAAAAGAAACAAAAGCAAAAATAAACAAATGGGACCTAATTAAACTTAAGTTTTGCACAGCAAAAGAAACCATCCATGAAATTATAAGACACGAAACGATGTTTAACATTGCTAATTATCAAGAACATGCAAATCAAAACCATAATCAGATATCACCTCACATCTGTCAGAATGGCTATCATCAAAAAGTCTACAAATAACAAATGTTGTTAAGGATGTGGAGAAGAAAGAACCCAAGTAGATGTTGCTGGTGCTTTAAGTTGGTGTGACCACTACAGAAAACAATATGGGAGTTACTCATATGACTAAGAACTCTAATTCAAAAAGATACATCTTCCTAAATGTTTATAGAAGCATTGCTTCAATAGCCAAGATATGGAAGCAACCTAAGTGTCCATCAAAGATGAATGGATAAAAAGGATGTTGGTATAAATATATACAATGAAAGTCAGACAGAGAAAGACAAATAGTCTATGTTACCTCTTATATGTGGGACCAAAAAACCTAAAACAAATAAATCTAAAAAAGAAAAAACAGACTCACAGGTATAGAGGACAGACTAGTGGTTACCAACAGGGAAGGGGTGATGGGGAGGGGCAAGGCAGGTATATAGGATTAAGATATACATGCTATCATGTATAAAATAAATTAATTATCAAGGATATATTGTATAGCACAAGCAAATATAGCCATTATTAAATAAAATATAAAACACTGAATGCCTATGTTATACACCTGAAACTAATAAAAATCAATTATACCTCAATAAAATAAGAGAATAGGATAAATCAAGTACACATTCAGTTTAGGTGAAGGATTTAATACAGTCTTGATTTTTTGACTATTTTTTTCTACTTAGCTTTCAAAATTCTGCAATGAAATGGTTGTCAAATTTTAATGTACACAAGAATCACCTGAAGGGCTTCTTAAACCACAGATTAAGTCAGTGAAACTACTCTATATGATACTGTAAGGGTGGATATATGTCATATATTTGTCAAAATCTATAGAATGTACACCGCCAAGAACGAACCCTAAACTAAACTAGGGACTATGGATGATAATCATGAATCAGTGTAGTTTCATTGATTATAAAAGATTTACCATTCTGGTGGAGGATGTTGATAATGGTGGAGGTTATGTGTGGGGGCAGGAGTATATGCGAACTCTGAACTTTCTGCTCTTTTCTGCCTAAAACGTCTCTAAAAAATAAAGCCTATTTAAAAACCAAAAAATAAAAGTAGCTGGCCATAGTACCTAGTAAATTACATGATCCTCATGGAATTACTATATCCTAGTAAACAGTGCTGATATGAAAATCATTTTTAATAAGTAAATCCCACTTATATATTTGAAATATTGTACTTTTCTAAGCGTTCACTGAATGCTTATAAGTCTTTCAGTTATCAAACTGCAACTGTTATTCAGTTTACTTTTATATTCAGAATGTTTCCAACCATGCAAAGTATTTTAGTTGGCAAAATGGGGGACTGTGTTATGATGGTGTTATAATTACTAACTCATCATCTAATGGTGGGAGCATCATTAGTTAGAGTAGAATCTTGAAAATGTTGTAAATGGCACACCCTTGAAAGGTTCAAATATTAGAAACAATTTTTCACAGAAATTCCTTTCAGAAGCCAACTGCATTGATCTGTTGAATTAAGAAAATGAAACCTCTAGGAATTCATAAATAGAATGCAGAAATAATATGTCCTCTAAGAAGCTAAGATGAAGAAAATATATGAGTCTTTCTTGAACTAAGGGGCTAAAAACTATAGGTAGACCTAGGTCATCATTGTTGTTTTTTCATTCCTCTGTTTCTAAACACCACATACCCCTTCTCCTAGGGCCACCTCTTTTTCATGTACATGGATGTTGTGTGAACTCTGGGAACATGTAAATTATCACAGAATATAGCTTCAATTCAGATGGTCCTTATTCAAAACAGCTCCACTTGCTTACCCTCTTAAGGGTAATATTCAGAAACTACACACTAGATATGCCATATGCCTAGAAATTTAGCAAATATAAACAATATGAGAGTCTATTGATATCCAAATAGAAAAATACAATGGAGAAAATAAAATACATAGGCTTATATCTATATGCCATTCAGTTTGATTTTTTTCATTTATGGGGCATCAACCTTTCAATTTCAATGTATTTAACAGCTCTATTCATTTCATATATAATATTATTATAAAGACATTATAAGTGGATAATCATATTGCATGCTAGACTCTCAATAGTGACTTATACATGTCCACCAAGGAGTATTCTCACCTTCTTTAATTAAAAAACTCCAGATTCTGCATAAGCACATGGACACCAACCTAATGGCTTTTTCCAGGTTCCTACAAGTTAGCTAGGCTTGTGACCTAGTTCTGGCAAATAGGATACAAGGACATATGTGCTGTTACTTTCTAGATAGACTCCTAAAGAGCAATGCTTGTGAGTCACAAGGTAATATTTCCTGTTCCTTCTGCTAGAAGGTGATAATATCAGAGCATAGCTTTTGGAATAAGAGGTAGCTCCATATTTAGGAGACTGTAGAAGCTGTTCACCATCTCTGTGCCTTGCTTCTAATCTGCTACGGGGAAAGGGATAAACTTGTGTTAGACTGTTTTTGTTCTACCTAAACCTGTCTCCTCCCCCCTTCCTTTCACAAGTATCTGGTTTTCACTGAAGACTAACATGCCTGGGCCTTATCATTCACAGGCTTTTCCATTATTATTTTTTTTTTTTTCACAACGAGTCTTTTTGTATGCTCTTTTGAGGCTCCACTTAAGTGCAACCTCCTCTCCTTGAAGTATCACTTACTATGGCACTATTTCTGCTCTCTCTTTACTGTCACTAAGGATTACTGACTGTGAGCTATATTTCTACAACATTACAGATTCATTTGGAAGATCAGGAAAAGAAAAAATAGATTTTAATTAAACCTGGATTAAACAGAATGACGTTTTCACCCACTTAGGGGGCAATATTGTATGAGACAATCTTTTTGTCCATCAAATAGAACCAGTTAATTTATTTGTTTCTTCCATTTTATGTTCAGTCCTTGAATCCTCATTTTGCCACTCTAGTCTCCAACAGGTATAGACATCACATTGTTGATGTTGTTGTTTAGTCCTAACTCATGTCCAACTCTTTGTGACCCCATGGACTGTAGGCTGCCAGGTTCCTCTGTCCATGCCATTCCCCAGGCAAGAACAATGGAGTGGGTTGTCATTCCCTTCTCCAGGGGCTCTTTTAGATCCAGGGATTGAACCCGCCTCTCATGCACTGGCAGGAGGATTCTTTATCACCACATAGAGGGTACCAAAAATGAAAACTTCATGGACTTCCAGGTGTTTGCTAGTAAGGAACTCTTAATAATCCAGGGAAGGAATGCAGAATATCATTTAGGAAAGCAACACTTAAGTGGCTTAACATTTTTTCTATTTGGTGATGAAATGTTAAAACATCCAAAATACCTAAAAGTTTAAAATGTGTTTTTATTTTCTTATTCCAATGTTTGCAGTTATGTTTTAAGGGAACAGAGTCACCAGATGTCTGGGTTAAAAAAAAATATCTGGCACTAATACTGTATCTATTCACTTGAAGCTTTAAGAAAGGAAAACATACTCACCTCTTCTGCATGCAGGCCACATAGCTTGTTTCCAAACAACAGTTTGTGTTTCAAGCTTTTATTCTAAGGAAAGAAACATAGTTTTATTGCTAAGAAGTTACAAAATATTAACAATTTCTTTAAATTATGTCAGCAGCGCTTCTGTTTTGTTCACAGATAAGTCTTTCATGATATGAGATGTAGCTGATTTGCGTAAATTGAGTAGAATCTGTACTATAAAAGATTGGTTTTTTATTCAACAAAAATTGATGGATTTGATGTATTGGCATTAACACCGTCATTAGAAAATATCAACTTTCTTTGGTTGTACATTTAAATCTGTTTATTGTATTTATGTATGCTGTTTTCTAAAATAATTTTAGTTTCAAATTTGTAACTGCTACTAGTTTCTGAAAGCACTCTCTAAACAGCAAGCATTTATTTTTACCATCGTCTGGATGCGTGTCACCTTGGAATCTAGTTTAATACAGTCACGGATGCACTAGGATCTGAATTTCCTTTAAACACTATGGTTTTAGAGTCCTCATGTTTCTGACACCTGTGCATTGCACTCAAAGTGCATTTTGATGCTCAGAAGCCATTTCTTCTTCCAGGCCTCATAAGAGTACTCTATCTGCTGGACTTGACCTAGATTCATAGACAAGGCTTGTTACTTTAGAAATGGGGGCACAGTGTTAGCCATCTGAATCTAAACCCTCACAGTGTGTCAATTACATCTCCCTCTGACACTCAGGCTGCTTTTCTTTGTCCCGTAACTGAGTATCTATTCTTCTTTTAGACAGGAAGGATAAGAGAGCAGAAACTCGGTAAAAACTTACAGGATTTAGACCTTATACTGTCTCTACAGTAGCAAACAATGTAATGGCAAGGATATCTCATACAGAACTACTCTAAAGAGAGTCAATTTGATGAGCATCGCAAGCAAATTGAACTAAATGTATGCAGTGTGAATGAGTAACTCAATGAACGAATACATCAAATTTAAGACTTCTTCACACACAATTCCCACCTGATTATGAACATCATTTCCTATTTTATTTTCCTGTCATGCAGAGAGCGGTTATAGCTCCCTCAGTTGGAAAGAACCCTTTGTCTAACTTTTCCTCTTCAGGTACAAGTTGAAACTCTAAAAAACGTATTTAGAATTTAAATACCATGAATTTTTTTATACAAATGAGGAATTATCTTGATTCATTTAGTAATGGACTCTTTTTTTTTTGCAAATATCTGTACTCTTCATACAGCAAAACACAAGATTAAGGTTTTTAAAGTCTTCAATGTATAGTATTCCTGTATCTAAAAGCTCATAAACTACAGTAAAGAGACACATACTTATATTTTAACTCCACAGTATTGCTCAGTTTGTAGGTTAAAAATTACCCTTGTTTTCCTACTGTGCATGTCTATTTATGATATTTTTGACACAGGGGATCTTAAATTATTTTTATTAAATTGTGTATTTTTCTTTTTTGATGTCTCTCAGTTTTTAAATATAAGGTATATATCTTCAGTATCTCTAGAGATTTGTTGTTCACTTAGATTTTCATCATTCTAAGGCTAGAGGTCTTTAGTGGAAACACTGGTAAAATTCAATGTTAATTTTCTGGTTCAATACTTATAGTATCACTGTAGGTTGTTATATTAGAGGTTTGGGGGAAAGGTACATGAGAACATTCTATATTAATTTGCTACTCAATGTTTATAATGTCTTTTCGGATCTGCTTTAGCAGATTTTAGATTTTTAACCTGCTTTAGCACAAGCAACAAGTAGGACTGCATCAAACTAAATAACTTCTGTACAGCAAAAGAAACTATCAAAAAGTAAAAATAAAACCTATGAAATGGCAAAAAAAAGGTGCTAATAGTATATCTGATAAGGAGTTAATATTCAAAATATGTAAAGAACTCGTACAATGCAACAGCAAAAACCAAATAACCTAATTTGAAAAACTGGACAAAGAACATAAATAGACACTTCTCCAAGAAGATATACAAAAGGCCAACAGGTATATGAGATTATCCTCAACATCATTAGTCATTAGGGAAAAGCAGATTGAAACAATAAAGTATTGTTTCATGCTTGTTGGAATGGCCATCATCAAAAGACAAAAGATAACAAATGCTGGCACAAATGCGAAGAAAAGGGAACCTTTGCACTGCTGGTGAGACTGTAAACTGCTACAGCCACTATGAAAAACAGTACAGAGGATCCTCAAAAAATTAAAACAGAACTACCATATGATCCAACAATTCTACTTCCACCAAAGAAAAAACTAGCTTGGAAAAGTATCGGTACCCCCACGTTAATAGCAGAATTATTTAGAATTCTGGACCTGTAAACAACCTAAGTGCCCACTGGTGGATGGACAGACAGAGAAGCTGTGGTATATGTGTGAGTGTATGTGTGTATGTGTATGTGTGTGTGTGTGTGTGTGTGTGTGATTAAAAAGAAGAAATGCTTGTCATTTGTGAAACCGTGGGCAAAAAATCTGAAATGAGGTAAGTCAGATAGAGAAACTAAAGACCAACCAACCAAACTTGCAGAAAAGGAGATCGAACTCATGGTTACCAGAAGTGGAGGGGAGAAGGAGGAGGAATTAGAGAAAGATGGTCAAGAGGCAGAAATCTGAAATTATAAGTAAATATTATATATACTAGGAATGTAAAGTGCAGCGTGATACCTGCAGCTAACTCTGATGGATGACATACAGAAAAAATGTTAAGAGAGAAAATCCAAAGAGGGCTGATCACAAGGAAAATGTTTTCCCTTTGATCTTTCTTTTCTTTTTACTATATGAGAAGATGGATGCTTGCTGAACCTACTGTGATAATCATTTCACAATATACATAAAGTAAACCAGCATGATGTACTCCTTGAACTTATACAGTGATATCTGTCAATTAATTTTCAACAAAACTGGGAACAATTACTTCAAAATAAAGTTAAAACATCTAAAAAATAGGAATATTAAATAAACAAATGAAATTGAGAAAGCTGAGTGAAGGACATCTAAAGCCTTATGTGTTAATGTCCACACATCAGTAAATTTATTAGAAAGGATAATAAAGCTAATAACATATTTCTACTTAAAATTTAATACTTTAAATTTTACCATACTATTTAAAATTTTCATCTTCACTTAAAGATCTTACCCCCTTTTTTCTTTTTCCTTTTTTTCTTCCTTCCTTTTGATTTTTCTTTCATTTGTTCATTTCTATGAACATTTCTTTCAATGTTCAATTCTAAAGTGATACAGCAGTGAATATTTCTTTTCAAACATGTGTGATAGACTTGGACAATGCAACTATATTAGCACAAGGAAGACTGTCCCACATGGATATCCTGTGGCCATCCCCCAAATGAGCAATGATTATGCTGTGTATCCACAGTCTGCTCTGGCAGTTGATAATTCTGGGCAACCATGCAAATAATATGGTTCCACTAAGATAAATATCATTTCCAGAGCTTAAGAACTAGGCTACTTCACTATTTTGAAATAAATCCAGAACTGAGGATAACCAATTATAATCACCCATAATGGGGCCAATTGGGGGATGAAAGTAAGACTTGCAAGACCCGTACTGAGATTTTTCTCAAATGACATATTTTTCAAAAACACAGATGGTGCAGAGCACTGAAGAGGGAACACTGACTCCCAGAAAACTCGCTGACTTAACCTTTTCATTCAGTGCTGGTGATCACCCCTCTTTAATCTCTGAAAGAATTAAGACTTGCTATTTCTATTAGTCATGTGCAGATGTGAGAGTTGAACCATAAAGAATGCTGAGCACCAAAGAATTGGTGCTTTTGAATTGTGGTGCTGGAGAAGAATCCCAAGAGTCCCTTGGTCAGCAAGGAAATCAAACTAGTCAATCCCAAAGGAAATCAATCCTAAATATTCACTGGAAGGACTGATGCTGATGCTGCAATACTTTGGCCACCTGATGTGAAGAGCCGACTCATTGGAAGAAACCCTGATGCTGGGAAAGATGGAAGGCAAAAAGAGAAGGCGGCAGCAGCACTGACTCAATGGACATGAGTTTGAGCAATCTCTGGTAGACAGTGGAAGACAGAGGAGCCTGGCATGCTGCCGTCCATGGGATCTCAAAGAGGTGGACATGAATGAGTAACCGAACAACAACAAATCATTCAGGCATTAAGAACATACTCTTTACAATTTTGTAATCAGACATGTAGCATTTCATCTACCCTCTAAATGATGGATCTCATCCCTATCAAAATGGATGATGCTTTCAGAAGGCCTAAAATAACAACTTAACATGTAATTATGCCCCAAATGCTAGGGTCCAACTATGAATATGATTTGCTGGGATGTAAGACTATGCTATTAGTATAGTATAGTATAAGAAAAAGTAGATTAAAAGAATCATAAAAGGTTTAGGTGTCTGTTTTCCCTGCCTATCAAGCTTATACTATCCTTTTTCTAATAACTACATCCTGATTTTTCTTGTGAGAAACATTTTTCCATGCTAAGTCTATGTGGCTGTGTGATACTAACTTTACCCACTCTATCAAGGGAAAGGATGAGATTCAAACTCAGCCAATCAGAGGCTTGATCCACATTTGGTAAAGTAACATAAAAGTTGCTGATGAGACTCAAATATTAAATTTTATGTTCAAGGATTACTTAGGAAAATATACTGAGGGTCATCACTACATCACAACTCATCTGAGACTGAATATAACATAGAAAAAAGAACACATGAGTATGGAGAGAGATATACTGAATTCTGGTGATGTTGATGGCCCCTCTATTTCCCTTCACACTTATCTAAAGTTAGTATATATAATCCTGGGTTCTTCAGCTATATGCTTATAGCTCCAGCTTCTCTGTTCACTTAATGTTGTACTTAAATCCTTTTGTCCACCCTATCTACATAACTATAATTTTGTCAGTATCTTAGGATTCAGAGTGGTAGCCTCCCCCACACCAAATCCAAACATCCAAGCTTATATCTAATATTCATGCTTGGATCAGGATGTGGGCACAGAACATATCCATCTATTTTGGCTTCACTAAATGAAATACAGACTGCACTTACTACCTACTAAAGGAAAGTCTCCCAATTGGACACTGCACAAATTTGAGGTGGCTTAAAACAAATGCCTCAACAACCTTCTTGGGAACCTAGTTTCTTGAAAAACTACCTAAAATGTCACTTAATATCTCCTCTTATCTATATGATAAAACTCAAACTCAAATCTGATAATAACAAAATATAATAGGTAGATCTGTTAATCTAGTTTTGAATTTTGCCTCAAACATAAAGCATCACATTTTCACGGCAGCTTGCATGGTAGCTTGGGCTTCCCTGGTGGTTCTAGTGGTAAAGGACCCACCTGCCAAAGCAGGAGACATGAGAGACCTCGGTTTGATCCCTGAATCAAGAAGATCTCCTGGAGGAGGGTATGGCAACCTACTTCAGTATTCTTGCTTGGAGAATCCCATGGACAGAGGAGCCAGTGTGGGGGGGGTGGGGGTAGGGAGAGGGGTGCTATAATCTATACGGTTGCAAACAGTCGGATATGACTGAAGCAAATAAGCATACACACATGTGCTAGGTCAAATCCAACATGCAGTCAACATACATAAATCTAGCCCATCTCTATTCATTTTGCTATATGGAAATGTAAAAATTCTAAAATTACTATGCATTTCCATTTTACATAGTAGTTTCAAATGAAATTTGAATTTTTGTTTGCAAAGAACAGAAACCAATAATGGTTCAATCAAGCAAAGCATGAATTTATTTCATGTAGGATAGAAAAAACTTGGGGAATGAGGCTCAGAAAATAGGCAGGAACTAAGTAGGAGGAGGGTTCTATAATTACAAGACAGGAATAGAATTATTTTGACAATTGAAAAAGAGGCTATAAATCAGCGTACTTAATTACATGGTAGGTTGATGAGGTCTCAATGAATTTTCATGGTGAAAGTCAAAATCTGGGAACACTTAGGTTTGTCAAACATAATAAATTATGTAAATATGCTTATCACATTATTTTCTGGATTTAAATAAAATATACCACTGCTGCCAGGCAGCTGAAAACATGTGTTAATGTCTTCAATGTGCAATTAAGTATAAACCAAAAATAAAAACACCTGCAGTGGTATTCAAAATAAAACCAGAGAGTGCTGTGTCTCACGGCAGGTAGCATCTCCTTTTTAGAAGTTTCTAAAACTGCACAAACCACTATATAAGAATGCTTGTGAGCCACGTTGCAATTGAAATGTTTTTTAAATGCCTGAAAAAAATGGACATGTTCTTTCAAATAGAGTTGGAACTCAAAACATTATATCCCATATAAAGAAAAGCAACAGTTTCTGAGTAATGTGTGACAAATACTTTGCTTCTAAAGTATCTGCAGATGTTATAATATTTTACAAATTCCCAAAGAGTCTCTTATTGAGCACATCTCAGGAGAAGGATGGGTTACTGTACTGGTATAAACCATGAACATGTATTTCACCAATTTGTGGAATGCACAATTTTTTCACTTTTTAATGTTTCTGAAATCAGGATGTGGTCTACAATATTTGGCACTTTTATTATTTTTGGTTCCCTCCACCCCAAGAATGCTGTTAAATCACAATCCACTCTACAATTGATGACTTTTTAAAATTTAAAGATGATTTTTGTTTTAAAATAAGGAGTGAAGAGATCAATAAAGAAGAGAAAATGTCCTCCCATTTAATAAAGCTCAGCTGCATAGGAACTGCATAAAATAAGAAACATATAAGATCTATTTATTCTAAGCACACAAAAGGAAAAAAGTAGAATCTTAAAATGGATGAAAATAAAATTGTCTATAAAATAGTTTCAAATCTATAATGGAGAAAAACGCCAAAGGGAGTCAGCCATTTCTATATAATATAAATGCAGAGCTCAGACAGCTGAAGCACATTTGGTCAAAAAAAAGACTTAGACATTCTCTTTACAATTACACTAAAACATAATGCAAGAAGCAAGAAAGATATTTGAAAACCTAACACCACTATTTTTTCAAGTAATTCCCTTGTTTAAATATAATGCTATGACTTAATCTGTATGCAAACTAATTGCTACTTTAATTAAGATTTACAATTTTACATAGTGATTTAGAATAGTAGACATGAATGGCAGAATCATCCTGTAAATACGTAAAGCCACTCTCAGCCAAGTGATGGTAGGGACCCCAGATAAGCTTCATCCTCGCCAACCTGAACTCTAAATTGGTTAAAGGCATAACAAAAGTTGCATAAGTGCTCAAAGATTTCCTCGACAAGGTTATCTCCGGAACAGGATGGCATACTGACCTTGGCTCTAATTCATTAGAAAATGCATGAGTGCTTCATGAGAATTTTATTCTTAGCTTAGCACCATACTAGCTTTAATATTCAGTGTCACTAGACACTCAATGTCAACATATGTGAAATAATGAAGAATATCTAGGTCATCTCTCAGATTTCTTGCAGCTTCAGGACAATTAAGAATGGATATGAGTTGGTGGCGTTTTCTGATGACAAGTAAAAAGATAGTTTTAATATATTTCAATTTACTGAGTATATTAATTAGATATTCTCTGAACTGGTTGGCCTCATACCAACAAGATCACTTTGCCAACAGCATGAATATAATATGGCACAGTGACTGAGTTAGGACAGAGCAACTCAGTTCTGTCTACAAACAACTGTATTTAAATCTCACTTTTTTATATGCTCTGTGGGTTTGATGCCTCTGTTTTTCCTCTCATAAAACTAGATAACTGTTATAACCAAAGGAGTGTTTGTATTAAGTGAGATGGCATAAACAAAACATTTATAACAGTGACTGTCACATAATAAGCACTCAGTAAATATTAGCTCTTATTATTTCAATATGTCTTGCAAAAAATAAAAACTACTCTTCTTGAAGATTATGACAACACTCTAAGAAGGTTTAGAGTTTTGAAGTCACAATTTTTCTATATAAATGCTGTTATTTTAGAAGGTGACATACATTTCTAGCTCTTGAGTCTTCTAATTACTCCTAGAGATAAAAGTTTATTGTGGAAAAACACTGCTCTCAATAGTATTTCTCTATATGTCTTATTTGGTCTTCTTTAAAATAGACAACTCTCTTGGAAACAGAACCTGCTTCTGCTGTCATTAAACCCACCTTCCTTTATCAGACAATCTCATTCTAATGGGTTAAAAAGTGTTGCCAAATGACATGCCATTCATTCCAGAAATAAGTTCATGAAATAAAGCATTAATACTCTTATCAACATTTATAGAAACTTTTTATGTACCAGGAATGGAGGTAAAACAACCCCTCTCTTCAAGAAGGTCACATCCATGGATGAATCTGACAACAGTAGCAAGCCTCCAGGGGGGCACCTACTCAGGGAATGACACTGAGCTGCTTTTAGATGTGCAAAAGTAAAGTCTCTCAGTTGTGCCCCACTCTTTGCGACTCCATGGTCTGTCGCTACCAGGCTTCTCAGGCAACAAGCCATGGAGTTTTTCAGGCAAGAGTACTGGAGTGGGTTGCCATTTCCTTCTCCAGGGGATCTTCCTGACCCAGGGATCGAACCTGGATCTCCCGCATTGCAGGCACGTCTGAGCCACAGGGAAGCCCTAGATGGGCAAAAGATTCAGTCAAATAATAAGAAATGGCAGGAGAGAGAGAAGAGTATGTGTACTAGACCCTAGGATTCTCTAAAGAATTGAAAGAGAAGATGGGAGAGGGGCTTTAGGGTTAGTCAAACAGGGCCCTGTAAGCCACTGAAGCCATGACAGTGGATGTTTAGCATGAAAGTCACATGATCAGCATTCTAACATGTATACTATCATGTAAGAATTGAATCGCCAGTCTATGTCTGACGCAGGGTGCAGCATGCTTGGGGTTGGTGCATGGGGATGACCCAGAGAGATGTTGTGGGGAGGGAGGTGGGAGGGGGGTTCATGTTTGGGAACACATGTAAGAATTAAAGATTTTAAAATTTAAAAAATAAAAAACTAAGGAATGCATAACACTGTAAACCAGAAAAAAAAAAAAGAAAGAAAGTCACATGATCAGATTTACTCTTTAGGAAAATAAAGCAGGAAGAATTCTGGATTTCAAATTCATTAAGATATCTGACACCTATTTCTGCTTTATTGACTATGCCAAAGCCTTTAACTGGGTGGATCACAATAAACTGTGGAAAATTCTGAGAGAGATGGGAATACCAGACCACCTGACCTGCCTCTTGAGAAATCTGTATGCAGGTGAGGAAGCAACAGTTAGAACTGGACATGGAACAACAGACTGGTTCCAAATAAGAAAAGGAGTACGTCAAGGCTGTATATTGTCACCCTGCTTATTTAACTTATATGCAGAGTACATCATGAGAAACGCTGGGCTGGAAGAAGCACAAGCTGGAATCAAGATTGCTGGGAGAAATATCAATAACCTCAGATATGCAAATGACAGCACCCTTATGGCAGAAAGTGAAAAGGAACTAAACAGTCTCTTGATGAAAGTGAAAGTGGAGAGTGAAAAAGTTGGCTTAAAGCTCAACAGTCAGAAAACGAAGATCATGGAATCTGATCCCATCACTTCATGGGAAATAGATGGGGAAACAGTGGAAACAGTGTCAGACTTTATTTTGGGGGGTTCCAAAATCACTGCAGATGGTGACTGCAGCCGTGAAATTAAAAGACACTTACTCCTTGGAAGAAAAGTTATGACCAACCTAGATAGCATATTCAAAAGCAGAGGCATTACTTTACCAACAAAGGTCCGTCTAGTCAAGGCTATGGTTTTTCCAGTGGTCATGTATGGATGTGAGAGTTGGACTGTGAAGAAGGCTGAGCACCGAAGAATTGATGCCTTTGAACTGTGGTGTTGGAAAAGACTCTTGAGAGTCCCTTGGACTGCAAGGAGATCCAACCAGTCCATTCTGAAGGAGATCAGCCCTGGGATTTCTTTGGAGGGAATGATGCTGAAGCTGAGACTCCAGTACTTTGGACACCTCATGCGAAGAGTTGACTCATTTGAAAAGACTCTGATGTTGGGAGGGATTGGTGGTGGGAAGAGAAGGGGACGACAGAGGATGAGATGGCTGGATGGCATCACTGACTCGATGGACATGAGTCTGAGTGAACTCCAGGGATTGGTGACGGACAGGGAGGCCTGGCGTGCTGCGATTCATGGGGTCGCAGAGTTGGACATGACTGAGCAACTGAACTGAAGATATCTAACAGTTGTCCCCATCGTTTTAGGCAATATCTTGTTGGGGGAATTAAACTCATACAACTCAGAAACAATTAAAAAAAAAACTCATTAAAAATGACTGAGGAACTGAACAGACATTTTCCCAAGAAGACATATAAATGGCCAACAGGTACATGAAGTGCTCAACATCAGTAGTTATTAGGGAAATGTAAAGCAAACTACAATGAGGTATTTCACCCCTGTTAAAACGGCTGTTATCAAAAAGACAAGAGATAGCAAGTGTTTTTGAGGATGTAGAGAAAAGAGAATTCTATTGCACTAAGGGTGGGAATGTAAATTAGCACAGCCATTATGGAAAACAGTATGAAGTTTCCTCAAGACCATTAAAAATAGAGTTACCTTATGATCCAGCAACAACACTTCTGGGATATATCCAAAGGAAATTAAAGCAGGATATAGAAAAGATACCTGCACTTCCACGTTTACTGCAGCATTATTTACAATAACCAAGATATACAAACAACCTAAGTGTCCACCAATGAATGAATGGGTAAATAATAGATCCTAATGGTTATATAGTGATTTACACATACACACATACATACACTTTGGAATGTTATCCATTGATGAGAATGAAGGAAATCTTGTCTTTTGCAACAATACAGATGGACCTTGAAAGCATTATGACAAGTGAGATAAGTCAGATGGAGTAAGATAAATACTGCATAATATCTCCTACGTGAGATCTAAAGAAAACTGAATTTGTAAGAAAAGAGAGTTGAACAGTGACTATTGGGAACTAAACAGTTGGAAAATGGAGAGACTGGTCAAAAAGTAAAAACTTCTAGTCAGCAGATGAATAAGTTCTGGGGATCTAGTGTACAATAGTGTGATTTTATATATAATGATACTGTGTCATATACAGTTGCTAAAAGAGTAGGTCTGAAATATTCTCAAAAAAGAAATGGTAATTAGGTGAGCTGAAGGAGGTGTTAGCTAAGCTATGGTAGTAATTATATTGCAATATATAAATGTATCAAGTCAACATGCTATACACCTTAAACTTAAGGCAGTATTAGATTATAATTATACTCAATAAAACTGGGGCAGGGTGGGGGCATCCCCTGAGTATTGAGAGTGTATGTTTAAACTAGGATTTGTTGAACGCTTATTTTGCAACTGGTATTGTACAAAATTACTTAACATATGTCATTTCTTTGCAGCAACCCTACAGGCAAAAAATTCTATATCATCTCCATTTTAGAAATGACAACCCTGAGGCTGAATGATGTTATTTAGCCTACCCATATTCAGCAGCTACTAAGTGGTAGAGCTGGGATTTGTCCAGGTCTAATCTCTGCCAGAACCCATTGTCTTCATCATGTTGTATAGTTTTTCCTCATTCTCTGCTTGGGGATAAACAAGCAAATAATGAAGACAAGCCCTGGATTCTACTGAATAATGTGTGGGCAATAACCAGAATGTACATAAACACAGAATCGGTCTTTGAGCTTTCAGTTCTAGACACATACACTTTTCATTCAGTCGCTCAGTCGTGTCTGACTCTTTGCGACCCCATGAACTGCAGCACGCCAGGCCTCCCTGTCCATCACCAACTCCCAGAGTTCTCTCAAACTCATGTCCATCGAGTCGGTGATGCCATCCAGCCATCTCATCCTCTGTCGTCCCCTTCTCCTCCTGCCCCCAATCCCTCCCAGCATCAGAGTCTTTTCCAATGAGTCAACTCTTCGCATGAGGTGGCCAAAGTACTAGAGTTTCAGCTTTAGCATCAGTCCTTCCAATGAACACCAAGGACTGATTTCCTTACACTTTTACCAGCCAATAAAACCCCTCTAGGCAATAAAATAAATTACGGTTTATAAAATAACTTTGCCCCTAGAGCAGTCACAAGGCAATGTAAATTTGTTGTGAAATCACTAGAAAACATCAGCTAATTCACTTGAAATTAGCCCTGAGAATATGCTCTTCCTGATTTGCCCACTGAAGTCTTGAACACCTGCCATCTTCTCTCCACAATTCTATTGAGAATTCCCAGCCCAATAAAGCCAGCTCATCTTGGGAACCCATCTGAGCAACTTAGAGCAACTAAGACGAAATCTCCCTTTTTCTTTGACTTTGTGAGAGAACTGAATTCTCATCTTGGAGTTTTACCAAAATGAATTTGACCATTTCCTCAGGCACAGGATGCAAAAAAAAAAAAAAAAAAAGTGTTAGAATATATTTTCCACATTCAAATACAAGCGGTACAACTGCATAAAACACAGCACCGCTGTGCCACAGTTCCCACCTCATCCCATCAGGCCAGCCCTCACCTTCTGGCTCTCCTCGCCTCCACAAAGGCCACACTGAAACGTGGGCACCCCATCCATCCTACACACCCAGGGCCGCAAAGGGGGCAAACTTGCGTGCTCAGAACCGAGTTGGTGGGTCCTCCCCAAGTTCACCTACAGAAACCATGTTACAGCTTTTACTTCCTCTAGACAGTCCGGTTCGGCCTTGCCAGTGCTCCGCCAGGGCCTGGGGCCTACCTGGGCGGGGCCGACCGGAGGGCCTCACTAAACCACTGAATGGGGAGTAGCGGTAGGCAGTGTGCACAAAGGTGAGGCCCCCCGCTTCCTTCCTCACGGCTCCACGTGCCTCACTCCCGAAGCTGTGAGCTCCGTGGAAGACGAAGACAGAGGAGGGCCTGTCTTCGGTCAATGGTATATGAATAGCTGTGCTCCCCTGCTAGAACGAACCACCAAGCAAGCTTTGACACTGCCTGCACCCCCTTGCCCACCCTTATTCACAGCCACCAATACATCCTGTTCATGCAAAAGAAAGTAAAACAAAAGACTTTTTTTCCTTTGTCAGATTAAACAAAACAAAACAAAAAGTTACACTAAATTCTTTCTGTTAATTTTATTTACTATCTTTCATAGCACTAGGGATTTTATGTGGTTTGGAATTTGGTGTGCAGGTTCACTTTGTGATGGGGGTCTTATTTGTTCATACTTTAATTTCTTTTATTTCTGCTCATCAGTATTTGCCTAGTGATTGTCTGGTTGGGTCTACCTGCTCTTCAGTTTCTTTCATATTTGCAGTACTAAAAGAGAGTAGGCTCTGAACGCATGATCTTGCGGCTTAGATCAAACATGCGAAGGGTGTTCACAGGACAGTTCCAGAGGGACAGTCATGCAAAAGCTCCCCTACTTATGATTAGCAGCAGTACCTAGAGTGCCTGTAAAGGAGCATTCTGCTCTTGGAGGTTGCATCTGTGTTCAGAGTGCACTCTGAATGCTGTGGACAAGGAAGTTGCTCTCACAATGACCCTGAAGGATTTTACGGCAAATTTACCTCTCTCCACCTCAAATTTCACTGTTAAAGTCAGAACCTCGGTTCTGGTTTGACTCATTTAATCATTCATTTATTTCTTCTTTAAATATTAAATAACTGCTCCTCTAACCCATGTATGGTGGGTACAAAGGCATTATTATATGTACCAATTTTCTATATCATATGTCATTAGGGAATTTCAAATTAAAACATCAGTGAGATACCACTGACTATTACAATGGCAACAATTCAAAACACTGACAACACCACATGTTGTCAAGAGTTGTAACAGTAGAAACTCTCACTCACTGTTGCTGAGAATATAAAATGACACAATGACTCTGGAAGACAGTTTACAGTTTCTTATAAAACTATATATATATATTCTCTACATATGATCCCAGCAATTGCATTCCTTGATGTTTATGCAAAGGAGTTAAAACTTAGATTCACATAAAACCTTCACAAGGATGCTCATGCTTTACAATGAGCTTTATTCATCATTTCCAAAACTTGAAAGCCACCAAGATGTCTTTCAGTAGGTGAATGAATGAAATGTGGTACATCCAGACAATAAAATATTATTCAGCACTGAAAAGAAACGAGCTATCAAACCATGAAAAGCAAACTTAAATGAACATTACTAAATATAAGGAGTCAACCTGAAAAGTACACATTCTACAGCAGTCCAACCATATGACATTATGAAGAGGTAAAATTATGGAGACAGTGAAAGATCACCATTTGCTAAGGGTCTGAGAGAGAGAGGGATGAAGAGGCAGTGAAATTATTATTATTATGGGAGTGAAATTATTATGTATGAAATTGTAGGAATGGATTATATAATTACACATTTGTCAAGACTCATAGAATATACAACACCACGAGTAAACCCTAATGTAAGCTTTGAACTTTGGGTGGCAATGGTGTGCCAAAGTGGGTTCATTGATTACAACAAATGAACCACTCTTGGACGGGATGCTAATAGTAGAGGAAGTGTCAGGTATATGGAGATATAGGGTATATATGAGTATCTACTTTTTGCTCAATTCTGTGAAACTGAAACTACTCTAAAATATAAAATTTATTAAAATAAATCTGTTCAACTTTATTAAAAACAAAACAATATCTGGTTTCATAATCTACAAAGCAATAGGCTGAAATAATCAGTATATTCACCACTTAAAACAAAGTATATTGGATCTTCCATATGAAATACATATTCTTTGAGGAGTATAAGCATGATTGTTTAAGTAGTTGGATATTACTAAAATTTTATTAAAACTTTATAAATATTAAGTTTGCTTTATTATAAAGTGGCCTTATACCCCAGACATCTCTTTGAAAGTTCAAGTAGCAGATTAATCAATAAGAACTTAAGATCATGTGTTAAACTGTAAATATCCTTTTTGTCACTTATTAAAATTGAATAAGCACATGAAATAATGGGCTGGTTCAAAATTGGGAAAGGAGTTTCTCAGGATATATATTGTCACTCTGCTTATTTAACTTATATGCAGAATACATTAGGTGAAATGCGGGGCTAGATGAATCACAAGCTGGAATCAAAGACTGCTGAGAGGAATATCAGTAACCTCAAATATGCAGATAACACCACCCTAATGGCAGAAAGCGAAGAGGAACTACAGAGCTTCTTGATGAAGGTGAAAGAGGAGAGTGAAACGTGTGTGTGCTTAGTCATTCGGTCGTGTCCAACTCTGCAACTCCATAGACTGTAGCCAGTCAGGCTCCTCTGTCCATGGGGAATCTCCAGGCAAGAATACTGGAGAGGGTCACCATGCTCTCCTCCAGGGGGTGTTCCCAACCCAGGGATCTAAACCAGGTCTCAGGCATTGCAGGTGGATTCTTTATAAGCTGAGCTAACTTATATGCCAAGTACATCATACAAAATGCTGGGCTCGATGAAGCACAAGCTGGAATCAAGATTGATGGGACAAATATGTATAACCTCAGATATGCAGATGACACCACCCTTATGGCAGAAAGTGAAGAGGAACTAAAGAGCCTCTTGATGAAGGTGAAAAAGGAGAGTGTAAAAGCTGTCTTAAAACTCAACATCCAACAACTAAGATCATGCCATCCAGTCCCATCATTTCAAAGCAAATAATTGGGGAAACAATAGAAATGGTGACACTAATTTGCTTGGGCTCCCAAATCACTGCAGATGGTGACTGCAGCCATGAAATTAAAAGACGCTTGCTCCTTGGAAAGAAAGCTATGACAAACCCAGACATGCCCACTGAGTCAATGATGCCATCCAACCATCTCATCCTCTGTTGCCCCCTGCTCTTTCTGCCCTCAGTTTTCCCAACATCAGAATCTTTTCCCTTTGAGCCAACTCCAGGAGATAGTGAAGGGCAGGGAAACCTGGCATGCTGTAGTCCATGGGTTGCAAAGAGACACAAATGAGTGACTGAACAACAGCCAAGCATACAAAAGAAATAAAAAATAGTTTTGCAAACTGAATATTTTTACAAATGTCCA
This sequence comes from Capra ibex, assembly GCA_006410555.1. Taxonomy (NCBI): domain Eukaryota; kingdom Metazoa; phylum Chordata; class Mammalia; order Artiodactyla; family Bovidae; genus Capra; species Capra ibex. The sequence goes on from SJYO01038983.1 coordinate 15,041,730, forward strand.
ATTTTAAGCAAGGAACATTTTACAATCAATTGTATCTGTCTTGCTGTATCTCACCATTCGTTGAAACCAGGGTAGGCAAGACGTGAGTAGGGAAGCTGGAAGAACATGTGAGGAGCTATAGTGCTATGGACATTCATTATTAGCATCAGCAAGGCATACAGACTTTACTCTTTAAGGGCTGACGCAGCAGCAACAATGACTGTGAAACTCAATGCAACTCGACTTGCCTCACCTACAAGAACTCTTCAGGTGGTGCTTATATAGGACATTGTACGTGCACGGTTTTACAAACGCTCTCAGCTGTTACACAGCCATGTGTTTACAACCTGTGGGGAGAGAGTCTCTTACCACAGCAATATTGGCTAATTTGCTCTTTCCCTACAGTATCTATATTCCTTGGTCTTCATACTCATACCAACAACCCCCCTTCACTTACTCATCCTGCCCACCTTATAGACACAGAGATAGTCAGATCTAGCTTTATCTCTGTTCCATTGTAGAAACCTCTCTTGCTAAGACATCATGTCACCTTTTTTTTTTTTTTTCCGCAAGTACTCACTCATTCCTTTTTACTATTGCTAAATATTTTTACCAGGAATAATTTTTATTTCCCTTAAGTTAAAAATAAAAAAAAAAACCTTCAGCTGAAAGAAATGAATATAATTGAACTTTAAATGTGTTAACCCATTTAAGTCTTGATGTATCATAAAGTATGTTATGAATATTCCAAATAATAAAACCCATGTAACAGTGAAGTTGAACAGTGAAGCTGGGCACTGAAGAATTGATGCTTTTGAACTGTGGTGTTGGAGAAGACTCTTTGAGAGTCCCTTGGACTGCAAGGAGATCAAGCCAGTCAATCCTAAAGGAAATCAGCCCTGAATATTCATTGGAAGGACTGATGCTGAAGCTGAAACTCTCATACTTTGGCCATCTGATGTGAAGAACTGACTTATTGGAAAAGACCCTGATGCTGGGAAAGAGTGAAGGTGGGAGAAGAAGGGGACAACAGAGGATGAGATGGTTGGATGGCATCACCAACTCGATGCACACAAGCTTGAACAAGCTCTGGGAGCTGGTGATGGACAGGGAAGCCTGTCATGCTGCATTCCATGGGTCACGAAGAGTTGGACACGACTGAGCGACTGAACTGAACAGTGAAGTAAGGACACAGATTAGGTGATTCTCTTAACTCCCAGGGCAAATAAAACACAAAGCCAAGATTCAAACCCAGGTTTTGACTTCCATAAGATCTCCTGTCTCCATGGTCCAGGCTCATAAAAACCTTATCCCTGCCTCCCACCCCCAAATGCAGCTATGTCCATAACAGATGAGGAATTCTCGCCTGTGAAGCAATTATTGCCATGTTATACAAAGCACTTTCCACAACACAGACATGTCTGAAAGAATGTATTGCTGTCTGGAGTGTTGCCACAATGAAGGAGAAGAAAGAAGGCAGAAAGGCTTCCTCTTAGAGAAAGCAACCAAAAAACCCAAGCAGCTAAGAAATGCCCAGCACTAGACAAAGCCTCCGTTACAATAACAAACAAGATGTGGTCTTCGCTATCTAGAATTTTATAATCTAACCTCTATGTGGATAGCGAATGAGAGGAACCCTAGGACTTTGAAAGATATCAACACAGAAACAGTTTGCTTACCTACCAAACTTTACTAGAACTTCCTGTAAGCCAGTGGGCTTCAAAATCTGTATTTTGGACGAGCAGCAACTTCCCAGGTGGCACAGTGGTAAAGAATCTGCCTGCCAATGCAGGAGACGCAAGAGACGTGGGTTCAACCCCTGGGTCCGGAAGGTCCTCTGGAGTAGGAAAAGGCAACCCACTCCAGTACTCTTGCCTGGAGAATCCCATGGACAGAGGAGCCTGGTGGGCCACAGTCAGGGAGTCGTAAAGAGTCCGACATGACTGAGCACTGTCGCAATCAATGCAAGCGGCAATAGAATCACCAGATACTTATTGGGCCCCCGATTTACCCAGAATTAACCAAATGAGAAACTGTGAGAGTGTGATCTGGCTGTTTTAACAAGCACTTCAGATGATTCTGCTACTCACTCAAGTTTGAAAAGCACTGCTGAAAGCAATGTAACAACTTGCCCCCAATTTATAGAGAAACAATCTAGTGGGCATTCCATTGTCTGGCTTTGTGCTCACAGCAAAATCTCTCTAGTTCATATCACGTAATTTAAGTTGACTGCTCCCATTCCTTCACCTTCACCACCCCACCTTGAATGGTTTTAAATAATACATATTATCTAACTAACACATGGCTACCTTCAATTGTTCCCCTAGCATTGCTGCTAAGCAGCCCTCTCAAATACGGTAAAAGCACACAGATAAATCTTTCTGGCTGTAGTACTGTGACGGGGTTATTTTTCATGAGGACGGGAATATGATTCAAAAAGCCTTCAACAAAAACCCCGCACTGTACACTCTCCATGAATAGTAAATCAGTCATCCAAATAACCTTTCTAGTATCCACTTTCACAGATATTACCTTTGTATTTTGTAAGGGCCTTGGAACTCAACAGTGCCCCTGCTTGACTTGTGGTTATGTTTTCCAGCAAATCATCAAGGGTCTGATGCCAAGGGTCTGATACATTTGGGCTAGTGTTTTCTACTAAAGGCCTTTTGGCCTGGAGATCACTCAAGTTCCACTTAAAGTTTAGAGCTGAAGTCAGTTTTTCTTTATATCTCAGTTATTCTACTAACCTTAGCATGGTATCTTTATCACAGAGTAAATGACTTATAAATAATGGCATAAATTACTCAGTAATTAAAATCATTAGAAGGCTGTATTTACAAAGTTTCAGGCATTTCATCATGCAATTTGCATGCATATTTACATCTTGTGGTTCTTCTACTTGCCTTAGAAGGGAGGTACCAGAGTGTTCATTTTACAAGTGAGATAAGTAAGGCTATTCATTTCACATTATAATATTTCACTGTTCTAATCCTGGGTGCTTATTTGATGCATGTATTACAACAAACTGGGTTTAGTTTTGCATGGTATGGACTCAGAATAGCAGAATCTTACACAAGACACAAGTTTCTTTTCTCTGCCTTTCTAACACAAAAGTCAAAGCCATGTGATTCTATTCCTTGGAGATCTTAACTTCTCTGTTAACTTCTTTGGCTGTGTTAACCAAACAGACTGGACTGTTAGGTCCATGATGTCTTCACCTCTGTATTTACATTCTACCATCAAGGAAGGGGAAAGAGAAGAGTAAATTCATTTCCTTTATGGCTACAATATCTATCAATATCTCTTTTGCTTATAGAACAGTGGCCAGAATGAGGGACTGGTAACATGGCTCAGCCAGTTGCAAAGGATGTTGGGGAATGTTTACTCTGAGCATCAGTTTGCTCAGATTAAAGTGGAGTATCTTGTTAGAACAGAGAGAACAGCTTTGGGGGAAAAGCCATCAATCTTCGCCACATTTGATCACTCATCTCTCACCTTAATTCAGAACCTGGATCTTAATTCTTAAAATATGAAGTGTAATGTGGTAAATAACAAATCTTTAGCACTAAAGTTAATTAACAGAACACAGGAAAAGCACCCTTTTCAGCTTAAAACCCTGGTGCATCTAATGCCTCACACTCTATGAGTCTGGAAAAATCAATTAAGTATGAATTTTGTTCCCAAGCCACTTACTACCCATTTGGTGAGTAAGCATCATAGATAAAGTGTTTAGTCAATATTTCTCACATTAGGATCCTCAAGTCACCTTTAGAACCACATCGAGCATTTAATAATAAATCAGAATCCTGGTTCCTGGCTAGACTAGGTGAATTAGAATCTCTGGTAATGTGGTCCAGGAACCTACATTTTAGCATTACTCTCAGAAGAGTCTAACACACACTAAACTTTAAAACCACTGCATAGTGAGAGGAAGAAATAGATTCTAATTCTTTCTTTCTTAGAATAATTTCTAATTCTCTCTTATTACCTCCTATTATGGTCTTTCTGCAGAATCTCCAGGTTGGTCTTTCTATGCTTATTGATTCCTGACAGGTGTAAGAGCTCAACTATTATAAAAGGGAATCATATAGAAATCACTTAAAACAGTCCAACTTTCACAGTTATTATCTCATACAAGCTTCTTAACAACACTGAGAGGTAGCTAGCAAAATCCAGTAGTACTATTCAACAGACAAGTAAATTAAAGTGACCTTCAGAGGGGTCAAGAAATTTGCACAATGCTACACAGAAGTGGCTGCATATTGTCACCTTGCTTATTTACTTATATGCAGAGTACATCATGTGAAATGCCGGACTGGATGAAGCACAGGCTGGAATCAAGATCGCCTAGAGAAATATCAATAACCTCAGGTGTGCAGATGACACCACCCTTATGGCAGAAAGTGAAGAGGAACTAAAGAGCCTCTTGATGAAGGTGAAAGAGAGTGAAAAAGCTGGCTTAAAACTCAACAAAAAATGAAGATCATGCCACCTGGTATCATCACTTCATGGCAATAGATGGGGAAACAATGGAAACAGTGACAGACTTTATTTTCTTGGGCTCCCAAATCACTGCAGATGGTGACTGCAGCCATGAAATTAAAAGACGCTTGCTCCTTGGAAGAAAAGCTATGACCAACTTAGACAGCATATTAAAAAACAGAGACATTACTTTGCCAACAAATGTCCGTCTAGTCAAAGCTATGGTTTTTCCAGTGGTCATGTATGGATGTGAGAGTTGGACTACAAAGCTGAGAGCCAAAGAATTGATGCTTTTGAACCATGGTATTGGAGAAGACTCTTGAGAGTCCCTTGGACTGTAAGGAGATCCAACCAGTCCATCCTAAGGGAAATCAGTCCTGACTATTCATTGGAAGAACTGATGCTGAAGCTGAAGCCCCAATAATCCAGCCACTTGATGCAAAGAACTGATGCATTGAAGAAGACCCTGATGCTGGGAAAGATTGAAAGCAGGAGGAGAAGGGGAAGATAGAGGAGATATGGTTGGATAGCATCACTGACTCGATGGACATGAGTTTGAACAAGCTCTGGGAGTTGATGGACAGGGAAGCCTGGCGTGCTACAGTCCATGGGATCACAAAGAGTCAGACACAACTGAGCGACAGAACTGAACACAGAAGTGGATGCAAATCTTTATCTGACCACAGGTACTTGCTCTTCTGCCCCTGCGTACAACAATCTCACAAGGAATCAGGTTGAGGGCATAACCCCAAGCATAAGGCCCATTGGGCTTCAACTTTGCCATTTGGACCCATGAGGATGTTCATCTTGATGCCTCTTCCCTCGGTGCCTGTAATTTATCCTAACCAGAAGGCCTACTTACAGAAATTTTTAATGTTGAAAATAATATCTAAGGTTTAAAGGTTTTCCTGAGGAAAGAAGGAAGGATTACTGAACGCCTGCCCCCAGCACTCATCGAGGCTCTTCACATAATACAGATATAACAGCTCACACTCTGGACACCAAAGCTTTTGTCCCTCTCTCATTCTGACTTATCTCTCACTGGGCTTATAGTGCACAAATAATCAATGATCCTGCATTGACCTTTATTTTTCCTAATTATAGTCAACAATGTAAAAAATGTTCATTACGTAAGGAATTTATGAATAGATGTAGGATTTCAAAATCCCTAAGCGCCACTTCGCTTTCAGAGTTTGGAGAGACCTACAGCTTGAACAGATCTCGTGCCCACGTTTGAGTCTTCTTGTGGTGTGCCTGCTGTGCCCTGTGCTTGTCGACTAGGACTGGGGTTTTAAAGCATAACAGTCTGTGGATGAGCTGTCGTCACATCTGTCTTAATTGCACTTCCATCTGCTCACGCGGTGTGCACCTGTACGGGCTGATTAGAACAAAGGAAAAAGCCTTCTAATATGGCTCTTACAGTCAAAACCAAGATTTTCCACTGTTTGAGAGAAAAAAAAAACATGGAATGGAATTCACAAGGCTTATGTTTTAGTCCTGGGTCTCCCTTTCACAAGCTGTCACCATGGACTTATTTGTACTGTGACATTTCTAAACCTCTGTTTCTCCATCTACAATTATGTCTGCCTTGTTGCTATGTCCTTATGAGAAAAAAAGGAAAGTACAAGGGTTTAGTAAATATAAAAATGCCATTTTGCATATGCCATATAGTCATATATCACTGAGACTACCCAGAGAGATGTTATGGGGAGGGAGGTGGGAGGGGGGTGCATGGTTGGGAACGCATGTAAGAATTAAAGATTTTAAAATTTAAAAAAAATAAAAATAATTAAAAAAAAAAAAGAAATTAAAACAGAGTGCAAGATTCTCCTCAAATACAGCTTCCTGGTTAACTTAAAAAATCCATATGTGTTTCTATTGCTTCTGTATCCTGAAATTACTCTCCATTTGGATAAGTATAAAATGGGGGATCAGAGCAGGAAGAGAGGAGTACTGGAGAATTGATAGGTAATTAACATTTTAAATATGCCTTCTAATCTGCCAAAATGTTTTAATCTCCTTAAATAGTTTAATAGATGCACTACTGAGCTGCTGCAGCCAGGGCAGGGAACAAAGTGCTTAGATTAAGGAGTACAGCTGAGACGGAAACAAATAGAGCAAGCAAATACAGTGTGAAATCATTCCAGATGGACATGCTGCTGCTGCTGCTGCTGCTGCTGCTAAGTCCCTTCAGTCGTGTCCGACTCTGTGTAACCCCATAGACGGTAGCCCGCCAGGCTCCCCCGTCCCTGGGATTCTCCAGGCAAGAACACTGGAGTGGGTTGCCATTTCCTTCTCCAATGCATGAAAGTGAAAAGTGAAAGTGAAGTCGCTCAGTCGTGTCCAACTCTTCGCGACCCCATGGACTGCAGCCTACCAGGCTATTCCATCCATGGGATTCTCCAGGCAAGAGTACTGGAGTGGGGTGCCATCGCATTCTCCGCCAGATGGACATAAGTACCCATAATTAGTACCAAACTTTGGGCAAAGGATATGAGAGGGAACAAACCTCCTTCAGAATGCTACTAATTAGATTAGCACTGGTATATAAGGTAGATTTTCAGTAATTTTAAATAAATACTGAGAAAAATCTGCAATCAATAATAATGACTCAGATGTAAGAAATCAGTAACCCAGTGGAGTGATGTGGGGAAAAACAGTGTCTGGACACATGAAAGGGAATCAGAACAACTTCAACATGTATTGTAACAAGGAGGAAGATGGTATAAGAGTGGGAAGAGGGCACCTGAGACGAGAAGAAAGGGAGGAGGTGGAAGGGGAGCAGAAGCAGGAAGAGGAGGGGAACCGTAGAAAACCAGAATCAGATACAACTAACGTGAGACAGTCTAGGTTTCCATCACTTCCTTAGTAAAGCAGATAAGGAATGAAGAGATATTTGTATAAATACCTGTGATTCATCACAGTTTGGGAGGATTACTTCTTAAAGTAATTACACGTTACACATAAAACTCACCCAAAATGTGTGTGGGTCATTTTCAAAGAAACGTTTACACTGACTTCATGAAGTTCTGAATTAATTTTTCTGGATGCTGTTAAACAATTCTTAATGTGGGTTCTATAGAATACTGGCCCTATAGAATAGTAATTGTGATAACGCCGCAAACAATTCTATGAGAAATAAATTTGAAAACCATTTCTCTTTACTGCAGGACAGCCTGGAATTTGATTTAAAGAGAGTCTGGGGAGTCTTCAGAGGCAGACCAGAGGTACTTCCAAGGGAAGTACACTTTTCAGGCAGTTAAATTCAAGACTGAAGTATCCAGTGGGTATACATTCAGGCTGACAGCACAGCTTGCAGAACGGGTGATCTCTGGAACTAAGTTTGTGCCAGCTGGGGCTGATGGTAGCAGACTGATGACAGAGGTGACTAAATTTTGAGACTGCTAATAACCAGATAAAAAAGGAGCACTGTATTAGTGGTTTAAGGTCATTAATCAACCTTTTCCACAGAGGAGATTGTGGTGGTTGAAAACCTCACTAATAATCAACCTAATTCAAATTCATGAGAGACAACATTTTTATGCACCATATTTGTTTAAAAAATCAAGGGAATAGGAAGCACTAGGGAATAGAGGAAAAGTGAAAGTATAGTGAACAAGTATTTAAAAAACGCTAAGCAGATCATTTGTATAGCAATTTTGGAATATAATTTGACAATGTATTTAACTGTCTTAAGGGTCCTATTACATTGTAACTCAGTATTGCCATTTTTTTTAAAAGAATGAGCCTAAACAATAGTATAGGAAGAAAGGAAGCATCAATTAAAAAATTGTTTATTATCTAATATTCTATAATTATGTAAAACCTAGAAACAAATACTTTTCACAAGAGATGGTTAACTGGATTAATTCATCCCCTGACCAGTTATTTCCTTACTGTTTCTCTTACATTTATATTGTAATCTGTGACACAGAGAACAACCACTATTGGATTTCCTACCAAGAAAATGATCAGGATAAGGATTTTAATGACACAAAGATTTGTATTCAATAAAATATATTATATACACTAGAAAGCCCCTTAAGACTTTTGTATAAATGATAGTGAGGTGGTAACAGGCAGGAAGGCCGGAGGTCCCCAAGCGGCAGGAGGAAATAAACGGCAAGTGGCGGACTCTTTTTTTTCCTACACAAAATTAAAAGAGGTGTCTTTTATTCTGTGTTGACCACAGGACCACACCTGGTTCTGCCTTGAGCTAACCAATGTGGTTTTTCTCATGGGAATGTTTTTCTTAAGCTATGTTAATGAAACTATCTATTTGCTTTGGAATTTGTCTTTCTTCGAAATGGTTCCACCTAAGACTTTTCTCAAACCTTGGGCTGACAATGACTCAACAAACCAGTATTCCTGTCTATTATTTTATGGCCATGGGGATGACCACGTTGTGCCATCCTATCTCAAAAACGCATATTGTGGGAGAGGGGCCGGTGAAATTCCCCCAGCCTTGGGGTGTCTCTCTTCTCTGATTCATAGCTTTCTAACAGACATGAAACACCTGGCTAAAGACTAGCAAGGGGGCACTCTTTCTGTTCCCTTCCGATGTCTATGTCAGAAGCTTTCCTTATCTCTACACTACATTTTAATAAAACTTTGCTACACAAAAAACTCCAAGTAGCTCCAAGTAGTCAAGTCTCTGACCCTGGATTGAAATTCTCTCCTCCGGAGGTCACAGATCCCACCATAACACATGGCTTGCAGCAGCAACCTTTCGGTAGTCTGTGACAGAGATTAAAACAGACCAAACTTCTTGGGACTTTTTGAGCCAGCAGCATAAAAACATAGAAAATTAAAATACAAACAAACTTGTGGGAGATTTATTGTAAGTTTCTTCACTCAAATCCTTACTCAAAAATCAGGAAATTCTACCTCTGAGAGAGAGTTTTCTAGGTTGCAAGTAACAGAAATAGATGCTTGCTACCCTACAAAAAAAGTTTGTATGTGTGCTTATATGCATATACATAGACGTATATATAGGAACTGCTAGACTCAAGGATTTTGATGGTATAGTATGTTTGCAGGATGAGGCTTGGAAAATATGCACCAAGGTACCACTACAGCTACTTTTAAGGGAGGGGTTTCTCAGGTGGCTCAGTGACAAAGAATCCCCCTGCCAATGCAGCAGCCGCAGGAGACGTGGGTTCAATCCCTGGTTTGGGAAGATCCCTTGGAGGAAGAAATGACAACCCACTCCATTATTCATATTAGGATAATCCAGTGGACAGAGAAGCCTGCTGGGCTATAGTCTGAGGGGTTGCAAAGAGTCAGACATGACTGAGTGACTGAGCATGCACTTGTAAGGGATCCTCCAAAATATTCTCTAAGTATTCAAAATTTTGGCAGAATATGTATGATCAGGAGGTTTAAGTAATACGATTGTTCAAGAGACAAATAGCAGAAGGGTCTGCCTTCCCTCAGCGCCTATAAACAGAAGGCAACAGAGGCGGTAGTAAGACTACAACCAAAGGAAAATTCCTCCAGATGTGAGAATAAAATGCAGATAAGATAATGAGATAGATTAAATGTGCTGAAGCTAAAAATGGACAAAGTTTACTACAATAATCTCCAGGGTTGCTTTGTACTCACCAAGGGCAGTTACCAAAACCATAAAATATTCTACTCACAAGATGATGCTCTGTTTTGTAATACCAAACACAAGCTCTCCTTCCCTTTATAGGAGGTCCCTGGACTCTTTCATCCAAGATTCATTATCTATTGGATCATACTTACATGACCTGCTAAATAATTCTATTTAGGCTGCTTTTTTCTATTAGGTTTTACCTTCTTATACTTCTTTTATCATTTCATTCATCATCTGGGTTATTATCTCCAGTTTTTGCTAAGCTGTCTCACTAAGAATGAAAGTCACAGAATCTATGGTGGTAATATCCTTTAAGAGGAGACAATTTTTTTACTCTCTTTTTCTAATCAAGTAGCAAATTCTCAATATTATATTCTGCTTATTTAAGATATACGATCCCTCCTCTTATCACTGATGTCTATTAATGATTCTGAAAATATCTGTAAAGAGAATTTCCCTAAAGAGATAACATATTTCAAATACTATATGGATTGTGCCTCAAACTGACTATAATCTTAATTCCAACAGCACTTTCTGTAATTCTGCCATATACTTGTTTGGAGCTTGGTAATGAAGATGAATGAGACCTGCCATCTGACTTCAACCTACAATATACTGAGAAATACAGACATAGATTGAACATGCTATATTACTGACTCGGTAAACGGTAGTTATTGATATTGAATGAGGAAACAGAACAGGCTCCGTCTTGAAAGCAGGACTCCATCCTGGTCTGGACTAAGGACTTTGAGCTATATGCCCAGTATTTATGGAAATGACATACGAACTGGAAAACCAGACCCCCAGGATGGAAGAGCCCCAGGGCTCGTACCTAGACTCTTCATTGCCTAAAAAAATACCCTGATTATCTGTGTAACTGAATAGAATCATAAATTCTATTATGCTTATTGGGGTACGACCACCAGCTTATTGATAATTGTCCACTGTTAACTACCTAGGCTTAAGGCATATGGATCACAGTTAACTTTCTTTTCCTTTGTTCAGACTAGTGTCAGGGAATTTGCGGGGGGGGGGGGTTTGGGCACGTACACTAAGGGTATATAAAGTTTTCGCAAAAACTAGTTGGGGTCCTTGGCTAAGAGGAGACTCTGCCTTGGGCGCGCTGGTGTAATAAACTGCACTCCTCTATCTGCATTGTCCTTCTGAGTGAGTCTGTTTCTCGGAATGTGTGGCTACAACAATCTCAGCTAGGTTTTGTGGAATCCAGGGGAGGGAGATTCCCATTTCTGGGAGACTGGGAAGGCTTCTCAGAAAGGTTAATATTTACATTTTACTTTGAATGTCACAGTAGACCTCTCCTCCTCTCTCTCTCTCTCTCTCTCTCTCACACACACACACACACACACACACACACACACAGAGCCATAATCTAAATATAACATAACTTCTTTCTGTCTTACCTCCCTTTTAGCAAGGGCAGGCTAGCACTGAAGTTGAAACTAGGCGTGGCTTAGAAAGAATGAGAGGGAAATTTAGAAAAATTTGCAACCTGGACAGAAGTGACTCAGGAATTAAGAAAGTATCTGAAATGTGAAATCTGATGAGGAAACAATAAGAAAAAAGAACAGCTTTTTGTAATGATATACATCTCTTTCCATGGGCAAGAAGGGAGATTTAAAATGTTTCATGTTTAGTTTGGAGAAGGCAATGGCACCCCACTCCAGTACTCTTGCCTGGAGAATCCCACGGACAGAGGAGCCTGGAAGGCTGCAGTCCATGGGGTCACTAAGAGTTGGACACGACTGAGCGACTTCACTTTCGCTTTTCACTTTCATGCACTGGAGAAGGAAATGGCAGCCCACTCCAGTGTTCTTGCCTGGAGAATCCCAGGGACGGGGGAGCCTGGTGGGCTGCCGTCTATGGGGTCACACAGAGTTGGACACGACTGACGTGACTTAGCAGCATGTTAGTTTGGGGGGAAAGTAGGGATGGCACAGATCATATAAGATTGAAACAGAGAGGGTGGGAATGTTTCCTTAAACAAAAAAAAAAAGAAACTTTAGTTTCACACAATGATCAATGAAATTAGTACCCTTCTGTTTAAAAGACTCTAACAAATTTGCTACTCTCCAGCACTGATACCATTTTATGCTCTGCAATCCATGCTTTCCTCTCAATTGCTTTGCCAGTATGTGTGAGGATAAGTGCTTTTAATTCTACATCTGCTCAACTTATCTGAACAGCTCTTAAAACTCCCAAAGGAAGACTTTGTCATAGGGTGGAAAATCTTCTGGACTAGATTCCTGAAGATGATTTGGGAAAGGTCCAAAAGGTGCTGGGCAAAAAAAAAAAAAAAAGGAAAAATCAATAATATTTGTTATGTGAACAAGTTCTTGGAAGGCTGTTGGCTCTTATAATTCCCTCTATCTTGTTGTTCTTCCATTCTCCTGATTACCTGTAGGAGAAAGCATCATTAGGTAGCCAGGATGTTTAACATCTGCTTGACACCATTGAACTAAAGAGCCTCTTGATGAAAGTGAAAGAGGAGAGTGAAAAAGTTGCCTTAAAGCTCAACATTCAGAAAACTAAGATCATGGCATCNGTATGTGTGAGGATAAGTGCTTATAATTCTACATCTGCTCAACTTATCTGAACAGCTCTTAAAACTCCCAAAGGAAGACTTTGTCATAGGGTGGAAAATCTTCTGGAATAGATTCCTGAAGATGATTTGGGAAAGGTCCAAAAGGTGCTGGGCAAAAAAAAAAAAAAAAGGAAAAATCAATAATATTTGTTATGTGAACAAGTTCTTGGAAGGCTGTTGGCTCTTATAATTCCCTCTATCTTGTTGTTCTTCCATTCTCCTGATTACCTGTAGGAGAAAGCATCATTAGGTAGCCAGGATGTTTAACATCTGCTTGACACCATCGAACTAAAGAGCCTCTTGATGAAAGTGAAAGAGGAGAGTGAAAAAGTTGCCTTAAAGCTCAACATTCAGAAAACTAAGATCATGGCATCTGGTTCCTTCACTTCATGGCAAGTAGATGGGGAAACAGTGGATACAGTGGCTGACTTTATTTCTCTGGGCTCCAAAATCACTGCAGATGGTGATTGCAGCCATGAAATTAAAAGACGCTTGCTCCTTGGAAGGAAAGTTATGACCAACCTAGACATCATATTCAAAAGCAGAGACATTACTTTGCCAACAAAGGTCCATCTAGTCAAGGCTATGGTTTTTCCAGTGGTCATTTATGGATGTGAGAGTTGGACTATAAAGAAGGCTGAGTGCCAAAAAATTGATGCTTTTGAACCGTACTGTGGGAGAAGACTCTTGAGAGTCCCTTGGACTGCAAAGAGATCCAATCAGTCCATCCCAAAGGAGATCAGTCCTGGGTGTTCATTGGAAAGACTGATGCTGAAGCTGAAACTCCAGACCTTTGGCCACCTGATGAGAAGAACTGACTCATTTGAAAAGACCCTGATGTTGGGAAAGATTGACGGCAGGAGGAGAAGGGGACGACAGAGGATGAGATGGTTGGATGGAATCACCAACTCGATGGACATGGGTTTGGGTGAACTCAGGGAATTGGTGATGGACAGGGAGGCCTGGTGTGCTGCGGTTCATGGGGTCACAAGGAGTCGGACACGACTGAGCGACTGAACTGAACTGAACTGAACTGAACTGAACTGAACTGACTGACTCCATTGGTGGAGAAAGAAATGGCAACCCACTCCAGTATTCTTGCCTGGAGAATCCCATGGACAGAGGAGCCTGGTGGGCTACAGTCCATAGGGTCACAAAGAGTCAGACATGACTAACTTACACACACACACACACACACACACACACACACACACACACACACACACACACAGTACTTCATTAAAATGTTGCCAAAAGGAAGAATATGGGAAAACCAAAGATGAGAAGTAATCCAGACCATCAAACTACAAATGAAAAGTACACCTCATACATTCCTGGGAACTTCAAATCTAAGTTTTCCCACTGTTTGGAGTCTTCTTTATCATAAAAGAGAATGCAAGTGATTTATATTGACTGGTAAAAGGAATCCTTCCTCCTTCCTTTGGTGGAAACATACTATTAATTTATCCTCTTAAAAGAAAAAAGAAAGCGTATGGTCCATAATTTACACTATCTCTTAACTGGGTCGCCTAGTAACACTTTAACATTTTTTTTTTTAACATCAAGAGACGTTACTCAGCTTCTTTCTGTTGGCTATAATGCTTTCCTGGGAAACAGGTTTAAAGACTGGAATTAATACCATTAGCAGCAACTGTCCACCTCAACGTGACCTCAACCTATCTCCAGGCTCATCTCCCACTAAACTGCTGGGAGTTGTCAGAATCTTATTTTCTAATTAAGTATTCTAATCAAAGTATTTCTCAAGCATTGTGGTTATATTTCTGCCATTTCCTACACTTCTGCACTGACTGAAATCCTCTGAAGTCCACCAAGCTTAACAAAAATATCATTTCTATGAAGCTTTCCTGGTTTTAAAGACCCCCGAATAGCTTCTCCATTTGTTTTCACAGTACACATCATCTTGACAGATGCATTCAGCTTCCCAACTGCACGGCTCTAAGTGGGTTACTGTATTCCTTTTGCTCTGCTCCTCTCAGCACGTAGCACAGCACTTCGCACGCAGCAGTGTTTGTTTGATAAACATTATCTATTCCATCCCCTCTTTCCGATAGATTGGTTAAAGAAAAATGGGGCTGTTTGCATGTTACTAAATGGATCATTAAATCTGGTAGATGTCACTTTGCTTATAAAAAAGCTCTTGAACAGTCTTCCCCTTGGAACCTCTGGTTTTAGGCTGGTTGTCATGGCTAACAGAAGAGTCACTGTAGGTTTCGGCAAGAAATGTCTAATCCCCTTCCCTGATAGGGAGGTTATACAGAGAATTACCCTCATGAGATAATTTCAGTTCTTCCTGTGAGCCAGGAATTGTGAAGAACTCTTTAGTTATAGTCTTATAAGGATGCTAGGGGAGAACTAAGAGAGGTTCATGGCAATTTGCAAAGAATAATACAAGGCAAAATTTAAAATATATCATTCCACAGGGCCAAAAAAACTCCTAGAAATGCATGGTAGAGACATTTAGCATGAATGAGGGGGAAATTCGAGAGAGTAAGTGGCAGCAAGGGTGGAGGTGGCTTTGGATAGTCACAGAGACGGAGTGTTGAGCCACGCTACACCTGCCATGCCCACTAGCCTGCGCTGAATGGGCAAACCAGGGGCAGCAAAAGGGACAGGCAAAGAAGAAGCAAAATGGCTGAACCTTTAGGATCGATCTTTAAAAATCATCATGTATTTAATATCTGCCATGGGCAGACTGAGCAGGCCAAGTGTTTATATACTATTACAGTGAAAGTCGCTCAGTCACATCTGACTCTTTTGTGACCCCCTGGACTATACAGTTCATGGAATTCTCCAGACCAGAATACTGGAGTGGGTTGCTGTTCCCTTCTCCAGGGATCTTCCAATGCAGGGATTGAACCCAGGTCTTCTGCATTGCAGGCAGATTCTTTACCACCTGAATCACAATATACTATTATACACCATTATTAAAACTTCTCAATAAATATTTTAAGG
Organism: Capra ibex; assembly: GCA_006410555.1. Lineage (NCBI taxonomy): Eukaryota > Metazoa > Chordata > Mammalia > Artiodactyla > Bovidae > Capra > Capra ibex. The sequence continues at coordinate 15,057,365 of SJYO01038983.1, forward strand.
TAGATTAAATGATGGTACTTTGAAAATGAGAACAATGTAAGTGTTAACTAACAGAAATAGTAGTTAACAATTTAGTAAGAACTTTCCAGGTTCTTAAAATTCTTCTCAATATCTGACACCAGTTTTCAGGTGAGAATATGTTAGAGCACCTAAGACTCTCTCCCCCATGCGTGATTGTTTAAATTCACATTCTTCTGGGAGATAATGATAGAAAACATTGCACCATAATGTTGACTTTATTCTCCTCTTTAATGTGGTTTTAATTTACATTTTCTTAATGCAAATTCTTAGTAATTTGATTATTTTCTTTGAAGGAATGCCTATACTTTGCTCACTTCAAATTGAGTTTCCATTATTGAGTTGGAAAATTTATTTATTTATTCTGGATACAAGTCCTTTAATCAGTATGATCTGAAACAGTTTATCTCATTGTACAGGTTATCTTCTTACTATTTTGTTTTCTGAAGAAAAACATTTCAATTTTGATGAAGTCCAATTTATCTTTTTTTTTTTTTAACTTGTTCTTTGTGCTAAGTCTAAGAAGCTAAACCAAGGTTACAAATATTTACCCATGTGTTTTCTACTAATTTTTAAAAATAGTTATAGCTCATATATATGTCTACATTTCATTTTGACATAATGCCTGTATGTGATATCTAGCCACAGGGAATGGAGTAGTTCTTTTCAGTGTAGGATTAATGCCAAATTTGAATGTAAGGAATAATGATGAGCTATCATACTAAGTCAGAAGACAAGCTTCCCATATGCCCCACAGTGGGAAGTCCTCCAAGTTTCATTTACATCCAATGCAAATGTACACTAAACAACTGTCTTCCTGTGGCTGCACAAATCTTAAAACATGGAAAACTATTATAATCCATACTAAACTTATTTTCTTCAAAATCATTTATAGACTATAATTAATACTGTGGAAAAAATCACATTATTTAACCTCAAGTGCCCCTTTCTCCCAATGTTATAATTAAAACCTACATTGTATTCACTTTCAAAAATGTCTTTCACCTCCTATGTTAGCTAAATCATGTGAGAACAGAGTACTGAGTGAGAGGAATAAGGGAAATAAAAGGGTAGGGAAATGTAGTATACGTGGTCAGATGTGGTAACCTCTTTAGTAAATGTGTGTATACATAGAAGGTGATCTGGAGCAAAGAGTAATTCATCCTGTTTAACTCAGTTTCCCCCTCTTTCATATTAATTTAGGCCTTTATAAACTTTGTTCTATTTAAACGATAAGAGCATGTATAGATTTTTTTATCAACTCTGTACCATGTACTTATGAAACCTATTAGCTGGAAATAAGGAAGCAGTGAGATAACCATTAAGAGTGAAGTGGTAGAAGTTGGACAGTGGCGAGCAGATGCAGATGTCTGCGTGGGGCAGGGCCATAACAACTGGGGCTCATCTGTTCTGTGTTCCTGGCTAATCAGTGGGCCTACAGTGGAGGCAGGTATGAAACCTCCAACAGAATATATATAATATATATAACAAGCCACAGAAATGTGACTGAATCCAGATATTATGATTAATGAGTGATAAGTGTGTTTTATCTCCCAAGAGCATTGCTTCTCAAAATGGAGGTGAGATAAGCCAAAGAGTGAAGCCCTGAAAGGGACATGTAGACAAGGATCTTAGAAGGTTTTGCTTCTTTTGTGTGTTTCTTGCTGTTCTTGTTTTTCCCTCCCCTCAAAGTGTACAGGCTCAGATTCACGCAAACTATACCTCATCCTGCTTTGCACAAGAACATCTCTAAGGATTATACTATTGACAGGCTTTTCATCATTCAAAAGGAAAGGATGTAGCTTTATTTTCTAACTTTATACGGGTCATTAAAGTTCTTTGCATTTTCCAATAGCTCTTTAGTTTTTCCAAATGCTTCTGGTGAGACAGTCAAGACAGGGAGATACACAGAGCAATGTGACATTATTTATTATTCCAATTTTTCTAGGTTTGATAACAATTCCTTAGAAACTTTCTCCCCCAGTGAGAAATGAGAACTTTGTCCTAGTAAGTTACTTGAGTTGCCCTGGAAACCATTGTGCTGTCTGAAAAGAATAATTTTATCTTTAAAGAGAGCATCTTTCAATATAGTTAATATAATCTTTCAGGAAAAAGAAGGCAGAAAAACAATTATATTTTCTATTTAGGGGATGGAATGAAGCTAGAATGACAAAATTCATTTTCAGAAAGACAGGAAAAAGATGCTTCTCTAAAGATGTGGTGGTTTATTTACTAAGTCGTTTCCGACTCTTTGCAACCTCATGGACTGTAGCCCACGAGGCTCCTCTGTCCATGGGATTTTCCAGGAAAGAACACTGGAGTGGGTTGTCATTCCCTTCTCCAGGGAATCTTCCCGACCCAGGGAATTGAACCTGGATCTCTGGTACTGCAGGCAGCTTCTTTACCATCTGAACCACCAGGGAAGCCTTCAGAAGCATGCTAAATGACTTTAAGCTGTAACTATTTCATGGATTTTACTCGAGTTCACCCTTGAATGCAGCTCAAGATAATAAAATAATCATAGTTCACAGTTATCAAATGCTTATGTTACTGTGCCAGGTACCATCCTAAGTGCTCCACGTATATTAACATTGTCTTACATTTACAATTCTAAAAGGTTCTGTACCATAAAACACAGAAAGAAAAATAATTCGTTTTTAAGAGTTTGTAAAGGGACAGTGCTAGGATTCTTCTACATTGAAAATTTGGTTTAGAAAGACTGAGATATTACCTTCTGTTGTACAGACTCAATAGTAAAATGCATGAGAAACAAGATTTTGACTCAATATAGAGAAATGTTGGATTATAATTACGCTGTCTCACATAATTTTCTTTTCAAACACTCATGTTTTTCATATTAATATTATGCTAAAATTGTGGAAAAGGATTCACTCATTATCTATTTTCTGAATAATTGCTCAAGATTAAGGAAACATGTTCTAATAGGTTTTGTTAAAATTTATTTCTAAAATCAAATGGGCCTTTTTTTTTTTTTTCTTTTTTTGCTTGGGAGGAATTCTAACAACTCAGTTTCTTCAGTGGTTATGTCAATTCCCTTTATCTCTTTCTTAGTCAGTTTTGGTAAGTAATTATACATGTCTGTACATATTTGTGTAACTATTAAAATATATTGTCATACAATTTTTTCTTGTTTTATATTTTTAATATCTTTTGAGATTTGTAGTTACATACTCCTTTTCACATATTAATATAAGGTCACTTATTTTAATCATCTTCTTGACCAAACCTTTAGAATCTATTTTACTAGATTTTAGAATTTATCATTGTTTATTTTCCTTATGTTTGACTAGCGTCTTCTTTTTTGGCTATTATTTATTTGCTTAAATTTAATTTTTTTTTCTTTTCTAACATGTCAAGTTGGATACTTGGATCATTATTATTTTAACTAATCTTTTTAATATGAAAATTGAAGTATAATTGGCTTACAATATTAGTTTAAGGTGTACAACAGAGTAATTTGAAATTTTTATTGAATATACTCCATACAATGTTATTATAAAATATTGACTATATTTCCTGTGTTGCACATTACATCCTTGTAATCTACTTATTTCGTATCTGCTGCTGCTGCTGATGCTGCTAAGTCGCTTCAGTCGTGTCCGACTCTGGGCGACCCCATAGACGACAGCCCACCAGACTCCCCCGTCCCTGGGATTCTCCAGGCAAGAACACTGGAGTGGGTTGCCATTTCCTTCTC